>SMDT01002881.1:0-600000 GCA_005392925.1 Aquilaria sinensis | reverse complement strand
AATCTGGAAAAAAGCTATGTGGTCACCTTTTTGAAGGCCTTGCATACCTTCAAAAAATCCATATAGTCTGACCTTATTCACCATTGAATAGGTTGGAGTGGAAAGAACGTCAAATGACCAAGACGCTCCCCCCTCTCCAACCAGCCTCCAATTGATGTAGTCTTAAATTTTTCAGATATCCATTTTGACCATTCATACTGGAAGTGTTTTCAGACACCGGTGACTAGAATGTTGTAATTGATGATTATTAAGAGCTTACTGGTTTATATTATTGGGTCCAGGCAGCAGACCAACCATGTCTGGTGCTTGAAACTTGGGCAATTAGGTAATGCGAGTAGTATTTACCTGCTCCAACATGTGCCTGAACAGAGAAACTCTCACTAAGAATGACCGATCTTCATTTACTTTAGGGTATATGCTACCCATTGCCCATATGACTTCATTGTGGAGCAAAAAACATTTTACATATCAAGTGATCTTGCTTCCCCCTTTTTACTTATGTATTATCTTCGCCTGTTCATTGTTTCTGAAGGTTTCCCTCTCTTATTCTTTGGCAGGAAAAGCATTCTTTCAAGAAATATAAATGGCAAATTCTATGACATTGATCTCTACAGGCTTTATTAATTTTGGTTCAAGTCCTCAAACCAAATTTCTGCATGGTAAGCGTGGAAGGTATGTTTCCCGATCCTCGTTTAGGTTATTCACAATTTGTGCTGTTCAAGAGAACGGAAGTCCCCGAAGACTGGTTGATATCATCAGACTTGTGCCAGACGCCTCAAGGAATTACTTCAGAAGCCCATCACGAAGGGCACTTTTTGGTGGAATCTCATTGTTAGGCGGGTTTTATGTTGCGCAAACAATCTCTCTATCATTTGGCGCATTGGGAGTGAATGATGTGATTGCTGCAGTACTGTGCGTTCTGTTGACGGAATACGTGACCAGATTTTATTACAGTCGGCCTAAGGTAACCTTCCCTCTTGCTCTCCTAAACAATTTTAAGATGGGTTTCACTTATGGACTCTTCATTGATGCTTTTAAGCTTGCCAGTTAGTTCCTGAACTGAACTGGCCAGTTTCCCTCTAGTACTGCTAAATGCTGCTGTACTACTAAAGCATTTGTTAATTTGTAAGATCTTTCTTGATCTCTACAATCTGTAAATTCTATTGTGATTTATTATATGTATCTGTGAAATGGTTGTCTTTCTTTTTCTGTATGGGTAACTTGAATATCATGCTATCTTAATCGGTTCCAAGGAGGAAAAATGTTATGGAAATCCTAAATTTTGATTGGATTTCAATGGAGAAATCCTAAGTTTTGAACATCTTCATGGCTAGCAAGAAAAAAAAAAAAAAAAAAAGGTGCCTCGCATACAATTGTACTCTAGAAGAAGATAATGAATAGTAGTAAAGCTTATAGCTTTAGGTTAGGTTTTTTTGGTTTGGTGAAAATGGAATATTATAAAGAACATACAAGAGTTAGGCACTGCAACAGAGGCGGAGTTAGTCAGGTTGCCGCACAGAAACAGAAGAACAATCCGTTCTAAAACTACAAGTCCTAGGCATTGTACAACCCATAAAGTCCACCAAACAGGCGTTAAAAAGGAAGTTTGGACATCTCTAAAAATCCACCATCCCCTCATTCTCTAGAGTGGCTCCCCTCTTAGCTAAACAATCAGCGACCCCGTTAGCCTCTTTGTAAGTGTGTCGCACCTCCAGCATTTGGCAGTTGTTGAGCCCAAGTGTACTGAGAAGAATTCACAAGTTGCACCACCACTTGTGAATCCATCTCAATGATTAAGGAAAAAAACATTAAACTACTAGCCTAGTTTCAACTTTCAAGCCCTCTTTTAAGCCCCCAAAGCTCAGCTTTTAAGCTATCACAGTAGCCCACATTACGGGCAAAAGCAGCCACAAAGTTACCAGCATCGTTTCTGATGACACCCCCTGCCCCTGCGAAAGAATTGTTCAACTGAGATGAGCTGTTAGTATTTGGCATAAAACAATTGGCAGGAGGAGGTTGCCATCTCACACCAACAACTCTTTTAGGTCCAGCATTGCTCAATTTGCTAACCATCAGGAAGGCCACTTCAGTGACACGGTTTAAGATATTATCCACCATTCGTTGCACAAGAATTAGATTAAAGCTTATAGCTTTAGTTATTATATATTGTGCAAATACCTGAAACTTAATTCTATTGAACTCTTAAAATAGTTTACAATGAACAGTCACAAAGCAATTTTTTAGCTTCAAACTAGATAGTTATATGCATGATTTAGTTTTGTGAGAAGTATTAGGATATTGTAACATTTACTTTGGTCATCAACAAAATCATATTTGATGTTCGTGCTAGAATTGAGAAATGGCCTTTCATATCTTAGGAATTATAAGGTTTATGGTGCCCGTACGTTGCAGAGGTTTAATCCGTGTCAACATTAAATATAAATATAAACAATGGTAATTATTGACGAAGAAAAAAAGTTCCATAAAAATGAAAAAATAAAAGTAAGAATTGTGATAAAAAAAATCAAAGTAAATTTTTTGGATTAAGAGAGCAAAAAAAAAAAATTCTAAGTATCCAAAGATATACCGCAGAAACCACAAGTTTGTTTTAGAAGAGAGAAATAATATAAAAAAGTTAATATAAAGATTTCATGAATTAAAGGCTTAATCGTCAACTTAACAAAGGAAAAAAGAAAATAAATGAAAACATTAGTTAAAAATGAATCAACTTGAACCATACAAAAAAAGTAGACAACTCATAATAGCTAAAGTTTTATTTTAAATAATAACAATAAAAAAACAACAAAAAAAAGTTAAATGAAATAACTATGGTTGATTTAAAAAAAAAGAAGAAGAAGAAGAAAAAGAGAAATAAACCATGGTTACCAGATTTTGTTTTAGAAGATAATAAATAAATAAATGAAAAAAATTATAGACTAATAGAACAAATGAAAATGTTTGGTGACCCACAAATTGTAGTCGATATTTTTTTGTAATAAATTTTAATAATAAATAAATAAAAATGATTAGCTGTAATCAAAACATAACATTGTTAAATAAAACACGACATGTACTTTGAAGCAATGCATATTTTTTTTTTAATTAAGAAACAATTCACTAAAAATTTTCATCTTTTATTAACTTAAAACCTAATTTTTAATATTAATGAAAAATTTATCTAGAAAAGTTTACTTTTAAAATTAATAATTATGGACCGAATTGTTTTATTAAACTATAGAGCTTGAAGTAAATAATTCATATTACAAAAACTTAATAATCAATAATGATAAAAAAATGACTGAAATACAAAACTATGTTTAATATATGTTAATCAATTAAAAGTCTAGCCATTAACTTAATATAAATAAAAAGAAAGGAAAGTAAAAAAAACAAATTGACTAAAGCCAAATCAACCAGAATCAGGCCAAAAGTAAACAAATTATAATTATTAAAGTTTCATTTTAGAAAACAACAATAAAAAAAGTCAGGACCAAGACAAAAAAAATGGTAAACTTCAGGTATTATGGATTTAACAATTGACTTAATAAATATAGAAAATGGTTTAACTAAAAAATAAACAAATTATAGTTACCAATGTCTTACTTTAGAAGGTAGTACATAAAACAATAACAAAATAGTACATAAAACAACAACAAAAAAAAAAACTTGGGGATCAATAGAGCAAATAGAAGATTCAATTAAATAGTTATAAAATTCAGAGACCAAAATGCTTCAAAATAATGCATATTTTTTTAATCAAAAAATAATTTACTAAAAATTTTCATCTCTTATTAACTAAAACTCTAATTTTTAATATCGATGAAAAATTTATCTAGAGAATTCACTTTTAATGTTAACAATTATGGACTAAATTACTTTATTAAAATATAAATCTTGAAGTAAACAACTGATGGTACAAAATTTAATCATCCATAATGGTAAAAAAAATTGCTGAAATACAAAACTATATTTAATATATGTTAATCAATTAGTAGTCTAATCATTAAATTAATAAATATAAAAATAAAATAAAATAAAATAACTGACTAAACTCGACTTAACCAGAACCAGGTCAAAAGTGGGCAAATTATAATGATTAAAGTTTCATTTTAGAAAACAATAATAAAAAAAATAATAATAATAAGTTAGGATCAAGACAAAAAAAAACTTTAGGTATTAAGGATTTAACAATTGACTTAATAAAGATAAAAAATGGTTTAAAAAAATAAACAAATTATGATCATTAATATCTTACTTTAGAAGATAGTACATAAAATAACAAAAAAAAAGCTCCGGGACCAAGTGAACAAATAAAAGCTCTAGTTAAATAGTTATAAAATTTGGGGACCAAAATGTAACACAGATGTAACTTAAGACCTAAAATGGAAGAATTAGAAAGTTAGGGACAGAAACCGTATTTTAATTGAAAATCAAGAAATTGCACTATAACTCATCAGAAAGGCGAACACCTTGCAAAAAGATGATCAAACTAAAAAAAGGGCAAATGACATTTTAAAAAAAAAAACTGCAAAACTATTTATCTACAGTACACATTGTTGATGAACAGTGAAAATTCTTCCTCATTTAGAATATAGTATAATATTTTTGACGCTCTATGTAAGAAAACGGGAAAGAAAAGTTGAAATAAATAGATGTGGCACATGTCTACGGTGCTAAGAAGCCATCAGCTCATGTAGCCATAGTTGTGGTTATTGAAAATAGGCTTAAAGGCACTTTTGGACCCCGAACCCATGTGGCTGAGATATTTTAGTCCCTAAACTATGATTTTATCCTACTTGCCTATAGAAATTGTAAAAATGGGACATTTTAGTCCTTATCTATCATGTGTTCATCACAAAAATAGCTTGACAACAAACAGTGTTTATTGTCATAACTGTACTCTTTTACCAAGCAAAAAATATATTTCATGCATTTTATTAAGCACGTGACACTCATTACTCAAATAATAATAGATATCATAACTCAAAACACTATTGATTGGCTTAAAATTAGTTCTTACTGGGGAACAAATTACATAGAACTGATGAGTTGAACACAAGAATGAACCAATTTTTATGACACTCCCAAATCTCCTTTGCCTAAAACACAAGTAACAATGAAAACACCATGAACATAAGTATTTGATCCTTTTCCTCTATTAATTTAAGTGAGCTGCAACAGGTGGCTGAAAATATTTCAATTAAATGATTAGATATGTACTAAAAAAGGAAGTTAGGTTTGTGAATATGAGGCCATGTTGCAACTTGTGGCTTATCCTCCAATCATTCAACAAACTCAATCTTTATGGACTTCAAATGTATAGTTGATCTTCAAGTAGCGTATGTTGTCATCATCAACAAACTTGAAGATCATATCAAGGATGAATATAGCTTACATGTACTAGTGTATATGTCACATTTTGCAAAATAAAGTTCCACATATACCATCTAAAAGTTGTGTAATGGTTGTCAAGCTTTATTATTATGAACCATTATGGGGGCACAGACATGAAACTTACCATCACTTGATGAGGAGAGCCCTTCCTAACAGTTTATCATTCTCGTCTTTTTTTTTAATTTATTTTTTGATACTCAGAAAGAGAAATAAAGGAAACATCAAGGCAAAAAAATGAGGAAATAAAATATAAGGCAGCTATATGGGTCGAAGCCACATGCTGAGGAGGTACCACCACCACCAAGCAATGATTAAGGGACTCTATCAAGGAGCAGATCTAGTGAACTGTCGAACCCAAAATTGGACCGAGCTTCACACCACCTTTTAAGGCTGCCAAAACTTGCGAGCAATCGGTCAGAATAGTAATATTACGAGAAGAAGATGCACAGGCAGATTGCACTACTCCTAGGACAACAATAAGCTCCGCTTGAAGCACTGATGAGCAACCATGCCAAGTAAGACCATCAAGGTTGCGGGAAAAACCACTCGTTCCCATCCATACCCAAGCAACCACCCCAAGGTTGGATGATCTCTGCCAAGCGCCATCTACAACACATTGGTTTGGTTTACTATCCTGACAAAGGTGTTTTTTACTTCCCCAGAGATGACACAATGGGTTGAGAGGATTAGCTTTAAAAAATGATCATTCTCATCTTTCTAAGGGTTCATTTTGCTATTAATTACTATGAATATCTCTGAGTAGCTAACATTAGATTCATTCGATAAAATGAAATGAAAATCGATTGCACCACATGAGAGATAGTGATCCTTCACTATATTTTATTATGTTGACCTACAACTTAATATTGCACAGGCAAATGAAAAGACGGCCATAAAAAGAACTAGATTTCACTTTCTTGCTTGAATGTTATATTGCCATTTTGTGTTAATGTGTTAGAGTTTCTCAGGTTGTATGCTCTCTCTTTCCTTCTTGTCACAACTTTAGAGAACATGATGGCAATTCAACAAATAATTTTTTTTTGAAGCATTCTTTTATGTCATCTACAAGATGCTTTGGTAAAGAGAATGGAAGCTCAATGAAAAAGTAGAAAATGACATTGAAGAACCAAATAGTTCAAGATAGAAATTGTTAAAAGAAAGCTAATTTTTTTCAAGTAAGGACTAATTTTAAGCCAACCAATAGTGGTTTGAGTAATGATATTGGTGATTGTTTGAGTGATGAATGTCATGTGCTTGATGAAATACCTAAACGAAATTTTAGGCTCAATAAGAAAGTACAGTTACTGCCATAAACACCTTTGTTTTCAAGCTATCACGTGATAAGCACATGGTAGATAAGAGGTAAAATGTCCCATTTTTGCAAATTCAAGAGGCAAATTAGATCGAATCATACTTTAAGGGGTAAAGTCTCTGGGGCACACGAGTTCATGGACTAAAAGTGCCTTTAGGTTTTGAAAATATAGGAAAAAAGTGAAGCATTTACTCCTAATTCTATTATTTATTGTTAGATATACAATGAGTGGCAAAGATAAAGAAATGCTTTAAGTATCAAATGATTTAATTATTCTTCCACTATAAATTATCACAAGTATGCATCCAAGATAAAATAAATCTCTATAAAAGCCCTTTTATGAAATTTGTGAAATAACTCATTTATATAAAACAATGAAAACGACACAACTATTTCTCTAATAGACACAAACATTCATAAATATGAGTCCCTTAGATAGACATAATTGTATTAAGAGAAAATGTGTCCTTTCATAATTGTTAAAACAATCATAACTATTTGAAATTTTAATTAATTAAATAAATGAAAATCAAATAATCAAAACACATTTTCCATTTATATGGAACTCAAAATTATACATGAAACTTAAAAATCTTCCAATAATCCCCTACTAGCTTGTAAATTACACATTAATTTTCGCTAGACAATTTACTATGCATACAAGATGTTTTTTTTTTCTATTTGAACCTTCAATTAATATGTAGATCTTAAAATTCTAATTAAATTTATAGGTATCATAAAGATCTGAACTTTAACTTTTTGTATTAGAATATGAGACATAACACCCATAGTACGTATCAAAATTTAATATAGTTTTTTCTTCTACCTAAGCACTATTATATATGACCTTGTGCTAATCCTTGGTTTTTTAATATTTACAAGAAGTTCTTCAATCTTCTTAATTGAAGCGACACTACTTCAATATTACATAGGTGAAGTTTCATAATATAATTTGTCCTAGTTATTTATAGATACAAATTGTGACAACTTCATTGAGAGTATTAAACTCATCCTACCAATTTCAATAATTTTTTGTACCAGTTTTGAAATTATGAGACTTATCTAATGCACACAACCATATATTTGTAACTTGTTTTTGCTCTTGAATTTTAGAATTAGGGTTCAGCTAATTTAAAGTTAGGTCCCATTGCATGTGCTTTTAGTGAGGATTTTAATTGTTGTTTTTCTCATTGTAAAGATAATAATATCTTTCTACCAGATTGTGTCAAAATTTTAAATAAATAACAATGATCACTTCATTAATATTAATCATGGATGTAATCATGTCATATATAAATATGTCTAGAATTTTTTTAAGAACTTCACTATATGCTTTAGACATATAGTAGTCTTGATATCACAGTGAAAGAAAATAGTCCCATCAATTTTGACCATAACTTTATTTTAGATAACATTGTTTACGGCATCCTATTTACTTGTCTTCAACAGCCAACATAAAGTGATAAAACTTTTGATATTAATCAACAATGCAAATTTGTTTCTTAGTCATCAAATTATTTATAGCACTTTAATATAAAAAAAAATTCACCCATAAGTGGTTTTGTTTTTACTAATATTTCTAACTCAATTTTCACAACAGACCCTTATAGCACAAGGTAACAATTTGAATAAAACAACTTCAAATCTTTTGTTCTTTTAAAATATCTTAAAACTCTTAGAATTGTTTCTTCAATTTAATGTGCCATGTTTGCTTATCACATATCGCAAACACTATATTTTATATCTAGTCCTATACAATTTATGTGTCATACATCAGACTACCAATAGTATTTGCATGTGTTTTTTTTGCAACAATTGTACCAATATTACTTAACAATTTTATGAGTCCTAAATTTTTGTGGCTTGATATAATTGAATTGAACTGAAATTTCTTTTCCCAATAGTAGCATTATTGTTTTTCATGTTAACTAGTTTACATAGTCAGTGTTGCCATGAGGACAAGGTTGAATCAAGTTCCAAAAAAGGAATTTATGTACATTTAATTGTTATAAAAAATATTGTAAAGTTAATTTTATCATTTCTAAAGGTAAATCTAATGTTTCACTCAATTAGGTTATACTAATTAAGGTATTTGCATCATATACTACATTTTTATACATCTTCACTTGAATTTATCAACCATGCATGTGGCCAAACTAAGGAAGGTCAAATTTGAAATCATATTATTGCAACATGATGGATGAAATTTTTTGTATAAAGAGCATAATAGGTTGATAAAGATCAAATATTTCCAAAAAATAAAAAAAAATGAATATGAATATGGGTAAAATAATCAATATGAAAATTTTAATTCAAATTCAAACTTACCAAATGGAGATGATTGAAGAAAAATCTTATCCAAACAAACTAGAAAATTAGGAGCATACAAAAGAACATAAACATAAACTTATTAGTTTAAAAGTAGAACATTGATGAAATCGTACAAAATAGAAATTTGTACAAAGTAAAATGAATAAGGGCTATAAATAAATGATATAATATGGTGGTGGAATTGACTCCAAAATAAGAGAGAGAAAGAGAGTTTTTTATAAGGATGATATATATATATATATATAATAAATTAAATGGGAAAAATATTTGTTTCTAAAATGCATTAAAAAAGTCCCTACCATTCCAGTAAAATGGCAAGAAGGGATATCCACCATGTAAGTGGTCGAGGTTCGAATCTAGACTTTACCAAAGAAGAAGAAAAGAACATCTGTAATTGCTAATGTGATTTAGAGGTCTTTTATACCATGAGAAATGAGCAATTGTCCATTTACCTTTTCTAATAGATGACTACCACCACCACTACTATCACCTTCAATACTACTCTTACTTGTAAAATATTGTTTCTAAATATATAAAAAAAATACATGAAGAATAGTAAGAAATGTAATAGGGGTATTTGTTTCCAAAATGATTTCCTTGTATGCTTATGGAAAATTTTTTCATTAACATATAACTGAAAAAATAAAAAAAGAATAAAAAAAGTAATATAATAACTGATGAAATACAATGTGTTTATAGTTTAATTATTACACGTGTCTACAATTGATCTGATAATTATGCCGAACAATCTTTTTCATCCATCAATTTTTTTTTGGAAGAATCAATAGCCAAAATCTATTTCATTTGTTCTTAAAGCAAAAAGATTTCTACTAATTTAAAAAAATTGATTCTACTTATTAGGTTTCATCGTGTTCAGTTTTTTTTATTGGACTCTTGTTAATATTTAGGGATGATTATAATTTGCCCTCTAAAGTTTAGGTGAAATTATACTTTATCTTTTCATGTTTTAGAAATATACACTTTACTCCCAATAGTTTTAATACAATTTGATAACAACTTCTAAAATCTTAATTTAGATAGCACAGTACTCATTCTCAAATAATTTTAATCTATATGGTATTTTTTTACAGTTAATTGACATTTAAAAACTATTATTTTTTTATTTATAGAAAAAATAGATAATTTAAAATGTCTATTAATTGTAAAAATACCATACTGATTGGAAGTAA
The DNA here is from genome assembly GCA_005392925.1 of Aquilaria sinensis. NCBI lineage: Eukaryota > Viridiplantae > Streptophyta > Magnoliopsida > Malvales > Thymelaeaceae > Aquilaria > Aquilaria sinensis. The sequence goes on along the minus strand of SMDT01002881.1, from coordinate 589,773 downwards.
TATTTAAATTAAGATTTCAAAAGTTGATACTGGACTATATTAAAAAGACAGGAGCAAACTATATATTTCTAAAATATGAAGACCAGAGTGTAATTTTAACTAAATCTCAGGAGACAAATTATAATTAATCCTAATACTTACTTGTTCTCTTTTTTTTTTTTCTTTTATGTCTCTTTCTTTGGGAATTTTTTCTTCTCTCACTTATGAGATCCATGATATACTACTAACTTCATACAAAAAAAAAAAACTATTAACTTACAGCAAGTTTCATATTTCATAATGAAGTGATATAAGTATTTGTGTGAAGCACGTTTGAATAAAGGCTAGGATGTCTTACTACATGATTACAAAAAAAAAAAAAAGTATATGTCTTACTACATAAACTGCTTTTTTAAAGTAGTTGGCGAAAGAGGATTGCATGTTGATTACAAAATATCTTGAGTGGTAAGTAAGAGATACTTATATCGAAATATACCTAATCATGAAAAAGAAGACAATTGTGTAGCATGAGAAAACATTTTTCTAGCAATTAGAAAACCTATCTTCTACAGATATGAACTTCCATGGCACTTTTAGCATCCCTGGGTTTAAGATCTTTGATTTGCTTGAGCACAAGGTAAAACATGGTCAAGCAAGAACAAATAACAAAATATAATGGCTATACAAAGGGCCAAGAAGAAAAAAAAAAACAAAAGTGCAAATAACAATTTGATGCATACAAAAAGGGTTAAGCAAATGTACTTAAAACTAAGAGAAAGAAAAAATTGGTAGACTCAAAACACAAAACAAAGATGACAAATATATTTGATAAAGATATTTGCTCTGATCTTGATACGAAAGGATAGAAAAATCACCAAAATCTATGACCTAATTCACACATGCAAGACACAAAGAAGTTTTTGCATGACGGGAGCATGGTAAAAGCTATAATCAGAATCAAATAAACATTACTAACAGACAAAGTCTAGGGACAAAAAAAATATGCACACATTATTAGCAAGTAAATATTATTCTAAAAGATAAACCGCAACTAAAAAATATAAAATAAAAGTGAAGGTAAAATACACAATCCTGAAAAACATAATTCCCTAAAATTTGAGTTTGCATGAGCACAAAGCCACCTGAATGACTAAGCAACATTAAGCTCATATCAAACTCAATCCAAGTTTCAATCATAAGAGACGACAATGAAAACGATGAGGTGGAGCCGACATAGACACATGAGAGAAATGAAATTGCAAATATAAGAAGTCTAATACCTCCTCAAGCATAAAGAGATAACTGCAAGCAAACGAAGCTGTTTACAACCAATCCCAGGACCAAAGTGAGACAAAAAAAGAAATACATTACCACCAAACCAACATTGACCAAGAAATTGCCATATACCATACAAATCATTCTCAAAGAACTCAAAAAATTCTAAGTTATCCTTCCCCTTCATCATTCACAATTTTCTTATTCAATCTCCGAATATTGATAATATTTTTTAGGTTGGATGTTTTAACAAACTAGATTAAGGAGTTCACATTGAGGAACCTTTTTCCTGCAACATGCATTTTTTCTAAGGATTTTGTTCAATTGTTTTCACTCTAAAAATCAATCAAATGAATAAATTAAAGCCCTCCATCAATTGCAAGATTATTAAAATAATGCTAAAATTTTCTTGTTTGTTGCAAAATATTTGTTCATGCAAACAGTCCTTATAAGAACTAACTGAATACCTAGTAACCTCTTTGTTCCGCTGGTATTTGGTAGTGATGAAGTTTTAGCTACATTTTTAGAAACTTCAGGGGAGCAATTAAAAGAGCTGCTATTGAATAATATCAGAAAGGTAAACCAACATTTTAAACATGAGAACCTATATGTCACACTTGTGTGTTTGAAACATGAGAACTTATATGTCACTCTTGTGTGTTTAAGTGAGCATCAGTATTATAGGCTATGACAATTAGTTTTCCAACAAAAATTAAGAAGAGAAATATTCCATTAACAGCAAACAAAAAAACTCCTTATAAGTCATAAGAAACTTAGCTTAGAAACTTACTGCCTTCATGGCATTAGTGGCATTTAGAAAAATCTTAACCTGTAAGTTTTAGTAGTTCTAAAAAATACAAACAACATTCTAAACATGCAAGTTTTAAAAATTTTGAAAAACACAAAGAAATATGAAATTTCCCATGTTGACCAAAACACTATTTGTGTTTGAGAAGCTATGCCAAAATGGAGGGAACATTTATGTGCTAGTAAATGAAGGAATAAACATTACCTCTTCATCAGCCAGATTAAGAAACAACTCAGCTATATACACGAGATTCCATTGAACCACTCACACAGCTCAGTTGCTTCATTCCTTCGGAGCTACATCCCCTGCCTATTTCCTGTAGCTTGACCTTAATCAAATGAAAGGAAGAAACACACTAGTTTGAATTTGCTATGGGAACTAGGAGGAAATGGAAGAGCTATTTCAAAGCAACAAAGCTTTTTCACTATTTAAGTGAAATGTTATTCTAATCAAAACTAGAATTGCATTTCCTTCTAATAAATATTATATATGTTAGGTTTGCAAAAAAAATTTCAAAATCTCTACCGAAGTGTTCTATAAAAAAAAGGAGAGAATTTAAAATCCTTTAGTTATGTAAAAAAACTTAAAAATTTAAAAAATGGGAAATGTAGTAATGAAATGAAAATCTTTAAATCATTTCGAGTAACAACATATGTACTATGTACAAAGAGAACATATAATAAATTTACCAAATGGCTCATATCTGTTTCATTTAAAAAAAATTATACATCACTTATGTTTTTGCTGCCTGTTTCCCCTTTCTAATTGTAGTGCCAAAATACTTCTGAAAAAATTGAAACCAAATTATAAATAGACTAAATTAATAAGAAATAATAACAATAAAATTTAGATCTTATCCCATTTTTACACAAAGTGTTTGATAAAGTAAAATCAGAGCCCTTAACTGCCAAAAAGAAAACCTAAAGGTAATATTAAGAAAATCAACTCACATATAAGATTCCAAATGGTTCAACCATATATAATTATGGTCTTTATTTGTTATAACCTCCGAGGATGATAAACACCACAGCCAAATGGTCTGTAATATTAATTATAATTCACATACTAGTAGAATAAGGCAACAAAGTCTGAAGAAAAGCTGATTAATACCCAAACCTAAGCCACCAGTAAAGTGTACATAAGTGCATATAGCTTGCAACATGCTCGACAAGTTCTTTCACAGGAATAGGTCCCCTGCAGACACTATACAACCAAAGAAATAACATATTAGCCAAATGAATGAAACTATTGTTTGGGTTCAAAGGGAAGATAAGAATTCTACTAAATCGCTAATGCATAATGCCAGGAAAAAAATTTGTTGAATAAACAAAAATAAGTGTATACTTACACATCAACTAAAACACGACGGCGGGGAGAAGAAAACAATCACTTTGCTCCTAATACAACAACAATTGCTTCTCCTTTCTTATTGATCCATCTGATGTCGAGACATCTGATTTTGATTTTCTTTTTTTTCTCATCCATAGTACCCAATATAACTATGAATCTTGTGGTAACATCTCTGAAATCTCAAACTCATAGAATAAAACCAAATGAGCAAGGAAAATGCTAAACTGACCATAAACCAAAAAAGCCACAGCGCTTCAGTCACAAAAATTAATAATTGGATAAATGCCTTTCCTCAAGTAGCAACCCAGAAGCAACATGTTCTATTGACAAACATGCCTGATTGTTTCAATCACATTCAAGAAGGACTGGACCAGTAAGGACTCTTTTTGCTCTTGTTCATCGTAACCTTTGCTAAATCTTCACCTCAATTGCACACGATAGTAATATTCTTCTCTCTAAAGGATTAGAGGAGGGAGTGAGAGAGATTAGAGGAGAAAAATAGCACTGCTTGAATTATAATGTTGCAATTAAGGGCTGCTTTTCTATTTTTTTTCTAGGGAATATAGGCTTTCATTTTTTTTGTTCTAGTATAATTTATTTAAATAAAAAATTAGTTTTGACCATTTATAATTGAAAATTATGGTGATTTAAAGTTTCCTTCTTAATCTAAATTCAAAAAATTATCACATGTCATTACTTTGTTGAGAGTCTTTTTTACCTTAAAGTGTATCATGTTTTTATAATATACATGACATTGACCGATACAAACCGAATATCAATCAAGGCTATCTCGTTAGGGAGTCTCTGAATAAGATTCAAATAATTAACATTAGTTTCTATTTTGTCTCTTCATCGCTTCCATGCCCAAAGTAAGAAGTTTGTTATTCAATCAAAGTTGATGATATTTTTGTAACATGAAATTGAACATGATATTTAAAGGTTGTGGCTCGTTCAACCAAATTGAACTATTTGTGTGCATAAAAAAAAATTGAACTATTTGTGTTGTTTTTTGTTTTTATGCTCATAAGACAACAAACAATAATTAATTAGTCATAATATACCCATAATCAATTCGTGCATGAAATTGAGAAAAATACAACAAAAAGAGTACATTGGGGTTCACGGAACAATTTTAGGGATATCTCTCATATTCATACTTCAAACTAAGAGTGAGAATGCCTTAATACTTACTTATGTCTCTATCAAATAATTGTCTTTAGATTGTTAACAAAAAAACCAATGGAGGATAAATATAAAGAAAGACTTTGAGTCGTAAAATGATTTCACTTTCATAAAGACAATTATTCCTCAATCATAAAGTGTCATAAATATGTCTATATGAAATAAGAAAACTTTATGAGAATCACTGTTAAATTTGTGAAATAACTCATTTATATAAAAAATGAAAAAATATAATTTTTTTAATAGACATAATTATTCATAAATATATGTCTATTGGAATTGACACAATTATTCATGAAAAATGTGTTTCTTGTAAAGGACAATTGTTGGAAGAATGACAACTCTTTAATTTCTTAATTAATTTATAAAATTAATTTAAAATCAGATAATATAAATATATTTTTCATTTATCTAGAACACGTTAATTTTCACCCAACAATATACTTGATTTATCATTTCCAAGTACCAACATACAATGCATTTTAGAATCAAAGGCAAATAGTTGTTATAAATCGTTGAAGCATATGAAAGTTTATTGATTGTGTAATGATTATTTATTGTCCTTTTTGCTGTTGGCCCGTTAAGGCAAATACCAGACGAAGTGCTTTGTTAGAATTTATTTTTGTCTGGGGTAATTAGTTTTTCTTAAATTATACATTGATTAAAATTTTATATTCTAAAAAGCTCATAAAGTATTTGGAAATATTCATAATATTTCGGTTCTTTAATCTAGTGGCTAATGATTCAGAGAAATATAAGGGTGGGAGGTCAAAGGTTCGAAACGCTTCCAAAACACTCCCTCATTCCCTCTTTATCATTGACATTAGAGCATACTGTCATGTGCATATACTTAATTTGGTATTATGGTTAAAAACTTCAAAACTTTATTTTATTTTGTTCAAATCATGATAATGTTATTTGGCTAATCTAAACAAACGTCATTTTAGAAAACTTTATTATATATCCTAGTTATGTTTCTCCATTTAACAAATTAGTAGTAGGAACTACTAGTTGAAAAGTGAAATAGGGATTAGACGCTGATATTATAATTTTATCTATACTAATAATATTTTTCTTCAATAACAAACTGTGTAGGAAATATAAAATCAGTTCGTTTTAACTTAATTCAATTGAATGCAAAATGACTTATTTTTATTCTTACGTATTTTTTACCTGAAATTAATTTTAATTAAAAGCCAATATTATGTAAGTGCAATAATCCATTGAAAAAATAATTTTTATAATCTTGCTAAATTTTTATAGTTTTAGACATTAAAAAATAAAAATTTAACAATATCATGAAAATTTAGTTTCAAATGAATTATTATATTTATATAATATTAACTTTTAAATAAAATTTATTTCAGATAAAAAAATATAAAAATAAAAATAATTTCAGTTAAAAAAATATAAAAATAAAAATAATTCAGTTAAAAAGAATTGACAAAAAAAAAACTCAAGAGATCAATCTAAAAAAAAAAATCTGCTAGAATATTTAAAAACATAAACTTCCTACAGAATTTACCCGATATATGTACTTTTTTACTAATCATAACTACACTAATGCCATTGCCAATCAAATTGGTGAGTAGCACCGCATATAATTTGCCCGGGAGCATTTATTGCTGACAGATAGTAGGAATTGGATTGGACATTGTCGTTGCGCCGCAATAATGGTGAACGAGAGCCATGGGTATTTTGGGAAATAAAAAGTCCAGTTTTTCCCTCTAGCTTGAGCTTGGAGAAAAGAGTGTACAAAGGCGAGTAGTGGAAGATTCAACATCTGGGAAGGAATGAAGCACCATACTTTAAACACACTTCCTGATTTGCCGCAACAAAACACACTTCATTCGCTGAAAGATAGCATTTTGACCTGTTAATTAAATTGCCTTCGCCCGATCCAATACCAGCATTAACTGATCTCTCATTATCTGCGCCGATTTCCTCCCACACCTCCTTCCTTCCCCAATTCCACCTTTATTGATCCAGGAGAAAAAACGTGTAAGTTTAGCTTGTTTTGTTTCGGATTTTCTTTCAATTCTTTTTCTTTCTGGTTTTAGCTCTTGGATAGTTTCTGGGTGTTTGAAATTTACTGGGGTTGCTGTTTTTGGCATTTTCTTTGTTTTGTTAAAAGGGTTCTTTCCCCTAGGGGTCCTGGTGGAGCTGGATTCTTGGTTCGTGGAATTGAAAAAGTTGGGAGCTGGGTTGGAACTTTTGAAAGTTGAATTTGTGTAGGATTCGGACAGAAGATAGATTTATCACTTTGTTCGTGGTTACATTGCTTGCATAGATGGCCCCCTAAGTCCTTAATAAATTCTGTGCTGGGACGGGCATAGATTCGGTTGCCAGTAACCGGAAATTCAGATTCGGTTTCAAAAGGTGCTTGTATTTTTCTTAGTTTTGAGGAAGAAGAGTCAGATATCTGCACTGGACTACGGTTGTTGCTTCTTTGAAAGTTCAGGCTGGTGGGTTATTTTTCAGGACAAAATATTGGGCATAATTCTGGAAAAAAAATGACTTTGGGTTCACCCAGCGGTTCTCCAAGAAAGGCTGTGTTTCCCCGGGGCCTTTCTACCATATTAGCTTCAGGGGCAGGGCTAGCGATTTTCTTGATATTTGCTTCATGGCTTCTTGTTTCTTATCCTATTGGTGCCACATTTAGGGGCTATATCTATAATGTAAATCAGAATGACAAAGTAGATTTTGTTAGTTCTTCAGTTGGTGATAGAAGCTCTGAGAGTACTACAGATGAGAATTCTCAAATATCTCGGCCTGAGGTTGAAATGCCTGCTAGGTCAAGTGGTGTTCCTGTGGCTTTAAACGTTAGCAAGACAGTTGACAGGCCTTCTGAGGCTCTGGAGTCATCTGCTAATTCAACAGAAAAGCAGGAAGCTGATGGTAGTTCTACATCCCACAGCTCAACCAAAGTTGAGGCAGGTACACCATTTTCCAAATTTATATTCTTTTAGTAACTTTTGGGTTTCCATTTAAAATTTCACTTGCTGTATGTGTACATGTTTCTATTTGGTGGATCTTGAATTGGCATGTTTTTGGAGATTTTGAAATGTGTGCTATTTACTTTTTATTACTCATCTGCCTAATTGCATGTTTCTTGGATGCTTTACTTGTCAATACTTAACGGATTGCTGTTGTTTATGAAACATTTGTAGGTCGGTTAATTTTACTGATTCATTTGAGTTATTCTCCAAGTTTTTCTACTCATAAATGTAGTTATTTTTATGCTACCTTAAAAACTCAAGCTTTTGATAGAATGTGGCTTGTAATGTTCATCACAAGAATGCTAAACTTTTCACTTCATTAATGAGCTTTCTGAGGAAACCACTTCAGAAGAATTCTACAGTTATTACCTAGTAATGAAAATCCTCCTTATAAGTACTATTGAAGTTCTGCTAAAAACAGAATAAATTTTGATATGGTCTCCCGATAAGATTGCTATTTCCTTCTATTTGTTCTTCAGAAAGCTCAATTCAAACATCAGTAAGGGTCTCATTCAGTTATTTATGAAAAACATGGCTCATGAATGTATCTTCTTTTCCTTACCTACATATTTTGGATCTAATATCTGATTTACTCGTTTTGTAGGATGTGATCTATTCCAAGGTAGCTGGTTCTATGATCCATTGGGGCCTGTATACACAAATAACTCTTGCCCTGTTATAACACAGATGCAGAACTGTCAGGGAAATGGGAGGCCTGACAAGGAATATGAAAATTGGCGGTGGAAACCCTCTCAATGTGATCTCCCTCGATTTGATGGGAAGAAATTTCTGGAGTTGATGAGAGGAAAGACACTTGCCTTCATTGGTGACTCTGTTGCACGAAACCACATGGAGTCTTTGCTCTGTCTTCTCTGGCAGGCAAGTAATGAATTTGCTTAAGATGTTGGTATATGGAAGAAACGTGTTCCTTGGGTTGCCTCTTACAATTTGCATTGTGCCCAGCCCTTGTTTCAGAAAGTTTGGAATGAGTGGAAATGTATAATTCTCCACAATGTGTATTTGATTAGCAATTGTTACAGGTTTCTGCCGACCTTCATAAGGGGATAATTTTGATATCTAATGTTTTGAAATTCCGCCCTTGCTGGATTTATATCTGTGTTTTGAACATTTTCCTAGTTTTTGAACCTGCAGAATTTAAGTAGTTAAGATTGTGAAGGTGTCCATACAAAAACAAACTTATGAGAATAAATGATGGGTGGAACCGTGGAATATGGTTCACTTGGTCTCTGGTCTGTGTTTCTGGGAAAGAGAAAGGGAAATGGAAAAACTCTTGCGTGTGGCCATACTTCTTCGATAACTACTGCTAGGCAGGAATGGTAGTTGTTATTTTGTTTCGTCTCAAATACATCCTTAATTTTTTTTTTAAATTTTTTCTTCATTTTCTTTTCTTTTTGTTGTCTTATTATCTACAACAACACATGGTCATAGGGCTATTTGGTTAACTTGTTTTATCAAGATGATGTTTCTCCTTTCTCATGCAAATCGTTTTTATTTTCAATATCAGCTAAAACTCGGTCTTCTTACTGCAGGCCTAATTCCTCGTAAAAATTTTGTTTTGATGGTTTCAGGTGGAAGTGCCAAAGAACCGAGGGAATAGAAGGATGCAGCGGTGGTACTTCAAGTCAAAATCAGTCATGATTGTTCGGATGTGGTCCTCTTGGCTTGTCAATCAGACTAGAGAAAAAATTGATTTTGCTCCGGAGGGTGTGGACAAGTTGCATCTTGATGTTCCTGACAAAAACATCATGCAGTTCATCCCAGGTTTTGACGTCATCGTCATTTCTTCTGGCCATTGGTTTGCGAAACAATCTGTCTATCTGTTGAACAGAGAGATTGTTGGAGGACAACTATGGTGGCCAGACAAGTCACGACCAATGAAGATCAACAATGTTGAAGCATTTGGGATTTCTGTGGAGACAATCCTAGCTGCGCTTGTCTCGCACCAGAATTACACGGGACTGACAATAGTCCGTTCTTTTTCACCAGATCATTATGAAGGTGGGGCTTGGAATACAGGTGGATCATGCACCGGAAAAATAAAGCCACTTGGAATAGGCGAACTGGTTGAGAATGGGTTTACCAGCATAATGCATGAGAAACAGGTGATGGGATTCAACCGCGCCACGAAGAAAGCAACGAACAAGTCGAAGTTGAAGCTGATGGATATTACAGAAACTTTCAGCTACCGTCTTGATGGCCATCCCGGTCCATACAGGAGCCCAGACCCTAATAAGATAACAAAGCGCAGTCCAGATGGACGGCCACCACCCCAGGATTGCTTGCACTGGTGTATGCCAGGCCCCGTCGATACGTGGAATGAACTAGTGCTTGAAATGATAAGAAGGGAATTTGAGGGATCCGAAAGCTCCTCCCCATCGCCATAAGGTAGACTTTGTTTCCAGAAACGGGAATGTTGCTCGCTTAGGTACCCTGTATATTTGTGAGGGAGATGTGATTTGTTATAGTAATGGGAATTCGATTGAGTTCATTTCTACGATTTTTACAGGAAAAGTGTTTTGTTTGTAGAGCAGCCTCATGTTCAGAGCTCGGAATACCAACACGAATTTTTTTGCCTGCTGCCTTGTTAGTTCATGTATTGAGCCACTGATAAAGATCGGTTTAAAGTCTTATTAGCTATGTAATAGTTTTTTTTTTTTCAATTTTTTAAACCTTACATATGCGCAGTTGAGAGTGGATTAATGGTTTGTGGCTGCTTATTAGGCTCCTTCCTGGATTAGGCTCAAATCTGCAATTTCTTTGCCATTTGTTGATCGTAATTCAACAAATTTCTCCATGAGGATTTGAGCCATAACTTTCAAGTTAAGAGTACATGCGCCTTTGCCAGCTTCTTTAAGCTCAAAATCTCTCAACCTATATATTTATGTTATATAGGTAGACAGACTATTTTCCAATCGAATTCAACTTGGTTAATCTGTTTGTCCATGTTGGTGCAACTCTAGTTTCCATAGCAAGTTGAAATTTATTTGAAAAGTTGAATTATATATATATATATATATATAAGGGGTTTGATTGTGTGACAGGTAACAGATGTCACGGACGGCCCAGATCCGTCCGTGACGTCTATCATCTGTCACAATTGGATTTTCCATATACATGATGAGTGAAGATTATCCCAAGAAACATTTTTTTAAAAAAATCTATTTATTAGTATACACACCAATCTCTTCAATTGCCTTCTTGTTCATTATGATCAATGAGGTTATATGAGCAATCCATTGATGCTAATGGGGAAAGTTTTCATCTTTCATTGATGAAAAACTATTCAAAAGTGAATTAAAGAGATTAAGCTTTTCCTCTCTCTCATCTAAGAGTAGCTCAATTTTTTTGTCTCTCTCATCTCATATAGTGAGTAGTTCAATGATAATTTTTTCTATTTATTTGAATAGCACATTATACTTGATTTGTTTACAAGTATACACTTTTGCTCTTTGCATTGGCACCCATGGTAAGTAATGGAGTCTGCTAACTAGTGGTGGGCATAAATAGTGAAATAATCATTATGGATATAGTGATCCGTGACCCATCTTAATTCTAATCTCTTCTGCTTACAATAATACCTCTTGCTTTGAGCATATGAGTTTTTATTTTCCGCAGCACTTCATTTCATATCTAGAGTTTCAACTTGATCAGCAAGATTTTTCTTAATTGCCAAAATTGATTAACCACAGCTGGTTTTTGTCTTGAGTTGTAAAGAAGATATGGGCTACTCTTGCACTTGGGTCTACACATGGGCCAACTTAGAAAAGTTTTTGAAGTATTTTGCATTAAGACGGTCCTTGGTTAATATTTCATGTGCCTTGAATTAGCTGAAGTATTTGGATCAAACACGAAGATCAAGAATGAAAAAAAGTTGTCTTTTTATTATTATTTTTCTTTTATTTTTACATGTAAATAAAAAAAATGAAAAAAATGAATATGAAATTATATTTTAAAGAGTACTATGCTAAAATAATTTATTAAATATAAAAATGTGGCAAAGATTTAGAATGACTCAAAATAAAATATGTTGCAAATAATTTAGAGCGGATAGTTAACATATATGACCCATTTGGGAACAGTTTTTGTAATCAGCGTTAGAATTTTGAATATTTTATTTAATGATTATGACGAAAAAATAAAGCTAAAAGCTAAAAGCTGTCATTGGATAGCTTTATCAAAACTCTAACGCTAATTGATGACACTAATATCAAATAGAATTATAAATTATGACTTCGTTAATTATAGGCTTATAGATTAGTACTTGAATTTTATGTCAAAAAAGAGAAGGGTTAATTAGCTTGAAGGAAAAAAAGGATAACATCGATGGAAGAATTTTGTCATTAAGACGGAAGCTCCCGCAACAGATTCATCGTTATCAATGGAGAAATAAAGGCAAAAGGATTTGTCTTCAACCAAGCTATAGTGCTGCTGACCATCAAGAGCAGCCCAAGCTTCTCATAGCTCTCCTGGCAATCAATAGGATATCTTAAATTAATATTAATTAATAGAATTGAAGTGGCTATTTTTTTTTTCTTGTACTCTAGAAAATGTGAAATATTTATAGAATTTAATTAAGATGATGAGAATAAAACTTGTTTATTGGACCTTGCTGAATTAAGATGGTGCTTTACTAATTTCATTCTCCAAGAAAGATTTTAAACCCTCATGCCATGAGAATTGCATCCAAGGGAGATTAAGGTCAAGGGAGCTCAAAACACGTATAAAGAATGAGTCGTGGATTCCACCCCTTGTTCACAAACCGGCCATACCTGAGGAAATTCCAGGCCACAACTAACCAAATTATCATGATTAGGCAAGATTTCAGAATATCACCGCCACATGAATAAATGCACCCTAGGAGGCAATGAGAGATTCGAATGAGTTAACCATAGGGACCCAACCATATATAAAATCACAATTTTTTTTTATACTCAGAAGCGTGCTACAAATATATATTTAAGGGAAGAATATTAGGAATATGATCATCCTAGAAAATTGAGGGTTAAATTTCCTGCTTTACGAACCTAAAGAACATCGATCTGCATTTGTGACAATTGTTGTTGTTAAATTGTGGAGTTGGAAGAGATAGGCTGGGACCATATAAAATGACATAGGCTAAGTAATTGGTGGATTTGACCGAGAATCTTCTATTATCATTCATACCCCATGTGAGGATGTCTTCTTAGCAATGAGGAGAAAGTGGTGATTGCTTAATTATAGTCGCATTGGTTAGGTGCAATAATGAGTCAATGAGTGCATGGTTCTACTGAAAGTCCTAATGATCAATTAAACGTCCCACACTTCAATTCCTTGTTCCTGAAACTGGTTGTGTGATTGGTTTTAAATTACTGCCTGTTATCCAATTGTCCTTCCATAGATTAATATTCAACCGTCTTATTCTCTTTTGCATCGAAAGACCAAATAAAACTAAATAGCCATTGACTAGAGAGCATCTGGTTACCTCAGAGGAGAAAAGCATGGAACTCATAAGGTGAGTCGGCATCATCTAGATAACTACTTTGATGAGAAGATTGTGCCCTGCTTGTGAAAGAATGGGGGACTTTCCATTTAGCTAATTTTTGTTTGACCTGCTCTAGGAGGAATCTAAACTGTGTGTTTTGTTTTTTTTGGGAGGTGGGGCTTGGAATATAAGTAGTGCTGCAAATGAATGAAACAAATATGGACTTTTGTTTGATCTTTTTAACGAATATTAACATGACACAAACATGAAACAAATATTATTTAGTTGTTCGTGATTGTTTGCTTAGTATTTGTGAATACTAGTAAATGAATATGTTCATGAACAATATAAACGAACAACTAAACATATAGACATTCACAATGTATTCATAAAAAAATTAAGTAAAAATATCTCATAAATATCCATAAACAAAAATACATTTTAAAATTGGAAAACTTACCTAGTGAATATAAACAAAAAATAAATATGGTAGGGAAAAATAAAATAAAATAAAATAAATCAGTGAAAAAGAATGTAAACAAATATTAACTCAGATTATTCTTGGACATAAACAAATAATCAACACCATTGTTCATATTTGCTCGTTTAAATAGATGAACATTAAATTTTATTCATGTTTGATCATTTAACTAAATATATGAACAAAAGCAAACTCTTGCAAAACCTTTCATCCTAGATCGAATTCTTTAATTTTAATTTTAAGAAAAATCAAATAACAATGAAATTAATTAAGTCATTTCAGCTTATGCACCAAAACCTAAGTAAACTGAATAGGTAAACCTAAATATGGCCAAAACCTAAATAATTAGTTGACCTAAAGATACCCAACACTAAAATTGACCTGATGTGTATTAAACCTGAATAAAAACAAACTTGACCCAACTTAACGCAACCTGGACCTGAATTTATGTTAACATAATGACATAAATGTAAAACAATACCTTGAATTTTGCTAACTCTCTACCATCGATTGGCTCAACTCAGGATTCATATTTTTGAAATTAGGACAAACTAATTCAAAGAATATCACATGAAGTTACTGTGCAATGTACGTTCAACTCCAAAGGGTGGTTTGATTATGAAGTTGTATATCAAAGCGGAGGCTCATGAATTCATCCCAAAAATACCCAAATTCATCCAAAAACCTAGAGTCTAGACTCTAAAAATTGACAATGTAAACACATGGTAGTACAATTAAAAAATTTAATTGTCCGGAGCGACTTGAACACGCAATAATAAAGATGAATTCCTTCGGTTCAATATGCAAAATAGAGTTGCCTTTGTTAAAACGATACTAATTTATCATTCATGTAACTCATATGACTTTCCACCTAGGTGTGTGGACAGAATTGCCATGATTCAAAAAAACAAAAAAGAGAGTTCTAAGTTGAACTGGTTGATAGTTGAGATTCTTAAGTAATAACAAGGTTGGCGAAATATGAGGCACCATTCTTCATTTAAGCCTAACCCAATTAAAAACGATCCAAAGACAAAACCTGAGGCAACTCCCTAATTGTCATCCCTGCGCACACAGTGTTGGGAATTGAACCTGGTTGGAGGCCGGGGGGCCATCCCAGCATTTACCATTCTGCTGGACAGCTGCGGTTTTTTTTCGAAAGTGTGTAGTGCATTGTTTTATTCTATATTCCCCATGATCTCCTAAAAAAAGAGGAGGGAAAAACGGTTGGGATTCCTGGAGTGTAGGGGAGAAGATGGAACAGAAAGATCTTAATTTTCTTTTCCTGGCAAACGACTCTGAAATTCCTATTTCATTTTGGTCAACAAACGCTCATTGGTTGCTCTTTCTCTTCCAAACCCAGACCTCTATTGTGACGGGCTTTTCCTCGGAAAACAAGCGCAGAGTCGCCGGAAGGATTCTCTTGTTCAGGCTAGCAGCCGGCCTCACCGCCACAGTTACTCTCTCTCTCTCTCTCTCTCTCTGCATTCTTACTTTTTTATTTGTTTGTCATTTCTTTCATTAATTCAGCCTTGTAATGAAGCTTTTTGGCTTAATTTTGCAATTGCAAACGAGATAACTAGGGATTGATTATTTTTCACTGGTAGTTCTTTCTTTAATTCCCTTGCTAGTTTTTATAAACGTCTTATGTAACTTTTTTTAATATAATTTTTACAAAATGTAGACATTCTTCGTTTTCTGGGAATTAAGATTATGATTTTCTAAAATGCTCTTATTGCTCGCCAAGGAATTGGTTTCCACATGGCTAATATGCAAAATCAGCTTCGTCAAGTGGGAACAATGTGTGAGACATTTCTTCACCAACTTCAGGTTCTCTGATTGATATGTAAATGTATATTCATATCATAGATTCTATATTTTTGAGTTCTTTTCCATTCACCCACAAACTTACATTGATGGTTCGCTGCGAAAATCAGATAATCTGGGATGAAATAGGAGAGAGTGATGCTGATAAGGAGAAGATGATGGTTGAGCTTGAACAGGAGTGTCTAGACGTGTACAAGAGAAAGGTAGATCATGCGAATCACTGCAAGTCTCAACTGAGGCAGGCCATTGCTGATTCTGAGGCTGAACTTGCAACCATCTTTTCTGCAATGAGGGAGAGGCCAATGCATGCTAACCAGGTTAGAGAACAAGTGGGTACAATGCAAAGTCTTGAACTTCATTATCAGAAAAAAAAATGATAATTTTGCAGCTGACTAAGGTGTCATAATCAGTTAGAATAGCCCGAAATCGAGTGAAGGACTTTGTAACTCTATATTAGATGTATATTTGTTAGAGTTACAACCTGATTGTGTTAGATAATATTAGCACACATTGAGGATAATACATTGCCTTGTAGAAAATCAAAGAGAAGCATATTAATAAAGGAGCACAGGTGTGACAATCCTATCAAGATTTATTAAATTCGGTTTTCCGTAGAATACAAATACATGCTGATAAAACTTGTTAGATGATCGCATGACAGATGTAGAATTTGAGGTCATGCAAGAAGTTCATGTTATGTCTTTCCGTCTGATCAGAATGCTGGAAGCTTGAAGGAGGAGCTAGGGAAACTAGCTCCACAGTTGGAGGGAATGCGGAAAAGGAAATTTGACAGAAGAAATCAGTTCCTAGAAGTTTTAGAGCAGATACAAAGCATTACAAGAGAGATAAATGATTCCGCAGAATATGTCTCTCCTGAAGTAATTGTAGACGAAGCTGATTTATCTCTAACGAAGCTAGAGGAATTGCACACCCAACTTCTTTCTCTTCAAAAAGAGAAGGTTAAACATTAAATTCTTTCAGTTGATCAGCCTTTGTACTTCCAACTTGCGTGTCCTCAGCTTTTAATACAATCATCTGTATGTGCAGAGTGATCGGCTGAAGCAGATCTCCAGTCACCTTAATACTTTAGAATTGCTTTGCTCCGTTCTGGGAATGGACTTGAAGCTTGCAGCTGCTGGAGTTCACCCCAGTTTATGTGATAGCGAAGTACAGAAGAGTATAAGCAATGATACAATGCGAAACTTAAACATGGCAGTAGAAAAGTTCCGAGAGGTTAAGATACAGAGGATGCAGAGGGTAAATAACTTGTTGCTTTCACTGTCTTTTCTTATGAAAATGTTGCTCCCTTAGTTACTCCACTGATCCTTTAAGCACAAACAGCTCCAAGACCTTGCAACCACTATGCTGCAGTTATGGCATTTAATGGATACACCTATTGAAGAACAGCAGAGGTTTCAAAATGTTACATGTAACATTGCTGCAGTAGAGCATGAAATCACCGAAGCAAATGCTTTATCATTGGACTTCATCAACCTTGTAAGTCATAGATATTCTCATAAGCTGCGCTGTCAGTTATTAGGGCTAATAATAAATTGTGAACATCTGATACCATCTCAATAAACGATATGATACACAGGTTGAGGCTGAAGTTGCCCGGTTAGAAGAGTTGAAGTCAAGCAAAATGAAAGAACTTGTGCTCAAGAAATGGTTAGAGCTAGAGGACATCTGCAGAAAGACACACCTGATTCCAGAGTCTGACAGCAAGTTGGAAGATGTCATTGAAGCTATTGAGGCTGGTAAAGCCTCAACTGTTGCAATACAATCAGCATATGTTTTATGGCTTCACATCTATTTGTGACATTACTTCAAATGTAGGAGCTCTGGATGCTGCTACCATACTTGAGCAGATTGAGCTTCAAATTGCTCAGGTTAAAGAGGAAACATTCAGCAGAAAAGAATTACTTGAGAAGGTTGAGAAATGGCTGTTTGCCTGTGATGAGGAAAGCTGGCTTGAAGAATATAACAGGGTATGATTTATTCTCACTGTTTTTTGGACCTGTACATGAGATCTCCCCTTATTAGTTGTCATTTCCGGAATTTTCAGGATGAAAATAGATACAATGCTGGAAAAGGTTCTCATCTTATACTGAAACGAGCGGAGAAAGCACGTGCCTTGGTCAGTAAACTTCCAGGTACCTACAGTTGTAAAACCCAATATATCAAATATATTGGTGGTTTTGGTTTGACATTATGACACCATTGTTAGACGTTATAGGTCCTAGGCTCCAAGTCTCCAACTCTCTTTGTGCTACGCAGGTGCAGTTTCCCTTGTGTGTGTTTGTGTTGGTAAAACGTTCATCTCATGATTTTTTTACCTCATGAACCCTTTCCACCTGGATAGCCTTTTTTGTTTGAAAACAATGCATTAAGTAGCTTCACTAAATGAAGTTGCAATAAACACAAGTGGGCTGACTTAGTGGCTTATCCACCACTAAGTTTCCGAGAGGTAAAGCATTCTATTGGCTATTTTGACTAGCACTTGATCGAGGACACTAATCTTCATGATTTTGGATTAGAATCCAAATAAGCTAAGTCCTTAATATTTATCAATGAATCAGGAATGGTAGAGAAATTAACTTCAAAGACCATTGCATGGGAAAATGAGAGGGGAATTGAGTTTTTGTATAATGATGTAAGTACCTGTATAGTAATGTTTCTTTCCATATTGTGTATTTCTGCAAAACAAAAGGGGGAAAGATGAGCTGTACTTCTGCATACAGGCCCGCCTTCTATCTATGCTTGAAGACTACACTATTTCAAGACAGGAAAAAGAGGAGGAACGCCGAAGGTTGCGAGTATGTTGTCCTTTTGTTGCATTTAAGTACATTTTAATCTAAAGGAACAAACATTTAATTAACTAGATGATCATGATTTGATTCCTTTGTTCAGGATCAAAAGAAACTTCAGGGACAAGCAACGGTTGAAAACGTGAGACTAAGCCCTTTGAAGCAGCCCCAAAGTGCCAAGAGATTAGGTCCTAGAAGTGCAAGCAGTAGAAGACTTGTGGTGGGAGCAACGGTGGTGCAGAGTCCTCAAACTCCTCGTGCATGTAAGAAATCTGAGAAAAAGGTTTAAAATGAAAATGCCAGTCAAGATGTGTCACCTGTTGGTATTCTTTCGTGACCTAGCTATATGTATTAAAGTCTGGCTTCCTACAGAATATTGCAGTTAAGAGAGGACTGGATGTTTCAAACCTGGCTGCAAGAAAACATCCATTGCGCGATCCAAATGCTAAGAAGCCGCAAACAATTCGAAGACCACAAAGTCAGTGTTAGTGAGATTGAAGATGATGGAGAGACTAAACAGAAAACAATTCCATCTAACCACTGTCTTTTGGAACAGAATAGAACATGCTTCCTTCCAGACATGCTGAAGAAGATCTGGATGAGGAGGTGCTTCAAGAGAATCAATATTCACCGCAGTGCTCTCCTTCGCTTTACAAATGATAGGAAGCTTGAGAATTCAAAAACCTTAACGGATCAACTCTTCTGACTGTTGCAGATTTTGTTGCCTTTTTTTGCACCGGTATAGTTTTAGTCGATGCCCCTGAACTTGCAATATACGCAACTAAACTTGTTCAGACCAGAAAGACAAAATATCCTCCAACATGGATATGGAACAGGCTGACTTGTATCCTTTTTGTCATTATTATTGCTGGAAAATTATAAGATTTTTAAATGGTTGTACCATATTTCATGATCTTATAGTTTGATAACATCATTCAACCAAACTTCATCCAATTTCAGGTACCAGTACGTGCTAATGAACAACTGATTGCTCACAAAAGTTAGCGGTAGAAAATCTATACTACTACCTCCATTTCAAAACTATTATAATATATTTTACTTTGGGCAACCCTAAATATTTGTAATATTTTTATATTTAATAAATTATTCTATCAATTTAGGTTATAAATTGTTATTTTTATGTTTACTTTTCCTGACTTTCTCGAAGTACACACAAAAAGTTAAAAGTAAAAATGAAGCAATACATAATTTTTTTTTTAATTTTTATACCAAACCAAATAACTCAACAGATATGGGGAGGAACCCGTGTCCTCTGATGTTTTGGGGTTTAGACCGTGTGGGAACACAATACAAAGGTGGCACTAATGTTACGCCCGCCTGTTGCCTCTTGGGGCAGGAGCAGCACTTCAGGCTGCTAACAGTGGCATGGACAGTATATTTCCCCAAAGCAGAGGGTGTTTTGTCTGAATTTTGGAATAGTCAACTTTGGTTTAACTGAAAAGACAAAGAAGCTGTCAGTTGTTGGAAAATTGGCATGGCTCCAAGGTTAACTTTACAGCTTTAAATTTATATTTTTTAAAGGAGTTGCTAAAATATTACCAAAAATGGCAATTTAAAATTGGGAAAAAGGCCTTTTCTTTTGCTGAATTTCTAGTCTTCAATTTCTTATTCTCTTACCCTCTCATTAATTAAATCACCTTTATTAAATTTCCAAGACGGACTTGAACCATTTTCTTAACTAAAATTCATACTTTCAGTTTTGCCTTTATTATACTAATTATTAATTAAATTCACCATATTAAAACATTGATTTTTGTTCTTTTTATTTTTTATTTTTTATTTTCTGTTTTTTCTACTTTTATTTATTTCTTCTCCTTTTCCTGCAAAACCCTAAATTCGATTCCATCGGAAGAAATT
This sequence comes from Aquilaria sinensis, assembly GCA_005392925.1. Lineage (NCBI taxonomy): Eukaryota > Viridiplantae > Streptophyta > Magnoliopsida > Malvales > Thymelaeaceae > Aquilaria > Aquilaria sinensis. Next base: position 569,708 of record SMDT01002881.1, on the reverse strand, counting down.
GTTACACCATCACAAAAAAGTTCTCATTTCCTTCGCTATAATTTTTTTCTGCCATTTCTTGGAATTTTTATTTTAATTTTCATTTAGCTCTTGAAGTTCTCTGTTCTTCGCAATGGTGGTCTGAATTCAGTTTGTAGGATATTGCAGACTGTATTTCTGTTGGTCTTCAACAGTTCAATCAAAGTTCTGGTCTTTTCCGAGTTTTGTTTTGACGCTGAACCGGGATTTTCAAAAATATTCATCCCGTACTTGTTGAGCATGTCTCTGTCTCTGTTCTTGAGCTAGTTTCCGACATGAAGCTTTGATTTTATTTTTTCAGATTTTTGTAGCGCGATAAAATGTTTCACAAGGGTTTTGTCCGTGATGCGTAGGCCGTAGGATTTTAGGTGGTTTTGATTTTCTTTTGGCCGCTTGATTTTCAGTTGCCTGATCTAACCCATTAAATGGAAGACAAAGGACATACCTCTGGGCTAGGAATAGGAGTGAACAGAGATGGAGCTTCGGGGACATTTGGTGGGCCCCCAAGAACCGAAACCACCGGCCAATTTGCGGGCCCCACGATGCCCGCCACAGACGCAGCCGCAGCTGCCGCCGCCGCCACCGTCACCGTTATGGCGCCAACGCAGCTGGTTGGAGCAGTAACCCCAGTTTCCGGAGCAGCGACCCAACTGAAGAAAAAGAGAGGAAGGCCCAGAAAGTACCGCCCTGATGGGACCGTGTCGATGGCATTGTCCCCGATGCCTATATCGTCTTCAATTCCGCTGGCCGGAGACTATTCCGTCTGGAAACGGGGCAGAGCCAGAGCGCGATCGGTTGAAGCAATCAAGAAGTCGTATAAAATTGATTTTGAGTCTACAGCTACAGCTGCAGGTACATCTGAAATGTCCCTAGCTTTGAAGTTTGGCTTTATGTATGTTTCACTGTTACATAGGACGTTATGACTTGTGTGTGTCTCGAATAAAACAAAGAGTCGCCGGCCTAAGTTTGAAGTGGTTGGTGGTAGTGCTAAAAAGCCGGAGACAAAAGATATGGTTTTATGGGGGACATGGGTTCTATTGGAACTCTACAGTCTGGATTCAGGTGGGTATCTTTGGATTTGTTTGGGATCTTGTTGTGGGAGGTGGGACCGTTCATGCCCATTGGTGCCCGTATCTGGAATTAATGGTGGTTGTGACTTGTGTGAGATGGAATGATTTGAAGATTATGTTGCTGAAGGAGGGAATCTCTGTGCTGTCCTGTGTAACTGTAGTACTTGCCTTTTGGGAGGGAAAATCTGTGTGATCATCTTAGCTGCCAGGTTTGGGCTTTTAGTAGGTAAAATCAGCTCATTAGCTGGTAATGACGATTTCAAATTGTGCTTAAGCTGGTGACGTAGTTATTAATGGTGGTATTATTGCACAGACAAGATGACTCTGCTGACATCTGGGCAGCTTCTAAGAAGTTTTTAGAAAGTTAAAATGGTCTTTTCCAGCTTGACTTTACTTAATGTAATAACTTGAACTCAAAGTTGTGCTTAACAAACTGGTGTCTTGTTAAGGAAGAGTCATAATCTGTTATGCAGAATGCATCAAATGCTATACTCTATGCTCTTCTGACATATAGCAGCTGTAGAAGGAATGATGCTTATGTATCCTCCTCTCCTCTCCGACCTCCTAAGATGATGTTAAAGCATATTTTTCACGTTTCTGGTGACATAATTTTTGTTAGCTATCCTTTTGATATTTGATTAATACAGTATTTGCATATTCTTATTCCTTTGAGATACGTACTGGTTTTTACTGGTGTCAGGTGACAGAATCTCATACTTCGTTGGTGCGAATTTCACGCCTCATGTGCTAACTGTAAACCCTGGCGAGGTAGAACATTCTCTCATAGAATTTTTCTTCTTGTTCCTGCATATGCGTATTCAATGCATCTTTTTTCTTTTTTATGACACTCCATTGTGGTTATTTTAGGATGTCACAATGAAGATAATGTCATTTGCTCAACAAGGATCCCGGGCTATCTGCATTCTATCTGCAAATGGTACAATTTCAAATGTTACGCTTCGCCAGCCTACTTCTTCTGGCGGTACTCTTACATATGAGGTATAGCCTTTTAAACCTTATATCACATATAACTCGTACCAAGCTAGGGCTGCATAGATTAATCCACTCAAGCTATCATGCTCACATGTGCAAATACCAGCAACTAAGCACAAATACCTTGTTTGGTGGAGAAGATTGGCTAGGACTGGATTAGTACAAGTTATTTTACATATAATCTTATCCTATTCCGTGTTAGACGAGCCCCAAGTGTAATTTTTTTTAAATTGAATAGCAAAGGAAAGAGACCAAAAGGACTACCAAAGACCAATGTGCGCATGATTTCCCCCTTATGGTCTATCTTGTCCACTTGCAAAACTACATATCCTCTATGACATGAATGTGGTATTTCTGAGACAGGTTCACCTGTTTTTCCTAGCATCCTATAATTTGAACTTCCTTGTTTCTGAGGTTGTTTACAGAAACCTTTGCTTTCTCTTGGCCATGCTCTTGAGCTCTTGAGTACAGTTGCTAAGTCAATTTCCAGAAATAAATTATATCTTCAATCTCTCTCTCTTTTGAATGCCAATATTTGCCTCCCGCCTTATAATTTCAAGAGAGAGAATGCCATCAAGAAATATTATATCTAGTTTATTGTTATGACTATGGACAAATTGCTGCTATTGGCATGGTGGGGTTCGATTCTGACATGTAATTAAGATCTAAACTCCATATTTTGTATTTATATTCATCCCTTTTGTTAGAATCATCCTATCCTTTCTATAAGTTAAATCTACAGGAACCTTTTTATATAATGTTGTTTTTTTTTTTTTTTGTGAGAGACCTTACAGGCCAAGCTTCTCTAATGTTTTATTTACTTCAGGGTCGCTTTGAGATACTCTCCTTGTCTGGATCGTTCATGCCTACTGAAAATGGAGGAACAAAAAGCAGATCTGGTGGGATGAGTGTTTCCTTGGCTGGCCCAGATGGTCGTGTTATGGGCGGAGGACTTGCTGGTATGTTGATAGCTGCTGGTCCGGTGCAGGTAAACCGTTGTCCTGCTTTAAGCTTTTGAAAAGGGAATAATCTTTATGGGGATAGATGCATTATTAAACAAAAATATGACCGATGTTTTGGCAATAGGATTTGCAGCAGACACATGAGAGAATGTTGTTTCTGATACCTTGAATTGTTTGTGGTGAATCAGGTTGTTGTGGGCAGTTTCCTACAAGGTCACCAGCAGGAGTCAAAGCACAAAAAGCAGAGAACAGAATATGCACCGGTTGTTACCCCAGCCATTGTTAGCTCAATCCCTGGGGAAGACGTGAGAGTTTCATTTGGCATGGTCAGGCCGATTATTACGCCTTCTGCTTCCTTCCATGGGGACAACACTGCTCCTTCAAACCCTATCCCTAACTACAGGAACGTCTCGGCCGACAACAAATCCTCTTCATCACCTGAAGATGATTCCAGAGATAACAGCCTATCACAATGTGACGTCTCTGGTTGATCACAAACACAAGCGGGTATTCCTCCATTATGACACAGCATTGTTAACCTCAGTCAGCATGAATCCTATTGGCTGCTTACAACGGAAAAAGATCAAATGGTAGGTTCTAGGTTTTGTGCCGGTTTTAACCCGTAACACCTGTCGAAATAGGTTTTGGTAGGAGTTCTAATCACTGGCTATTGTCCTCTTGTATCTCTAGTGTTTTTTTGCTCATTGTGGTGTAGTCATTTTGATGTATGGGAGTGTTCATTCGTCTCGTCTGCCTTTTGGCTCTTGTATCTGAATGGTTGACGTTTAGGTGGCCCTGTCTCTTGTTCTGGATTGAGGAATCATATGAATGTTCAAATTGTTGTACCTGCACAACATTTTTTTATTTTATTTTTTTTTTGGCTTTTTTAGAGAACAATCAGAAAACTTATTATGAGCATGCACGAGGCAATAAGGCCTACACTTAGGTGCAACTTTTGACCTTTTTTTCTGAAATCCTGAATTGAAATTGAAAATTGAAACAAACACAAGTTTCCTCTAGGCTAAACAAGTCCTCAACTTTTCTGCTCTCCATTCTCTGAAGACCTTGGCGATGAACTCTTCTGCTCTTCTCCTAAGCTCATCGTTTTGCCCCTCAATAACATCTTCATTGCCATCCAACTCATCTTCCTCGTCATCACAATCGCTTCCCTCCCCATTGTTGCCTTCCTCCGAAGGTTTGTTTGAGCAGGATGAGACTTCATGGGCATACATTTCCATGATAGTTTTGCTTCTTCCACGTGAATGCAATGTGCTTACTAGCACAGAAAGTTGATCATCCTGGACAAAATCTGGGCAAGATTTTGATCTAAAGAGTATCATGGCGATTAACAGGTTGCAAATGCAGAAGGCTAAAACCACATCCGGAGCACCTTGGACGATCAAATCCAATGCCAAACCCAACATGCTGACGAAGAGAACTCGTTGATCTAATGCAAGTTCTAGACAAGCTAGAACAAGATAGGAGTGGCTGTGTGGGCTTGCAGAAACTGAGGCGTTTAGGCCTATTTAAAGGTATGAGAAGCCGTTGGTTAACTGTTGAAGTGTAGAAGGGAAGCTTTTTGGAGCAGAGGATTCAATGGAAAGTGTATTGTGGAAGCTAACAAAAACTATGAGTTGTTATTGGGGAAATTCCTTCACAACTGTTGGTGGGTCTTCTCCTTCCTCATCAAAAGTCCGCATTAAATAAAACAAATTTCACATGGAAGCTTCCAAGCCTCGCTTCCTTTTTCTTATTCGTTGCCATCATCAAAATACCATGAAATTTTCTGTCTTTTTTCTCTTCTTCCACTTGTAGCATAACTCTTTCCTACCTGTTTTGCACGATCAATGCAATGTTTTTTTTTTTACAGAAATTTGTAAAATTGTAGATGAGAAATTAGTAGTATATTCTTGGGGTTGACTTATCTTTGATTGATTGAGAGAACATAAGCAAAACCGATTTTCTTCGTCACAATACCAGCAGACTTGTAAGTTCAACAAAATAACTCAAAAACTAGAAATATCATTTAAATAACAGGAAGCCCAACTATTACATATCATAATTGAAAAGGCTTAAGATCACAAAACTCAAAGTCTATGCATACCAAATGTTCTTCACCTCTTTCTTTTCTTGTTTCCTGCAGCACTACCCTTATTGAAACCTCTGAAATCATTCGTGGTTTCAGCAGTATTCCGCTTCTTCAAACCCTTCCTGCCTCCATGCCCAAACTTGGCATTCTTGAAGTCGCGGTTCTTCTTACCCTTACCTTTCGCACCGCCATGCCCTGCCTTCCCACCAGAGCGATCACCTGGAGACACTCCTGGCCTCCTCTTATTCCACCTCTCAAAGGACTTACCATCTTCGAATGATAAATCCAGGGCAGCTTCTTTGCCTTCCTCACCATAGCCACTTTGCTCCCTCTGTTTCCTCCATTTCTTGACAGCCTCAATCTCATTCTTCATCTGCTTGGCTTTGTCTTTGAGCTTCTCAGCCTGGACCTTCTTGGCCAGAGCTTTGGCCTCTCTAGCCTTCCTTCTCTCCTCAGCCTCCTCAATCCTCTTCTTTTCAGACAGAAGCCTCCCCTTAACCTTCTCCATGTGTGAGTCCGTCTTCACCATCTCTGCATAGTAATCCGGGGGCCTAAGAAAAGGCTGCCCCATAGGCTGAAGCTTCTCAAAAGCAATCCTGGTACCCTCCAATGCCTGTGTGTAGAAGGTAAGCTCCCGCGCCAAATCATCGTTCACATCCACCTCTTTCTCTTGATCAATATCAATGGAAAGCCTCTGTATCCAATCAACACCATCAGGCCAGCTAATGTCTTGAAGCTTCTCCAGGAGACCATCCCGGTTAAAAATCGACTTCTTTGAAGGTTCAGCTAGCTTAATATCTCCCTCATCCGAGTCTGACTCAAATTCTGATTCAGTTTCTTGAATATCCGGATCATCCATAACCTCATTCAACAATTACTAGAAGGATCAGGCAACTAGAAAAAGATTAAGACCATATAAGTGGTTTCAGCTAACAATTTAACTGACTTATGCTGGATAACGAATGTGGTTGATTCTCACAACAATCACCATCCTGAGAGATGCTAGAGCACTTCCTGCAGAAGCATGTTTGAAATAGTTCAGAATTTAGCAAATGGTTTCAGCCAGAGGCTTTAATGGTCTAACTGACAAACTTAAAATGGCTGGTTGTTTATGAGTTTAGAACATAGTATTGCCAAATCAACAACCACGCCAACAGCTTATAATAATTGCACTAGAAAAGCTCAAAGAGAACTAATCTTCACCATCCAGACAGCGTTCCAGGGACCAAATAAACAAAAAGCATAGCAGGAGCCAATAACAAGAAGGGTATCCCGCAAGCAAGCAAAACAAAAATATGAAGAAGACACGAAATCAAGCATAGCAAGACTGTCAGTTTCTTAATCAATAAAATTAGAAAGAATTATAAACAAGCAAAGAATCATAAACAAACAAAACAAGCGAATTAGATTGAGAGGAGGAAAGAGATAAGATGAACTCAGCCGAATCAGATGAACGAACAGATCCATCCGATCATTGTAAACAACCAGACCCATTCAGCAAAGAACCCAAGCGAATAAGAAGAACGAACCCAAGTAAAAACAGAAAGGGACTGAGAGAAGGAGAGAGATCAGATGAACAAACCTAAACAGCGTCGAGGATCGTGGTGGAGCCAGAGCAGACGATCTATAAATTAATCGAAATAATTGAAGCAAGGCGGGGCATCAGACAACGAGGAATCGGATCGGAGACGCCATGGATGGTGCTTTGGTCGAGAGTCGAGACTCGAGACGAGACTTCGTCGATTGTCTAATGAAATGAGTTTTCCAGTTTTTGAAAACAACAAAAAAGAAGTTTTCTAATTCTTAATAAAATGAAAAACTGTTTTCTTAGAAAAATGAAAATAAAAATTAGTAAAATAAACACATTTTCTTTTCTTTTTCCATTTTTCAGAAACTTTTTCAGAAAAATTGAAAAAAATTTTAGAACTAAACAGAGCCACGTTATTGTTCCAGGAAAAACAAAAACCTCAAGAACATCAGACCAGCAAAAAAACACAGGAATTGTACAATAAAAGAGGCGCCAAAAACAGAGAGAGGATGATCGCGATTACCTGGCGAGCCACCGTCTAATCTTCTCCAAGCTCTGTCGGGTAACTGGGTAAGTGAGAAAACTAAGGAGCAGAAAAAATGGCCAAAAATCCTATTAAACGCTAGAATCCTAGGGCCAGGAGCAGGGAGAAGAGAGGTCGTTTTTGGTTTTTGAGCCGACAGTTAGAGAGATACGGTCCATAACATGTGGACTTGAATTTAGGCCCACAGAGCATAAATTCTTCGATTTCTGGCCCCATTTTGTTAGCACTAGTATTTTTTTTGCCTAATCACTCTAGGGGACCCTAAACTTGGATGACTCGTTCGAGTTAGTCCCTTAACTTAAACTCAATCTCTGTTGCTCCTCTAACTTTGCAACTTATCACAAGTTAGTCCAGCCACTTAATTTGTCATAACACTGTTGCCTTTTTTGAATGTTAAGTAGTATTAGGGATTGAAATGCATGATAAGAGAAACAACATGAATTCCTAAAGCATTTTTTCCATGAAAGGCGTTTTTTCCTTTTTTTTATTATTTTTTTTACCAAAGAGAGTTTTTTCCCCTAAAATATATACTTGTTTTATTTTTTTTTCAAAAAATTGAATATTTAATTATTCATTAGTACTAGTTAACTGCTTGTAAAAAAATTGGAATATATAGTTCAAGCAATTTATTCTTATTATTATTTTTTATAGTAATAATAATATTAATATAATAATAAGTAAAAATATGTATTCAGTCAAAGCTATAATTAATTAATAGAACTATATTTAATGATATTAAATTTATTAAATGTAATCATCAAATATATAATTACATATCTCGAAACCAATAAATAATTTCTTTTTGGGCCTAAAAAATATAATTAACTATTGATATGAATGGTGTATATAATTATATAAAATAAATATTACTCTCTATATCTCAATTGTTTGCACCTTTTGTAAATAGTACATAAATTAAGAAAGATGAAAAAAAATTATGTGTTTTTTTTTTCACTTTTTCTTGTATTTTTGTATGAAAATTAAAAAAGATGAAAAAAACTGAAATGATAAATTAGTGGCAATATGAAAACACTCTCTCTATCCTAATTGTTTCATAAACTCTTTTTGTTAACTAATTTACGAAGTAGACAAAGAATTTACTACAGATACCGTGCGCGCATGTTCATTTGAACATAGCATATAAATGACACTTTTACCCCTAACTATTATATCTAATTATTGTCATATCCCACAGATTATATCGTGAGATAAAACTAAAATTCAAAGAGTTCCAGAACCTTCGTCCTGCTCGATCTCCATACTCGATGTCGACGGCGGCCCGTGACAATGCTACAATCAAGGAAGATCTAAGAGAGCGATAAAGCCGACGACGATAAACGAGACTACGGTGAAGGCAGATCAGCACAAGGCGAAGCCAAGTGAGAGGAGAAGCGAGGGCCAATGCGCGGCGGTGCGAGGCAAGGGTTGAGGCGTGGCAGTGCGAGGCGAGGCATGATGTGAGGCACAGCAATGCGAGTGATGAGCCGGAGTCTGAGCGGTTGGGAAGGCGGTCTGTGGTGGCTAGGGGTTGTGGAACGAAGGTTGCGGTGTGGAGGGAAAGTTGCTGATGAGAGATGGCGTTTGATTTGCCAAAACAAAAATATTTTTTTTGTTAGTTATTATTGTTTAGACACTTTTCTATTGTACTTTAGATTTTTTTAAATTTTTATTTAGATACTTTTTTAGACATTGAATCATATACCTTTATTTGAACATTTGTTTAAATATTTAGACACTTTTACATGTTGATTTGAATACTTTTATATATTTAATCATACACTTATTTTAATTATTTCAGATATTTATTTTCTAAAGGTAACAAATTTTTCAGAAGCTATTTAGTCAGACACCTTTATATATTTCTTTAAACATTTTTCAATATTCAATTAGACAATTTTACTTATTGATTTAGACTCTTTTTTATTATATTTTAAATATAATAAATTATTCACAAGTTGATTCTATCATTTTTTGTTCAGCAATTCTATCATTTTTTGTTGAGACACATTTACATGTTTATTTAGACATTTTACAATATTCAATCAGACACTTATTCTTATAGCTTTAGACACTTTTAATTTAACCTTATAATAATTTGTTTTATATTACTTTGCAGACACTTCCACATACTATATTAGACACATTTACATTTTATTATAGACACTTTTGTTGTTCGGAAGCAACAAGGACGCACTTGGAGGAAACGATCAGAAGCAAGATCCGACGGGTGATTGACGAGATTTGGTGGGTGATCGATGAGATCCGACAGGTGATGACGAGATCCAAAGCCGAGCAGATGCGAGATCTGGAGGTGGATGATGACTATAAGATCTGGAGGTGGTGATGGTTCATCGGAGGAGGAGACGGTGGTGGCAGCGGCAGCAGAAGCGATGATAGAGGTGAGTTTTCAAGAGCGAGGGTGAGTTTTGGTCCATGAGCAAGTTAGTCAATTTACTTATTGAATGGTGGGTTATATATAGGGAATTAGAGCTAAATTAGTATGTCTAATTAGACATAGGTCTACAATATAATAACTACAAAGAATTGGTAGAATTATAGATTTATCGTGAATTATAATAAATAATAAAGGAAACTGCATAATTACATATAAAAGGCTTATATTCAGAACCTGTTGCAATTTTTTTCCCTCTAACTTGGATTAAAAAAAATCAATTGAAATAAAATAAAAAAACATCAATGGAAAGTGTATTGTGGAAGCTAACAAAAATTTTGAGTTGTTATAGGGGAAATTTCTTTACAACTGTTGGTGAATATTCTCCTTCCTCATAAAAAGTTTGCTTTAAATAAAATAGACCTCGTATGGAAGCTTATGAACCTCGCTACTTTTCTTTTTTTCTTATTTGTTGCCATCATCAAAATACCGTGAAATTTTCTTCATCTTCTCTCTCGTCTTTTACTTGTACCATAACCTTTCTCTACTTGTTTTGCATGATCAATTCAAGATTTTTTTAACAGAAATTTGTAAAATTGTAGATGAGAAATTAGTAGTATATTCTTGGGGTTGACTTATCTTTGATTGATTAGAGAACATAAGCAAAACCGATTTTCTTCATCACATTACCAACAAACTTTTAAGTTGAACAAGATAACTCAAAAACTAGAAACATCATTTCAATAACAAGAAGCTCAACTATTACATATCATAATTGAAAAGGGTTGTAGTGGTGGAATTCATAATTTTATATTTGTCTATTTATTTATTATTTATAAAAAAAATTACTGACCATTTAATTATTCCAAGTTAAATGATGTCAGATTTAAAATTTTGGGCAGAAATTTTAGTCTAATATTGTAAAAAGATGATTTCAGGGAGTTCTAACTTTGTGGGCTCAGAGCAAGACTCATTGGATTTTCTTACTGACCCTGGTAGACCAGAAGCTCAAAAAATTAGTATTTACCTAAAGATGACCGTTACACTTATCTTTAATGTTGATATAAAGATAAGTGGTACAATCCTATGCGCACGGCTTTCCTATAAATAGTCTTTACTTTCTTCATGGGGAGGGGTTATTTTTACAATCATCTCACCATTTAAAGCTCTCATACTATTTCATTTCTCTCTCACACTCTTATTTGCTTCTGCCAGGCTTTTATTTTATATAAGTTAATACTTTATTTTGCTTGGCATTTTATTTTACCTGAGTTATTATTTTTTATTTTGCCTGAGATATTTTCTCTTACCAGTTCCCTGAGTTTGCCAGGTTGCTTGCTCATTCTCTCTGTTAGCCCCTAATCATCTTCTTTCCCCTACATGCAACATTTTGCCCTTTACCACAAATAACCTCATTTACATTTTGGTGACTCCACTGAGGAGGGCATGATTACATAGAATGGAAGTTATGTCAGACGGTAAAGATGAAAACAACATTACTCGCTCCGGGCCGTCTCCTATTGTTGATGTTCCGCCATACGTGGCTCAATTACTAAAAATGCTCTAGGCATCACAAGAGCACATGTTGAATACTATCAAAAAAAACAATCTAGTGGCTGTCAATGCATTAGCCAATCTATCACAGCCACAAATTAGGGCACCAAGATGAACAACACAAGTTAATCCACCCTTATCACTGGCAAATTCAATAATTATTATAAGTGATTGTATTATTTCTACTGTTATTTCTGAAGGCTTAACTATTTTTACTATACCAGTTTTGCGACCAATAAATCTTGGAATTGAAAGTTCAACTTCTAGCACTTGAGGTTTTACGCCTAGTACAAGTTCATAGGTTTTGCCGATGACTAATCACTTATCATCACCACTTATATCTTCCTATTTAACTCGTTGTTAAGAGTTTCTTTAGTTGCTGTAACAACGGTAAAATGGGCATCTTATCCTGAGATAGAGATCAAAGTTCCATATCCTCCACGTGTTACTGAGAAGCCATACCCAAAAAATTATTCTAGTCTAAGTTTTCCTATATTCAATGGTAAGGTGGGCAATGCCAGGGAACATGTGATGCGCTTTGTGGAGATGTGTCTTGTATGCAACTTGAATAATGATTTGAAATTAAATGAGTTCTCTAAGTCTTTGCTCAAGAAGGCTTATACTTGGTATGCCAACTTCACTCCAGGCTCAGTGGAAACTTGGAGACACATGTACAAGCTATTCACAGAGAAATTCTTTTCAACTCAGGAGAAAGTTACTTTGATGGACCTTGGCTGGGAGCACCAATATTTTAAAGAAGGTATTCTTGTTCTTGTACAATGATTCTGTGAAAGGGTTTTTGATTGTCAATAATCTTATGATGAACGAGAACTTGTGAAAGTCTGCATCTCAGGTATGCTCCGTGAATATGGAATTCATCTTGAAAATTTACAATTGCCTTCTTTTGCTACCTTATTAGAAGTTATTCGATGAACTAGTAATTCTCTTCTGATGAAAAAGGATGATAAAGTTAGTTACTGAAAGCATTAATTCATGAATGTTGTTATGCAAGGAAGACAAAATGGATGGGAAAAAGATTTTAAAAAAGGCTTTATAAAAATTTTGACATACCTCCCCCTTTTCCTTGTCCTATGAATAAAGTTTATGCCTTACTAAATGATTAGATCAAACATGAAGTGATAAGTCTACCTCAAGTGCCAGAGTTGCCAATGAATCAAGACAAAGTTGGTACAAAATATTGCAGATATCATCACCGAGATTGTCATCCAACCTCTAAGTATTAGAATTTACGGTGCTTCTTTTACAATAAGCTTGACAAAAAAGAGGTTGTCCTCGATGGTGGAGAAGTTCATAAAGATCCTTTGTCTGCTCACAATGTGAGGTAAGGCCATGTTAATGTTATTGTTGGCAATATTCATGCTATTGTTCATTCTTTGTCTGATGAAGAAGATTTTCTTCGATTGCTTCTGCCACTGCCAAAGGAGCAAGATGGGAAGAGAATGAGATCTTTATTTCTAATGTTGCACATTCTTTCATGCATACTATGATCTTCAAAAATTTATTTGATCAGCTTGGTTTTGATTTTGACACCAAATAAGCCGCTGCTATTGCTATCTCTCGTATTTCTAGGGGAAAGTATGATATTTCTCATTTAAATCATCAACAAATTGGCTGCCTAGATAACACAACTTGCTAGCAAATCATTTTTTCTAATGAAGATTATTGTGTGGAGAATCGTGATCACAACAGACCTTTATATGTGAAGTCTTATTTGAATGGTTATCTAGTGAGGAGAACCATGTTGGATCAAGGTGCTTTTATCAACATCATGTCATTATCTACCTTTAAAGCAGCAAATATAGATATTTATTACCTTGTTAAACAGCTGATCACTATTAAAGGTTTCAATAAACAAGGTATGCCCATGATAGGCCATGTGATTGCCAAATTGAAAATGGGACCATTGTGAGGCCCAGTTCATTTCTATGTTATGGATTCACCTGCTAGTTATCACCTCTTGTTAGGTATAAAATGGATGCATACTTATCATATTATTCTCTCGATTGAGCATCAATGTTATAAGGGATTTTGGCATGGCAAAGAAATTTTTATTTGTGGTGTGGATGCTCCTTTTGAACTCTATAAATCTCACTTGGCCTATGATTGCTTCACCAAAGAAGGTGAGAATGTTATCACTTTACCAGAAGGTGTTCCTCTGCCAATGAGGGAAGAATATGGCGGCATTTCTTTAATACCCCATGCTAAAAAAAGAACTGGAAAACGCCAGCACTAGTGCCAGGAAATGGAATGTGTGAAGATAGACTCCTACGTGAGGAGTGATGGTAAAAAGGTTTATCACTTATCATGGTGTGCAAGGTCAGGAACTTTAATTATTCCTGATCCCACATCAAGTGAATTCTCTAGTAAGTTTGATATGCCTGAGATTTGTATGACTAGGAAGGAAAAATCTTTGGTTCCTAGTTCACCGTTGCCAGAAATTCAAGAAACACCAGAGCCAATGCAAGATATTCCAAAACCTCAGACAGAGGAGCTATAGCAGATTGATATGTTCATAGATGGGGTTAGTATTATACCTTTATTTGTAAGTAAGAGTTTAGCAAATGAGGTGAAGAATAATCTTGTATGCTTGCTTAAGGAATATTAAGATGTGTTTGCTTAGAGTTATGAGGATATGTCTGGCCTAGATCCAATTTTAATTTCTTAAAATTTGAACATAAGGCCATGTATGAAACTATAAAATAACAACAATGTGTGTTTCGCTTGGAGACAGAAGTCAAAATCAAAAAAGAAATCATAAAACTCTTGAAGGTTGGGTTCATTAAGCCAATTCAACATCCAACTTGGTTGACAAATATAGTGCCAATATTAAAGAAAAATGGATAACTTCAAATTTGTGTTGATTTTAAGGATCTAAACAAAGCCTGTCCTAAAGATGATTTTCCCATCCCAAGTATTGATATATTAATGGATACAACTGAGGGACATGAACTATTTTCTTTTATGGATGGATTTAGTAGTTACGACCAGACCGTGATAGAGCCTAGAGATGCATAAAAAATAGCTTTTTAAACTCTATTTGAGAATTTTATTATAGAGTTATGTCTTTTGGTCTGAAGAATGCAGAAACAACTTATCAAAGAGCCATGACTTCTATTTTTCTTGACATGATACACGATATAATGGAGGATTATATAGATAATATTGTTGTCAAATCCAAGAAAGAGGGTGATCACGTTGCACATTTTCATCGTGTGTTTGAGTAATGTCACCAATACAAATTACATTTAAATATGGTAAAATGTATATTTGGCATTGCTTCTAGTAAGTTCCTTGGTTACATGGTTTATAGAAAGAGGATCGATGTGGATCTGGTGAAACTTGAGGTTATCCATAAAATGCCCCTCCATTAATCAATCTTAATTGAAGAGCTTAGTTGGGGAAGAGAGGGTATAGTTATTGGTTTGCTCTTGCCTATTCTAATATAAATGAAACATAAATAACCTAAGGATGACAATTTGGTGGGTCGAGTTGGGTTTAGGTTAGGTCATTCAAGTTCGGGTTTAGTCGGGTTAGTATAAATTCGGGTTCATGTCAGGTTATTTGGTTTTTGGGTCAAATTCAGGTTTAATTGGGCTATTGATGCATAAGCTAGAATAACTAGATTAATTCAATTTTTATTTAGATTTTTGCTAAAATTTAAATTAAACAATTTGATTTTTGATGCAAATATTTGAAAAGTTTAGATACCCATGTTGCAATTGTTATGAGTGATTAAAATGAAAATTTCAAAATTGATGTATCTTATAACTAACAAATTACTAGGTATAAAAAAAATCTAAAAAATTTAATTTAACTAGATATAGATGTATTAATATAAAATTATTTTAATAAAAATACTTAATTCAAAACTTTTCAAATTCCATTCATGAAACTATAAATTTGGTCATTTTAGAAATTAAGAAGTTGGTAGGATCAGATGCATTTAAAATATGTTTTCACTTCGTGTTACAATTTTTTAAGAATTTAGAATCATTATTTAGGGTCAAAATAAGAATTAATTTAGTTTATGTACTAATTTGAAGCCCTGGAGGTCATTTGAGATCAGTGTAGATGAAATGGAAAAGTTTGGGTGTGAATTTAAGGTTTTTTCAAAGTTCTAGACAAAATTAAAAATTTTGGGGCAAATTTGTCAACTCTTGAGAGTTTAAGACAAATCTGGCAACTTTATGAGGCAAAATCTGATAATCTCATAAAGTCACGGGCTAATTCAACAAATCTTGGAAATCTGGTCTTTTTAGGCTTCGACTCGGGTTTTTTTCGGTTTGGGCTAGGTTAGTTTCTGGTTTAAGTCATTTCGGGTTTAGGTTGTTTCGGGTTCATTCCAATTTGGGTTTAGGTTATTCCGGGTTTGAGTCATTCAGGTTTTGGGTTTTTTCAGGTTTCACTTTAATTATGTTTGGATTCAAGTCGGATTAGGTACAAACTGGGTTCAGGTCATTGACGTTTCTGGTCATATCGGGTTAGATCTGGTTTGGGTTCGTATGGGTTAGTCCAGGTTTTCATGTGGGGTCAAAATTTGCCACGCCTAAAATAACCTAATAAAAGAAAACTATGAAAGCACCCTAAACTTTTTATATTATTCTAAAATTACCCCACATAAATACAAAACATTCAAAATAACTAAAATGCATTAATATGACCAGCAGAATTGTGTCTTTTTGCTAAGATTTTTGCCTACATGGTTTAGAAGCCTTTGAAATTATTCTACATCAAAATTGGTTTTAGAGTTGTGAGCCAATAAACGTTATAGAACATCAATAGCAGCATTAAGCTAAAATTTAATCTTGATGTCACCATTATCTCTCAAAACTTAAAGCATAAAAGTTGTAGGGCTATTTCTTATCTTCGAAATGACACATGAATTACATAAAACGGACATCTACAACCAAAGATCTGCCTAAAATATCACAACAGCTCCAAAACTAGTGACTGCGTACAAGTCGCAACTTTAAAGCTAAATATGACGCCCTTAACTTACAAACTTGGTTTTATAGTCTGCATATGATTTGTAAATCAAGAATCACTTCATTTCGATCTCTGTTGCTCAATATATGATTTTTCTACTAGAATATCGTTAATCTATCAAAATCCTGAAAAAACACAAATAAAATTAAAACTTGAAAAATTGCAAATTAAATCCAATTTTAATCAATTGAGTCGATATATGTTCTAAGCTACAAAACATGCTCAAAATAGATCTTTAAGGTTCAAAACACATTAAATCAAACTAAATATAAAAGAAATAAATATAACAATTATAAGCTAATCAAATTCTTCCACAGTTAGCTTTTACTCGTCATTGAGTAAATTAAACCTTAAATCCAAAATAAAAGTATTCTTAAAAATATAGAAACATACTTTTGAGCTAAAGAGATGGTAAAATAATTCCACATCCAAGCGTCTTGAAAACTCAACAGGGGGAATTAAGCATGCAACCTGTTAGGCAATAGCAACTTAAAACAAAATAAGTCCATGAAAACAATTTCTTCACAAGCTAGAAACAGTCATCTCTCAAAACTTGATAAAAATAACTTCAAACTTATGTACTAAGTAAAGAGAGCAAACCAAGTAGATAAAAACTTAAAAAACACACCCAATCTTATCACAAACCCATGGAAAATAAAAAATCAATTGAGAATTTACTTATCATTTTGATTTTAGTTGATTTTTTTTTTATTTTTTTTGTTTTATTTTTTTCTTATGTTCCGTCATTTAGTGAGTGTATAATAGATGCTCTGTCATACCCAAGCTGCTAACTCGACACCATTTCAGAGTGGTCTTTGACCATACTTATGTTCCTAGTACTTTTTTTAGCAATGATCGACTCTTACTTTAGGAGAAGACCAATACATACTTTAATATCCAAAAACAGCAGAGTAGCAACATTTTATTTATCAGAACATAACAATGTTAATATTTTTTTTCTTCTCAAGTGATTCAAATTATTCATCAACCAAAACAAACCACATATCCAACTTAATAATCTCATAATCTAATAAGGTTTAAATTAATGTACTAAGCACAAAAAGTTTATGCAAAAATTAGCTTATCAAGATAATCATTAACTAGCTTGATCAAAAATTATAAAAATAATTAAAAAATAATATTTGAGAGTTGCATAAAGACTAATAAATTACGATCTTAACACTTAAGTTAAGAATCCAGGAACTAAAAAGTGAAATTATCTCAACAATTCATATTGATACTCAAAAGTATAAATCGAAAAATTTTAGTTAAAAAAATTTTGAAAACAAAAAAAAATTAGAGTCCAAGCTATGTATTCTCCCAAACTTAAATCGAACATTGCTATCAATATTCACAATAAGAACATAGAGGGGGAAAACAAAAGATACTGCCCTAAAAGGCGATTTTGCCGTAATTTCCAAACCAGAACTAAACTTTAGCTTGTTGTCCCTATGTTTTGCTTCACTTCCAGCCTGAAAAAGTACTACCTGACCAAGAAAACCAATTGTGAGAATAAAGAAAATTACAAAATAAAAGCAAAAATAAAATAAGAGAAATGAAATCCTTATTGTTTGTGGCATAAGACTACACCTTGGTTGCCTCCCAAAAGCACATTTCTTTATTGTCTTTAGCTAAACAGCCTTTTTCATCAACCAGAGTGCTTTGAGAATCCCTCATAAAAGGGTTTCAACTTATGCATCTTAGTGTTGAACACTTTGTCTATTTTCAAACTTTTAAGCTCAACTACACCATAAGTAGAAATATTAGTAATAACAAATGATTCAATCCAATTAAACTCAGACTTACCATATAACACTATCCATTTTTTTCTATGTTTGTGCAATACTTTTTGTCCAACCACAAATGACATTATGTTCTTGCTGCAACTTAACATTTTATTTTTTATCTTTTTGTGCCAACTTTGCTTGGATTTGATAATTCGTTCTTAATTCATTCTGCACCAAAGTATCAATTTTTTCAACAAAAGAAACAGAATTATCATTATCAGTTTCCTTCAATGTATCAAAAATATTGAACTGTGCATTTTTTCCATCAAATTCCATTATGAGAGTGTCAGTATCAATATCAATTTTAGTCATGGATGTCTTTAAAAATGATCTTCCTAACAAAATAGGAGTAGTTAGGTCATTATTCTCCACATCAAGCACATAAAAACCAGCAAGAAAAATTAAATCATTTACTTGCACAAAAACATCCTCAACTACACCCTTAGGATAGGCATTCAATCTATTAGTTAATTGAATAACAACACCAATTTCATTTAAAGGTCTAAGTTTCAAAGAAGCATATATAGAATATGACATGATATTAATTGAAGCTCATAAATCTAACATAGCTTTTTCCACCTTAAAATTGCTTATTACACATGGTATAGTGTGTTAATGTTGTGCCCAGAGCCAATCGTAAGATGATTATATTTTGTACATTATTATGGAGTGGTTTGCAATAATACATAAAGACTAGTATATGTGAATATTAATATGAGATATGTAGTTTACATATAGGTACAAGTTCGAGAACTTGTGTATTGGACCGACCCATCAAGAAAACGCTACGTGGATCATTCTATAAGTGTCATAAGTGTTTCTCATAGTAATCATGGTGTGTATAGTCTTTTGACCTGAGATCATCAAGGTTCCCTATATGTGAGCCACATACTTTGATACTACTATATGTTGCTCGTAACTGAGTGAACATAAAAGTGACCATTGGGTATCTCACATATCATGCGGAGAGATTTGTATGGTCAAAATGAAATTTGTCCGTCCTATATATTGGAGTAATATCTCTGGGCCCCTTGATAGAATGAGATTAAGAAAATGTATGGACATACTCGGATAAGTTGATATACGATATCGATGTCATCAGTTTAAGTTAATATACTTGGGAATCAAGAAACCATAGATTGGGTTATACGAGAGTGACACATTCCATATCTCATGCTTGATCTTGATATATTAGACAAAGGGACAATGAAGTATATGAATAATGATAATAGAAGTTTAGACGAATCACCGGCTATATTGTCATTTGTATAGTAATGATGTGTTTATAGACACCACTCATTGTTTATAATCATAGATGTAATTTATAATCATTACTAACGTGGTATAAGCCAATAAGATCGCACACATAAAGTTAATTGGATTATTTGAGTGCATGGGCTAAATTATTTGGGTTTTGGTTTCATGATAATTTTAGATTAATAATTGACCCAAAGGTTGAGGTCCGAAATTAAACTTAATTGGATTAAGGCTTTGAAATCCATTAGGCTTGGGAGTTGAGCCTCACTATATACATATCATATAGTAAGAATTTTTGCATATTTTGCCCTAACCTTCCTAAGGAAGAAATCAAAAGGGTTCAAAAAAGTTTCGGCCGCACTCTTCTCTTGTCATTTTTTGGAGGATGCAAGCTAACACTGCGGGCGTAAAGAGGAATACATCTGTTAGGACATGGTGGAGGCGTGATGATCCGAGGGATTCGTGTAGAAATCGTAGAGAGCTTGAACACGTCAACTATTCAGGTCTTTGTGATTTGATTCAATAGTTGGGTGAAAGATCTCAGGCAACCAGGTAAAAATTTTGAACACCCTATTTACTCCGTTTTACTTGGATCCTAGAGAGTTTCAGTTATCCTCCGCTGAGCATGTTTGACTCCCGAAACCCTATATAGTAAACATACCAGGGTCCTTACACTTTTGAGATAATTTCCTTTGAATTATTGCTGACACATTTTCACATACTTTGATTATCTCATCAGTTTGCAGCTTATTTTTGTTGGTGCACATCTCCTTCAAAAACTTGGCATACTGAGCCACTTGCTTGCTTGCATCCAACAAAAACATGTTGATTTCAACCTTTCTAAAAATCAGAAAAATTTCCTGCTTGGTCTCCTCTTTCTTTGATTTCGCTAGCCGGTCAGGAAAAGGAGGTGGGAACATAATTTTTGACTTGAGAAAAATTGGCTTGTCACCTACCTCCTTAGTTGATGTATCATAAGTTGATGGTTTTGGGCTATCTTGTTCCTTTTTAAGTAATGTCATTTTTTATGTGGTTTTGGTGTTTTCAAGTTTCAAACATGATTTAAAAATTTTAAGGGAAGCTAGTTGGGAGATGTGTTTGATTCCCACCATAGCTCTCATTATAGTTTTATGTTATTATTATTATTATTCTTACATTTTTTTAATAACTTATTTTTATTCTTACGTCATTTTTACCCTGAACTAATTTTAATTAAAAGCTAATATTATGTAGTTGCAATAGTCCACTGGAAATATAATTTTTTTAATCTTACTAAATTTTTATAAAATTTTTCTAGTTTAAGGTATTAAAAAATAAAAATTCATAAAAATTTAACAATACCATTAAAATTTACTTTCAAATGGATTACCACATCTGCATAATATTGGCTTTCAAATGAAATTAGTTTCAGGCAAAAAAGATGTAAAAGTAAAAATAAGTTAGTTGACTTAAGTTAAAACGAATTGGCTCTTAAAACAAACTGACTGTAACTAAATAGGCATGTTGGCCTCTAATGAAACAAAATAAAATAATAAAGTGATATGTTATATGTTTAAATAAAAAAACAATTCAAACTACCTAAAAATGCTTTTATCTCTAATAAATAGACAAATATGAATGTAAAAAAAAATAATTACAGAGTGGAAGTAGTATCATGTGAAGTTAGAAATTGTAAATACGCTCACACTTAGGTTCAAAAACTCTTTTGGTTTACATTTAGGTAAGAAAGGTACACGTAATGTGAAGTGGAAGAAACCATTCTTGGTTAATAATATGCATAAATCAATCTTGTTTGATGTTAGCGTCAATGATTAATACTAAAAGTTTTGGAAAAATTATCTACATGTAGTTTTTAATTTCAGAGATTTCATTTTGATAATTAAATAAATATCCAATACTTTAATACTAATTACAAAGTTATTCCCAAATAGGACCAGAATTTCTTGCCATGAACCTCCAGCACTGAATTGCCTTGTGCTTTTAAAATCCAATCCTTAGTTGATTCATGACAACGTACAAAATGCACTTGAATTCAATTTAACAGGTGAATGAATTCCCCTTTTTTTCTCTCTCTATATCAACACATAAAAAATAAAAAATAAAAAAATTGAAAAAAAAAAAAAGAAAAAGGAAACAACAACAACCTCCTGGCAACAACGCCCCAACGTTGTCCTTCTCTCCTTTCTTCCCATAGGGAGCTAACATCCTCATTATCATTGTCCACCAACTACTATCTAATTTTTTTTGTCTTAGATTAAGGCCAATTTATTTTAACTTAAGTCAACTAATTTATTTTTATTTTTACATTTTTTTTTTACCTGGAACCAAATTTATTTATTTCAGGGAACATTTACAGTAGGACCATTTTGATTCAAACTCTCGGCTGGGTTTTGTGTCCGTGGCTGTAGTGTTCGCCCCACCAACCTTGCATTTGCAGATCTACCCGTCACTGTCAAGCTACAGTCCCAGAGAAGGTTTGGTTCTCACCAACAAGATGCTCAGTGGTGGCGCCCAAGTTTGGGAATGCCGAGATGGGTTCTGCTTCCTACTGCTTTTTAGCTTTCTCCATTTTTAAGTTGCTCCCTAGAGGACATGTCCAATTGGGTTCTATTGTTCTTGTGGTAGATTTTGGGTTTCGCTGCTTGCTTGCTTCCGTTCCTTGTATTTCACGTCAGTTGGGCTATTGGCGCTATTTCTTGAATCGGGGAACAATTGTGTATTTATAACTACAAAAGTACCACAATTTTGGTTTTCGGGTTTCTTCTTTCGTTCATATGGTTCCAATTCTATATTCATGTCTGTCTTAATAGCATTTTCTGCATAGGCACTGCAACTCATGAATTTTGGGTTCAAGTAGGATGAATGGTTAGTTACCTTTTCCTCTTTCCTTTTTTATTTGTTTTGGTCCTCATAAAATGCAAACAATCATCTTTCTCACAAAACATCACACACATAACAACACATAGCTCACTTAAATGGTCCGAGGGGTAAAAGGTTCCAAATTGCAATAGCCCTTGCCAAAGTTCAAGGTAAAAGATTTAAGTGGCCAAAGTTCATGGGACGAAAGTGGTCACAGACCAAGTGTTCATTTTAGCATAAATGAATGGTAACTTGATGAAAAAATGGTTTTGGCACATCATCGGAGCTGTGAACTCAAGAGTGGATCAAAGCAATCAACTATAACTTGAACAAGGATTGGAAGGGAATTCGAGTGGATACAAGAGATTTGATAATATCATCCTTACTAGTTATCAATAGTGAGTATGTATTGGGTAAAACCATCTCAATCAAATAGGGGTAAATTGGGCTGAATTGAGTAAAAATTGGTAATAGGTCTGGGGTTAGTTCCATCCCTAGGAAAACTATCAGCTTTTAAATTGATTTTGGTTCTATATAAAACTTACCCGACATAGAATCAACAACTAAAGGAAATATGTAAATATAGGGTAAAGTTCATTTGAATAGTCCCAAAGTTTTGTCTTATGTTGTAAAATTGTCCCAAAACTATCAATTGCTACAACCTGATACCCAACCCAATTCCTTCCCTATAACACCACCCTTTGTCATCCGCCACCCACCGCCTCCTCTCTCTTCATCCTTACTTTCTTAACCTCCTTTGATCTATTCTATCTTAGCGAGACCCTAGATCTAAAATTTGGAGAATCAACCACAATCCCTAGACGCTTCATAAAAAATGAGCAACAAAGCCACCAACTCGAGCATCGGCCTCAAAAGCCCTTCCACAAAGGACTAATCTAAGAAACTGAAAAAGAAAAAAAAACTGAAGAACTAGAACTAAAAAACGCATACCTATAGTTCTATTTCTGCTTGGTTCTTAGTTTTCACGTTGCGTTGAAAATTTTTGTAACCATGACCATTTCAGGTTAGTTTGGTTCCACCAAAAAAACTAAACCAACCTAACCTATACTCACCCCTAATTCTTCGTGTTATAAACATAGTCGCAAATCTTTGTTCATTTTCATCCCATGAAAAGCCTCAACATAGAACAAATGATCGAAGCTCGATTCCTAATGGTCGTTCTGTATTATTCATTAGACACCAAAACGATGAGCAAGAAAAAAGTCAAAAAGCAACTTATCCAAAATGCTAATTATCCATGACTCGGGCATTTTCACACACCCAACTAGGGCTAATACCGACCAAAAATAGATCCAGCTAGTTATATCAACCAAGGCCCGATCAAACAGAACACTTCCTCAGCTGCAAAGGTTTTTATGGATTCCTAGGTACCACACAGAACGATGTTACCAATACATCCCACAAACCTAGTAGGGTTCAACAGGTGCTCTGAACTTTGAGCCAGCATAGACAGCTGCTGCACCAAGCTCCTCTTCTATCCTCAACAGCTGCAAACAGAGGAATGTCAAATGATTAGCTTGCTAATTAGACGATAACGCAAGTCACCTGCACTGGAACGTTAAGAGCCTTTACCTGGTTGTACTTGGCAAGACGCTCGGATCTGCAAGGAGCGCCTGTCTTGATCTGGCCCTGTTTCAGATTGAGTGCATCAACATGAGACACAAGGGTTTCGCATAAGGTCCCAAAAAACCACATGCACAAGGGAACCGGATCACTTATTTTCTGGACAATAATATGACACTAGAATATATGATCTCTAGAGTAAGACTAAGAAAAAACCAATCTTCCTAATCAATAAATAAGAAATTTTCTTCAAGTTATAATATAGCAAATAAGAAGAAAAACAAATACATCTGTTGAGTAGTAGCATGGGGTTTCTTCTCCTCTTTTATCAACCCAAATTTTAAATAATCCGAAATCTGTCTATCTTCTTTATGGTGTGAACACAGAAAGACAAACTAAAATAACATGATAATGCAAATGACGCAGGCCATGATATCACTTACTGTTGCCAACCCAACTGAAAGGTCTGCAATGAAAGTATCCTCAGTTTCACCACTGCATGGAATAGCATACCAGTTATAAGGGGCCTTTCAGTTAGTTAATGAATCTGAGAGTATAACACCAGCAATAGCATGAGGTAAAGCCAGTGAAACATGAGAATAAGCTTTACCTTCGATGGCTAGCCATGACACCCCAACCAGCACGTTTAGACATTTTTACTGCTTCAATACTTTCTGTCACAGAACCAATTTGATTAACCTGAAAATTTATGAAGTGTACTCGTTACCAAGATGGAAATTGGTTTGGATGCAAAGACACACATATCGTTCCACACAGTCACCAACGTTAATCAGCTCAAAAAAATGATGAAAGAACCTGACAAAAGGGAAAAAAAAAAAAAAAAAAAAGCCACAAGACTACCTTCAACAAAAGGGCATTGCAGGCCTTCTCATTAATAGCCTTCTCCACACGCTGTTAAAGGTATTTAACTATCATTACTAACAGCACAAGTTGCAACTAGTTATAACTTAAAAAACCAAAAGTAATTACTTTAGGATTTGTGACAAGAAGATCGTCACCAACAATCTGCACTTGTTGACCAATTTCACCCGTCAATTTTGTGTAGTGCTCCCAGTCATCCTGATCAAATGGATCCTCGATAGAAACAATTGGGTAATCAGCTACAAATGACTTGTAGACATTTTTCAGGCTGTCCCCAGATATCTTTTGCGATCCATCATTGTTCTGCCGTATAAAAACTTGCATGTAAGCAAAACAAATAAATTCGATTGAAATGGAACAAGAGAAGTTTCAGAAAAACAACAGGTATGAACTACCTCTTCCTTGAAATTCAAATCATAGGTTTTGTCCTTGTTATCGTAGAATTCCGAAGCGGCAACATCCATCCCAATAACAACCTGTAAACAGAGTCAATAAGCTATACTATATTGCTTTGCACATAATTCAGCTGTAAATTTTAAACAAGTCAGAATAAACCTTTCCAGTATATCCAGCTTTGGCTATGGCGGTCTTCAGCAGTTCAAGGCCTTCCTTATTTTCCTGCACAAATATAGAAATAGAAAAGGCAAAATAAAGTCGCTACTGCTTCCCTTTCAACTAGATCAGCCTTGATAATCAATGATTTCAGTTCATAACAGTCTACTCTTTCCTTTTTCGTTTCCTAATCTTTCCCACAATAGTCTTGATGTCTATGGAGGGTCTCAAGCCGACAATTCATTAAAAAACAAGTACAAATTTCTTCACACTGGATAAAATGAAGTTGAAACACACCTGAATGTTTGGAGCAAAGCCACCTTCGTCACCAACATTGGTGGCATCTTGGCCATACTTCTTCTTAATAACAGCCTAAGAAACATGATGTCAAAAATACATAGCAATTAGATGAATTGCGGGGCAAAAATTCAAAAAAAAAAAAAGACAAAGGAAGAACAGGATACACCTTCAAGTTGTGATATACTTCCACACCCATCTTCATTGCTTCCTTAAAAGAAGACGCTCCAACAGGAAGAATCATGAATTCCTACAGAAAATAGAAAAACACTGAGAACTTGGTAACAAAAACACATCAAGTTAGCTTTTGCCTGTTTAGATAATGATTACCTGCATTGCCAGCTTGTTGCCAGCGTGGGAACCTCCATTGATAACATTGAAGGCAGGTACAGGCAAGACCAAGGTCTTGTTGCCAGCAAGATTAGCAATGTGCTGCAAAATCAAAGGAAAACGGTTGGTTATCACAGAAAACCTTGGTCCTCATTGGAAATTAGTACTCGATCTGCTGCAAATGACAGGACAGAGACCTGATAGAGGGGTATCTTCTTCACTGTAGCACCTGCTTTGCAAACAGCAAGAGACACGGCCAATATAGCATTTGCTCCAAGCTGAAGTTGTCAACACTCAAACGTTGAACAAACATTGTGAAATGAAAAAGAGAAAAGGACACACACGCATGCAACAGAAAGAATGAATTATTGAAACAGATATCTAAGTACCTTCTGTTTGCACCAGCCCCATTCATTGGTTGTTCCATCAAGTTCTTGTACCATGAAATTGTCGATTTTAGCCTGTTCTGTTGGGTCCTGTTGATGCATAATGATTCCACAGATTAAATAACCTCAATGATCCCTCGGTAGTCACATAAAACAGAATTCCCAATCACGATATAGTGTGATACCTTGCCAATCAGAGCTGGTCCAATGATAGTATTCACATTGTCCACAGCCTGAAGATGACCAAAAAAAAAAACAAGTGATCACTCAAACAGAACCAAATCAATCTCTACCATAGTTTTGGATAGAGATCTAAGAATTATCCTACTAAAACCTTAATAGGGTACCATAACAGATTATTTAAAGAAAGGCCCAGAGGAACTAGTACTGAAAACTGAAAATAAAAACCCAAAACCCTTAATTTATAGGAATGAAAAAACCAGTTGGTTGTCACCAAGCAACCAGTTGATCTTCCAGCTCACTCATACCTTGAGCACACCTTTTCCAAGATAGTCAGATCCACCATCTCTCAATTCAAGCGCCTCATAGACACCTTTATCAACAAAAATAAATCAAAAAATAGTTCAGGTGCCACATACAGTCCAATTTATTCGACGAATGGCTAATCTAACGATGGTCACACCAAAACCACTTACCAGTGGACGCTCCACTGGGGACAGCAGCTCTAGCACACGTCCCATCAGAAAGAATGACATCAACCTGTTGCCGAAATGAGAGTCGTAAGCACATTTTCTCAGAATCCAAACAGATCGACATCGCTCAAGCCCATACCAAGCGATGCACCGATCGAAAAGAAGATCAACTAATTCAAAACTAAAACTAAAGAAAATGGAACAAAATGCTTGCGGGCATCAAAGACAAACCTCAACAGTTGGGTTTCCACGGCTGTCGAAGATCTGACGAGCTTTCAGAGCCTTGATCGTAGTCATTGTCGTTTCGATTTTCAGCTCGATAGGAACTAGGTTTGGTTGTTTTCTTTCTGCAGTCACTGGAAATGTTATTGAAATGGAAGTTGGGGGCCTAATATTTGCGATGAAACAAAATCCAGGCCGTCGATCGTGGAAAGAAAGGTTGATCCTGTGGACGGTCCTGATTGCTTTCTTGGCCGTCACGGCCCGTTGAATCCAATTTGATTTTCCTGCGGGCGGAATATTAGTACGAAATAAATAGCGAATCTAGAGGCACGCATAAGGCTATTTCTTATGTGCGCCCGGCGCACGCGTACGTCCTCAAAGTAATTAAAAGTTTTCAATTTAGTCTCTAGAATTTAAAGTTTGAAGTTTTTGGTATTCTGGTTCGTAAAGTTTATTCTTAGTCTTATCTTTTTGAATAAGGAAGAAACTTAACTCTGAAATATTTTTCCTCTTAGTAATATTAGCTTATTGTTAGATTTCTTTCCAGACTATCACCCAAGTCGCGTAGCAACTGTAAGTCCTATTGAGCGAATTTAAGGCAGTAAGATTGCGTAAAACGTTCACAGATAGCTGAAGAAAAGAAAATAACATTAATCAGATTTTACTAATGGAAAAAAATTTTAAGAGCTTAGTCAAATCCTCTTCAAAGAATCAAGAAGAAGAAGAAACTCTAGGGAGTAGAAAAGTCAAAAACTCTCAAGAGATAATGATTAGGGATATAGAGAAGAAATTAGGAAACTGGAACATACCTAGAATGGATAAATGGGAGGTTTACCAGAAAGGAAGTTTTGATTTTAAAATGACCTATACTATTAAAACTGTAGAAAAAATTGTGCCCATTATGAAACTTGACCATCAATTTGAATTATTTTCAAATCGTATGATTAAGGATCATTTAGAACATAATTACAACTATTTGCATATAGGATTAGTTCAAATTGCTTTAAAACCACTAACAAGAAATGGTTTAAACACTTCTGTAATAATTGCTTTAAGAGATCAAAGACATAATAAGTTTTCTGATTCTCTTTTAGGAATCGTAGAATCAAGTTTGTGTGATGGACCTATATTTTTTAATTGTCATCCCAATTTCACAGTGTCCTTAAAAGACCCCCATATTATGAAAACCCTAACTGCAAACATAATGACTTCAGGATTTGATATGATCTCAGAATTTAGCTTTGGTCTACAGGATCTACTATAAGGTTATGGTAACCCAGATAGAACCTAAGGCTTTAGAATATGACACACGAGGAGAAACTTTGCTTTTAAAAGCAAACACAGAAAAATCAAACATTGTGGTTCCTAAGCCCATAAAATGGAAAGATGTTAGGCTTCCAGAAAAATGGATTTTTCAAAACAATAAGCCTATTAAAAATGTGAAACCACAAGAATTAGAAAGAATAATTGAATATGACAACAGAGAAGTTGAAATTCGTTTTAGTAAAGATAGAATTACTAAAATTGATTTTTCAGAACTAGACACTAAGAAGACTCCATCAAGAATATCTTATAGACCATCATCCTCAAGAACATCAACCTCTCAAATACCAGAATCCGAATATGAAAAATTGGTTGGAGGAGTTAGAGGATCCACAGAACAAATTTCTCATCCTGTTTATAAAATGGATCCAATCACAATAGAAAGAAATAACCAGGAAGAAGAAACAAAGTCTGTGTCAATAGGATCTCCAAACCCAAGGTTTTCAGACTTTCAATTAAATGTTTTACAAAAACCTTTTAAGTTTGATCCAAAAAGTCTAAATGAAGACTACTGGTCCAAGAAAAATGAAATTAAAAGAAAATGGTATTTTGACACGTATACCCTAGAAGAAAGAAAAGAGATAAAACATTTGTGGTATAAAAGGATTATGAGAAGCAAACAAAATTTAAAGTTTTTTGAATGGTTTATTCCTACACTTGTCTTAGATGATAAGTTGACAATAAATGTCCTAGAAGAAACCTGGTCTACTTATCACACCAAAGAAGGAAAAGAAGTCACAGCATCACATCCACCCAATGTGCCTTTAATACTAGGAAAGAATTCCACAACTACTGCTGTTCCTTTCAAGACAATGGAAACAGAAGAAGAGTTAGGAAAAAAGGTAGTTCAGGTTAAAGATCTTCAGAATATAATAGAACAAAATAACTATACTAATCTCTATCTTCAGTCTATAGGAAAACAAATGAATAGGATAGAAAATGCTATAGACCGTAGAAACTTTGGTCTTACAAAATCTTCTGTGTATAAAACAGAATTGCTGCCAGGAACAAGCAAATCACCTATTAGTTTTCCCCAAAAACAACCAGAATTTAAATTAAAACCGAACGACAGAATATCAGAGTTAGCAACACAAATAGCTAAACTTACCCTCAAAGAAGACTCCTCAGAACAGAAACAAAAAGGACTTCAAATCAATACTCTTAATGAATCACCTAGAATTCAAGAATTACTTGATTCCCATCATCCTGAACCTAAACCTACTGAGCTTAACCGCATCAATTTTCAAGGGGGGAGAGGAGGACCACAAAGAAGAAAACCTTCATATACTTGGAACTGGAATATAACACATCCCTATGCACAACCTAGACCATCCCCGGTAGATATAAGATTAGATAATGTTTATGGACCTTACTTTGCAGAATATAAAGGAGATACAATAAGAGAATGGAATATAGATGGACTTTCAGAATATCAAATAATCAATATTATCCAGAACATGATAATGTTTAGTGTAGCCGCCAGAAAACAAGTAGAAAACTCCGACCCAGAAATAGCAGAAATGATCCTAGTAGGATTCACAGGACAGCTAAAGAATTGGTGGGATAAATGCCTAACAGAACAAGGTAGGCAAGAAATTAAAAATGCTAGAAAAATTCTTACTTATCAACAGAATAATCAACTAATTCAGAGCTCTGAACCAGATGTAGTAAACACTCTCCTTTGTACCATATATTCACATTTTATAGGAGACACATCTAGCAAGGAAAGTAGAAATAGTGAGTTATTACTAAATCTGAGATGTAGAACTTTAACTGACTTAGAATGGTATAAAGATACTTTTCTAACCAGAGTTTATGAAAGAGAAGATTGTAGGTCATCCATCTGGAAAGAAAAATTCATACAAGGACTCCCCAAACATTTTGGCCAATTAGTCATGGACCACATCAAAGGAAAAACCCAAGGCCAATTAAACTTAGAAAATTTTACTTATGGTCAACTCATGGCAGAAATCAAAGAAGTAGGCTTAAGACTATGTCATGAAATGAAATGGCAAAAACATATCAAGCGAGAAAGGCTCGCAGGAAGAAAAGAAATGGGCCAGTTTTGTGCCCAGTTTGGTTATGATATTCAAAGGCCTTATTCGGAGGATAGGCCCAAGAAACAAAAGAAGAAGTATAAGCCCTATAAGAAGAATAGAAGATATAAATATAATAAGTTTGAAGAAAGGCCTGAAACCTCAAAGAAATTTAGAAGAAGAAAGCCCAATAAAAACAAAGACCAGAAAGCCTGTTGGAAGTGTGGAAAGCCTGGTCACTTTGCTAATAAGTGCAGAACTAAACAAAAGATAAACTCTTTAAAAATAGAAGAAGGATTAAAAAAGAGTTTAATACAAATTTTAGTAAACAGTGAAAGTGAACCAGAAGAAATAGGAAATGGATCTTCAGAAACCTCGGAATCAGAAGAATTAAATGAAATTGCTCTTACTGATAGCAATGAAGAATCAGAAGACTGTAAATCAAGCTGTGAATGTGATACCTGTCAATTACAGAATACCTTTAATAATCTTCAGATAAACACTCTTCAACTAAATGTCTTGACTGATGAAGATAAAAGAATTCTAGAATTAGCAAGACAAATTGAAGATCCAGAATTAAAGCGAGAAATTCTGTTAAAACACCTTGAGAAAGCAAATAATCAAGAAACTCAAAATCATGGCAGAAGAAATTCTAGAAAGAAGATAGATATAAAAGAAATTACTAAACCTCCTATTTATAGTCTCAATGAAATTCTAAGAAGAGTAGAAGAAGCTTAAAAGATTCACAAGAAGCCAACAATAGCAGAGCTTAGAGGAGAAATTTCTGAAGTAAAACAAGAAATAAAATCTCTTAAGAACAGAATAGAGATTTTAGAACTTCAAAATTTAGAAGGATACTCTAAAGATCTCCCAGAAGATGAATTAATTATGGAAGATTTAGAAGAATTTGGTTTTAAAACAAAACAAAAGGGAAAAGAAATTCCAGAATCAAGTCATGAAAGAGAATACCCAGAGGATATTACAGAAGAAAATTCCCTTCAAATAAATGAAGTCTTTAACATACCAAACCAAAGATTTACCAGCAGAATGACTCTGGTAATAGAAAATGAATTCAGAATAACTACTATTGTGCTAGTTGACTCAAGAGCAGATAGAAACTGCATTAAAGAAGGAATCGTCCCACACCAATACCTAGACAAATCTTTTGGGACAATTACTGCTGCAAACAAGGAAGTTATGCCAATTAGATTTAAGCTTACAAATGTTGACATTTGTAACGAGGATATCTGCATTAGGCAACATTTTACCGTTCTAAATATGAACCAAGAAATAATTTTAGGAACTCCATTTTTGGCCACAATAATGCCCTTTAAAGTAAACATAAATGGAATTTCTACTAAGAAATTTGGTAAGAAAATTACTTTTGAATTTGCAGAATCACCTAGAAGAACTTTGCTTGAAGAACTAAGCCAAGATCTAGGAAGGAAACAGAATGTTTTGATGTGTTTACAAGATGAAATTAAACACAAGAATATTGAAGAAAAACTTCCAGGTTTAGAACAGAAAATTGAAAGTTTTAAAATAAATTTTGCAAAAAGAGTTTGCTCAGAAATTCCAAATGCTTTTTGGGAAAGAAAAAAGCATCTTGTAAATCTTCCCTATGAACCAGATTTCAACAAAAAAGACATCCCTACAAGATGTAGAGCTATCCAAATGAATGAAAAACTTATGAAGCATTGCAGAAAGGAAATCCAAGAACTTTTGGACAAGAAATTAATTAGGAATAGTTCATCCCCATGGAGCTGTTTTGCTTTCTATGTAAATAAAAATTCAGAAATTGAAAGAGGAGTTCCTAGACTAATAATTAATTACAAGCCCCTCAACAAAGTCTTGAGATGGATTAGGTACCCCATACCTAACAAGAAAGACCTTCTGTCCCGTCTTTATAATTCGGTAATTTGATATGAAATCAGGATATTGGCAAATACAGATTGCTAAAGAAGAAAAATATAAGACTGGATTTAACGTTCCGTTTGGTCATTATGAATGGAATGTTATGCCTTTCGGTCTCAAGAATGCTCCCTCAGAATTTCAAAGAATAATGAATGAGATTTTTAATCCTTATAATTCTTTCACTATTGTTTATATTGATGATGTGCTTGTTTTCTCCCAGTCTCTAGAACAATATTGGAAGCACCTCCAAGAATTTGTCAAAATAGTGGAAAGAGCAGGATTAGTAATTTCAGCAAAAAAGATGGAATTGTTCCAGACCAAAATAAGGTTTTTAGGACATATAATTTTTAGAGGAACAATAAAACCGATTGATAGATCAATCAGTTTTGTAGAAAAATTTCCTGATGAAATTAAAGAGAAAAAACAATTGCAAAGGTTTTTAGGAAGTCTGAATTATGTTGCGGACTTCTACAAGGATTTGGCTAAAGATTGCAAACCTTTGTTTGATAGACTTAAGAAAAATCCTCCTGATTGGGGACTAGAACAGACTAAGGCAGTCCAGACTGTCAAGAGAAGAATAAGAGAAATACCCTGTATTAATATTCCTGATCCTACAGCCTTTAAAATAGTAGAAACAGATGCTAGCGATATAGGATTTGGAGGAATATTAAAACAGAAAATTAATAACAAAGAACAATTGGTCCGATTCACCTCAGGAGTCTGGAATCAGGCACAGAAAAATTATGCTACCATAAAAAAGGAAATTTTAGCTATAATTCTTTGTGTTACTAAATTTGAGGAAGATCTCCTCAACCAGAAATTTTTAATCAGAGTAGACTGTAAAGCTGCCAAAGATGTTTTACTAAAAGATGTTAAAAATCTGGCCTCCAAACAAATTTTTGCTAGATGGCAAGCAATATTATCTGCTTTCGATTTTGACATTGATTATATTGCCAGAGAAACTACCTCTCTTCCTGACTTCTTAACAAGAGAATTTTTGCAGGGGAAGGAAGATGGCAGATAAAAATTCAGATAAAAATTCCAACAATCAAAAGAACAAAGCAATTCTTCGTCCAGAAACAAAGTAAGAAGAAATGGAGGTAGAAGCCTATTATGAGATGGATTTGGAACTAACCAGAGCTCTTTTGGCTCAACATCATATTCCACTAGAAATCACTGAAAAATCAGACAAGACCTTCCAAGAAATCCCTTTTAAAAGAAAGAAATCAGAGGCAGAATCTTCAAAGAATAAATCATGGATTAATAATCCCAAGAAATTCTGGAACAAGAATCAGAGTTCCCAGAATACTCAAAGTTCCAGAGAACAGAGTTCTCAGAATCCAAACTTAAGACCTAATCAGTCTCAAGGAATTTTACTTTTTTCTATGAGAATTCAGAGTGAGTTCCTAGAAATTGATAAGCAATGTCTCATTGCTCCAGAAGACAAAGACTTTAATTGTCTTTCAGAAATTGAATTGGCCCAAAAGTATTGGCCAAATCACCAGAATCCTCAGTGGCAATTTTAGCCACTCAAGAAAATACAATTCTTTGAGTTAATACTCCAAGAAACAGGCTCCGTCGATATAGAACACAAGCCTAGACGGACAAAAATTTCCTACAAAGATGAAAAAGGGGAAACCAATGAAAAGTATATAACTGAGTTAGGAATTTCCTCATTTAAAATCAAAAAAGTTTGGACATTTGAAGAATGGGGAAATCCAACTTGTAGAAGAAGAATTATATCTCTTGGAAATTACGAAAATACTCTTTATTCCTATTGGGACTACCAAGTGGCATGGGAAGAAGTATTTCACAGACAAAACCAAGATCATCAACATTCTTGGATGCTTTTATTCAAAACTAAGCAACAAAGATTTCCGAACTGGTTCCATGTCTGGTATGAAGGAAAAGGATTATTCAGAGACTCTTTCCCAGAATAAGTCAGAGCATCATTTGAAGGTTTTATGTTATATCAAGGACAATTTGTAAAAAAAGGGGAACAAGTCCCCTTCCCAGATTTTTATTTTACAGTCACGAACCACATTCCATGGATTTTAAAATAGAACTATAAAAAGCAACCAGCTGATACAGAAGGACACTACACTCCCTGCCTAGAACGGATTTAGGAAATTAAATGGTGGGATAAGTGTATTCTAGACCAATACCTTCCAGAAAATATTACTTTTGATAAAATAGAAATCTTGGAAGGAGAACAAGAGAAAGACTTTCTGGACCAGATGCTAGACCAATTCTACCATGGCAAACAGTTCAAAGATAATCCAATATCCCAAGAAGATCTAAAGAAGAAACTTCTTCAGTCTGCAAGAATCCACCTAGCCCAAGAGCAAGCCCACAAAGATGACAAATCAAGCCCAAGAATTCCTATGCCTTAATAAGACTGTCGGCAGGCCTTCCAGAAGAAAGTAGCTATCCCAGTTTAAGTGCTATCACAGCTGTCTTCCACTATCTATAATAATGGCACTTCTAAAGGTGGCCCAAGATTCCATCTCCTCCGGATTGGTTGAGCTTACTCAGCCTTATCTCCAGAAAGTCTCCTCCCTTGGCTATAAAAGGAAGCTTCATTCTCCCTTGAAAGCATCCGGGATCATCCGAAAATTCTCTAGTTCTCTAAACTTTTCTCTCTTTTCCTAGTTCATGTATTAAACAATTCTCACTAAAGTGTGCCTGTGTGCTTGCGTGTATTGTGGTAAACCTTGGATTTCTGGTTTGCCAAATTAAGTGTGAAGTTGTACTGGTAATCACCAGTTTCTGTAAGTATGAATTTCAATAATAGTTGAAGTATTTTCAGTATGTTCTTTCTGTTTTTAATGCTAATCCATAATATAGCCTTGTTAATAGTCGTCCTAATTTTATTAATCACTTTGATATTACTTAAGTTGTAGAATCTGGGAAGAAATGGTATCAGAGCCAGGTTACAGTAATAGGGTAAAAATTTATCAATTTTTAAACATTAGGTCGTTTCCGTAAAAAGTATAAAACTCAAATACCCCTCTTGAAGTTTAACGCAGGCCTACATAATAACGACTCACGCAGAATATGCCTGAAAAGATGCGGTAAATTGCGTTCGTGGACCCTAACCTTTAATTATTGTACCACTTTAGACCATAATCTCGAGTTTGTACATAAAAAATCCCTAATCTCGTTTAGATGTTTCATTTTGAACTTTTTATAGATGGAAAACGTTAATGTTGATAGAAAATACTACGTGGCATGCCAAAGTGAGCGATTTGCCATGCTAACATAATAAATAATAGGAGAAAATCCTAACTTTAATGCCTGAAAACTTTTCCTTCAACAAATCCTCCTTAAAACATTTAATTTTAACAAAAAACTCTTCTCCCCTCCCCCTCCAGTGAACCCTCTCCTTCGTCCATCTCCTGTCCTCCAGCTACCTCCCTCTCCTCCATTTGGCTCTCTTTTTGCTACCTACCTCTTCTCCGGCTTGCCTCCCTTTCCTCTACAACGAGTTCATGTTCTCCCCGCCCTAGATCAGCACACCATCGAGTATAACTCCAAAATCTCTAGAGCAAGAAAGTGATACTCCAACTCGGATCCATCTCACAAAACCCATTTCCTTTTCCAATGAAGTCCTAAAATGCCAACATCACCACAACTCCCCTACCAGTGGTCGTGTTGTAAAAGGAATGCCCTAAAAACCATGCCA
The DNA here is from genome assembly GCA_005392925.1 of Aquilaria sinensis. Classification (NCBI taxonomy): domain Eukaryota; kingdom Viridiplantae; phylum Streptophyta; class Magnoliopsida; order Malvales; family Thymelaeaceae; genus Aquilaria; species Aquilaria sinensis. The sequence continues at coordinate 533,784 of SMDT01002881.1, read as the reverse complement.
CCAACCTCCACGGCCACGCCTTCAACGGATGTGGTGGGTTCATGCCCTCCTCGGCTTCAAACTCGTCCAATTCGGCTTTCCTTAAATATGCTAACTGTAGCTGCTACCGGAATTTCCACAGATGAGAGATTAATGACCCTTCTCTCATTGCCAACATCATCGCAACGATCAAGTATCAGCCCCATCATCGCCACCATCCACCTTCGATTTCACCAAAACCACCTCCGATTTCACCCAGGAGGTTCGACGAGACTTTGATCTCATTGGCCACTCCCTATTGAAAAAATTGAAATGGTCCAACGTGATTGTCGGTCCCCTTGGGATAGCTGCTAGTGATTAGAGGCAGCCAGAGGAGAGATAAATGGGCGGAAAGAAAAGGAGCTAAACGAAGGAAAGGGAGGTAGCCAGAGGATAGGAGGCGCATGAAGGAGAGGGTTTATCGGAGAGGGGAAGGGAAGGGAATTTTTGTTAAAATTAAATATTTTAAGGACGATTTGTTGAAGGAAAAGTTTTCAGGCATTAAAGTTAGCATTTTCTCCCTCTATTTATTGTGCCAGCATGGCAAATTGTCCATACTAGCGTGCCATGGGGCATTTTCCATCACACAAATATTTTCCATCACAAAAAGGTTCAAAATGAAATATTTAAACGAGATTAGGAATTTTTTTGTACAAAATTGAGGTTAGTACCTAAAGTTGTACAATAATTAAAGGTATGGGCCATGGATGTAATTTACCAAAAAAACTGTAATAAACTTAGGGAGACTTACAAAATCTCGCCTGAGGTTTAATTAAAATAACACTTTTCTCTTTTATGTTTCTGAACTCTTTTAAAACCTTTCTAAGGTTTCAACAAACCTATAGTTACTCCTCTTAACCCATTTTGGAAATTAAAAATTAATGGATTAATTATACTTTGAGGTCATATGTTTTAGTTATTGTTTAAAATTTCTCCTTAACAAATAAATTGCTCCATAAATTATATTTTTCAAAAGATGTAATATATTTTTTATATATTGATCCTTTTAACTTTCTATTTTCAATCATGTTTCCTTAATTATTTATCATTCATATCTTACTTATTTTTAAATATATGTACATATTTTTTCTTATACATTTTAAAATTTTTAGATCCCTTTAATTAAGAACACCATTTTCTTTTTTGAAATTGCTATGGTTCTCTTTTTCTTTTCACTCATATTTTTCAATATATGTTAGAGTAAATGCTAAAGTTAAGGAGTATAATACGATGATTTATGACCACTGTGACTAATATGTTACGCAAATAATATCAAACACTGCAGTTGGATAGACGGTAACACGTCAATTATAGTAACTATCTATCTTATTAAGATTTTCTTAAAGCTAAAGCAGAAAAAATAATAAAGGTCATTTCTAAAATAAGATGAAAACTTTAAAATTCATCTCAATTGAATTAATTCATGATTAGTGATTTTCTTGCCATTTTATATTTATATGTTTTTACTAAGTAACCACTATTAAATAATGTCTTATTTAAACAAAATGATTATTAATTTCCTAAAACTAAAAAATGCACTAGAAACCATATATTTAGTCAATGATTTTACAATTACAACTTGCAAATTGGAAGAATATATTTTACTTTTCAATCAACATCAAATTTAGGAAATTAACTATTGGTAATGTTACATATTTTAGTGTTACTATTTACCTAAAAAATTATATGATTTTCTGTTATTAATTTAAGTTAAATTAAAATTGAGCAAACTACCTATCTTTTTCTCATTTATGAATTTAAAGATATAGGAATACATTGATAAGAAAAAAAATATAAGATTATAAGTTTTATTAAAGTATCTATAATTTTTTTCTTTTAAATACTATAATGTTTAAAAACTAGAATGGCTTCTAATACATTATTTAGTTAAGGAAATTAATAATCTTAAAAAGACATCAATAAATGAATAAATATATAAATCTAATATCACAGCATAAAGGCCAATACTCCGTTAATTTGAATAAGAGGGATTTAATGGTTACCATAACACGTTTGGAAAAAAAAAAAGTGTCAACCAATTTCAAAAATAAAAAAGCACGCTTAATTAGAGGCAAATAAAAAATTGAAACGTAAAAATAAAGAATAACTGTGAATAATGAAAAGTAAGTAGATATTGAACCATAAGAAAAAAAATATTGAAAAAGCAAGTTAAAGAAGCTATATATAAAAATATATATTATGTCATTTGAAAATTACAATTTATGAAATAATTTATGTGTTCAGGAGAAGCCTTACACAATAACTAAAAGCTAAGGCCTAAAAGTGTAATTAATCCATCTGTTGTAAACTTCAAAATAGGTTTTATGGGATAACTCTAGATTTATTGAAATTTTAAGAGATTTTTAAGAAGTTTCTGAAATGGGAGAAAAGTAAATGTAACTTTGACTAAATCTTTGAGGTATTTTGTAATCACTCATAAATTTGCTCTTCAGCCTCTTTTTCTATTAGCAAGTATCATTTTACACCGTTTACACCTTTTAACCCTTTAATAATTTTATGCAGAACTAAAATTATAATAAATCGATTGTTGGATTTAAAACATTATTCATCTAAAGCACACCTATTAATTTTTAGATTAATAGAAAATTTCTAAAATCTTTTTCTACTAAATTCAATTTTATCGATAAATTTCAAAATGCTCAAGCTTTAAAGGATAAATTATAAAAACTGCAAAATGAAATCAAGCCTTTTTTTTTTTTTGGGGTATGATCTGCACATTGGAATATGAAATATAACAACTAAACTGATTATATTGATAACAGATAAAGAATTATCGAATGACAATAACATGTAAGTGCCTACACGTGTAGATGGATGATTGTTTTTTCCATTTTCCAGAGCAGTCCTTTTTAATCACCAAAAAATTAAAAACACCAACATTTATCACTCAATCCAAATCGACCACTGGTATTCTTTTTTTTTTTTTTTTTCATCTCAAATACCCGATGTGTTCGAATTGGCACACTAGCTACTCCCTGTTAAATTCAATATTAAACTATTGTTTGTAATATTGATGTGTTCGAATTGGCACACTAGCTACTCCCTGTTAAATTCAATATTAAACTATTGTTTGTAATATATGACAATAACAAATCATATAAAGGGTATTTCTTCAATCTCTAGAGCGCATTCCTTCAATCTCTCCATGCTAGTTTATACATCATTTCTTAGATTTTATAAAAAATCCTAACACATTAAACAAGTCGTAAATCATTGGTTTCTACCCAATTTTTATCAAAACATACTCATTTCAGTAATAATATTCAAGATCCAACGGGGCTCTCTCTCCCTCACTTTTTGGCAGCAAAAACAATTATACATGACTTTCTTTACAAAATATATTTACTCTAGACAAAAATATTCTCGCGATTCAACAAATGATGGCCAATTTAGTCTATTGAGAAACATAGATGGTACATTTGAAATGAAAGAGCGCCAATTTGGGCTGATTCACAAATAGTGGGGTTTTTTTGTGATTTTTGTCTAAATGACAACTTACAATTTATAAATATAAATTTTTTTGAAAAAAATTATAGCATATAGTAACATAAATAAATTCAAATTAAACTTAAATCAAACAATTTTAATGGAGTAAATAATTTGGAATGAAGATGGTATATGACAAGATACAATCATCATGAATTTAGAAACATAAGCCTAACAAACTCAAAAAAAAGGAAAAAGAAAATCATTCAACTTGGTTCAAGTCACAGCAGGTTTAAGAAGGCTGGACCATAAACAGACTCGCACTTATGCTGTTAAAAGTGATTACGAACCGTATTGACTCGAGTCTTCATTTTCCCGGGTTGGTTTGTACGTACAAACTCCAAAGTCCAAAACTTCCATTTACCTGCACATGAATCAACCAAAGTCCAAAACCAGCAACTTCAAATCAGACAGAAATAGAGAAATAACATTCCGTATTCTGGCATCTTTTGAGTAGGGAGAGATTTTTCCCTACCAAAAGAATATAATGGCCATCGAAATATAAGAGACTTCATGAACAAACTTCCTAAAGTAGTAAAATTCTCTTCGTCTGATGCTGCAGGAAAAATTACTCATACACTACAAAATGCAGGTGGAAGGACCAAAACAGAACACTGTCTCAAGTGAGAAATCTCACCCATTACTTTTAGACTAAAAAACCAAAGACAAAGATGCAACGAGACACAAAACATCAGCCCTTCCTCCTGCCGCAACACAACCATGCAACAGGACTCCGAGGTAATCAACGAACATCGACCAACTCAACCTCGAACTCTAGCCACGAGTTAGGAGGTATACTCCCAACTCCTTTTACCCCATAACTGCAACAAAAAGTGAAGACTATGTTAGACCATTCAGCAATTTTTTTTATGTTTGCTATAGAAAATAAGACAGTTTAAGGCGCATCTTATTACATGTCACAATATATATATATACACACACACACAACTGATTGCAGGTGTAGAACAACAGGTTTTTAAAATGCAATGAATTTACATACCCCATGGATGGTGGGATCGTGAGCCTTCGTTTATCTCCAATGCGCATGCCTAAAGTTCAATACGCGATCAGTGACATCAATTATTTGAAACTAAAGAGTATAGAATTGTACAAGTTCAATGATTACCTTCCACCCCCACATCCCATCCTTTGATGACTTGCCCTATGCCTATAACAGCAAGATAAAAAGTGGAAACATGAGTATCAATAAATAATCAGTCTCTAGTTGTTCAAAATTATACATATGATAATACCTAGGCGGAATTTGAATGGAGCTCTTCCCACATTAGAATCAAATATTTTTCCATTCTTCTTCAGCTTGCCAATATAGTGCACACTCACCTGAAAAAGAATACAGCATCTCTGGCTTATTACAAACAATTCACACTAAATAAATTACAAGGTACAAGAATCCAAGTAATCCTTATTTTAGTAATTGTAGATAAATAATTCCTTAATAAAAGATGTCAAAGTTTGACTTCAAATTTTGGTTTCAGTTGACCAAGTTGCCAGTTTCAATGATCCCTTCATGCATCACAAGAAGAAAAAGTGAAATCAAACAAAAGCACTATGCCCAAAGTGATATTATGTAAAACAGGCTGCATGAAAAAGAGAAGCCAAGCACTGCCAACAAATAGAATTATGTTAATAGCATGCATTAGTAGCTGAGCATTGGCAGGTCACTAACCAGTTTTCCATGAGACGCTCTTTTGCCATCAGGTTTTCCCATTACTAACTCCTCTATGACTAATCCATTTCCATATGTTCTCACTCGAGAAGATTTGGCTGTGGCTTGTTTTGCCTCTGACTTCAAAATGGAATTGCTTTTATTTCCATGATTTGAAATAGCTTCATTCCCATTCTTTCCATCTTCACCCTCCTGATTCTTCTTTTTCTTCTTGTTCTTTTTCTTCTCAGATTGGTTTTCATTCTGAACAATATTTGCATTGACCTCAGGTGCCCTTCAAGGAAGAAAAAGCAGGACTGTAAGTTTCACACTAAGAAAAAAATGATAAACAAGAGGAACAAAACTTTAGAAGCTCAAATCAGCCATTACCACTATGTTTGGACTCATTCAGAGAAAGGATAAAAAGCGGTCAACAATAATGACCAATGATTGGCAGGGGAACAAACACAGTCTCTGTTGTTTCCATGAGCTAAAATTAGGAGAGATTTTAAAATTTAGATCCTGCTGCAGTTAGTTAGGAATCTCATACATCTCATATATCAACTTCTTGGCTCATGTTATGTGTTCAGGTTCACAGAGACTTGCTTTATCATGTTAATCCAACTCTTTCTTCTTTAGATGTACCAATTTAGAACACTTGGTACACAAAAGCGATCGGAACAGAACTTGTTGACTCATATTATGTGTTCAGGTTCACAGAGACTTGCTTTATCATGTTAATCCAACTCTTTCTTCTTTAGATGTACCAATTTAGAACACTTGGTACACAAAAGAGATCGGAACAGGTGTTGCGTGCCTCATATACAAGGTGCAATCTAATCTAACATTGTCATATCTACTATCTGTTTTCAGATGAGTGTATGTGCCCAATGCAAGTACTAGATCAGAGTAACCTAGGTTTATAATCATGTGCTTAACCAAGAAAATGATGCAATTTACTCTTCCTTTATGCTCTAATTCCATAATTTTGCAAATACTGCATGATTTGTTTTAACACACCTATGACCATATTACACAAAACTCAGGATAGAGAAAACAAGAGATAATTCTCTTTTTTGATCGGAGGTTGTAACTTTAAATGCAACTATTGCCTGTAAAAAAGAATATTACCGTCCATCTCTCATCCTAAAAACCTTAAAAACATGTTATGTTTAGAACCAAAAAAATTTAACTTTCAAAAGATTTTTCCCTCAGTTCAGTCCCAATCTGATGAGCCATACAACATCAGATCCCAGGGTAAATGGATAGGCAACCTTCATTCCATCAAACTTCTCTTTATTTGCATTCCTTACCTATTCCCTTAAACCAAAATAGGCTGAGATGGAGAGAACTGGAGAAGCAAAATACTCCAATAACATGAAATCCTTGCCAAGGCTTCATTACCTTCAAGCTTAAGGATATGATATCAACGTTGCCCAGTCCCAGGTATTATACGAGCCTCCATATGTTCGTAGATGTCATCTGGGAAACGAGAGAGAGTCTCTCCCTCCATCCCTTTGTATGCATAAGCATTAGTGTAAAACATCATAGAAATGCTTGAAAAAAGAGAACAAAAATCCTTACTCATTGCTAGATTGATTCTGGCCATCTTCTTTTCTGGCAGGCAAAACCTGGTCCTTCTCACATACAATCACTGACTCTTTGCAAATCTCATCTTCTGACATTTCATTGGAATTGTCAGCAACGCCTTGCTCCTTTTGCTTCTTCTTCTTCTTCTTCTTCTTCTTCTTCTTCTTCTTCTCTCTGCCAAAGGTGGAACAAAGTTACCAGATCAGGTAACTGAATAACCAGTTGGAACTGACAGTGTGGAAAATGGAAAGCCATCTAACCTCTCTAAGTTACTATCTTCATCTGCAGTTTTAGATTTCCTTTTCCTATTGTTGTTGTCTATGGTTTTCATTTTCTGATCTTCTTCAGCAGTCATATCCTCTTTCTGTTCATCTACTTTAGCCTGGGACTCATTAACAGTACTTTTACTTTTGTGTGAGGCAGAAACTGGAAATCCATCTTCATCTTCACTCTCCAAAACAGGAACACCAGGAAAATTGCTCACAGTAAGTTGATGACCAGGGTTGTCTTTTCCTTCAGACTCACTTGATGATCGTTTCTTTTTCTTCGCTTGTTTAGATTCAGCATTTTCACCAGTAGGCTTATCTTCATCCATTATCTCTTCAATCACAACTATGAACATATAAACACAATGTAAGCAGTGAAGATTGATGCTGAATTTTACTAAACCCAGAAATATCAAAATGAAATGCAAAAATACCTCCACTTTTGCGCACAGGTGAAGATGATAATAAGTCAAAATCTTCATCAGAGTCATCATCCTCATCAAAGAATACCCCTTCGGAGTCATCCTCATAATCATCCTCACTATCATAGTCAGACAACTCACTGTCACTGGACTCAGCCTCAGCAGAATCATCATACTGATCACTGAACAATGCCGTAAAGGAATTACAAGGTAAAAGAGGCATTATTTATCAACATATTTTATACACAGCAACATGAGCAAATTATAAATCACAAACATCAAGAAAAAAAATAAAAGGATACGAATTGTAGTCATCCCTAAGTTGAACCCCATCGTCTTCGGCCACAAAGTAACCAGAGAGGTGGATGCTTCTAGTGCCAATTACTGAAAACGCAACCAAATCATCATTGTCCTCGAATTCAAGATCTAATGCACAGCATTCACTTTTATTCGGTATCAAGGAACACAAAAAAATTGGATTCTTGTGCCCCACTGAGCACTGAAGGATGCTCCTTTCACTTGAGGTTGAGGAACCAAGTCCCAAAGTTGCCTGAGTATGAGAGGACAAAGATTAGTAATAAAGGTAAATGGCATCAGCCATAACTGCCACAAAAATCAACAATACCTTGAGAACATGAATATAGCATTCCTATTAATGCATCAGAAACCAAGTCCCAACTCCGAATGGATACATCGGCAAAGATATTTCCAAACGAGAAAGATTCTAAACCTACTAAGGTGCCGACAAAAGCGAGATCTACAAAGTGGAGCGTCATATAATGATTAAAGTAGCATTGTTTGCAAAGTCCACAAAAAATTTAAACTCCTCACTAAATGATCAACGTATAAGTTGGTAAAATTCACTTCGACAAACTTCTGTGTTGATGCAGCACTAGTCTTTTCAAATGCAGTCAACACATAGACAAGAGGTAATCCACACTACTTGTGGAAAAGCGCAAACTAAAACTCAACACTGGAAAAACTAAAAGTTCAAAAGTAACACAATATACGCATCCTACTCCTCTTTCAAAAAAATGAACAGCATTTCTATGGAAACAGGCATGGTCGAGAGAGTACCTGAGTTATGTGAAGCCTTCCACGAACGTTATCCGAGTGATAGGGATGTGGTTTCCCCGGTTTCACTTCAATTCCTGACACAAAAACGAATCTAAAGAAATAAAGAAATGACAGATGGACAATGCAAGTCGTCGGCTGATCAACAGAACACAGCCATTACTGAAAGTCCATCGTCATCGAATTGTACGATGAAATGTGTACGGAAGTCAGTGATTAAAGAACTAACCCCAGAAACCCATTACTTCGGCAGAGAACTCGGTGCCGACGAGGAGCCAGGAGCGCTTCCTCTAAAACCCTGTCAACCGACGTATGCTGCCGTTCATCTTAAACCCTAGAGTTTTCTTTTGTTTTTGTCCCTTTTTTCATTTTTTTGTTTTTGAAATTTCTAATCTGTTTTGGGTTTTTCTAAGTTTGGGCTGAATGAAAGTGGGCTTTTCTGCGTTAACTCGGCCTATTCAAGTCCCCCTTTGGATGATGGAATGGTAAGAAGAAGTTTTGACTCTCAAAAAGGGCGCCCTCCAGCTATCACCTTTCGACCTTTTTAGATTCTTATTTTATTTATAGGCACATCATACCGTTACTTAAAACAATATTGCTTTAGGCTCTGTTTTTTTTTTCACATAGAAGCAGCAAAAAATTAAGGGAAAAAGGAAGAGATGAGCTAGTGTGTTGGAGCAATACACTGGTGGAGCAGGATGACCACCAAACAGCGATCTAAAGTCTCCATCATAGTTCAAGTGGACTAAGCTAGGTGACCAAAGCTAATGCTAAACAGTGTTTCAAAACCTAGACCGTTCCTCAAACCGTCAAGAGTTTTGGGTTATGGTTCAACCTGTCTAACTGGTTCAACCGTCGGGTCGAAGACACTTGTATTTATATATTAAGAATCAGGAGTGCCTTTATTGTCAAAAACAAAACTATAGGAGTTAAAAGAAAAAGATGCATAGAATACAATGACTAAGCTAACATTTTACCTAATATAAATTCTATCACAATACAAACCTAACCTAAATCCGCCACACACTTCTTTTCTTTTTTACCTAAATCCGCTTCTCTTTTGCAGACAGCAAGGCGAAACCATCATCTTTCCACCTTCAAGCCTCCTCCCTTTAAGTTCTTTCATTTAAATTTTTCTTGTTCTCTATTCCCTTCAAGCATCTATTCTCACTTTCTTTCTTATTCTCAGTATCTTGTTTGCCGCACACACTTTAAACTCTTGCTTTCAGTTAGGGAATTGGTGCTGAAGGAAACAGAAAGGCAGTGCAAATTGGAGGAATTACAAAGGTGGACAAGGCAGAGTGGTAAGCAATTATAGGCGGTAAAAGAATTGTGGGTCACTTACGTTAAAGTATTGATGGATCAAAGGCTTTTTTTGCGGTGCTCTCAAGTTTTGTTAATGGGCTCATTAGATTTCTTGTTTCTGCTATTTTAGTTTTGTTAAGGTGACGGTCAATTTCTTTAAGTTTTTCAATTTCATTTTATTTTTTGAGTTTTTACAATTCTTATTTTTTTTTTTTATCAAACCGTTGGTTTGATGATTTACCAGCTCAACAGTTTTGAACGGTTTTTCCAGGTTGATCGGTTTTTTACCAAACAATAAGTAGGTCGGTGATCGGGCCATTGTGATGTCCGGTTCACGGTCAGACCGATTCAAATCTGCCAGTCTGATACGTCTTTTACAACAATGATGCTAAACCTGTAGTACTACGCAAAGATTTTAAAGCATTAGAACAGTTAGTAAGGATTGTGATGTGTTATGAACCAAACTTAACTATTGCCCAGACTACTTTTTAAATTGCTCTGAGTTCAGCTTATAGAGTTGTTGAACAAGTCGTCAGAAGATAACCATCAGAATATAAATGAAGGACATTGACTTTCATCCAAATTCATGCAATGGCCCCAATGCATGAAGAACTTTACCATGCTTTATCTACAACAAAAATACCTACAATGCCAATTTAGTTCATTTAAGTTTTGAAACTCTATATGTGGCATAGAGGACCTAGGAGTTATTCCTGCAAGTGGAAGCTCTTAATTTAATTGATCTTGTAGAGAACATTAGTTGGATTAGCTCATCCTTTTGTAATTGCAAGGAGGGAACATTGAATGGATTATTCTGAAACATCATCTCATTATGCCCAATCTAAATAGTCCATATGGTGCTAGCTAGAAAAAAAAGTTATTTTCGGGTTTCAAGATTGGCAAGAGGCTAAAAGATTGAGTAACCATACTTGCATAGTAAGTGATGGGTCAAGCAATAGAGGGTTTGGCAGAAATTTCCCTAAAGATCTTTAGAACTAGTACATTCCTAAAATATCTAGAATGATGATACCATTTGAAAGTTGCATCTCTTGTATGTAGGACTAACTTTAAGGCCATGACCTGTTAGTTTGACCGCTATGGGAATGGCATCCAAGATTCATTTCCAGAAGAATGGTTTATATTTATAGGGTACCCCATAGCTATTTGAGAACCTGAGGAAAGTTTGGATCTTGATTAAGGTCGTGGCTACTATAGCACAGATTTTGAGTAAGAAATAGCGATTGGATGATCTGAGCATCATAACCATTCTTGATAGAAAAAGTGGCTTGAACTATTTCTATTCCAACAAACTTTGTCAGGACCACTGCTCCCCCAATAAAGGTGAAAGTCATAAACCACACAAGCAATGTGTACAGGGAAAAAAGTCTAAACTAGGGCTTGATCCTAACCATAAGTTGATGGAAGTCCTAGATCTGCCACTTTCAAGGATCTGAAATCCTAGAAAGTTGGGTAGAAGTTATTTAAGAAGACTAGAGAAAATTAAGGGATCCAATGGTCCTATCATACCTAAATTAAGCGACCATTTCCTATGCTCCAATTTAGGTCTGGGTAAATGATATTTTTACCATAAAAAAGGCTTCTCCAGATTAGGGAAGAGTTATTGGATTTTTTCACTATCCAAATTGAATGGGTGTGCCCATGTTTAGCATAAAGAACTTAAATACTAAAGAGTTAGGACTATCTGTGAAAATCCTCTAGAATGTCTTGGGCAGAAGGGCTTGGTTGAATAGTCACATGTCTTTAATACCAGGGCCTCCCAATCCGTTAGGCATCATAAGTAGAAAGCAGTTTTTTAGGTGACATCATTTTTGTTCATGGATACTAGACCACCAAAATTTATCCAATATTCTTGAAAGTTTATTAGGCATGGTAACCGAAATCTTAAAAGTGACATCATATAGATTGAAAAAGATGACAAGGTAGAGTGAATAAAAGTAAAATGCCCCGCATTGTTCAATAGCTTTTGCTTCCAATTGGTCAGGTTTTTAAAGAACCAATCTGTCAAAAACTGGAAAGATGACGATTTAGAAAAGTCTTAACAAAATGGGGCACTCAGATAGTTGAGAAATGCCCAAATTTACTGTGAAAGGCATGATGGCATAGAATTCCCAGGCCAAATCACGAGGCACATTTTTATTGAACATCTATTCTGACTTTTCAAAGTTAACTTTCTCACTAGCTGTTGAGGCATACAAATTCAAAGCTTGTCTAATGGCCAACACAGCTTCTTTAGAAGGTCTAAAGAATAGCAGACAGTCATCTATAAAGAATAAATGATTGATTCCTGGAACATTACAACTTGCTTTGAGGCCTGGAAGGGTATTAGATGAGTACAAGTGAGATAAATGGCTAAAGAGAACTTCTACACACAAAATAAAGAGATAAAGAGACAGGTCTTCCTAGGGCTGAAAATGGGCCGGGCCTAGCTCCAATGTGATTTAGTACTACTCGAAATCGAGCTCGAGTTGCTTAAGCCTAAATTTTGTGGGCTCGATCTCAACTCAAGTAAGGCTTGAGCTCAGCTCAAAAGGGCTTGAGACTCAAATGACCGACAAGGAAGCCACAACCACAAGAATTTCCTTCACCGAGTCAGGATCTCCGGTGCCTCCATCTTTCTATCAGAGTCTGAATCTGTCATCTAGGGACTAGTGCTACCCACTTGACAAACGGGGCCTCTTCTCTCATAGACGAGACATCGCTTTTAAAGTCTTCATGTTTCACGATGGGTCTGAGCCTACGCGTATGCCCAAGGGGACTGAATTGAAGAGACCGAGGTGTTTGATGAAGTTCTGCTTTAAGAAATCGACATCAACACTAAAGTAAGGTGTTTTAGATAAGAAGAAAAATAAGAAGACACTGCGACACCGCTTGATTCTTTCTTCCTAGGGCTGAACAGCAAATTAAGGCAGGGGCATGGCGTGTCAGAGAGGAGACTGGCGGTCTCTGGAGGGCGACTGGGGAGTAGGGGCAATGAGATGAGTTAAGATTCGAGAAGGTCGAAAAAAAGGGACTAAGGGGAATGGCCTAGGACAAACTAAGGCCATAGGCAATAAGGGTGTAATGGGCCTAATGATAAACAGGCCTAATAAACTAAACACAGGGCATGTTAGGCTCAAGGGCTTAAGGGGTCGAATACTTGTAGGCTTGAGCTTGACTCGAAATTAACTTGAGCCTAATTTTTTGCTCAAGTTCGAAAAAACCCGACTCGAAAAACCCTTACTTAAGCTCAAGCTACCTGAATAAAGCTCGACCCCTTTTCAACTCCAGATCTCTCTATCTAATTCTAACCTAAGGAGTGAACCATTCCATAATACTTTCATTCACTAAAACTAAGTAAGAGACCTTAGTAATACATTAAAGAATAATATGAATCGATTTATTTGAGAATAGTATGATATGTAAAACATTCTCTACAAAAGACTAGTGAAGTCTATTATAGGCTTTATGAATGTCCAGTTTAAGCACTGCCTTAAAGCTTTATGACCCACTGGTTTCTATCTGTACATTTAATAGATTGCAAAATTTCCAAGGCAATAATAATATTGTCCTAGATATGCCTACCTGGAATGAAGGCGTTTTGGAATTCTGGCTCTAGAAAATGAGGCACAGGATTTAGACTATTAACTAGGGTTTTAGTAATACCTTTACATAATGTGTTTCACAAACTGATGGGATAAAAGTCTTCTGTTTGCACAGTTTTTTTGCACTTCGGTATTAGCGTGATGAAAGTTCTATTAATTTGTCTTAACAAGAGACCACCATTTAAAAAAGTAGCACTACATTTGTCACTGAATTACCCATTATATTCCAATATTTTTTAAAGACTAGAAAGGGAATCCCATCGGGGCCCAGAGCTTTGAGAATTCCAAGGTCAAATACGGCCCTTTTGATTTTATTAATAGGAAATAGAGCCTAAAGGATTGACACTTGCTTATCTGATAATGTTCTTGAGATTAAGAAACATATAATAGACTAAGCTTTTTTTTAGGAATGAGTAAAGGTGTCAAACAATTGTCTATAGTATTTTTGAATTGTGGATCTTATATCATCTTTATCATAAATAAAAAATCATTCATAAGTTGAATGATTGAAATTCTAAAGTTAAGTTTTCACGTTTTGGTTGTGAGATGAAGAATTTTGTATTACTATCACCCAACGCCAACTATTAAACCATTGACTTCTAGGCCCCACATGTATTCTTCATCTACAAAAAAGCCTAGTGTTTCATCCTAAGTTCCAAGATCAGCAGGTTATTTGTTAAGATATTATAGGCAAATTGCGGTCAATTCATTTGGGCTTCAGCACATTTAATTTCAAACCTTAGATGCCCAACATTTGATTTCCTCTAATACTTCAAGGCAAGGATTAATTGAGAACACTTGGTAGCCACTTTATATATCCTAGAGCCGAATATATAGGTGTTCCAAACTGAGTGAATAACATTTTCACAGTGGTTGTACCTTGTCCAAAATGCTTTAAAGTGATGAGGGCAGTGATAGAATTTTCTACTTTGAGATGAATCCAAGAAAATTGAGGCATGGTCGAACCTCTGTGTAGTGAGATTTGTTTGTTGAGTAGTCAGGAATACATAAAGCCACCTATGTATAGTGAGATTTTGTTAGTTGAATAGTTAGGAATAAATGAAGTCATTCTTTTATGTAGTAAGTTTTGTCAAGAGCCTCATAGATTGAATCCTCATTGGTTCTAAAATTTGTCTAGGTAAACAACAGTTTGGTTCTAAGAATTTGTACCAATTTGATAAAACCAAAAACTCCTTTAAGGGCCTTTGCACCCAAGCTTAAATAAGCATTTGTACCCATTTTTTCCCAAAAAGGATGAAACTTGGTTAAAATCCCTAATAAGCAAGAAAGAATCAGTATGCAATTGAAGAACTTCATGCATTTTATTCTAAGTACGCCGATGCGGACTTATAAAAGGATTTCCATATATACATCTTAGTAACCATGCAGGACTCAGTCCAAAAGTCACCCTTAGTAACACCAAGTTTGCATCACAGAGCAACTCTGTACAAGCATATTCAAAGTCCCAACATACACAAACCCTTACATAAATCAAGGAACAAAAACTCAATCGTACAAGTTTTCAAGAAACCTCAAAATCAAATAGCTTTGTTTCTATTAAGCATAAAATATGAAGGCATTTACTGAGTACCAACCAGCAAAGATGATGAACTGCTGAGGGACACCCCAATTCTAGGCAATTGAAGCTTAAGATCTTCATATTGAATATTAGGTTTGATGTGGTTTAAACCCACAAAACCTTGCAAAGTGTGAGAGTCAATTACGACATTAACTTACCCTAGTTTCAATACAATGGCAGTGGAGGAACTTGCCAAATCTGAAGAAACAAGTCAGAAGACAGCCTTAGAGCATTTGTGTTCCAATAACAAAATGAATTATAAAGGGATTTAAACCTTTTATGGGAAGCCAACGAAGGTTCATCATCAAAAGATGGATTAGCGTAAGATTTCCTTTTTTCCTTCCTAGTGAGTATTAGTAATTTAAGTTTCTTACAAGCTGAACCTAACTGAGAAAGCACAGGCTGATAGAGAGACTTGTTGATTTGCCTTTGCTGATTTGATGGACAAAGAGAGAGATGAGTTAAATTCAGCATAACCTAATCTTGGGAATTCGATGAAAACTTGGTGAAAAGCCTACAAAAATCTATAACTAGGACACATTTTCCTTTTTCAATGGCATACTTGGATGGCCGAGCACAAATAAGCTAAAATTTTTGGCATTTTTTTTTAGGAAGAATGCTGAGGTTGTCCATGGTAGGTGAGCTCAAGCTTGAGTATGCTTTAGCAAAAAAGATTAACAGTTGGGCCTGTCTAATAGCAACTTGTGTACTAGGTTTCATACATTGTATTGGCCTAATATGACAACCCTCATCTTATCAGGTAATTAATTTATTTTATTTGCATGATCCTAGGTGCATAAGTATTTTGGGGTATTTAGGAGCTTGGTGAGTTGAGTATAACGAAGTGCAAATGAGTGTGCCCAAGGGGCTGCCCAAAGGTGCGGCTGTGTATGTGCCCGTTGGCTTATGGCCGTGCACATCTAAGGGGCCGTATGGGCATATCCCGGGAACATTAATTTCACGTAGGGCCTTGGGTTACGCTTTGGACATGACCCACGACTAGGCATCAAAAAGATATTGGAGAACCGGGAGATCAAGAAGATATTGGAGAAGACGGTAGGTATCAACAGAAAAGATTGTTCTCAAAAGTTGAATGATGCACTTTGGGCATATAGGATGGCTTTTAAGACACCTATTGGAATGTCACCATATCGACTTGTGTACGGTAAAGCTTGCCATTTACCGGTGGAGTTGGAGCACAAGTCATATTGGGCGGTTAAGAAGCTCAATTTTGAATTGAAAAGGGTCCAAGAGAAGAGAGCTATTCAATTGGATGAGTTGGAGGAAATTCGCATGGATGCTTATGAGAATGCAATGATGTACAAGGAGCGAACGAAGTTGTGGCATGATAAGATTCTTGTAAAGAAGGAGTTTCAACCGGGTCAAAAAGTGCTACTCTTCAACTCAAGGTTAAGGCTCTTTCCGGGAAAGTTAAAGTCCAAATGGTCGGGACCTTTTGAGGTGATTAGGGTGCAACCATATGGAGCGGTGGAGCTTAAAGGACAAGATGGATGCACCTTTCAAGTCAACGGTCAACGAATCAAGCCTTACTATGGTGATGAACTTAGACACATTGGTCAAACCATCTTGGCCGAACCCGACCATTGAAAAAAAAAGAAGCTTAAAGGCGCCAAGCTAGAGGCGTAAAATCAAGCGCTTGTCGGGAGGCAACCCGATGCCGATTACTTCCCTCTTTTCTTTTCGTTAGTTAGTTTATGTAGTGCTTTGTGATTTTCTGCTCATTTGGTATTGTCTTGTGTGTTGGTAGGTTGGGAGACCCATCGGAAGGAAGGTGGGGGGAATGGACCACATTTTCTCAACTTTAGGAGGTACCATGTATTGAATTTGCAAAGGGTATAAGAGTTAGGATGAAAAGATTGGGGGTTACTTTGCAAATGTTTTAAAAACAAAAGGTTGGTTTCGTAACTCTGGCGACGCGTCGCCAGAATTGGCTCCGCGTCGCCAACTTTCGCAATTGTTCTCAGAATGGTTATAACGGTGGCGACGCGTCGCCAGAATGCGTCTAGAATTGGCGACGCGTCGCCAAGTTTATAACTGCTGTTTTAACCTCGCCTTGCTTTCACTTTTCTCACTTTTACTTTGCTCTTCCACCAAAGAAACCTTTCAACTTTCAAACCCTACCCTTCTGTAATCTTCACGGTTTGATTTTTTTGTGTCTATTCATCTCATCAAGCCTCTCATCAAGTAAGTTTCTCTCATCTTCTTCCTCCATTATGCATTTTTTAGATGAGATTTGGAGTAAATGGTGCTTGATTGTGGAAGTTCCGGCTATTACTTGTTTTGCTCGATTCTCATAGATTTCATGCTTAAATTTGATTTGATATGGATTCATGTTTGTATGGGAAGTGTTTAGTGCAGTGGATTATGAATTTGAATTCGAGACCAAGCTTAGAATTTCTCTCATCACAAGGGCTGCGAATTTTCATGGCAATTTCT
Organism: Aquilaria sinensis; assembly: GCA_005392925.1. Taxonomy (NCBI): domain Eukaryota; kingdom Viridiplantae; phylum Streptophyta; class Magnoliopsida; order Malvales; family Thymelaeaceae; genus Aquilaria; species Aquilaria sinensis. The sequence goes on along the minus strand of SMDT01002881.1, from coordinate 516,298 downwards.
TGTTACTGCATGTTCTTGTTGTTTGAGTTATGTTAAACTTGAGATCCACTTGAAATAGGAGTGGGTCAAACGTGCATTGCTATCAATTCACTCCGGATTGACTGATTTTTTGAGTTAGAGGATTTCCGGAGAAGTGTAATTTGACTGCCTCCATAGTTATTTTGCACAACAATGTGGCTTCGTGTGGTGCGGTTTTTCCTCAATTCTTTGTATTTGGGGCATCTAGGTGTTGCGTAGTTCAAGATTGAATGATTACTTTGCACTAGGAAGCTTGTTTCCTAATTGACCCAAGAGCCGTATGTTGGTATGGACCTTGATGGGATTTCCCTTGCTACCTTGTTCATGAGCACACAACTAGTTCGATTTTGTTTGAATAGGTTGTTTGATAAGCAAGAGTGTATTGTATGATAGTCCAATACCAATATACATGGTTGTATAATGATTGGTGCAATATCTTAGAACACCTAGAATGGCCGACAAGTAAGATAATGGATTGATTTCTTATGCATGAGCTTTCCAACTATGTTTTGTTAATGTGAAATTGGGGGATTTGGTGATGAAGGTTAATCTTTTGTTCTTACATTCTTCATGAAAAGGAAGTTGAAGTGTATCTTGTGATTTTGTAGGAAACATGCCGCGCAAGTCAGTGCCCACTCACTCCTTGAAAGAAAAGGGGAGGGGAAAGAGGATTCGTCAAGAAGAGCCGCAAGAACCTCCCTATGATACTTTTCGTTTTGTGTCCTCTCGGGCAAACAACTACTTTGAGGGGTTCATGAATCGCAAGCTCACACCGGAACGAGGCTTTGACTTCTCGAAGAAGGAAAATGAGGGGATCTTAAGAATCGTGGAGAGGCGTGGATGGCAACAATGGGTCGCTCATTCGCAAGCAGAAGTGTCTAAGATCCTCATAATGGAATTCTATGCCAACTTGATGGGCGCTTACTACCTGAATCGCCAAGCCAAGGCTTGTTTTGTGCGCAAACACGCAGTGCATTATGGGGATACAGTTATCAATGAGCTATTCAACATCAACCCATTGATTGGGGGACAATTCAAAGAGGCTTCCCTTGAGCAGCAGGCTCAAGTAGTATGCGGTCGCCCGGTCCATTGGACACTGAGCCGGGATCAGTCTCATAGGAAGCTCTACTTCAGCTCTCCCCCCAGAAATGAAGGCATGGAACTACTTCATCTCCTCCCGCCTTGTTTAAATGCTTCCGAGCCACTATCTTAGTTTAATAAACTTAAGTGTTTTATTGAAACTAAGTAAATATTTTTTTGGAAAAAAAAAGGTAAATATTTTTTAACTCTCAAGTAAATACTAAATTCTAATTAAGTGGCTAAAATTGACATAGTAAATCTCGGCAAAAGGATCCTTAAAATGAGGAATGATTTTAGCTTAATTAAGAGTTTAAATTAGGTAATAAAATGATCTAACCTAATAAAAATACTAATTAGGCATTTATCAGGATGGTGCCTTACAAGATCGATACCAGTGGTTGATATAACTCCATGGCAGCGAAGGTAGTCTAGAAGAAAAGCCATTGTGTCTGGGATTGAAAAGGGGGTGAATTTACGACACTGGGGAATGGTATCTTTCATTGTAAATGGAATAAATAGGGGGAAAATAAGACAATAAAAGGCAGAGAATGTTCTAACAAAGCAAAGCCTAAACAACACTGAAGAGCATCGAATGGTACATCTGGATTATAAGTAGGGTGAAGTACGTATATGTTAGAAAGGGTTAAGAAAATGGATTAGCTAGCCTAACTGAATGAAGCAAGAGCGTCGATCACAAACCATGATTGAACAATGCAAACCAGCCTTAAAATTAGTAAAAAAAACTACAATTAAACTATATTAGATAAACAGAGATATAACAAAGAAGGACAGAATGAGTCTCGATCAACGAAAGAGGTATAAGGGAAACATAAATCCCTAACAACAAGAATCAGATTGAATAGTTAAGGTTGCTTCTAAAGATATGTAAAATGAAGGATTAAGGTTAATCCACTCAAAGAAGGAAAATTGGAAAATAAATCGATTAAATCACTAGTTTAAGTTTTATTTACATTGAGGGAACAAGGGGATTAAAGTAATAATTATTGTTTCTCTCTTATTTGGATAGTTAAAAAATTGAAGAGAATAAGAAAAAGAGACCATTCTCATCTTTTAATATGTCTTATTAGTTTACTTTTATAATCCCTTCAATTTGAAAGCACTATGAGTTTTTCTTAATTTTCACATTTCAATCACTATGTTGATATTAATGTTAAAAACAAGCTTAGTAGCTGATTGTGACTGGCTTAAAAAATATATCGAGTTTCATACTTTTCATGTTTGGATTGAAAAAAAATATGAACGAGTCATAAACGGACTTTTAACCGATTGAACTAGAGTCGAACTCTAGTTGTTCACCTAAATTAAGGGAAAAGACTAAGATCAAGTCGAGTTAAGAGGATTAATAAGTATATTGAATTTTGTTTGAATTTTTATTCAAGCATAACATTTTGTTCTGGCTCATTTGATAAATTGGCTATATTGACCATTTAGCTCAATTTGAATGGTTCCTGCACAAAATTTCACATCAAATTATTTTTTATCATGTCATCATTATTAAGAAAATTTTTATAAATGTATTAGTAGGTTTCAAAGAATGTATTTGCGCCTTCACCTATCCAATTTAGCTGGTAAAGGCAAGGCACTACCTCAATCGAGGGTCGGGTTTAAAGTGTGGTGGAGGCACTACCATGCACAAACTCGTCAACAAGCTGCCCAAATATAGCTCAATATCCTCCAGGTTTCGTGAGTCAGACAGTTTCCCCTAAACTTTTTTAATAGCTCCTCATCCCTTAAATATATACTTGTCTATACCTCTGATTACTAAAATAAAAAAATAATATGTGTTTAACGCAGTCATCACCGCTCAAACTGAAGAGAAACAACGAGCAAAGGACATGCATTTTCTTTCTTCTAATGCTCTTAGCACACATTATTCGAGAGAATAATATACATTTTTTCTTTTCAATAAAATGAAAAACACACATGTCAATTTGTGCAAGTGCAAATCAGACCTCTTGGTTTTAGTTGGAAACTGGTAATTTTTTACACAAATCACAGTCCACAATAGGCAAACAACAATGCAAGTTAGACTGCCAAATGGTTGGACTGTTGATTTTGTAGTGGGTAAACACGGTGTTTTCTTTTTTCAACTAGTTTCACAAACAGGAACTTAATGTCTTTTTTGTTGCTCATAGAGGCTTATTGATTTTTAGAAAACACTCATCTCAAGGATTCAATGGCCTACAACAGGCAAATGGCCAACTCACTGGTTCTGCGACTTGCTCACAAACACCCTCTAAGTAAGGAAGTTATACAGTTGTATGCCTAAGTAAGTGGCCACATCTAGCATGTAAAGCTTAATTCTCAAATGTTATCTAATGGGACTCAAGCGAGAAAGTTTTATCTTGTAAACAACCAAACTCAAACTTAGTCGTACTCGGTCGTATAGTCTTCAAGTATTATGAAATATAGTTAATCAAACTAATTTTCTGATGATACTTACATATAGCTCTCAATGGCCCATAATATTTCAAATGTCATAGTTAGCCTTTGATGCTATCAAATCTATCGAGCTTTCAAGTCAAGTTCAAGCCTTACAAACTCAAGTTTTTGTTCTACCCGTAAGTTATCAAGCGAAGCTCTAACTTAGTGCGCCCAAGTTCAGCTTCTAATAAATTGTTCCATTTTTGGGGAATTAGGAAGGGGATGATGCCAACGTATACTCCTACAATCTTTATAGTTGATGGTGCGTGGCATAGATCATCGGGCCTTGGAATGATGGCCTGGATATGGATGGGCTCTAATGCCCCTCCAAAATACCAGCAAGGAAGATTGTGGCTGACTTGCTCTTCAATGTTAGAAGCTAAACTAATTGCTATTCTCCAGACAATGTTTACAACAAAGTCCTTGTCTATGAAGTATATTACTATTTTCTCAAATTGCTTGTAGGTCTTGGATCTTCTTTGCAAGCACAAGCCTTCAGACTCAGGTTTGGTAAGCATTGTAGATAAGGTTGTTGCTGAGATGGAGAAATTTGTTCGTTGGTTATACTTCTGCATCAGCTTGCTTCTTCTGCACACAATCTTACAGCTTCTCTTTTTCCTTCGTCTTATTATTGTTTCTGAATATATATATATATATATATATATATATATATATATAAGGTTCAGCCTGGTCTAATTATAGATTAGCTATGCCTTGTCTTGGCATAAAAGAGGAGGAAATTGAACAATGCGAATGAGTTCAGGGACCGGTCATTCTCTAAAGCGATGCGAAAACGAACCAGAAAGGATCAAAAGCCAAAACACTGCTCGATCATGCGACAGATATCAAAATGGAGAGGACGAGGTTTTGAGTTGGGCTGAAAATGACTCGAACGAAACGCAGGGCAAAGCGCCGAGTCGCTCTGTCGACCCGCGACGATGCCGAAGAAGAAGCCGAAGCGAGCAATTTGATGGAGAGGTACGAAGTCAAGAACGATGAAATCGAGAGCTTCGTCGAGGAGTTCGAAGATGTCGATAATGTCGTAACCGCTGTAATGGAAATAGATCACAATTTTCAAATACCCACGGAAGAGACTTTGGCAGAGAACTCGGAGTCGGATAATATGGATAAGAGTTCGGTCGATCCTTGGCGATCCAACCGAGAAGCTTCCGCGGAAGAATTGGACCCTCACGGCAGTGGAGGTACCGCGATTGTTGATATCTTTTAGTAGCATTTCGATTACTTTCCTATGCACGGTGTTTCTAAATTTGGGATTGTTGATTTCAGCTGTACTAGATAAGAATATTCTGCTGCTTCGATGATAATGGTAGCTTGGAAAATGGAAAGACAGCTGAAAAAGTGCAAATTATTCCATATAATTTTTTAAACTGAAGAGTACTCGGTATACTCCAACGACTGGCTTCGACTGAGTCTAATTTTTTACTCATCTGATGTGCTGTTGGGGACTTGAACAGAACTTGCATGTCCAGGCTATGCCCGAAATGTTATTCTGTGCGGGATGCATTTTTATTTGAGTTCTTTTCGATTCTTTGATTTTTTTTTTCTGCAGTTTGCCCAGAACAGAATTCAACGAATGACAAGTGTCCTGCTGCTGATGTGAAGGAGATGGAGTTGTTGAATAGGTGTGCTGATGATGGTGGTACTACCATGGACATGGAGGGAGGAGAACGCCAAGTAGTGCGGGAGAGGACAGGAGATGACTGTGGATCTAATCGAAGCAGCGAAGATGGTGGAATTAGTTTGCAGCCTTCAACATCTATTGAGAATAAAGAGAGCCAAATTAATCGAAGGGAGAAATTCTCAATGCAGGTTAGAAACCATTTATCTGCGACACCCTACTCAGTGAAGCTGCATAAAAATTGCTTGAAGGTTCTTGGTGGCTTTTGACGTTAGTCTGTTGCTCATCCTGATCATAAGATTGTGTGAGTTCCATTTATAGAATTCCAGTTACTTTGTCATGTTAAGTGATAGAAACTGCAAGCCCCTCCCTTATTGTAGGTGAAAACTGTTTATATTGAGGGACCACCTAAGTCTTGGAATGCAGATAAGTTAAGGGAGCTCTGTGAACAATTTGGTCAGATTAAAAATGTAAAAGTCTCTCGCAATCTCAACTTCAAAGGAAAGGATTTTGGATTTATTGCTTTCACTACCCGATATGATGCACTAGCTTGTATTGAAGGAATCAATGGAATGGAGTTTGAAGGACATCTCCAGGTGATTTCTTGCCATGTTAGATGTAGTATCTTAACTTCTTGAAGCAGCATATAATCAATGCTCCTAATTCTATTAGGTGAAAGCATACATTGCCAGGCCTCTCATTAGAGGTTGGTCGCCAAGAGTGAATCATGGACGATCTAAAAGAAAACATAAACCTATTGCTGGATGGAAGATGAGAGATAAAGACAGATACAAAGGATCTGAAAATGAGAATGGCGTAGAAAGAGAAATGCAAACCATTCTTCCAAGCCATGGAGCTATAGAAAATGCTACTCCCTTTGTAGATAAAACTGGTCAGTCCCTTTCCAACTTGTTAGGCACTAAAAACAGTGAAACAAAGAAATGCAAAAGTGATAACCCACATGCAATTGAAGATGGGCTACCTTCTATAAGGAAGAAAAAGAGGAAGAGAAAGAGTAGAAGGAGAGGCCAGGACATAACTGCAACCAAAAAACAAGAAGGTAAATCTACTCCTTTAATGTTTTATGATTTGACATCTGTTGTAGGTGGATCCGCTAGTAGATATGATATTCTTTATTGACAGGCAATTCTCAAGAGCAAGCTAGCAGTTCTTCTAGAAAGCCGAGAAGTAAATCTCGCTCACGCAAGAGACAAAAACACGCTGCAAAGGGATATGTTGCAAGACAAAAACATTTTCCAGTTTACTCTAGCAAAATCCTTTCTGAAATGGTAATTTGGATTTCTGCACTTTTCAATCTTATGGTGTATCATCTGATATACTCATTAGTTGAACTACATATAACCAGGCACCCCATGCGGGCTACATTAAAATCAATCAGCAGTCTGATTCCGGAGGCTGGATTGGACGTGCTTTTGGACACAAACAACATCATATGGTCAACACTGAACCAGTTCACAGTGGCGGTCAGCCTTATTTCGGTTACCAGAAAACTTTCCTAGGAAATGATGCTCTGCCACATGCAGGGTACATAGAGCCTGTTGGGAAACAATGCTTTGGCAACCACGCAATGAGAAGGTCTATCTACCATCTTTTGCCTGATGTCATCCTAATCCATATAATTTTGGAATTGTCACTTTTTTTAACGTGCTTATTCTGTTCAACAGACTTGCTCGTAGGAGATGATGGCTTTGCATGCATGGGAAGTAAGCTTGATTTCGTTTCTGAATTTCTGCATACATGCTCATGATTTTTTGCTATCGGATGCATTGCGAGGAATCAAGCACATCTTTGTGTCTGGACACGCTTAGTGAATTGGTCAACCTGTGGTTTTGGCTAATCAATGTTATTCTGTGTACAGGAATGTGGTGGAGACAACTATGACATTTGGTGATGAACAATGAGTGCGTTGACCCCAATACCATCTCATTCTTTTATTTGCTTTCCATTATATCTCATTTCCATAACTCTACAATCAATTTGTATTTTTTTTTCCTACTTTACTTCAAAAGATTGAGCCTTATGACTTTCATCAATGTTCTTTTTTTAATAATCCCTCTAACCTGTGGGCAAGTTGGAGTAACTGTCAAACAAAATCATCCGTAAATAAACCCTCTAACCTGTGGGCATCTTCCAGTAAAATCTTACTTGTATGACATCTGGAAGCAAGCATGGAGGTGCAGAAGGTTGCAGAGCTGTCTAAGAGGCATAACACAGAACAACTGTTTAGAGATGGTTACCAACCAAAGGGTGTGCCAGTTAAAGAATGGTGGTTTGATTTAGGAGCTTCATAGGATTATGCTCTGTAGCTTATCTCTATCACTTTTACTTTTTTCTTAATATATTTTCTAATTATGAAAGGAAAAAAAGGGCAACAACACCTAGGTTTGCCTTTTACCTTTTCCCATTTACTTGATCTACATCATATCCCTATTATAGCTAATTAGCTCAATCTTTTATTATTGCAGCCAAGAAGTTTGTTACTATAACAACTAAACATTACCATATTGAGCTGATACTTGGTGAGAGTCAAATTTAAGAGTACTGATTTTTTTTTTTATTGTTTTGTGCGCATAAAGTAAGTACCAAACAAATTGATAACTAGTGATGCTAATTGGGAAAAAAACATGCATAGTGGAGGAGTTTGATTTAAGGATAACTTAGGGCTTCGAGCCATGCTGGAAATGGACAATCGTCTTGGACAAATAACAAACAAAAATAAAAGCCGGGTAGAACCCTAGGTAAGACCTATCTGCGTTGTTGCTTTCCATTTTGGCCTCTTCTCAAGAATACCTCTCATGCCGGTCCGTGCTGAAACTCTGAGCTAGTGCCTAGTTGGACACCTCCGTTCAACTCCACCCAACTCCTCCCCATGCTCATAGTGGCAGAGGGATCCTTGTAACGGAAAATTACAAAAAACCTCTGTGGGTTGGTCTAATTTATATTTTGTTTCATCTATTTTCAAAAATTTACATTTTACCCATTTCTTCCTTTACAGTGTCTGACAACTATTTCTAAAATCCTAATTTAAACTAGCTAACATTCATGTTTTAGTAATTTTAAATTTTTTTATATTTTTTTCATAACTAATTGAACTTTAAAAAATATTAATATACATTTACAGTAAAAAAATGTATTTACAAAAAGAAAAAATTGATAATTTATAATATCTATTAACTATAAAAAAATATTGGAGAGATTGAAATTACTGGAAAATGATTATCGTACAGTTTAAATTACAATTTTAGAAATTGTTATCGGACAGTATAAAGGAAACAAGGGCAAAGTGTAGGTTTTGTAAGTTTCCCATCCTTATAATATACTCCCTCCGTTTCACAATAGTTGGCCTCTATTACTTTTTTGACAGTTTCAAAATAGTTGTCCCCTTTCTATTTTTCCAAATAAGGTAACTTTTTTATTATTTTATATATATATCATTTATTGAAAGGAGAGAAAGTTGAAAAAGTTAAAGAATGAAAGTACATAGGGCCCATTAAAAAGTAGATAAGTACATGTACTTTATATAAAAATAAATAAACTAATAGTTTTATATTAAGAGAAAGAAGTAAAAAGTATAGAAGTCTTAATTTACGTGCATTATCAAATATGACAGGTTTTATGAGACGGATGGAGTATATCAAATGCAAGTTTAAAAAAACGCAAGTGATTGTTTTTATTTTGTTTCATATTTAAGTCCGATGTCAATAAAAAGCAAATACTCAATGTTAGGATGGAACAGAGTTGTTACACTTTTTCCTTGAGGCATCTTCACCCATTTAGAATAAAATTACTTTTAAATATGCTTTAAGAGTCTTGAGCATCTCAGCCCAGAGATTAAGATGCGAGGGACACTTGATAGAGGGAGCACCTCAGCCCAAAGATTAAGATGTGAGGGAAACCTAATAGAGGTTGGGCATTCGAACCCCATCTCTACCCCTTTTCTCTTAAATGGCACTAACACTTGTCCATGTGCTCGGAGAAAGTTGTTGTCAACTGAGTGGAATGGAAATAAAGAATTTAACTCCAACTAGTTAGTATCAAGGTTCGGTCGATTGATTGACCAAGCCATAGTTTTGGCTTATATGCAACGGATCCAAGATTTCGTAGGTTGCTAATGGCAAAGTTTAGAATGAAAAAACTTAAGTGACTAATGAGGCACTTCAGCCCTTAAGCTCATAAGAAACTAGCATGATCTAATAATTAGGATTAGCAATGATCTGAGCTGCTGGAGAGAAGTCCCTAATCACACACATTCAACATGAAGAGGTGATCAAACATTACAAGTTACCCCCCATAAGCTCCCTCTAGAGGTTACAACACAAGGCTTAGCTGATGATTCATTTTCACTCGAATTGCTAGTTAGAACACTTCAGTGATTTTTCTAATCTAAGGACAGCGAATCTGACGCAGGGGATCAAAGCAACTAGAGACAGCTACTGCTGTTCCCAAGCTCCTGAATTACAGCTTGCATTGACAGTCTCTCGATGGGAGACTCATGTGTGCACAGCCAGGCTATTCTTGCAAGTTTTGAGGCTTCATATTCGAAGAACCTACCATGGAGGTTCGGATCAATGAAATCTTGGAATCTGCTTGACTCAGAGCCCAGTCTCACCAAGTTGGTGACCCTTCGCTTCCCTGAAAGGATCTGCAGAACAAGAACTCCAAATGCATACACATCACTCTTCTCTGTGAACCGGCCTGTACTAGCGTACTCTGGAGCCAAATAACCCATAGCGGCAGTGGCCTTGAGTGCCGAGAACACAATGTCATTGGTCAAAAGATTGTGCAGGCCGGAATCTGAAAGCAGCGGGCTTAGTCTCTGGTCTATGAGTACCTTCTCTGCTGAAATGTTCTGGTGAACAAGAGCAGGTTTGTTCACTTTGTGAGCATGCAGATATGCTATACCTGCTCAGGACATGCAAGGAAAAGCTGTAAGCACAACAAATCTCAACATATAAATAATTTCAAAACCAACAATAACATTAGTTAAATGGCCGAAAACTAGAACGCAACACTGACCTTTAGCAATGCCCTTGACAATGTTGACTCTGGCGGACCACTCAAGAATGCGACCATCAGAGCCATCATCATCCTTCACATCTAGATAGCTCAACAAGTTTCCATTGGGGACAAAATCATAAATGAGAAAGCACTCACCCCGAGCTTTTGAGCAACAAAATCCCCTCAACCTCACTAAATTTTCATGCCTTAACAAGGCTAGAGTATTCAATCCCTTCAAGAATTCGGATTCCTCTGATTTGCAACTACTTTTACCGATGCACTTGATAGCAACGACTGAGCCATCTCTCAGAATGCCTTTGTAGGTTGCAGAAGAGTTGCTTTTACCTAACAAGTTCACCTCTGAGAAGTACTGTGTAGCTGTCTCCACCTCTTCAAGATTGAACCTGAAACTCTGGAAGTCATCAGGGGCAAATCCACCAAAATGGCGGCCATCAGCTAAGGGGTCCCAGCCATTGGCATATTCAAGGCTGATAAGGGGGGATCCATTCTTCTTGTATATTCCTTTCCCTTGATCAGTACTAAGGCGGCCATCAGAAGCACCAAATGAGCTTCCAAGCTTCTGTTTGCGACGACGATACTGTGTGAATGCAAAGGCTCCAATGCCTGATAAAGCAATCGTGAAGACAACCATTCCAACTACTATAGAACCTTGCCGGGATTTTGCAGGTTTTGAACACTGAGTTTGGTTGCAAGGCAGCTGCAGATTTGCTGTCTCGGGTATCTCTCTTGTTGGAAGGCCAGTTCCACCTGGTCCAAAGGCTTCTGGTCTGGTTGGGTTGACGTGGTCAGAAACATTACAAGCATTCAGCGATGGAAACCCAGATCCACAAAGAGCCAGGTTGTTTTGGAACAAGAATCCTTCATTCAGTCTTTTAAGGGCTACATCAGACAGAACAATATAAACACAATATTAGTGTTGTTTGGTGCATAAATAGCTCACAGCTCAAGATAACAAACTAAATGACCAAAATTCTCATACGTACCGAGAGGAACATTGCCAGAAAGGGAATTGTTTCTGATGTCAAGGGCTTCAAGCATGGGAGCATCTGCTAGTTTTGTAGGAATCGAACCGAAAAGGTGGTTGAAGCCCAAGTCAAGCCTCATTAAAGTGCCCAAGTTCCCTAGACTTGCTGGGATGGCCCCAGTGAGCCGATTAGACTGAAGGGCAAGAACATTTAGCTTCTTCAAAGATCCCAACTCAGTGGGGATGCTTCCAGTTAGCTGATTGTAACAAAGCTGCAGGACTGCCAGAGGCATGGAAAAGATATTGAGCAGAAAGACTTGTAATTGCAGAGGGAATGAACAGGCAGAAATCTTCTTCCTTGGAATAAGCTGATTAAATATAGAGTGATTCTTGCTAATAATAGGCATTTAGAAATGGAACTAACGTCATTATTAAGTGGCACTATCTTGGAATTTGTTTGGGGAAGATTTCTATATCAACAATTTCTTCGAATACTTGTCAATAATTTTTCACAACTCAAATGCATCAAAAGACTGGGTACTCCTTAAAAACAGTGGGCATAATAGAAGCCCTTTCTTTGAACCAGAAATAAGGAAAGGAGCAAAAGCAACATGGGGAAAAAACACCAATGAAGTTTAAAACTTTCACAAACCCAACTCTAACCATCAAACACCATTTTATAAAGTAAATCATAAACCCCCAGAAATGAAAAGAAAGAACAAAACTTTAAAGTACAACTTTTACTAACCTTGCAGGTTGCCCATGTTACCAATCTCACGAGGGATCTCCCCAGAGAGGTTGTTCATGTTGAGATACAAATCAGTGAGAAGAGTCAAGTTAGCAATCTCTCTTGGAATCTCTCCATACAAAGAATTATAGTGCAAGTAAAGCCCAGTCAAGTGCCTGAGCCCAGAAATGACTGGCGAGACTTTCCCAGAAAGCCCCTTTCCCTGCAGGGAAATATTTGCAACTTGGCCCTTCTCATTGCACCCAACTCCCTCAAACCGACCACCACATGGGTCGCCATCGATGGTCCACGAAGAGAGCCGCTTGCCTTCTGGGTCTAAAGCAGCTTTCACGTCCATGAGGGCTCTAAGTTCAACATTTTCACAGAAACAAGATGGTATTGCGAGGAGAAGAAGCACAGAGAAGAACAGAACCATTGCAGAAGCCATTGGTTTGGTCTTCTTCCTGCTCAAAAGATTGGCAGAAGATGGCACTAGGCTATGATCTCTCTCTCTCTCTCTCTAAAATTTTGAAATCAGTCTCTAGGACAAAGCGAGATAAATGAGGAAGAGACAAAGATCGCAGAGACGGCCATGCTTCTTTAGTGGAAAGTTGTACCATGTGGGTTGGTGCTCGGAAAAAGAGCTGCACGCTAATGGAGATGGGGAAAGGGGGAGAGATACGGTGAATTTGAGTATTGACCGTTGGATCGATGACTTTTTGGAGAACCATGGAACGTGGTAGAGCCTCAGTTGCAGAGTAATTGTTCTCTAGTTCATGCTCAACAAGACCAAACAAGTAAAATAAAGTCCTCTGTATTGTGTCTCTTGACCACTTGCATAGATGTCAATATTCCTTCTCATAAAGAAAGTTACACTTTTGTCGTAAAAAAATAGGATGATTTGCAATTTTTGCGTAAGGTTTGATGTTAATTTTTTTTTTTTTACCTTTAGGTTTGGAAATTTATGTTAATTTCTTCTTTACCTTCAGGTTTGGAAATTTATACATATCTATTGCACTAATTTTTAAAATTTCAATTTAAATTTCCCAAAAATTACTTTTTAATAATTCTAAACTATCTATAATTAATTATTAAAAATAATGTGAATTATCTGTTTTTCGTCTCTATTGTGGCAAGGCAATTCTTTTTTCTATCGGAGTGTGAAAAAAGCAAGAGTTATATGTAGGTTTTCCAACGTAAAAATAAAATTAGCATTAAATCTTAAGAAAAAAGTGGTTGATTTATTTCTACTATTTATTTTCTATCTAAAGTAAATGAAAAAAAGTTATTTTATGATGCTGAAAAAGAAAAATTCCATTCCATCTTGAGCGTCGGATTGATCGTTTCCATAAATTGATTTTTTTTTTCCCATTTTCACTTAATTCTCGTGAAAATTTTATACCCCTTGAAAGTCAATCTTATATTATCTACATGGTACCTTTTCTTTTAGGACATTCTACAGTTACCTTCGAACTTATATTAATACTTTAAGTACTTGTGAGGTTTGTAAAATCTAAATGTTTTCTCAGTTTTTTTATACTACCGGACAACAACTACAAGAATGCTAATTTAAACAATCGATTAACTATGTCCTAGTGACTTCAAGTTACTTGGTATTTTTCTAGAGCTAATTAACATTTAGAAAAATGTCGTTTTGCATGTAGAGAGAGGAAAGTTTAATAAATGTGCATTTTATTTGTAAAAAAATTATCAGACTAATTGAAATTACAACTAGATAATTACTAATCAATTTAAATTATCACCCAATTTATTTTAACTTAAGATAATATAATAAAAAATAACTTATTTTTATTTTACATTTTTCTACTTGGAATCAATGTCATTTTAAAGTCAATATTATTTAAGTGTAATAATTCATTAATTATAAAACTTTTATTATATTATTAAATTTTTACGAATTCTAATTTTTCAGGTATTGAAAAAGAATTAATGAAAATTTAGTAACATCATAAAATTTTATTTTGAATATATTATTATGCCTATATAATATTTACCTTCAAATACAATTCAATATGAATAAAAAAGTCTAAAAATAAAAATAAATTATTTTAATTTAAATTAATTTAAGTTAAAATTGATCAACTCTAAGATTTCAAAAGCTGGTGGTTAGGCAATAAAATAAAAAAAAAAAAGCAAGTGGCTAAGCAATAAAAAAAGTATGAAAAATTATTCCCAAATCCTATGAACGTAACTATAATATTAACTGAATACAGGGATAAATGTAAGTTACATAAAATAAAAAAAAAACCCCTCGCAAATATATATATCCGTGGCAAAACTTTTGAGTGGCACACCAGAATTTTGCAGAAAGCAAGAAAAGACAGAAGAGAGAAACAGAAAGACGGACGGCTGAGATGGGAAGAGGTGAGCAATAGACGTGGAAGCAGTTGACGGATACGTATGCCACGTGGTCCCTTGGGTGTGGGCAGCCTCAGCCTTCAGCACCATTCGCTGTGGACCGGTCGTCGCCTAACAACCCCAGCCGTTACTTGCCAGTGACTCCAAAGCCATTAGTTCAATTGTTCAAATTCAAAAATAATTCCTTCTTGTTTGAGAGATGGTAGAGACATCCCCATACATAAATTTCCCAATAAGTTGTTTAATTGTAGCTTGATATCCTTTAATTTTCTTAAGACAGACAACTTATACCCCAAAAATATTTTTTAATAGTTTTTAATTAGGAGATTAATAACCTGTTTTGGTTTGACTTAAATCTATATTTCACCCATTATTTTTAAAATCTGCATTTTATCTTTTATTTCTTTTTTCAACTATCTACACATAAACTTTGAAACTATAATTTAAGTTATCTAATAATTATGTTTCAGTAATCTCAAGTTGCATAATATTTTTCTATACTTTACAAACAAACATATTGCTTGTGCATTTACAGATAATAAAATTTGATAATTTAACATGTTTACCTTATCTTTTATTTCTTTTTTCAACTATCTACACATAAACTTTGAAACTATAATTTAAGTTATCTAATAATTATGTTTCAGTAATCTCAAGTTGCATAATATTTTTCTATAGTTTACAAACAAACATATTGCTTGTGCATTTACAGATAATAAAATTTGATAATTTAACATGTTTACCAATTATAAAAATATCAAAAAGATTAAAATTACTATAATATAACTACCATCGATTTTAAATTAAGATTTCTTAAGTTGCTATTAGATATTGTGATAGAAGCGGAGGTGAAATGTAAGTTTTAGCAAATAAGGGGCCAAGAAGTCGGGGCAAGATGTAGGGACAAGTGTAGTTTATCTTTTTTCACCTACAATGACCAAAAATAAACAAAATAAAATAAAATATCTATTTCTTCCCACTTATTAAATGAAGAAAATAAAGTCAAGCGTAAAAAATTTTGGTAAATTTTAAACCTATGAGGTATACATGAAAATGCAGTTTGTGCCATTATATTTGAAAAATATACCTTTTTACCTTTAAGTTGTAACATCATTCAAATAAGTGAGAAAAAAGTTGTTTTACATTTAGATTAATTTAAAATATTTATTAATTGTTCAATTATTATTAGTCAATTTAAATTTACTAGAGATAAATTCTGTACAGTTTATTTCAAGATCTGAAAAGTCTATTTCACAAACTAACAAATACCATAAAAAGTGGATGTTTATTATACATAAGAGATTTTTTCATGGAACATACGAGAAATGTAATCAGCATAGTGACTCTACCGTGTCACGTGCACTACATTTGATTCTACAACTATAAGCAAAAAATTTAAAAACTATCGCATCTAATGGTATTGCAAAAATAAATAAATGATTAAAAGAACAAAGAAGCAAATAAATGAAAAAAAAAATAAAACACGGCAAGCATTAATGAGTATTAAATAAACTATTTATGAATATAAGCAAATGATGAATGATACTTTATTCATATTCATTTGTTTAATTTATATAAATATTAAATTTTATTTATATTTATTCATTTAACTTAGCAAATGAATATTAATAAACTGTCGCTCACCTGTTCACAAGCTATTCACTCTATCCCATTCATTGGTAGCCCCCCGAAAGCCAAAAAAGGAGGAAAAAATTGCGGTAGTAGTTGTGGTACTGATACTGGACCACTGCACTGGGGTATGGTCACGGTTTTACTTGTAGCTTATCTTGTCTTGGTTGGTATACAGTCTGATGCTCATTTTGTCGACCCACTATCTTGACTCTTGTTAGCCTTCAACACATTTGATTCAAATTTTCAACAGTTTAAGAATTGTACTAGTACCATATACTTGTACTTTACTAATCTCAATTGCCACAATGTATATTTCAACAAAAAGAAATAAATAATAATTTAATTAAATAATTAAATAAAGGGAGGAGAAGAAGGTAGAAGGCCGATGCCTCTCCTGTTCTTTTCTGTAATTCTCTCTCTCTCTCTCTTTTTCATTAAATAAAAGCGGATGTTTGATTGGCAGAGACAGATTTTTAAATGCATTCTTTTTCTGCGCCTATCTCTGGGCTGCGTCAGAAGCCAGAATCTGACAACTAGCCAGCCAGCACCCCAACTCTTCCTTCCCTGGAAATTTATAATTACCCCGTGACGTTTTCCCTAACCTACGGTTTGCTTTTTTTTTTTTTAAAAACCTATATTTTACCCTTATTTCTTTTACACTATCCAATAACAACTTCTAAAATTACAATTTAAACTATATGATAGTTATATTATAATAATTTTAATTCTCTAATATTTTTATAAATTTAATATATATTATATATTATCATTTTTTTCTTTCTGTAAATATATTTTTCTTCCTATAAATACATATTAATATTTTTTAAAGGTTAACTAGTTGAAAAAAATATAAAAAATCTTTAAATTACTCGAATATGAATATTAACCAGTTTAAATTAGGATTTCAAAAGTTGTTGTCAGATACTGTAAAGAAATGAGGGGGTAAAATGTAGGTTTCTAAAAATAGAGGGATAAAGTGTAGGTTTGACCGAATCACAGGGGGGTATTTTCTAAATTTCTCCTTCCTTCCCTGTAGTTTTCCCTTTTGAATTCATCTTTGCATTTTCAAATTTAAATTAAGAATTACGACAAATTTTACCAAAAAGTTACAGAGAGTTTATAAGAAGTAAGATTGTTTGCGTGAGAGCGATATCACTATATGCGTTTAAGTCGCAGGCAGGTAAGAATTGTTTCCTCCTCCACCATATGATTATGAGTTGTGAGGCATTGTTTTTGGAGAAGATAAAATTAAAATTAAAACTCTCTCCCTTTCAAGTTGTCTTCACTATTTCATTTTTTACTTATATTTAATTTAAAGTTATTTATATTCTTATTAGGTAGAAATTTTTTAAAATCACTATATTTAAAAGCTATAAATCTTATAGTTTCTAAATATTTTTTAATTTTAGAAAATAATAATATAAATTAATCTACGTTAAACTTAAGTAAAAAAATTAAAATGAAGGAGAGATTGGGGGGATAGGAAGTTAACAAAAACCTCTTAAGGTTTAGCCTAACTTATATTTTGCTCTTTTTATTTTCAAAACCTATATTTTGCCGTTCATTTTTTTTACGTTGTCCAGCAACAACATTTAAAATTCTAATTTAAATTGTCTGGTAACTATGTTTCAATAATTTTAAAATTTTTAAAAAAAAATTTTCATAATTTTTTGGCACTTAAAAAATACTAATTTAAATTTAGGGAGAATTACAATTTGCCCCTGAGCTATACCTTAAATTATACTTTGTCCCCTCCTCTTTTGGAAACCTCTTAAAAGCCCCTTAGGCTTTAATAAATCTACACTTACCTCTTACAGTCATTTTTTAATATTAAAACTAATTGATTAATTACACTTTGAGACCCAAACTCTAATTCTTGTTTAAGTTTTCCCCTTAACATATAAATCATTTCATTACTTATCTTTTTCAAATAATATAATATAATACATCTTTATATTTATTTTTCTTTTCAACTTACAATCTCCTAATTTTTTTTCTCATGATTATATTTTTATTTATTTTTCCTTATCTGCACATTTTTATCTTTATATTTTCCATTTTTAAAATATTTCTAATTAAGGATATCATTTTTATTTTAAAATTGATTGTGGTTATTTATTTATATATTTCTATTTTTATATATTTATTGATTAATTAATTATTTTTTAAGAAGCTCCTACTTAGTACTTCTTCCATCCCACAAAGATTGTTGTAATTTCTTTTTTGGGACATCCCAATTTACTTGCACCATTTCCTGATTTGGTAAATTTTTTACATTTCATTTACTATAATACCTCAGCTAAATCTTCAATTTAAAAATTAAAAATACAAAAAATACTCATTTCTTCACAACCGTATCCTGATTGAAATCCCTAACCCCTCGATTTCCCCCTGTAGGACATACATGATCCATCGATACCTAGCCAATCTTTTTCTTCATTTGTTGACAAGAGCAGGCCAAGATTGCCACCGAAGTTCCTACGAAGCCCAAAGTTGACTTAATCTCTTCGTCTATCTCATTGCTCCATCTCAAGTAATGTAATTTTCATTAATGACTTTTCTAGGAAAGCAAAGTTATTCTTGGTGTTGCTAGTCACACGTCTTGATGCTTGTTTTATTACGTGAATTTTCTCATCACTATTAAAAACATTAAAAAAAGCTTCAAGTTTCTTTAATCTCAGTTTTCAATGGTAGTTTTGTCCAAAAATATATAATTTCATCATTCCTTAATTTTTGTGTCAATCACAAATTGAGCAATCTTTATGAGATAGAGGGAGTAATATGTTTCTTGATTCCTTCAGCTTAAAAATGCACTAGCCCTTAGAATAATGATGAAAATTAGAAAATGGAATACAACAAAAAGCAATATCATTCATAGAACACCATCTCTTGAGCAAGAATAATGACAAATAATATTTTCCATAAAGAATATAAATGTGAAGATTATTGTTTGTGAAAAAAAATTGTAACCATCTAAGTATCACCTGATTTTGTAGATAATTGTTAAATAAAAAATATAGATTAATTGCCAAAAATAAATGGAGCAAAACTTTTGGGACAAAAGTAGCATTTTACAGAATATATGCGAAGATTGAATGAACTAAATATATAAAATTAAAAATTTTTAACAAAATGATTAATGAATTATGTATTAAATTAAACAAAATGACTAATTATGTATTAATTGAAAGTGATTTTGAAGTTTTCATATTATTGTAAATATAAGCCTTATCATTTCTTTGATTTTAGATTTAATAGTTATCATAATAAGTTTTGAAAAAAAAAATGAGGATGCTTGTAAAGCTTCTAAATAGAAATATATAAATAAATAACTACAATCAATTTTAAAATAAAAATGATATCCTTAATTAGAAATATTTTAAAAATTGAAAATATAAAGATAAAAAATGTATAGATAATGAAAAATAAATAAAAATATAATCATAAGAAAAAAATAATTGGGAGATTGTAAGTTGAAAAAAAATATATATATATAAAGATGTATTATATCATATTATTTGAAAAGGACAAGTAATGAAATAATTTATACATTAAGGAGAAAACTTAAACAAGAATTAGAGTTTGGGTCTCAAAGTGTAATTAATCCATTGGTTTTAATATTAAAAAATGACTATAGGAGATAAATGTAGGTTTTTTAAAACCTCATGGGGCTTTTAAGAGGTTTTTTATGAGGTTTTAAGAAACAGGATGGGGCAAAGTGTAATTTAGGGTATACCTTATAAGGTAAATTTTAATTCTCCCTTAAATTTACGAAGAGGATAATGCATTTGTATAAAAGAAAAATTGATAATTTAAAATTCTATTAATTGTAGAAAATATTGGAGAGATTGAAATTACTCAAAAATGATAATCATGTAGATTAAACTAGGAGTTCAGAAGTTGTTGTTAGATAGTGTAAACGAAATAGAAGGTGAAGTGTAGGTTTTCAAATAAAAGAAAGCAAAGTGTAGATTAGATAAAAAGATATGAAGTTGTTGTAAGTTTATAAGGGGAAATTGTCTTACTTCATGCCTTACCGGACCACATAAGCACTTGCAGATTTTGATACTAGAAACGCAATAGTAGCTACACCACTACCATAAAGATGAACAAGCCATATATAGCAATTAGCAAGGTTTGTGTTTATGGGGAAAATACAATAGGAAAGTAAAGATATAGCCTCGCTTCTACTTCATTATCTAGTCATTAGTGTCCCTCTTGTGACCATTTTTTATTTTTCTATTTACTGTAGCTAGGTTAGGGAGCTCTCAAGTACAAGTCAACAAAACCATTTAAGGAACAAAAAAAGGAAAATTAATAATAGACAAAACCCATGTGGTTCATGGTTTGTAATAAACATCAATTATCACAGACAATTCCTTTGATCAGTAAGAGTGTCATTTGATATAAAGTGCCCCAATACCTGATCAATAGTTTATAGTGACTTATAGTTATCACGGGCTATCACTTAATATTTGTTTAAAAGGAAATGACAAAAGAGATGCCACAATATATTGTTCTCTCATTTTGAAAAATATACTCCTCATGCTAAGTTAATTAATAAAATTCTTGCCTCCTTTTTTATTTGCCCCTAAGAAAAAGTCAGTAACTAAACTATCACTTTGTTAATTGATAGTTACCTACTTAAAACTCTTCTCAAATTTGCAAGATCGATTTGAAATTTTTTTGAAAACATAAGAATTAAAAATAAAATTCTTTAAAAAGATATTAACCAAATTGTAATTTTTTAAAAAGAGAGACCAATACTATAAAACCTAGCTACATCAACATTAACCGTGTAAGTTTTTGAATTTGAAGCATTGATACAATGATCAAACACTTCAGAGTTCTCTTCAAACATACACTAGGATCCAGCAAACATTAACATAGGCCATTTAACCTGTTTTCTCAACAGGTCTCAGTTAGAAAAGGTATGGTTTTTTTAACTAAACTATATTTGCCTCTAAACTTGACTGTATTTATAATCATATCAACTGACTTTTGCCCTCATTAATGGGATCACACTGCCACACTTCCCTGTCATTTATTTCGATTACCTTATCCTCCTCTGGCTGTTTCATTGCTAGCAACACAATGAACCAACCATCCTTACTTCGCCCCTGCTAGCTAGGGCTGTAAACGAACCAAACAAACTCAAATGATAGCTGTTCATGTTCGTTTGTTTAGGTTTTTAACGAACACGAACAAGCATTGTTCATGTTTATTCATTTGTTTAGTGCAAAATGGTTATTCATGTTCGTTCGTTTATGTTCGTGAACAACAATAAATGAACCAAACGAACGAACTCGTTCATGAATGACAATACATGTTCATGAACAATGTATATAATATGTTTGTGAATGATTTAAATAAATATAAATGAACGAACGAACACACACACAGACACACATACACACACACACACACACACACACACACACACACACACATATATAGGGTTTAGGGTTTATATTAATGAATAAACAAACGAACAACGAATGAACATGAGCAAACATAAGCGAATAATAATCAAACTGTTCGTGAACATAAACAAACGAACATAGGCTTATTTGTGTTCATTTGTTTAAATAAACAAATAGAAAATTGTGTCCACGAACATAAACAAACTCCCACTGAACTGTTCACAAACAGTTCACCAAACGTTCTGTTCGTTTATACCCCTACTGTTAGTTACACCCTCCGCATCCACTCGATTCCCTTGCTAATATGTGACTATAGTACAATAACAAAAATGGTGCTTTTGAGTAATTAGGGTAGTGGCTCGGCCTAATTAGGATGACAATGTGTTAGATCTATGAAGAAACATTCACCACTGAAGAGGAGAATAGGCTGACTACAATTGAGGACGACAATGATATTCATGTACTTTGTCATTTGTGGTATTCGAACTCGAAATGACTGTTGCAGGGTGGGGAGGAGATTAATGATGAAGCATTTTGTGAGGGAGTCATGAAAGAAGTCATAGATGCCCTTGGTGTAGAGGCTGATAGGAAGGCCATTCAACTGAAGGTAGTTGTAACTTGTAGATGGATGAGGAGGAAGAAGAACAACATGCAGTAGCAGGAAATACGACAAGGATGGCCAAATAGATCCATGAGAAGGGATACGAAATCAAATATGTGATCTCCATGAAACACGAATTTCAATTTCAACAAAAAAGGATAAAAGGAAATGAGCAGAATATAGGCTGAGATGGCAGAGAAGATTGTGAGAGGCAAAGTAAAATAAAGTAAGCCGGCTATAATTAAAACTAACTTTACAAGCAAAAGTTATGTTAGACAGCACATGGGTAGAGAGTTTGAAAGAAACCACATTAATTAAATTGATTGAGTTAAATCCAAACAATACCCTTAAAGCTTGGAGTCTGACTTATGATATATGTAAGAATAGTTATATGGTGTGCCAAGTGTACCTCTATATAGTCATACTATCACCTTATTTATAATTTCACCACATCTAGAACAGTATTTTTCACAAAAATGAATGGCATTTTTCAAGACTAACACTATAAATAAATCAACATTTATAACAAAATGAACAACATTTTGTAGAACAATAAATTTGTACAGATGAAATAATGTTTTTTAGTGAATGGTACAACATTATTTCTATAACAACATTGCTTATAAAATAAAGAACATTTTACAGAACAAGAAATTTGTATAAATGAAGCAACATTTTTTACTAAATAGAACAACATTATTTATAGAACATTATTTTCTATAAAATAAATGGTATTTTTATGAAACAATAAATTTATATGAATAGAATAAAATTTTTTACTAAAAGAAATAACATCATTTATAAAATTTGTATGAATGAACAATATTTTGTATCATCCTTCATACTATCGATATCTGCCCTCAGAATATTTTCTTTCTCCTGTTTGTCCATAGCACCTCTAAAACTAAGTGAAAGTTATCCTTCCAAGATGGTGCCAGTAGTCATCTGAGCTCACGACTGACTCAACATGGCTGGGCAACATCATGGTAGAAGTGTTAAGGCAGTTGAAAAAAATTGTGGATAAGTCATTGACGTAAGCTGACTAGATCAAAGTCGAAATTGCAAAATGAGCGAAGCTTGTTGAATTCTAGGTTGCAAATGAATTTTATTGCCACCAGGAATCGACCAAAAAGAACAAAGGAAGAGTTGCAAAGGTCTGGGATCATTGAAGAGTTGAAAGGGTTTGTAGAATTTTGCTTGAATGACAAAACTTTAAATAATGAGAAACTAAGAGTGTAGAACCTATACTAAGTATAGGTTATCCCCAACCTATATGTAAAATGTTGTTTGCCATATATTGCAAACTCCTAACTAACTCTAATAATTTGGGTAGAAAAGGCAAAAATCATATAACTTTTTGTTATCTCTATTTTTTTTTAATTTAGCATTTTGTGAAGGTTAAAAATGAGCCAAATAGTAGGCAGATTAAATTCAGTTTGAAATAAAAGTACTAAGTATGATATTTTATTTAAGTTTAGGGTTGAAAAAAATATGAAAGAATTACAAATAAACTTTAAAAGTTGGGTTGGTACACACACATGTATACATACATACATACATATATAATTTCTTGACTCAAAACTAGGGTTTTGTAACATGGGATGACTATATTGCTTATGTGGAACAAGTTAGGACGGAAGTATTATGTTTTGAGCCACCTAGAAACTCATTGTAGTATTAAAATGTGTACTGTTATTGATAGAGTATTATTCCTTTTTTTTTTCTTGTGTATTAGTAAATTATTTTTTTCTAAATAATATTTATTTTGTTCTATATATTCTATTTTTGCATTTGTATAAAAATATCACCTTATATATATATGTATATATATTATCAGGATAATTATGTTACACATAATTAGGATACATATAAAAATGTGCAAACAATTATAAATGATTTTTTTCATCTTAAACTATTTTTTTTATAAAAACGATAATGGTATGTGACGTGGTTTATCATATGACATACTTATAATTTATAAAGTGCAGTGCAGTATACCTAACAATAAAGGTACTAAATACCTTAATTATAACTAATTAAGAGCTAAATCAAACTTAGATTGAAATGAGTATTAAGCTTTTTATTTTGCTCAAGTTTAGAGTGAAGCGAATTATAGATCGTCCTAAGTTTGGAATTGTTTGGAGAAAGGCGAATTCCCCAACTTTTTCTCCAATTTTTTTTTGCCTTACCAAAATTGCCACCGATCATCAAGAAAAGTGTCACAACTCATCATTATTTCTAGAACTACTAGTTACGATATTGATCCTTTTTGGGTCGGTCCCCTGTCTTGTTTTGCAATTTTTGTAACAGACCAGACCAGCAGTGTTGTGAAATGTGATGTTGGGATTTTCCATAAATTTATCGGTTCCCTTATTGTTCTTGGGTAAAAGGAAAGGGAATTCTAGAAACGCTCAAAATTTTGGTTCTCACAACAATAAAGTGATTTGGAGGACTTATTCCCTGTCCCAAAGCCCTTTTTGAAACATTTTAGAACTTTACTTTACAGAAGCACAAGGCATGTCTTTTTCAAAAAGTGCCATTAATTATTCACTATCTTTTTTTTAACCATTTCCTATTTCTAGACATTCATTGCTTACTTTATCATGAATGAATTGAATCCTCTTCTCTCTTGTGTCTGTATTTGGAGATCTACATGGTATTGATCACAATTCAATGTACTGATTTTGAAATAATGTAAGTACTACGAGTTCAAATTGCTTTTATATTTTCCACTAGACATTTATAATGTTATACATTTTCCAAGCATAAATTGTTGTTCTTGCACTATAAAAATATTAACAAATTTATAACTAATAAAATATGAAATTTATAACAAATTTTGATTTTACCTACGTCACAAAAATAAACAGTTTTGTAACACAAAATTAGTAGATATTAGAGAGTAAAATATGTAAGAAATAGTAAAAAATGTTACCTATATATCAAGAATAATTGGAATGAGTCATGAGTTTACCTACTCTCTCTTAGGCATTTTGTATCATACCGGTGTAGCGGTCTCATTACATCGCCATCAAGATAAAACAGCTCAATCATCTTATTGTAGCTCCACACACACATGAACTATTTTGGAGTAAAGTTTCACCAACATCTTTCTTTACCTAATTTTATTTGAAGATATATAGAAAAATAATTTTATAAAAAAGAATCAAAGTTGATGATGGAAGAAGAACGCATTTCTTAGTGTAAAATATGAAGCATATGTAGGGCTTGGTGTGTAAACGGTAAAAGGGCAAGGTTAATGAAATTGAGAGTAAGAGACGTTATCCGTTTGAAACAAAAAACTGATAAAACCAACATTAACCGCAAACGGCTAGGAAAAGTTTTATTTCTACAACAATCTATTTTTTTTATTGAAATAATATACTCCAACAATTTCCTTTTCATTTCAATAAAAAACCAAAATAATATATAAATGGGTAAAGATAGTTTATTATGCTTAATAAAGGTGATGATACCTTGAACCTTTATTTAGTAAGTCGGCTTCCATATTCCACAACTAATAGTGGTACGACCTTGAATTATGGTTATTTGTTGGCATAAGTTTGCTTAACACACATAATAAACCAGATATTCATTAAGCTTATAAGCCTACACTATTAATGACCATATGCAAATCTTAACTTTTTCATGAGCGATTTTAATAATTGCTCAAGGAGCAGCCCCATTCCAATGCTAACATATATGAAAATCCATCAAAAGTGCTCCTGTAACTCTAGCATCCCACTTAATAAAGGGCTAATGTTCAAACCTCGATTGTTACAAGATAAATGCATCTACACCATGGGGATGAAGGTGAGAAAATAAATCTTTTAAATGATGCATCTCTTAACAGTTTTTTTATGAGTCATTTTTCTTGTTTAAAACTCAAGCTTCAGGATCTCTGATTTTTAAGTTTATTATCCTCATAAGAAGTTTCATTTAATTCGGGTTTAACTCATCCCCCCCGACGTAACCTTTTGAACATTTGACTTTGATCCAAGATTTAAAAAAAAAATAAGTGACAAAGGCTAAAGTGTATTGACTACATGTCACAAGTTACTAGTAATAATGTTCACGCTTGTAGGTGGTGGTGAGCAGTTAGCTCAAATTTGATTTCCCACCACTTTATTTTCAACCAACCTACATTATGTGACCAATAAATTTGAATTCGTTATTCTCATCTCATGGGATTTTTTATATACTTCAATGATAATGCACATATGCATGATTTCTCATCTTATGGGTTATTTGGATATGCTTCAATGAGTATGCAAATATGTGAATTGGGGCCTATTTTATTTTACATATTTGTTTGGGTCAATGTACATTTCTTAAGAAGCATAACTAAGGGTTCATTTTTTTTCTTCAATATTTCCTTTGGGTTGTGTGCATTTTTCAATTGAGCATAAATGAGGTCCATCTCATTCTTGCATTTCTCAAGATATGAGTATGTTATATACAACAACTATTTTCGGGTCTTTGTGCCTTGTGATAAGACTATGCCACAAATGCAATTTATACATATCACAGTATCCCACAATTTTCAAGATCACCATATTTATGCATTGATTTAGAGCCATCTATTGAAGTCTACATCTTCAACCGATTTCTTCCCATATTTTTTTTTGAGGTACCAAATTCTAAGTTCCTATAACTTAAATCCGAGCCAACAAGTTTTTATTCTCATAACCAAAATTTGAGGCAAGAAATTTTTATGTCTAATAAAGAGATTTTTTTTTGTTCCCAAAGTACAATGCAACAAATTATTCTCTCCATAAGAGAAACTTTTCCCAGCTATCGAAGGCATCAAAATACAAAGATGAGGAGATTTAAAAAAAAAATTCCAACAAATTTCTTCCAAATTTTTTTACCAAAATGCTTTCATTTCACTTCCTCTTGTCCACCCCTTGAAAGAAAAAGAAATTTCTCCTCATTTAAAAAATCATTAGTGGCACCAAAAATGTTTTTCACTGAAATTTGGAATTTGAAATTCATATTACATAGATACACAAAATTTCACCATTTTTTTAACCAAAGTTCTAGTCATATAAATAAAACACGGATTTCTAAAACCTCAAAAGCAGCAGCGTACACATTAATCTCATGTTTTGTGTTGTTGAACCAAATTCGGTTTTTACTGGCCATAAAACTCAAAGGTTTTTTTCACTAGGCTCCTGCTCACCAAAACCAGTAAAATATAGTTTTTTTTTTCAAAAAGAATTTCCTCTCCAGCACAAACATGTGATAAGCATGTTATCAAGGCCATAAAATATAATTTTTCAAAAAGTCACAAAATAATGGTAGTTACATGCAATTCATAACCTAAATCGTTGGTTTTGAAATGATATATCCAAGAGCATCAGAAAATATTTGCCAACAAACTATAGAATTCTTCCCACGGGACATGTGCTAAAAAATAATTGAACTTTCAAGTAATAAATAAAAAAACATATTTTTAATCAAAGACATTGCTGATAAAATCAATAACGTTTCTTTTGTGAAAAGGATTTTTCGTTATGTACACGGAAAAAAAGCATATAATCCTTCATGGCTTCACATGCAAAAATCAGTGTAAAAGGCCGGTCGTCGAAATGTTTTCCCATATACCAAATATGAAAAATTTTGGTAATAACTCCAGCCAACGAGATCAAACACAGATTATGGGCAAGAAGTGATCGACTTGTTTTTCCTTCTCCTTGTTCTTTTTTCCTTTTTTTTTTTTTGTGAAAAACCCCTCTAGTCTACCGTGAAAGACATATTTCGCAAACCTCTCAAAAATGATTTTATAATTAAAAGCAGATAGTAAAATTTTGTTCTTTGAAACACAATACTCACATGAAAATGTTCATATCTACCAGCAACAAAAAATATATATATATATGAGAGCATTTAGGAAGCATAATAAATGGCTAACGTAATAATAGGAATCGGTTCTCAATGCCTGCATCCAGGGGCGGACCTATTAAGTGGCAGGGGGTGCCGCTGCCCCTCAAAAATTTTGAAAAATTTTAAATATAGATATTTAATTGGTTAATTTAAGAGATATTAGGAACTTGAAATGCATTTTTGTCCCCCAGAAATAATGAAAGAATATGAAGATGGGGGGCAGGGAGGTAGGTACTAAAGAAAACAGGGACCAAATAGTAATTATTCCCTCTAGCCTTATGGCCTAAATGCACTATTAGTCCTCCAAATTTTTCACCTTGTCGAGTTGCACCCTAATATTTGAATTAATACGAATTAGTACCAATTTACAGCTTTGCCCCGCCTCGATGCCGTCCCTCTCCTCCGAGTTTAGTCAACTCTCCTTCGGGCTCGCCCCCCCGAACCAAAAATTCTGGTTCCGCCACTGCTTGCATTACATTTGTTTTTGAAAACATTTCTGAGAAATAAATCTCTAGAAATTGCTATTCAACTTGAAAAATTAAACCTTGAGAAAAAATTGTAGCCATGAAATTTCTCAACAAAGATTATGGCGAAATGTCCAAAAATTATTGTTCTTGCACCATAAAAATATTATAAAATTCACAAATAATAAAATATATAATTTATAACAAATTTTGATTTCACCTACGTCACAAAAATAGACAGTTTTGTAACACAAAATTAGTAGATATTAGAGAGTAAAATATGTAAGGAATAGGAAAAATGTTACTTATATATTAAGAACATTTGAGATAAGTCGTGAGTCCACCCACTCTCTTTTGAACGTTTCATGTCATACTGATGTAGCGGCCTTATCACGCCACCCTTAGGATAAAACAGCCTAATCATCTTGTTGTAGCTCCACATACATATGAGCTGTTGTGGAGTAGAGCTCCACCCACATATTTATTTACCCAATATTATTTGAAGATATACCCATTATTATTTGAAGATATACAGAAAAATAATTTTATAAAAAAAAATCAAAGTTGATGATGGGAGACGAATGCATTTCTTGATCAATGCCTTTAATTTTACAACATTTTAACATGGTTTTTTATGTCAAGATCGCATAATCCTACGATCCAAATCACGATTTTAATAATCTTGGTACAAGTATTATTAGCACGTTGATTGGGTCTTAGCTCAATTGGTATGCCAATCACCATATCACGTGGCCGGCCAAGCTTTGAATCCCAACTTGTGCAAGAGATTACTTCTCTTTACAGCCAATATATGGATTTAGGTTTGGTAGAGCAAAATTAGTGTAGATTTAAAAAAAAAATTAGCATTGGTGTTCTTTAATAATTTTGTATATAATTAATATTATACTCTATCAGTCTCATAAAAAATAATGCATTTCTTTTGGTACAGAGATTAAAATATATGTAGTTTATGATATTATTTTCATTGTTATTAAAGTCCCAACTTGAGTCTTAGAAACTTATGTTTTCTACTATTCCGGAAACAAAAAACAGTTCAAGTCATAGTAGAAATTTATGTGTAGGTAGAAATGGGTAGAATCCCAATTTTAGTCTTAGAAGCTTAGAAATTTTATGACTTAATGTTTCTACATTATTATGTCAGATTAGCTAAAATTGGGCTAAAAAATAATAGCAAGTTAAAAATATATTAATTACTTAATTCAATTTTTATACAATCAAACTCAACCATTTTAGAGTTAAAAAAAATTAAAAATAACCCAAAAAACACATATCATCTATTACTTTTTTTCCTCAAGCTCTCAATGTTGCTTGATTATTCTCCTTCATTATGGCTTTGATAATCTTGGTTATCAAATTTATGTAGATGTAGGTGTAGATGGAGAAAATACCAATGATGGTACAAATATTTGCATAAATGAGTTTAACCTATCAAATGATAAAAAGACAAAAGAAGAAGATGAAGATATAAATTTAAAAGATGATAATATTGATACTGTTATTGGTCATGATGTTTTATGTGCTCCATTAGATAATTGTGATATTTTTAACTTATCATTTATGAATTATGAATTTGAAAACTTTTTTTTTTAGTATTATATATTTATGCCATGACATTTTTTTATGGTATTAAAGTATCAATAAGTGAAAACATTATGCAATATGAACTTTCTGAGATAATTTAGATGATTACATTTTTCATTTTTTTGAAAAATTTTTTGGTAAAATCTTATGATTCTATGATTTTTTATGTCTTTATGACTATAGAAAAATCAAAATGACCTTATGTAGAAACCCCAATTTAATAACCTTGATTTTTTTTCCATTTTTGCCCTTGAAACTAAAAATAAGAAAAACCAAATAGGGTTATGTGTAGTAAGAGTTTTAATAAAAATGAAAAAGAAAAAATTTCTTTTCTAATTTTGTGTTATGATAGTTTAAACGAGGGTAGTAAGGTAAGTTATATATTAAAAATTTTCTAAAAAAGGAAACACATTATCCTTTTTAGGACAATCTAAAAGGAAATATGTTTTTATCCTTTTTAGGACACAGAGAGTATTATTATAAATGATTAGTCATAATTTATTAGCATCATTCCTTAGCGAATGCTATGACAGAGCATTGTCATGCAACTATTCATTGTCTGCTGTTGTGAGTTTTACAACCCTAATTCACCAGTGCACGGGACATATGTAGATAGGGTGAATAAAATATCGTTTCCACGAGGATTGATTTGTATTATTTGCTAATTACAACTACCTTAAGAGTCACTTTAGCTAAACAAGCAACAATTGACGATTTACTCACTATGAAAATAACTAAATTTGCAACTCCACTTAAATTACCACTAAACAAGAACAACAAACACAATGCAAATTAGGGGTTTTCTAATGAATTAACAAAACACACTTCCTATGGTTTTCACTAGTTGACTTGGTTAGCTAGTGTATTAAGACTAATAGTTTGGTTTTTCTACTTGTTGGTGAAGTTAACTAATTGGGCCCTTACTCTTCCAAATGAAAGGGTCACTCTCCCAAGCTTATACTAGAATGAACACCCATCCAAATTTCTAGTTCAAGAGGGGTATTACAGGTTTAATTTACCTTCACCTAGTGTCCTAGACTAGTCTCCTAACAAGCCCATGGCCACCACACTTTTTTTCTAATTCTAATTTTTTTTAATCTTTTCCAAGAGTTTACAAGAAATCTAAGATGCAATTGACTAGGGCCCTTAATCAACCAACACAATAATCAGCTCAAGGAGAAGAGTAAACAAGCAATGGAGGAAAACCAAAGTTAAATAACCATTAATCCAACCAACATAACCAATTCAAGTAGCTACAACCATAGAAAGTGTAGAGAAAACTACTCCATAATCAAACTAAACATAAACATGAAAATACATAAAAGAGCATCCATGTCTAAATACAAGATAAAAGAAGGAAAGAAGGAACCCAATAGATTCTAGATGCTTGATTCCTCAAGGCTCCTACAAGTCTTCAAGTTCTCCAAACCTTCTCTAAGCAAGAATCCAAAAGTGCTCCTATGAAAAATGAAGAAATGCAAGAAATGGTGATAAAAACCCTAAGTCTAAGATGAGAAGATAAAGATGAAGCTCCATTCTTTTGCTAGGTTCCAGGTTTTTCTATTCCTTAAAGTTGTCCCTTTCACTCACCAAACCATTTGGATAGAAACCCTTGGTCAATAGCAAGCTTGAGTTCAAATTTGAGGTAGGCCTCAGGATGGGGTATCTGGGCGCCTAGGCCTCTAGGCTCGAAGGAGAGCGCCTAGGCCCCAGGAGGGGGTGCTTGGGTGCTTAGGCCTCCAGGCTCACAGGTGCCTGGGGCCTAGGCCTCGGCTGGCGCTTAGGCCTCCAGGGTGCATTTTTTAGGCAGTAAGCTTTTGTACTGTGGGGCCTAGGTCTCGCTCCTGGGGCTTAGGCCTCACAATTATAATTTTTGTTGACTTTTGTGTTCTCGTTTTTCGTTTCGCTCATCCCGGTACCATTTCAATGCTATGGTCTGCTTCTCCAACCTACAAAATAATAGATTAAAGCAAGAATCGGCCAAAAATATTGAGTGGTAATGTAGAAAATTCTGGTCAAAGTTGACAAAAAGTCAACATGTTTGACCACAAAATTAACATTTATCATCTGCTACTAAGATCAAGGGGCACATGAACCAACACACAGTGAATGCGAACTACAATTTTATTTTTGAAAAAATGAATTAAAAGTTAGCATTGTGGAGACTCATTGCTTATCTTTGGCTAGTATAGCCACTCTTATACATACCATGATATCTATTATGATTAACTATTATACGCAGCCCACTAAATTACCCAAAAAAGCTGTCAATAGTATAGAAAAAATTTGTAGGGATTTTTTTGTAGGGTTTCTCTTATGATAACCAAAAAATTTAGTTGGTAAACTAAGAAATTGGGACTAAACCTAACAAAGGTGGGGGCTTAGGCATCATGAAAGCTAACACTCTCAACCAAGCTCACGTTACCAAGGTGATGTAGGACATCAATCACATAAACACAAACTTACTTCCTAGGTTTCCCTACAAGAATATAGGCATTCCACTAATAATGCTACCTTTTCAGACACTTGGAAATTGTTAAAATGGACATTTAGAGCAATGAAACTAAAAGTCTTGTCCTTGGGGGTTCAAGTTGTTCTTGGTGGCTTTATAACTTGATCATAAATGGCTGTCTTTAATCCTTTATAAAGACACTTCTCATTTTTTAGGACAATAATCTTACTATTAAAAACATGAATTTGGTGATGTTTGGCTTTGGGAGAATTTCTTTGAATTACCTGAGTTCTCGAAGAAAAAGTTCAATTCACTGTCGCCCACCTTCTGCAGTGATCTGAGAGATAAATACATTTAAAGATTCTTTGGATCAGGGAAGTTTCTATTAAATCCACTCTTTTTTTTTTCCAGCCTCATCAATCCAAAAATTATGGAAAACTGAAACTGGGTATACGAAAGTATTGTTGTAAATAAGCCAAACAACACAAATAGGTCTTATTTGTGTTTGTTCATTTAATTTCAAATTAATATCAATATGGAGATTAAACAGAGATATTTTATTTATTCATGTTCGTTCATTGAAAACAACATTGCCGTCAACAAAATGAACTCAATAAATGAACACATTTGTGAATACCATTAAATGAACATGTTCATGAACAATATGAATTAATGTGTTCATAAACAACATACACAAACATAAATAAACAAATGAATGAACAAACAAAAGCGAATTTTAGGAATAAATGAACTTACAAAAAATAAATAAATAAGAAAACAAACAAACAAACAAACAAACAAACAGATGAACATAAATAAATATTCGCAAACATAAATGAACGAGCGACACTTTATCTAAATAAACAAACATAAATAAACTTCCATCAAACTATTCATGAGCGATTCACCAAATGTTCTATTCATTTATATCACTATACCTAAGATCCTTTTTTTTTTTGTTGATAATTCTACATGAAAAATTGCTCACTAACAATCTATCGATTACTGGAGGCCTTGATGTCAGTTCTGCTTATTGCAGATGTTCATTTATATGATGAAGATTTAATGAATATTCTTCTTTTTCACTTGGCCTAAGAATGCTAGTGTATATTACAAGTTGGGTTTACATTGGAAATCTTTTGGAATCCAAGTCTCTAAGTTTATTAAGGAAGGTTTACTAACAACAATCCCGCCAGTCACAAGAAAAGTTCACTGGAATGTCCTCCTCGCTTGTTTTTTTTTGGAAATTATGGATTAATAGAAAATACCAATTTTGTAGAACTTTTCAATCCTTTTAGACACTTTGGTGCATAATATCATTAGTAGGTTTGTTTCATATTTTGATTTAGTTCTTTTTAGTAAAGGTTGGATGGTATCCCCCTCCACCTAGTATTTTCAAATTAAACATAAATGGGTCTTTCTATTCTTCTACTACTAAGTTTGGTGCTGAGGGATAATTAGAAGTGACAGAGTTGAATCATAGTGGCTTTCTCAAGGAAAATAGGTTCTCCTAATTTTTTGAAAGCAAAACTCTAGCATTAAAAAAAGGACTGAAAATAGACTTCCATTGCAATGCTTTCCTTCTTTGGATTGAGATGGATTCAAAAGCTACCATACAACTTTTGAATCCATAAAGTCCATTGGAATGTCCTCCTGACTTGTTGTTTTTAGGAATCTTGAATTAATAGAAATAAGACCGGCTTTGAGAACTATTCATCCCCTTTAGACACTATAGTGCATAATATTATTTGAAGGGCTGGTTAGTATTTTGCTTTGGTTCTTGTTAATAAAAGATAACAAGTCATCAACAAAATAATATATGTTGGGTGGCCTCCCCTTCCACGTTGTGTTTTCAAATGAAACATGTTGCATATCTGAAATAACTGGGTTCCAATCAAATTAAATATTTTTTGCATGGAAGGCATTGCAAGGAAAGTTGCAAACTAAGAAAAACCTATGGAAAAGAAGCATTATTCATCAGGATATTGGATGTATTTGGTGTAAATGCTTTATTAAGATGGAGGAACATCTATTGATCAGATGTGGGATGGCTCAACGTATATGGCAGGACACTCTAAGTTGGTGGGGTATTGAAATGATAGCAGCAAGGTTTGTCCAAGATTTGCTTATATTGCTAGGTAACTCCACATATAATGAGATAAAAAAGACTTGGGAAATAGTAGTTTTAGTTACTTGGTAGGTGAAATAGGGAGGTAGAAATGACAACTTATAGAACAACAAACCCTTTAAGGTTGAGGAGGTAAAATTCTCAATTCAATCTTTTTCTCTATTATGGATCACAAAAAAAAGTTCTGCGTTATATATGTCCTTGTATGGATGGGTGGTAAATCTTATACAAGCTTGTAGGAATTGGTTGCTTATGTAATATTCTTCTTTTGTTTTTGGCAAAAACAAAACATTTGTAACCTTTTGTGTCCTAGCAACTCGTTGAGGCTCTTTTAATAAAATTTCTTGAAGTACTGTTAAAAAAATGGAACAAAGATGGCGCTTTTCACTCTTTTACTACTAAGTGAGGTGTTGGGCATAGTCGACTCCACAATGGGGGCAATGGGGGCACTTGCCCCCACTGAACTCTTGAAAACCTTAGGTTATATATATTCATAGTTGGTAAATATATGTCTTTACTTATGATTTTCCCCCCTCTAATTCTTTGAACTTTTTGGAACCATAGGACACTCATGCAAACATGTACTAAATTTGGGTCCTTAGTATACATTTAATCATTTTATAGTTGACTAATATATAAAAAATTGGGGACGTTACTTATAATTTGACTATAAATTTTGCAATTGTTTGTTGCTTAACGAATTCTCTATTTTTTTAAATTCACTTACTGCATGTCTTCTTACCTCGTCTAACCCCTTAATAGTTCTTACTTTAGTTTTATATTTTTTGAAAGATTAGTTGTATTATTTTTTATATGCTATCATTTTATTTTTTTCATTTAATTTTATATAGTATAGAATTTTTAATGTTACTTGACCAATTCATTCATATGTTTTCTTAACTAAAAAATTATATTATAAAAGATATTTACAAAAAAAATGATATTGTAAATCTACCATATACCTCACTTGATCATATCTAGGTTAATCATTTTGATTGCCTCGGGAAAAAAATTATCATGTACCTAATATTCACAAATCCTAATATATTTGCTCTTTTTTATTATTTTCATAATTATTTATTTTTAAAAAACATGTTTCTCCCATAATTATCATGTCATAAACCATGCAATTCTTTTTTTTGTTTGTTATAGATATATAATTTTCTATTTCTCTTATTCTTAAAAAATAAAAAGGATACTGATTAATTTCTTTCATATTATACTGCAATATGTCGATAATTGATAAATATCTCATAAAATACAATATTTTAAAACACATCTCAAATGCAAAAAGAAAAAATTCTATTGGAATTGGAGAAAAAAAACTCAAAAAAGAACAATTTGATGCATTTTTAAGCAAAAAAATATCTATGTTATAAAAAACACACACACACACATAGACACATATTATGTATTTATACATATAATTAATGTATTTATATATACATTAGTTAAATATAAATTGAAAAAAATCAACATCAATAACAACTATGTTTAAAATATTAAAAATTTTCAACAAATGAAGCAATAAATTTGACCCCACATAATATAATTCTTGGAGCCACAATTGGTGTTGGGGGAAGAATTAAAAATGATAGGGCTAAATTTGTGACGAATTTTTAAAGGAATGTGGGTTTTGCTAATACTTTGGAAACGGAACTTTGAGCTTTAAGGGAAGGGTAGAAACTAGCCTTCTATTGCAATGCTTTCCCTCTTTAGGTTGACATGGTACAACTTTTGAATTCATCTTAAAGATGCTCCCATTGAACCAATGCCTATAATTTTAGATCGTAGGTTACTCAAAGAATAGGGCCAAGTTCTTCATGTAAAGCATGTTAGAAATGGGGCAAATATAGTGGCTAACATTTTGGCTAACACATGACATGTATCAATAACAGGAAAGAAAAAACTTGTGTAGGGCAGGCTTATGCGTAAGCCTTGACAAAAGTGATTACTTGTATTAAAGTGTCTGACTTCGAACAAAACTCCGTGATTAATGAAACAGTTGTGAAATAGAGGGAAAATAAGGAGGGACCAGGTTTGACCTTCCCTGATGCATTCTTGTTTCTTTATTTCTTCTGCTAATGTGTTCCCTTGTCCTTTTTTTTTTTAATTTCTCATTCTTTTTTTTTTCTTGTTTTGCTTTCTCACTTTCATTTCTTTTTTGCTTCTCTTGTCTTTTTTTAACCTTTTCTACTTCTTTTTTCTTCATTTTATTTTTCAAATTTTGTTGCTGGTTTTTTTATTTTTCTTTTTTTTCCCCAAATTGTATTTTTGATGCTGTTTTTTTTTCTTTCCTCCCTGAATCATACTTCTCATGTTACTTTATTTTTTGTCCATTTTTTCTTTTATTTTTCAAGAATTTTTATTTCCTTTTTATTTTAGTTCTTTTTATTTCCTTTTACTGGTTTTTTCATTTCTAAACTTCCTTTTAAAAAAAAAAAAAACCTCTTTGGGCTTACCTTCACACTTTTTGGCTTCTTCTTCTTTCGCCCACCTTTTTTGTTTGTTTCATTTGGCCAACTTTTTTTCCCTGTTTCATTTTGCTCTCTCTCTCTCTCTCTCTCTCTCTCTCTCTCTGCGTTCCTTCACCTTTTTTTTTTCCTTTCATTTTATAATTTGTTTTTGCTTCTATTCTTTCCTTTTTTTTATATGTTGTTTTTTGGATTTGCTCCTAATTTCTTTTTATTCTTTTATTTGTTCTTTTATCAACTTATATATATATTTTTATCAGTTTTACCTATTCTTTTAGAAGTTCCAAAAAAAAAAAAAAAATTGGTAAAATAAAAAATTACTAATTTATCTAAATAACAAGTGGAAATTGATAAAAGCACAAACAGTTGAAGATAAAAGAACAAATAACTTCTAATAAAAAGAAAAGATAACTAGTTTATCTAAAGAACAAGTAGAAATTTATAAAAGAAAAAATAACTATTGATAAATGAAAACATAACTACTAATAAAAGAACATACAACTAATTTATCTAGATAACAAGTATAAATTGATAAAAGAATAAACAACTACAAATATAAATTGATAAAAGAATAAACAAGTATAAATTGACTTATCTAGATAACAAGTATAAATTGATAAAAGAATAAACAACTACAACTAAAAGAACAAATAAATACGATTAAAAGAACAGACAACTAATTTATCTAAAGAAAAAGCAAGACTTTATATAAAAAAAAAACAACAACTATTCATAAAAGAACAAATGAGTATTGATAAAAGAACAAATAACTACTAATAAAAGAACATACAACTAGTTTATCTAAAAAACAAGCAAGAATTGATAAAAAAAAAAAACAAACAAATATTCATAAAAGAATAAACAACTATTGACAATAGAACAAATAATTACTAATAAAAGAACAGACAGGTAATTTATCTAAAAAATAAGCATTGAATGGATAAAAGAACAAAAAAATACCGATATAAAAAAATAAATAACTACTAACAAATGAACAGATAACTAGTTTATCCAAATAAAAAGTTGAAATTGATGAAATAACAAACAATTGATAAAAGAACAAATAGGAACTTGGTAAAATAAAAAAATATCGACTGATAAAAAATAAATAGGAACTTGATAAAATAAAAAATATTAACTTGATAAATAGGCAACTATTGATAAAAAAAACTACTAATAAAAAAAATAAATAACTAGTTTATCTAAAAACAAGAAGAAATTGATAAAAGAATAAATAATTACTAGTAAAAAAACAAACAATTACTGATTAAAGAACAAGCAGCTACTAACAAAAAAATAAAACTAATTTATCCAAAAGAATGAAAAATTGATTAAAAAATACTAATAAAATAAAAATAAAAATATAACTAAAAATAAAAGATAGATAATTAAAAAATAAACAATTGCTTGTAAAAGAACAAATATCTATTAATAAAATAAAAAATAACTAATGATAAAAGAATAAATAACTAGTTCATCAATAGACAACTAGTTTATTTAAAGAACAAACAGAAATTGATAAAATAACGAACAATTGCTAACAAAAAAAATAATTATTGATAAAAGAACAAACAACTACTACTACTAAAAAAATAAAAATAAATTTATTTAACAGAACAAATAGAAACTAATAAAAAATAAAAAGCTGTCAATAAATAAAAATAAAAATAGAACTAAAAATAAAATATAGAAAATGAAAAAAAAATAAAAAAATGGGGAAAAGACGAGAGGACGTAATTTAAAAATAAAAATGTAAGAAGTAGATATAAAACAAAACTGGAAAGAGAAAATAGAAAAAAGAAGAAGTGGAAGGAAAACAGGGAAAGTTTTTTAAGTGGTGGAAAACAAGGAGAAAATTAAAAAGACAAAACTAAAAAACAAAAAACCAGAAAAATTAGTAGAAAAAACTAAACTGGAAAGAGAAAATAGGAAAAAGAAGAAGTGGCAAGAAAACATGGGAAAGTTTTCTTAAAAAAAATGTAGGGAAAACAAGGTGCTATGGGCCATGAGCTACCACCTCACCTATCCTCTAATCTGATAGTAAATTCGTTTGAGATAAAGTTAACTAATTTTTTTTTAATTTTTATATTTTTTTTACTTGAAATCAATTTTATTTGAAAGTTAATATTATGTAGATACAATAATCAATTTGAAAGTAAATTTTTAGAATGTTGTTAAATTTTTATGAATTTTTCTTTTTTAAGACTTGAAACTAGAAAAATTCATAAAAATTTAGTAAGATTATAAAAATTGTATTTTCAATTGATTATTGTAACAACATAATATTGCTTTTAATTAAAATTAGTTTCAAGTAAAAAAGATATAAAAATAAAAATAAGTTATTTTATTGTCAATTAACTAAAGTTAAAATGAATTGGGTGTGAGTCATTCTGTCTAATGTGGAACTTTGCCTGAAATTGTGCAAGGAAGATATATATAAAATCTTAAGTGTGAGGTCAAAATGTATATTCTTAATTTTTTTAAGGATAACGTAAGGAATAAGTCAGATCTATATAATACGTACTCTAACAGGAAATGTCCAGATTTTTGTACTACTATTATCCTCTCAAATGCTATGAGAATTACACTTTCCAAATACAAGCTTAAATAAATCGATTAGTCGATGTCAATGCAAATGTGTATATCTGTGTGTATATAGAGAAGAGAGAGAGAGAGAGAGAGAGAGAGAGAGAGAGGCACGCTACTTTTGTAGTTTTGCTTGGAGGTTAACATCGATTTGAGGAGCATCTGATTTGGTGGAACACATCTAAAAGGCCAAGCAATAAACAACAAGAAAAGATGTAAAGACACACGAATAATATACAAACACTTTTGGTTGATCGAAAAATGACAAAACCAGAAGAAAATGAAGTTTCAAGCCTCTCTCCCCCTGCTCGATCGCAATACAATCAAATATCGCCACCTGCTAAACGCAACCTCGAGCACCAACCTCTAGGGCCTAGGGGTTCCCCACAGATGGGTAATTTCATCTAATACAGATCAATTTCATATTATAATATCTATCTAACAGTAATATGATGAGAAAATTTAACAGAAACCTTTTTGTGCCCATCTTTCCATGGTTCACATGCGATCGACACACAAATGACGAATCATAAGCTTTTGCCTTGCAGTTGAGGCAAAAAATTATGAGCCATAAGGAGAAAAAAAGTGGCCCAGCTTTTCTAAATCATTTCCCTTTACATGAATGATTAGCATTCATGTTTATCATTTTCATCATTGTTCTATTTTCAATCAACTCACTTTCTTTTTCCTCTCTTTAGCTTTCTCCGGTGGTGATACAAATTGTCCAAGATCCTGTAAGATTTTAAGCAGGTTCGAGTGGAAGAGCTAAGACACTTTAAATAAGAAAGTTTTCAATTTCCTTTTTCTTTTTTTTTTGATCGTATAAAGTTTTCAATTTCATCCGAGGTTTTGAAGCCAAAGCTGAATTTAAAATTCGGTTATTGAATTGGGTATCAGATCGCACTTGAAATCGAATAAATTAAATAGTATATTGTATCACCATATCACATATTGTACATTACTAATTTTAAACTATATGTTATCGATCTATTTTAATTTTAGGTGTGAGATATAAAATTTTGAATATTGATTGTATGTTATTTATTTACTATGTGCCTAAGTTTTAGAAAGAGGAGCTGAATAAATCAAAACAAATAAACTAAAATATAATTCAGATGGTTCGGATTGATTTTGACATGTAATTCATATAATTTGGATACATTTTGTAAAAATTAAAAACTAATTGGATAAATGTGTTTGAATTTGTTCCAAACCAAACCAAACCAATCGAACACTCACCCCTTCTAAATGCAAGCAAAAAGAATTATCAAATTAACGGTAGAGTTTTAGGTTCAATTCGTTTTGATTTAATTGGCCCAAATTAATGTGTTATTGCTGACTCGGCTTGGGCTAGTGTGAGAGCAACTAACTTGTACCTCCAAAATTATTTAAAATTACATCGCCGCCTTGTCTTCGTTGTCTTCGCTTAGACTTGTCTCCGCTCACTCCTCACCGCCCTATCTTCGCTAAGCCCTTGCACACCTTGTCTTTGCTTAGCCCTCCCCTCATTCTGCCTCCACCTTGCTCCACCTCTGCCTTGCTCTTCCTCACCACTCAGCTCGCATTCTCTAGCCGGTGTAGTGGATCAAGCACACTAGTTCAAGCAAGGAGGTCCCAGGTGGTGCTCCCAATGAGATTCGTCCTCTGCCAATTCCGTCCCCATCTCGAGACTCCAACTTGCTCGCTCTAGCTGAATCCGATTAAAAGAATCGAGAAAAATGGGATTAGATCTACTCATAGTCCTATGCAAAATCCTCGGCCAAAGCCGGTTGAATATACCTTTGCAAATTTACTGCATCAAATTTGGTTTTTTATTTTAGTTTTTTCTCCTGACTTGTTTGTCCACATCTCTGTCCGAAACAAAGGAAAAAAGCTCCTCTGCCATTTGTCTCCCTCACAGCTCTTGTCTTGGTGCTTCTAATTTACTATTGTCAACCTCGAGATGTATACTGGGCTAATTTTGGAGCTAGCCGATTTTGCCATCGGTGGTCCTTAGACAACTTTAGAGGAATGACGAGGTTAAGGTGATTGGGATGGGTTTACTCAAGAGCAGATAAGGCACAAGAAGAGATGGACCCCATATCACTTTGTAGGAACTTACAAAAACACATTATATAGGGAAGTAAAAAAATTGAAACGAACTAGCAGTTAGTTTACCCAAGTTCATTTGTATGAAGGTTTTTTTATGAGTGTGACCTAAAGCGCAGAAAGTCATTTTAAAGAATCCAAAGCCCAGAAGGCCCAAATCGGTCTTAAATACTCGAAAGCAGAAAGGCCTACCCAAGTTCCCAACCGTTACGCTCATATCATCAGTCATCGCTGAGCAGCGCAGGTGAGGCCTGCGCGTGCGTGCCCCTCCGTCGCCGTCGCACTGGG
Source organism: Aquilaria sinensis (assembly GCA_005392925.1). Classification (NCBI taxonomy): domain Eukaryota; kingdom Viridiplantae; phylum Streptophyta; class Magnoliopsida; order Malvales; family Thymelaeaceae; genus Aquilaria; species Aquilaria sinensis. The sequence continues at coordinate 474,382 of SMDT01002881.1, read as the reverse complement.
TCGGTGATGGCTGTTTCTTCAGACCATCTTATCACAATCTTTAATCCAGAAAAATACCTGTTTCATGGGTATCATTTTCGCCCTCAAATTGTTCTTTTGTTGGTCATTTGCTTTTCTTCGCTTGTCGCAGTTCTGTTTATGATTTGAAATGGTCCCCTTTTTCTCACCTTTTCTTGGATGCCAAGCAGGGCATTGCAATTTCTCTAGAAATGCTCCGACCCAATCATCGGATATGATGACGGTAGTAAAGAAATTGCAAATGAGCAAAAACACCAAGGAGATTCCACCTGTCTTCAATTTGCTGGTGACTTTTGGGAAGCTTTTTTTGTTAAGGTTTTCAGCTTGTTTCTGTGTCTACCTAGTCTGGTTGCTAGTGAATTACATCCATTTTCTTGATTGTGAAGAAATGCAGAGTGAGGGACTGTAGATTGGACGTCCATTTTGGTTTGGATTTTGCAGTCCAATATGAGGGTCTTTGTTGAACATCTTTATGGGTATACTGGGATTTTGATCCAAATTCGGAGTAACGGAGGTAAGATCGAGTAAGGGCACATGACCGAGTTAGTGAGTCAGGGTAGTTCAAGGGACGATTAGATCTGTGTCAAAGTTGAAGGACCAAAACGACCGAGTTAGTAAAGTTTAGGGCAGCAAAATGGATTTAAGCCTAATTCTGTCGAGGAAGCCTCTCAAATTCGTGCACTTTCGTTTTCTGTGGTACATTCTTGATATGCAAGAAATCCGTCACCAGCAGCACTCTTCTTATGGTTTAGGCAACGGCGTGAAAAAAGGTGTGGCCTTTTGGGGTACTATTTTCTTGAAAGTCGGCCGTGCACAGGAATCTGTTATCGGATCATTACCCACTATATCATTCAGTAAGATAAAATTGTGTACAATTCTTGGTATGTTTAACATTTTTCCTTTGGCATGCATGCGGGATTGGAGTTAGCCTTTGATTCTTTGTTTGGATAATTTATTAAGGGAATGATAAGAGGGACGAAAAGGAGAGAGTAAAGCGTTAAAAAATAAAAACCTCATCATCTTCTTAATTTGAGGGGATTAAAAAGCTGAATGTGAGGAAATATGTAGAGAAATGTGAATGATCTTTCTTCCTCATTCTCTTCACTTTTTTTGTTTTTATCTAACCTAACAAGGGGGAAGGTAATTACCCTTCCCCTTTCCCTCATTCTCCTCAATCCAAATAATGTTGTAAATTTTGCCTCATAATGACTACATGACATAGTGTTCTTTAAACACTTATAGTCTAATGTGACCTAAATGACTTTAGGGAGGCCGTGATGTGGGTTGCTGATAGAGGTGATAAGTCAAGGATTTCAAAATCTCCAAAAGCTTGAAACCACTCCTCTTGAATTTGTGAGCAATTGGAATGAATATAGATAATAAATGAATAAACAACTCGAGCTCAACTTCGTTTAAAGCTCCTTCATGGCACATTCAAACTGTTATAAAATTAAACCTGAACAAAAATTTAAATTTAATATATAATTCAAATAAAGGTCTATTTATTTTATTATTCAGCTCGCTTCGATTATGGTTTATCTTGATGTAAATGAATAGCTCAAGCTTGATGTCGGATTAAGACTTCTTCACAACTTTTTCATATTCTTTTCAATCCAAATGTAAACAAATCAAGTTCGATACACATTTCAAGCCTAACATAATTAGTTACAACTCGGCTCAGCCCAACTTAACTCTACTAGTTTTCAGGCCTAGAAATGAGATAGCAGCAAGCGAGAGAGTTATCAGTATAGGTGCACAATGGGCCGGGCCTAAGCCTGGGTCTGGAGGGACGGAGCATGGCCCAACTATAGGCGTGCCGGTCCCGTGCCGATTCTAACCCAGGCATGGGCCTGCTTTTTTTTTTTTTCCCTAACGCTTGTAAAATACTTTTTTGACTAAAAAATGTTAGAGAAATAATTTTATTAAGATTGAAATTCTTTTTCATTATTCGCTTATTTCGGATATAATTAAATTTTGCTCACGCCTAGTTTTCACTACTGTAAAATAGCTCGTTTTAAGTTGTATTTTACGCACTACAATTAATACCACTTAAACCCTCAAGTGGATTCCCAAGGCTTTCATTTTCGAGTTTTTTACACTTGCATACGCGTCATGTTTCATTAAGCAAAAAGTTTCCTCCAATAAAAAATTTTAAAAAATTATATTTAAAAGCTATAAATTTTGTAATTTTAAAATATAATTTTTTTAAAACATTTTAGCAAATAGTAATACAAATAGACTTAAGTCAAATTTAAGTCGAAAAAACTGAAAAAGTGCGAAGAATTTAAAACGTAAAAAGTAATAGTTAAATGCAAGTAACAATCAAAATAAATTATAATGTAAACCCATTGTGAAACAGATATCACAGTTATTGGACCTTAAGGCATTAAAAGGTTAATGGTAAGGTAATGATTTCATGATAGAGACAAACAAGCTACTTGAAACATATTTACCAGAAATTTGAGAACACTAGTTTAAACTGATGAGTGTAATAAAATGTAAATAAAAATGTTATATAAACTAGGATATATTAGACAAACTATAGGTAAAAAACCCGGGCCGGGGGCCAAGTTGGGCTGGGCTGGGCCTAATGCAGGCCGGGCCCATTACCAAATTGGGCCGTGTCGAGCTTTCTTTCAACCTCATCCTATATTAGGCCCATAACCACCCTCCCTCACCTGTATCTTACCTGGGCCCGTGCCGAATAGAGTTTGACCAGGCTTGGGCCGGGGTTGACCCGAGCCAGTCCTAACCCGCCCCGGTGAACACTTTTAGGCTTCTCAGGCCTGATTCGAAGCATATAGTGTTACAATTACAATAACAAGACCAATCAAAACCAGGACATGTCCCTCCTGACAGATATGAAAAGCATCTTATATCAATAAATTCAAATTATTAAGTGTACTTTTTGGTTTAAAGGGGAAAACAATTTGAGTTGGGAAGCAATTTAACTGTCAATAAATTCTGCAATATTTCCATTACTTTCTGTTTTATAAAAATATACGCTAATAGCTACATTTATGGTGGTTTTATTCTACTTTTTTCTCAATATTATTGTACGCATATGTACAGTTTCCTTAGAAATCGTTCAACTTAAATTCTTAGATTCTACTGCAATAAATTAATGCCAACTGGCTTGGTTAATTCCTATTTTAAGGCAGGGATAGCAATTAATTAAATAGATTCAAATATCTTCAGTAATTATGCATGAATCTTGTATTTAATAGCGCTTATAGTTTTAGAACCATGCATATATATATATATAGCCATGGCCTATAAAATTAGGTCATAATCGATTAAGAAGAGAAGTCGTTAGATTTGATTTATCATCAAACGCTAGGAATGGAGAGCAGTATTGTATATGTATATGTACAGTTTCCATAGTTGGAGGTTTTTAGAACTTGTTCAACTTCAAATTCTTAAATTCTTCGATTATAAACGTCGATTTAGTTCCTTTTTAAGGCAGGGATAGCACTAAATTAACTAGATTCAAATATCTTCATTAATTATGCATGGATCTTGTATTTAATGACGCTTATAGTTTTATATAGAGACATGCATAGCCACGGCCTATAAAATTAGCTCATAATATTGGATTAAGAAGGTCTTTAGATTTGATTTGTCACCAAAGGCTGGGAATGGAGAGCAGTAGTGGGAGCAACGACGTTGGTGGCAATGCAAGAGCATTGTTCACAAAGAAATTGACCTTCGTCGACCTCCAGAACAAGTGGCTGTTACTTGACCGGGGAGTGGTCGACGCCCTACTTCTGCCACTACTCCGGCCGAGCGAGAGGGCAATCCTGGAGACATATGGACGACCCATATATATTAACATGTTGGACGGCATAACAAGGCGGAACTACAATGTGGAGATGACGGACTACGACCCTCACTACCAAGTAGATGGGGTCGGACCTTGGTTTGATCATATCAATGCCGATGTGGGCAAGGAGATCGTGGTTGGCTGGTTTAATGGAGGTTTGCATGTTCTGTACCAGATATCATGTCCGGATTGTCAACCATGATAACCCCACATTGTACTTTTATTGGTTTAGGCTTATTAAAATATTGTTGGTTTTGTGCATATAAATGTGCTCAGTAGGCGGCCTCGTGAATAAAACGTATTTTGAATTATCTGGAAAGTGAGGCTTTGTCCGATAGGTTTTTTATACATTAAGTTGTGCTTTTATAATTGTTATCACAATTTTTGTTATCACATTGTTTATTTTTTTATCATATTTTTAAAATTTGTATCATTTTTTTTAATTATTATAGCCTTGTTAAATTTTTACTAGCATATTAATAATTATTATCTCCTATTTACAATTTTTAATTCCTTATCACTAAATCTTATCGACTATTTATAATATATCACATATAAATCACTTTTTAAAAATTATTTATCACTTTTTTGAATTATTATCGCATTTTTTATTTTTAATCGGATTTTAATAATTATTATTGGTTTTTTTTTTACAAATTATAGCATTTTATTTATTTTTTAAAATTATTTATTACTTTTTACGTATTTATCACCGGCTTTTAGTAAGTATTATCGCTTTTTTTGGGGGCAAGAAATTATTATCATTTTTTTTAGATTAATCGCTTTTCTATAATATTAATCAATCTTTTTGAAATATTGCTAGCATGGTTTAATTTTTTTAAAACTTTTTTTACAATTTAAATTATGCCCAACTTTTTGTTAGGTTTAATTTGCTTTTTTTATTAGGTTTATATTTTTTTTTTTTTTTTTTTTTTAAAAATTATTTAATTGCATTTTAGGAGATTATTTATCACTTTTTCAGTTTTTAATAGCTTTTTAAAAAATATTAACCCTTTTGTGTTTAACATTTATCAACTTTTCTTTTTAATTTTATCAACGTTGGTTTTAATCATTTTTGTAGTTTTTTTTTATTGCTTTTGGAAAAATATGTATGTTATTTTTATAGCCATTTTGAGCACTTTTTTGGTTCTGGGGGGATTCACTTTTTAAAAATATTTACCATTTTTTTTAACATTTATCACTTTTTTAAAATATTTATCACTTTTTTAAATTATTATCAAATTTATTAATTTTTAATAATCTTTTCAAAATTATTATCGTTGTTGGATGAGAAAAGTGACAGTTGATGCGTCTCTGACCAGGAAAGAAAGAAAGGATCAAAGGATTATTACGTTCTCTATTCAGGGCTGGACTGTAAATATGGCTGATTTTTTTGGTATAAAATGACTACATGCACATGGGGCTCTTTTCACATCGAAACAACACGTTAATGCGTTCCTAATAACAACTTCCAAACTGGCCCTTACTTTTGGATTTTGTTCCAGCCAATGCTAGGTTAAATCTTCTAAGAGCATTTTGATTGAGATGAATAAAGTAATAAATGTTGAATTTATTCCAGTATATTGTATGTTTTACATACAGTTATATTGCTATTCTAGGTGCATCAAAAGTGCTCAGGCAATGGCAGACCAAATTAATGGCACTTACGAACTTTAAACTAAGCAAAACAACAGTATTAATGTATGAGCCTGTTTTCAGTTTTCCGATAGTTAAAAAGACATAGTTAAGGACCACGGATGGATGGACAACTAGTTTCTTTTCCTCTCATCTGCCTCTTTCTCCCAAGTTAAATAAGCTAAAGCTATTTGCTTGGAAAGATTGATGCCCTCTACACCCTCTTTCTCCCCTTTCTTGGTAAATTGGCATGATACCTATAATTTCTTATAGCTGGTAAGAGCTCAAATTCTGACTTATATAAGAGGTTTTTCCCTTTTGCAACTAAAGGATAGGTATAGGTTTAGTGCAATGGGATCTAGGGCAGACTTATTTATAAGATCCAAAAAAGAAAAGGAAACCCTTGAATAGTATATCTAAATTCCTAGATAAGTATGTCAAGTAGGAGGAGTTGATGCAAGTTTAGATCAGAACAATCCCATGTCAGACTAAAAAAAATGGGAACAAAAAACAAAAAAACAAACAAATCTCATACAAATGCAACGATGATTGAAAACATGTGGCCCTATCACCAAGCTTCAACTAGGCAGAAAATCGCAAAGCGAGTCCCCAAGGATGAAGCCACAAATTTTCTCAAACCACATAGTGAAACACCACCCCACCTCCCCCAAAAGGGCAGGTTTGGCAGGCACTGGGCCAGACATTGCTTGGGGTGTCACTACCGGCCTAGGGTGGCAAAATATTCGCAAGATCATCGGCTGTGAAAAGCGAAATGTCGTGCAGCAAAAACCTAGAGGGTTGCAACCAATTCCAATAGTGGAAAGGTGAGGGTAAGGGTACCTTAAGGAAGAGTTAATGTGCCAAGTAGGGGCTAAGTAGAGTTCAATTTTTCTAATGACTTAAGTATTGGGTTGTGGACCCTAAGCCACTAGAGTAGAACCTAAGAGAGTCCTAACCATGTTAAGAAGCTTGGTAAGTCAACGTACTGACAAGCATGCTATGGGGAGAGTCGCTGGGGCATGGAGGAGAATCTATGCATGAGTTCCTCTGACAGAAAGGATGACCAGTCATATGTTAGCTACACTGCTGCACTCGTTTGGTCGGATATTAGCTGATATGGAGCTCGATCAGTGCAACAAGTTTAGGATTGTTCCAATAGAAGCCACTAGTGGTGGCAATTCCTACCATAGGCTTGCATGCCAGACGCTGCGAAGCAGCATAGCTAATAGCCAGCCAGACTCAGTCCTTGGAGTGCAAGTAAATGACCCACCCAGAATGGCGTAACCACCAATGATACCGTAAGGATTGCGATGAATGAATTTTGTTAATCACATTGTCATATTGGATTACTTACTGAAGTCAATAAGAGCAAAGAGATATAAATGTCTTATCCAAAACGAGAGAAAAAAACATTAACTGGAGATGGGTGAAAATGCTAACATGGTGAACATGTACAAGGAAACAGGAGGGTCAAAAAGCTCATGGAGACAGAAGCAATGTAGGCAGTAACAAGACAAGAAATTAAATGACTCATCGACCTTGGCAGAAAAGGGGAGGCTAAGTGAAGGAAGAGGTACACATGCCATAGTTGACATAGCATAACTGACCCTCAAGCCCCAACGAGGCGGCAAGGTGACCAGCCGGGTACATATGCTGAGAGCTGGAGAGAACGATCACGATCTATCATACCATTACCAAAACCTACCACACCAATCACAGAATCAACTGTTTGCCCCCGGTCGGTATGGCAATCCAAATACTGGTTGTATTAACGAGAACAGTAGACAAGCTTCCATCATAAGGGATAATACATTAAATTGAAACATTAAACAACCACCGGTACAATGAGAAATAGATGAGCCCAAACGCTAATTAAATCTCTTTCAAACCTGATAACAGTTGGGTAGCCACACAAACTACACTCTAAACGCATAGAAAAGATACTGCAAAAAGCATTCTTATAACTGAAATCTAGCCAGTAAACAAAACAAGTAGAGCAGGTCACATTCAAGAATCAGCAATTGTGACCTCCACCTCAACACCAGGTTCAATGGTAATGGTGGTGATCTGCTTGACCACATCAGGGGAGCTGAAGAGATCAATCACTCGCTTGTGAACTCGGAGCTCAAATCTATCCCATGTATTTGTTCCTGGAGGTAAAAATAAACAAACTTTGTAACTTATCTGACAGAAGTCTCAGAAATGACATCAGGAAGAAAAGAATAGCTAAGCACAGAGCGCAAACTTATCATACAATCTCAAACAACCAGTACTTGAGCACATAAACAAATAAATCACAACAGCAAAACTTCCAAAAAAGCTTCCTGAATTCAAATGATCAATCAGGAGAATTTAATTTACCACGGAGAAAGGCATCAGGACTCAGTATGTCTTCAATCAATCGACTCTACAGAACCAGGACATGAAATCCATACATAATTGCACTGCCATAGTTCATCCTAAACTATATCTTACACGAGAGGGTACAGATTTTGACTCTGTAGTTCAGCCCAGACTATCTGACTCAGAAAACAGCAAGGATTTGGGGTACTGATCCAAGCACCAGATGGTAACTCCTAATTAAAGGTTTACGTATTTCCCTCTCCTTTCAATGATGACTTACCCTCACTTATACCATTTCTCTAAACCATGAACAAGAAAATGTAGTCAAGTTTTAAAAAATGGATGGGCGTAAAATTAAGTACAGAAAACAGAAGCATAAAAAAATGCAACAAAGCGTCTGATCATAACTGTAATATAGGTAAAGGTGGGCAAGTAGAAGCAGTAAATCATTCATCAGGAGAAAAGTAATAAAGGCAATTTCTTATTGCCTTAGCCAGTACAAAATAAATAAACAAACAAGAACAAACAGAATGCACATTCTTATAGATTCATTTGGATTCACATATCACACATACTAGCAAATTTCATAATTTAGGACAAGAACCATAGCACATAGCATGTGCCGAAGCATCTTCTACAGGTGATAACTAAATCAGATAACTTTTTAGCAAAAACTAATGAAGCAAGGCAGTAAAACAGATGTGAGAGCGTGATTCATTACCTTCACCACAAGGAGACTTCCTCGTAGTGATGTGAAGAACCTTGGTGGGCATCCTAACTGGTCCTTTCACTCTTAATCTCTTGTCCTTAGCACCACGCACCAAATCAGCACAAACTGCCCATAAACGTAAATCCAATCATCAGATTACCGTAAGTTTAAAGCTCTAAAGAAATCCTAATCAGGCAGAACCAATGTCCGACACAAACAAACAAAAAAACAAAGTAAACAAAGAATCGCTTCGACCGATGAAATTCTGAGCGAATACCTTTCTCGAGATTCTTGACGTCCTTGGAAGAGAGGGTGATGCGGATCTTGTGAATCTGCTCCTGCGGTTCCTCATACCCCGGCTTCGGAGGTTTCATTGCTGCGTACGTCGCCATCCTCCTATCAATAAGACAGATGAGCAGTACAAGTCAATCGAGGACAGAAACGCAGAAGCAATTCCAGCGAAGGAGGCTTCAGAACGCAATGAGGGATTGTTACCTAGGTTAGAACCGAAATGAGATTTAGAAAAGAAGAAACCGAGCGAGGTACCGGTACTTCGGAGGCGAGACGAGCTCTCTGGCAAGAGGGTAATGAAGCGGGACGGCTACAGCTTCATATATGAGGATGACGGAACTAGGGTTTTGCCAGGAGGCGTCCATTTTGTATTGGGCTTGAAGCCCAAATGGTTTTACAGCCCAAGCCCAAAATAATTCAGAAATTGTCTTCTCCAGTAACAAGGAAAACTAAAGTCAACGAAATTAAAGGAAGATTACTACATAAAAATGTTTTGTTCCTTAAAAAAAAAATCCCATAATTTCGAGATTAAAGACTATCCACCTATACATTTGTACACTTAATAACACCGTTAGGTGTTACTAATGGGAATGAATATGGAAGGGCACATAATGGGAGCGAGATTTGTGGGATTTCCCTGATTTTATACAAACTCATCCAAAAAATCTCTCATACCCTAAACTGAAACTAAATCTCTTTCCTTTTGGCTTTCTTCTGTTCTGATGGTGCCCCGAAGCACACAAAGGAACTTGGGAGCGAAGAGACATTTGGCAGGGTTGATTAGGACGACAGCGAAGGCTTTGTGAGAGGAAGACAATAACATAGATCGGGACAATGGTGACACTGAATCATATACGAGAGAGGACAACATCGGACAGCAATGCTGGTGAGATGAAGGTGACATTGGTGAGATGGAGTACAGCGGCGTTGACAGAGGACGATGAGGAGAACGCCAACAAGAAGAACACGATTCAACAATCGATGAGAGACACAAGAAAAACCGGAAGGTTTTCAAACTCATAACAAGTGTGAATGAGGAACAAATAAGATTTAGGGAGCGATCACAGTGGACAACAGTGCTTCCGACGTAGATCCCGACGAAGAAACAAAAGGTGTGTATCATTTTTTTAGATCCACAAAAAAACATTCATGATTTGTGTTTTATATTACAAAATAACATGGATTCGTATGTATGTATGCTTATAGGTCTTAAATGTATGTTTTGGGTTTGTAAAAAGCACAGATATATATCTATTTTTCTGGGACTTGTATGTATGTTGTAGGTTGTAAAGAATATATGTATATATATGTATCCTTCTGAGGTTTATATGTGTACTTCTGGATTTGTAAAAGTACAAATATATATTTATGCTTTTGAACTTTATATGTATGGTTCTAATTTTGTAAAGAACACAAATATGTATGTATGTTTTTGGGGTTTATATGCAATGGTTTCGAGTTTGTAAAAACAAAAATATATATGTAGGATTTTGGATTTTATATATATGCTTCTAATTTTGCAAAAAAACAAAGATATATATATATGTATATTTATGTAAAAACAAGGATGTGTGTGTGTGTGTATATTTCTGGATTTTATTTCCTCGATTCTAGTTTGTAAAAGACACAAATATATATGTATGATTCTGAGTTTTATTTGTATGATTCTGGATTTTATTTATATGATTTTGGCTTTATTTGTATGCTTCTGATTTTGTATGAGTTTCGAGTTTTGAGTTTCAATATTGTATGAACTAGAAATGAATTGAGATTTATTTAAATGGTACTACGAACTATTTGTGTGGAACTAAGTAATTTTTTTGGAATATAATGTGCAGATATGATAATGAAATGTGATGATACCTTAGTAGGATACCTCTCATAAGCTCACCAATTATGGCGAGATGAGTATGGGAAAAAAAAATGGCAGCAAATCTATAATGCAAAAGGATTGGAACGAGGATGAAACTGGAAATGGTGTAAGAAATGTATGAAACTGTGTAAGAAATGTGTTAAACTGTGTGAGATATATGTTAAACTGGAATTGAATTGTATTAATCCGTGTAGGATATGTGTTAAACTGGATGTGAAATGTATTGAACTGGAAATGAAATATATTAAACTGTGTGGGCTATATATAAAACTGTGTGGTATGTTTGTTAAACTAGAAATGAATTATATTAATCTGTATGAGATATATGTTAAACTGGAAATGAAATATATTAAACTCTGTGGGATATGTATTAAACTGAAAATGAATTATATTAAACTGTGTGGTCTACGTATTAAACTATGTGAAATGTATTAAACTGGAAGTCAAATATATTAATTTGTGTGGCAAAACCATCACACGAGAAAATGGCATTGTCATGAAAAAATAAAACCACCAAACTCACCATCACCACCAGTACCATAATCGACATTGTCATTGTCACCGGCAATAACTGGATGCCAAAATATATTAAACTGTGTGAGATATGTGTTAATTGGAAGTGATTAAACTGGAATTTAAATGTATTAAACTGTGTGAAACATATGTTAATTGGAAATAAATTGTATTAATTGTGTGGGATATGTGTTAAACTGGAAGTCAAATATATTCAACTATGTGAGATATGTAGTAAACTAGAAGTAAAAAGTATTAAACTGTGTGGGCAACTCTCTGACCATAATTGACTATGTGAAAAAAATGAATTTATAAAATTATTTTAAATAATTATCATGTTTGTCATATTATCTTTATTTTTTCCTTAAATTTATCTTTGCAAACGAACTCAAATTTCAAAAGGTTCCATAATTAAAATTTTTGAAAAGAGAAAATAAATGCATTTATTATCCAATCAAATCACATATCTTAATAGTCAAGATTTAACAAATTTAAGCACAAACAAACAAATCCTTTCTCCTCACTAGTTGCCATAAATAAAAAATTTAAAGGTGTAAACTTGCCAAATTAATATCCAATCAACTTTTAAACTCCAATAAAACTGAATTTTCTATTTCCAACCAAAACTAATAGATCTCTCTCTCTCTCACTAACACCATTTAGTATGTATATATACACTTATGTGCATTTCAGAATTTCGCTATAATTTCTATGTGTCAGCATTTAATATAATTAGATATTAATGAAATAACAATTTCTAAGACCCCTCCCTAATTACACTTTGGACATTATGTATATTTAACACCAATATAACAGTCCCACGATATATACATTCATTTAGGATTATTCATTTTTATATTTTCATATGATAATGAGTTGGTATGACTATGAGGAAGTTACCAATGTCATTTGATATAAATTGCACCGACATTCCTCTATCTACAAAAAAAAAAGACATAAAATTTTCTCCTACAAGTTGAGGTGTTCAACCACTAATTGAGTGTTCAAAACAAAGTCAATGAATTTTTTTAACTCAGTGATTCAAGAAAATTTTTAATTTGTTAGAGTTAATCAAATAGTGAGTCAGCTGATACTTTGAAATAGTGTAGATTTTTAATGCATTTTTAGGTTTCATGAACATCTAATCATCATGTGCCATACCGATTAGTAAGACAAAACAAAATTGTCAAGGTTGTTTATATCATAGTTATAACCTTAAAGTTCAAAAATCTACAATGTCCCTTGCTTTTTTTTTTTTTTATATTACATTGTCCAGCAGTAACTTCTAAAATCCTAATTCAAACTTTGTGTACAAGATACTTATATACGGACAATGTACATTTAACTATTTGAGGGAAAATGTAAAATTTTTGGTTAGAAGTTCAAATCGTAAAGTAGTCTAGTTATTACTACTTGTAAGGGCAAGTAAAAGTCGAATTGAAACAGACACATAACTCCTGAAATATTGACTCGGTATACATAATTCCTCAAACTTGGTAAAATGAAATACGGAGGCCATAAAGTAAATCATATAGGTCTCCATTAATGTCTTTGATATTAGAGGTGGCCAATGGGCTGAGTTGACCTAGACCTAGCCCAACATAGAGAGAACTTGGGAGAAGGTTGGCCGAATATAGGCCTGAAGAAAGAGAGAGATCCAAATAGAACCATCCTGACCCTGGCTCCAAATTGGCTCGGAACAAGACTGGCTCAACCTTGATCGGCCAAGTCTAAGCTGGGCCGAGTTGGCTGTTTGGCTGCTAACAATTGGAGATTTAAATTTTAAGGGAAAATGGTTTATAGCTGTATCATCAACAATTTTTATCTAGCAAACTAGAGCCTTATAGGCTTGCAACCAAGCTCTTTTTGCGCCAAGCTAATGTTGGCGTGGCTAAACAAAACATCTCCATTTAATGGCATTGGCAACACAACTTTCTTAGCCTTCTTCTTCAACAACTTCTCCAATATATCCACCGCTTTCCCAACAGGCTCCGACTTAGTGTTGCTGAGATTGAACACTAGCAATTGTGCGCAAACCCCTTTTCTTGACCCTATTCCTGGTGCTCTTCTCGGCCATATCCAATGCTGCCAAGCAACCCTTGACAATATCATTAATGTATGTAAAATCCCTCCCAACAATCTTATGATTAGGACCCTTGAATACCAACACAAACTTGTCTTTCAAGATATCCCTAGTGAAAAAGAAATACAAGACTTGAAGGTTGATTAGTTCGGTCCGTCCTTCTCCAAAAATGGAGTTTTCTTATTGAGGCCATAAATAGAACTTAAGGACGCACAAATGATTGCCTGCTACAGATCCGCCGACTTGCACACCTCGAAGACACTGATGAAGCCAGTGATGTTGCTGTGAACATATGATGCCAAATTTCTGTATAGCGCAATGAACCTAACTTGCGTGCCAGGTGCATTACATGAGTGAACTTAACCGATCTGAAGAGCTTTTTCAACAGCTTTGAGTCGTTAATGTCACCCTCCACAACGAACACGCCGGCTCACTCCAGAAGAGTGCAACATGCGTTTTTGAGCGAGGGTTCGTAGTACGCATTGAAGTTATCAAGCCCAGCATTCCATTCTCACGGCAGTGCCAACACATCCAACGACCCCAGTGACAAGAACAATGTTGCCACTTGGCAACTTGGGTCAGGCAGACAGGAGGACCCGCCTCTCCTAATAGGGCGCTCTAAAGAATGCGGTGAGAAGAGTCGTGAGTAGGAGGCGGGCAAAAGAAGAAAATGATAATTAAGTGGAAAAAAAGGAAGACCCAGAAGAGAAGCTTCTCGATCAAGAAATTGTAGTGGAAGGGGTGAAGGTTTAAAGGCTTGTCCATGGAGAATCTGAGGAAATTTGCAAAGGAGTCAATGTAATGGGATTGAATGCTAGATTTGGTCCGTCTTTCAGGTTGTGAGAGGACAGGATATATCGGAATCTCACGGAAGAAAATAGAAGGGAAGGATTGTGAATTTGCCTTTTTCTAGATTTCATTTTGATTAAGATTTCCTGCATGAGTTAAAACTCTTACTGGTATTGGAGAGATTTGCATCGAATCGAGTTCAGTTGCAGAGCAGGGCAAGATGGGCTTCAGTCATTAAACGAGACTAATCAGTGAACTATGCACAAAAGTTAAACTCTTACACAGTTTTTGTTTGGCAAAAATCTCAAATTTACCATTAGTGTTTTGGGTTAGATGTGGATATGCTACTATATATTTTTTTTCCCTAATCTCCCACTAATGTTTCAAAAATGACTAAAATATGTCACTACTTATTAAAAAATAATGAAAAATGGTAAAAACAGGGGAATTTTGAAATCTTAGCATTATTATCTGTCTTTTTTAAAAAAAATATTAGGACCTTTGAAACTTTTACTAAAAGAGGGTCTGATTTCCACTATTAGCGCTCTAATCCCGTCGCCGTCTTCATCACCAGCATACCATCTCCGTTCTCCGATCTCCTTCCATCTCTGATGTCCATCTCCACCATCCAATAGTCGAAATTGAGACAAAATTTTTCAGTCTAACAAAGATGAACTCAGGAATAAGAATGATTGTTCAAGGAAAGGAAAATCCGGTGCGAATTTGGGCTGAAAGCAAATAATCAAACAAGTATGATAATGTCAAAGACAAACACTTGACTCCTCTTGCTCTTGATGAGACCAAATTTGGAAGCTGAGAAAAAAGAAAACAACAAAGATGAAATTTACTTGAAAAATCAAACCTCAATTAAGGGGTTATTGGCAGGAGACTTTCGTCGAAGATGAGGAGGATCGCCGATGGCATAAGCCTTGAAGGACCATGCTCATTACGGAAAAAGAATAAGAGGAAAATGAACCAAATTTTTTTAGATTTAATATAGGTTGCCGCTAAAGATAGGCGCTAGGTCAACTCGGATAGGCCGGGCCTGGGTTTGGGACCTTTGGGTTGTGTAGGACTGGGTATAAGCGGTCTGATCCTAGGTCGAGTTTGCGAATTTTACTATCATTTTTTAAATTAAAAAAATTAATTAATTATATATTTAATACTTATTTAAAAAAAAAAAAACACTTCATCCGGTATAAGTTTTATTAAGTAAAAAAGTCAAATAGTACTTACAAATAATTGGAATGGGCCTTACATTTTTAAATGACAAAAACGTTCCAAAAATGACGAAAAATAAAAACCTATAATTTGTGCTTAATAGTATAGTCAGATCAAATACAAACTATATGTAGGAAGGAAAAAAATTCAAGTCTCTTCATTGAACATTACCTCGTCATTTAAACTCTTTTGGTTTTGCTTCTAAAGCGCTGCGAAGCCCTAATCTCGATTGCACACGTATACTATCACTGCCTCAGACGTCAATTTTAATCATTTCTCCGATATCATCCATTTTCTTGCACTATATGCTGCATCATATACTACGGTGGAGACTAGAATATCGAGAATTTCCTGTGCGATTATCGACAATATCGAAAACTTTGGTCTTTTTTGTTTCCTCTACTCCAATATATTGACGTTACTTGGTTTGAACGATGTGTTGAGATAGTCATCGACAAGTAAACCCAATGTTGTCAATTGGGCATGCTTCAGCATTTGGATGACCGGGTTGAATCTTGATGAAATTGATATCCTTTGATGCTCGGTTTGAGGAGCTTCAAATCTTACCTTATCTAAATCCTGTTCACAATATAACTTGCACAAAGAATGCAAGTACTCAGAAGCAATATGAGATATAGCGAAAACATTTATATGAGATATTTTTAAATAAGTGTGATAAATGCCTTCAAGCAACGTGGTCATACCAGTTAATTTGATATACGGGTCAAACAAAGAAGTAACTAAAAAGATAGGTAGAATACTTTTAAAAAACTGAAGCCACTTAGCCCGCATGATTTTGATGGTCGGTTTTAACAACTCATTATATTTAAACTGATGTAAAACATATGCAATGCTCACTAAATGAATCAAAACTTAATGAATGGTTGGGTAGTAAACACTGAAGAAAAATTCAGTTGCCTCATAAAAAAATTTTAGAAATTCACCGATTTTATAACATTTTTCTTATACTTCAGTCGTAAGAAATTCGCAACCCATCTTCAAGTTCATGAAATGTGTCAACAAATTTACATATGTGTATGCATATTCCAATATTGAATATGTTGACTTCGAGCAGGTTGGACAATCCAATTTAAATCATTTACAAGAATTTTTTTTTTAATTTTTAAAATAAAACTGTTGGCACCCAATTTCGTTCGTTTTTTTTTTTAATAATAAAAAAAATTAATTAAAAAAAAAAGAAAAGAAAATTAAATTAAATAGTTTAGGGAGACATTTTATTTTATAGGATTAGTTAAGTTAATATATATTATATCTATATGTGTCTATTAAAAAAAAAAGAAAGAAAAATTAAAAAAAATTAATTATTAAAAAAATTTAAAAAAAAAAAAAGAGGTAACTGGGGGCTTCGAGGAGCTTCCTCTCTGATTTTAAAATCAGACGCTACCCTTTTCTCAGCGGGGAGAGAGGCTCCTCTGACCAGCTCTCTTTCTCGGAAGATTCTACAATACCCACCCTTGAAAATGGGGTAACCATGCCCCCCCAATCGTAACCGTTGATCTCGGCTCGGTAGAGAAACGGGAAACCGTGTGACTGGGATAACAGGTGAGGGAGAGAAAAGAAAAAAAGTGATAAAAAATTTTAAAATACAATAAATATTTCTAAAAAGTAAAAAAAAAAATTAAAAAGTGAAATTTCTTTAAAAAAAATGATTAACTGTTAAAAAAAAGTGATAAAATTTAAAAAAGTGAGAAATGTTAAAAAATTGGTAAATTTTTTTAAAAAGCTATTAAAAATAAAAAAGTGATAAATAATTATAAAATGTAATAAATAATTTTTTATTTGCCTTTTAAAAATATTTGTCCATTTTTTTAACATTTATCACATTTTCTTTATTTTATCGCTTTTTTATACATTTAATCGCCTTTTTTTTTTAATTTTATCGCTTTTTTTTATACTTAATCGCTTTTTCTTACAGTTTATCGTTGAAGTTACCTTCGTTGTGACCGGGTCACGTTCAAGGTAACTTAGACGTGACCCGGTCACTTTGAAGGTAACCTAAAAATATAACCAGGTCACGTCGAAGGTACCTTCGTTGTGACCAGGTCAGTTTGAAGGTAACCTATAAATGTGACCGGGTCACGTCGAAGGTACCTTCGATGTGACCCGGTCACTTTGAAGGTAACCTAAAAATGTGACCGGGTCACGTTGAAGGTACCTTCATTGTGACCGGGTCACTTTGAAGGTAATCTAAAAATATGACCGGGTCACCTCGAAGGTACCTTCGTTGTGACCGGGTCACATTGAAGGTAACCTAAAAATGTGACCGGGTCACAATGAAGGTACCTTCGACCGGGTCACATTTGAAGGTAACTTAAAAATGTGACCGGGTCACATTTTTAGGTACCTTCAAAGTGACCGGGTCACATTGAAGGTAACTTAAAAATGTGACCGGGTCACCTCGAAGGTTACCTTCAAAACTGTGACCGGGTCACATTGAAGGTACCTTCAATGTGACCCGGTCACATTTTTAGGTACCTTCAAAGTGACCCGGTCACAATTTTAGGTACCTTCAAAGTGACCGGGTCACATTGAAGGTACCTTCGTTGTGACCGGGTCACTTTGAAGGTAACCTAAAAATGTGACCGGGTCACAACGAAGGTACCTTCGTTGTGACCGGGTCACATTTATAAGGTAAGGTAACCTCACCTCGAAGGTACCTTCGTGTGACCGGGTCACTTTGAAGGTAAATGTGACCGGGTCACCTTGAAGGTACCTTCACCTGGTCACATTGAAGGTTACCTAAAAAACCGTGTGACCCGGTCACAACGAAGGTACCTTCACTGTGACCGGGTCACTTTGAAGATAACCTAAAAATGTGACCGGGTCACAACGAAGGTTACCTTCAACGTGACCCGGTCACAACGAGGTAACCTTCAAAGTGACCCGGTCACAACTGAAGGTACCTTCAAGGTGACCCGGTCACAACTTTAGGTACCTTCAATGTGACCCGGTCACAGTGAAGGTACCTTCGAGGTGACCCGGTCACAATGTTTAGACCTTCAATGTGACCCAGTCACAACGAAGGTAACTTCAGCGATAAAATTTTAAGAAAAAGCGATTAAATGTATAAAAAAGTGATAAAATAAAGAAAATGTGATAAATGTTGTAAAAAATTGGTAAATATTTTTAAAAGGCATAAACGTTAAAAACTGATAAAAAATTATTAAAAATTTTAAAATGCAATAAATAATTCAAAAAATTGATTAAATAAAAAAAGCAATAAAAAAAACTTAAAAAAGCAAACATTTTTTTAGAAAATAAATTAAATAAATAAAAAGCAATTAAAACTAAAAAAATTGGTTAAATAAAACCCTAAAAAAAGTGATAAAATAATAAAAAAAGCTATTAAAAATAAGAAAAAGCAATTAAAAATAAAAAAATAGTTTAAAAAAAGTGATTAAGATTAGAATACACAGCGATTACTAATTGGGAAAGTGAAATTTTTTTTTTGAAAAGTGATCAAATATAAAAAAATGTTAATTGGGAAAGTGAAAAAAAAATTTTGAAAAGCGATAAAATATAAAAAATGTTATTAAATATGAAAAAAATAAAAAAAAGTGATAAAAAAGTAGAAAAAGCGTTTGGGAAAATAAAAAAGCGTTTGAAAACAAAAAAAAAGCGATAAAACATTAAAAAAAGTGATTAAAAATAAAAAAATGATTAAAATTAGAAACAAAGCGAAATTTGATTTTTTTGTATTTAATATGTGACTGGAGAAAATTTATTTGCTTTTTTTGTATTTATGATCACTTTTTTTGTGTTTAATCAAGTTTTTTATATCTATTTTCTTTTTTTAGTTTAATCGCTTTTTTTGAAAAATATTTTACTTTTTTAATTTTTTATATCTTTTTTATTCAATCATTTTTTTGAATTATTTATTGCATTTTATAATTATTTATTACTTTTTCAGTTTTTAATAGCTTTTTAAAAATATTTACCAATTTTTTAACATTTATCACTTTTTTAAATTTTATCACTTTTCTAAACTTGGCTATCTCGGGATTAACTTGTGTATTAAGACTTTATTAATTAATGTCAAAGAACAAAAAATAATAATGATGCCTTTGTAAAGTTGCAAGAGTAAAGTGAGAGAAACCTTCATATTGTCTATCCCACCAATCATCTGATGCATCAATTGTCTTTTTGTGTGCATTTCATCCCAAGCCTGTAGCAAGCTTTTTTAATGTCCTTCAATTCTTCCAATCTTTTTTCAGTGCATCCTATTTACTCTTCAATTGATCGCCCTAGTAACTAAGTCCTGTTTGACTTATGAATTTTGTTGCTATAATATTCCATGAAAACTTCTTCAAGCTTCCACCTTATTTATTACCATCACCAAATTCTTTTTTGCATATCTCATAAAATATCATCACATTACGTTTTTCCCATTGTGCCTTACCCCTTCCCCAATCATTTTGACTTTGGTTGTTAGTGGCATGGGAACTATTATTTTCCATCTAAACCCAAAAAATTATAATATAAAATAAAGATAAATAATCATAGCAAAACAGATGAGTCATGTATTTATTGATATTTAGAATTTTAGTTATGTTTACTTACTCAAATAATCAACCAAGTACCAAGAAGTAAAACTAACAAGTACCAACATTGTAGCCAAGAAGTAAAAAAAATTAACGCCATTAGCAACATGACTAGAAAAAAATATTATAACAAAAAAGACTAGAAAAATGAAAAGGGATTATAACAAGGCTATAGATACTAGAAATTATAAGAAGCCATTATGGCATTATTGTTCACTTTTCAGAATTTACACCATCAATATAAAAAAAGCAAATAAATATAAAAAAAATTGATTAAATAAAAAAAAAGTAAATAAATTTTCTCAAGTCACATATTAAATACAAAAAAAGAAAATTTCGCTTTGTTTCTAATTTTATTCACTTTTTTTAATTTTAATCATTTTTTTATTTTTAATTTTTTTCAATTTTTAAATATTTTTAATCATTTTTTTTTTTTGTTTCCAAACGCTTTTTTATGTTTCCAAACACTTTTTTATTTTCCCAAACGCTTTTTTTTTTAATTTTTTTTCACTTTTTCTTTATTTTTTTTTCATATTTAATAACATTTTTTTTATATTTGATTAAATACAAAAAAAGCAAATAAATATATAAAAAAATTGATTAAATACAAAAAAAGTAAATAAATTTTCTCAAGTCACATATTAAATACAAAAAAAGCAAATTTCGCTTTGTTTCTAATTTTATTCACTTTTTTTAATTTTAATAATTTTTTTTTATTTTTTAATCACTTTTTTAAATATTTTATCGCTTTTTTTTTGTTTCCAAACTCTTTTTTTTTAATTTTTTTTTTTATCACTTTTTCTTATTTTTTTTCATATTTAATAACATTTTTTATATTTGATCGCTTTTCAAAAAAAAAAAAATTCACTTTCCCAATTAGTAATCGCTATGTTTTCTAATCTTAATCACTTTTTTTTAAACTATTTTTTTATTTTTAATCACTTTTTCTTATTTTTAATAGCTTTTTTTTATTATTTTATTGCTTTTTTAGGGTTTTTATTTAATCACTTTTTGTAGTTTTAATCGCTTTTTATTTATTTAATTGATTTTCTAAAAAAATGTTTGCTTTTTTTGGTTTTTTATCACTTTTTTATTTAATCAATTTTTTAAATTATTTATTGCATTTTAAAATTATTTACCAATTTTTTAACATTTATCAGATTTTCTTTATTTTATCACTTTTTTATACATTTAATTGCCTTTTTTTAAAATTTTATCTTTTTTTTTACATTTAATCGCTTTTTCTAACATTTTATTGCTGAAGTTACCTTCGTTGTTACTGGGTCACTATGAAGGTAATCTAAACATGTGACCGGGTCACCTCGAAGGTACTTTCACTGTGACCGGGTCACATTGAAGGTAACCTAAAAATGTGACCGGGTCACCTTGAAAATAATATTCAAAGTGACCGGGTCACAACAAAGGTACCTTCGACGTTTAGGTCAAGGTAACCTAAAAAGTGACCCGGTGGTATTCGACGTGACCCAGTCACATTTTTAGGTTACCTTCAAAGTGACCCGGTCATAACGAAGGTACCTTCGACGTGACCCAGTCACATTTTTAGGTTACCTTCAAAGTGACCCGGTCACAACGAAGGTACCTTCAAAGTGACCCGGTCACATTTTTAGGTTACCTTCAAAGTGACCCGGTCACAATGAAGGTACCTTCGAGGTGACCCGGTCACATTTTTAGGTTACCTTCAAAGTGACCCGGTCAACAAACCCGAAGGTACCTTCTAGGTGACCCGGTCACATTGAAGGTACCTTTCGAGGTCACATCAAAGGTACCTTCGAGGTGACCCGGTCACATTTTTAGATTACCTTCAAAGTGACCCGGTCACAATGAAGGTACCTTCAAGGTAACCCGGTCACATTTTTAGGTTACCTTCAACTTGACCTGGTCACAAGGAAGGTACCTTCGACGTGACCCGGTCACATTTATAGGTTACCCTCAAACTGACCTGGTCACAAAAAAGGTACCTTCGACGTGACCTGGTTATATTTTTAGGTTACCTTCAAAGTGACCGGGTCACGTCTAAGTTACCTTGAACGTGATCCGGTCACAACGAAGGTAACTTCAACGATAAACTGTAAGAAAAAGCGATTAAGTATAAAAAAAGCGATAAAATTAAAAAAAAAAGTGATTAAATGTATAAAAAAGCGATAAAATAAAGAAAATGTGATAAATGTTAAAAAAATTGAAAAATATTTTTAAAAGGTAAATGAAAAATTATTTATTACATTTTATAATTATTTATCACTTTTTTATTTTTAATAGCTTTTTAAAAAAATTTACCAATTTTTTAACATTTCTCACTTTTTTAAATTTTATCACTTTTTTTTAACAGTTAATCATCTTTTTAAAGAAATTTCACTTTTAAATTTTTTTTTTTACTTTTTAGAAATATTTATTGTATTTTAAAATTTTTTATCACTTTTTTTCTTTCCTCTCCCTCACCTATTATCTCAGTCACACGGTTTCCCGTTTCTCTACCGAGCCGAGATCAATGGTTACGATTGGGGGGGCATGGTTACCCCGTTTTCGGGGGTGGGTATTGTAGAATCTTCCCTCTTTCTCCTCCCCTCTCATCTTCTCTCCCTCACAGAAGGCTCTTCTCCTCTCTCTCTTTTTCCCGGGAGCTCCTCTGACCACCCTTTTTTTTTTTTTATTTTTTATTTTCCTCCCCCTCTCGTCTGGCTCCGAGCTCTCATCTCGGTCAGAACTCTCCCTCTCTCGTTTTCTCAGAACTCACTTCTCTCTCCAAACTCTTTCAGCTCTCTGCCGGCTTTGCTCTCTCTCCCTCCTCCGTCCTTCAAGCCGACACCGTTTCCCCTCTAATCGCTGCCTCCTCCGTCGCCGTCAACCTCTCCCGCCGTCCCTCGTTCTCCCGCAGTTGCGTGGCCGCTTCCTCCGTCGCCGTCAACATCTCCCGCCGTCGCTCCAGCCTCCTGTCTGGAGCCTCTCTTCTTGCCCAGCCGCTCAGCCGCCGCCGTCGCCGCTCCCCTTGCCTGGCGCCGTTCCGCCTGCCTCCACTGCTTAGACCTTCACCGCCGTCGCTGTCCTACGTCAAGCAATAGCCCAGCTGCCCATCCACTGTCGTCGCCGGCGAAACAGAGGAGGAACTCGACCCGTCAAAATTCTAAAATTTTATTTTTTTGGTATAACCCCTGTTTAGCCCCTCATCTTTCTTTTTTGTTCAATTAAGTGCCTAACTTTTCTCTAATTCATGAACTACCCCTGACAGTAAGCTTTCATTGTTTCCTTTGCCTTCTTAGTTATTGTTGACTGGTCTTACATAGAATATAGTCATAAAATTGAAATAGGTGAACAATATAGGGTTTTGATTTAATATGCATATTTATTTATTTTTATTTTTAGAATAGCTTAATTTTAATTCTTGTAATGTATTTAATGTGTATCAAATTATTAATTAAGTAACCATTTAAATTTTTGAAAATCTGTTCTTAGAAATTTGATAAAATCCTGAGATTTCGAGAACATTTATTTCCACGTCCAGGTGATCTGATAAGATTCATGGTTTGGATAATTATTTAAATAATAACAAAAAAATAGAAGAGAATTTACGAAAATCCTAAACTTTTAGTAAAAAAAAAAAAGATAATCGACAAGCCCATCACCGATCGCCGATCAATTGTCCGCCGCCGGTCAATATCAAATCGAGGAAAAAATCCGATTGTAAATCAACGACTCGATTAAAAAAATTGATTTAAATCTCGGTACAATTGCTCTCTAATCCTTAAACTTTTCTATTTTATTTATATAAGTCACTAATTTTTCTTATCTTTGCAGATAGGTCATTAATAACTAGGGGTGACTATGGGTCGGGTTAGTTCGGTTTTATGGTGGAACCGAACCAACCCAAAATGGCCTCGGTTCCAAAATTTTTCTACCCAACCCAAAACCGAGAACCGAACAGAACCAGAACCATGGTTCTGGGTTTCTCAGTTCTGGTTCTTGGGTTTTTCAGTTTATACCATATACCTATAACAACACCAAAATTCAACAAATCTACATCCATAATCAGTTTTACGACATATTCAACATAATATACAATTAAATTAATATTTAAATATATGTACTTAGATACATTCAAAAGAGTTTAAAATGTTGTTCTTACAAAAATGGTTCAAAAGAGTTGTTTGTGAGGTATCTTTTATCTCAACTAGTTTACTTTATTCCAGTAATTCCAATATTGGTATGACATTCAATATGGAAAATTGAGCCTTTAAGACCATCTTCTTCAGTATCAAAACCTAAAATATGTTGATGTCATAAATTTTTAATTTTGCATGACTCAAATGAAAAAAATATCATAATTGTGTCGTAAAGAGTAGTCTGGAATGAAAGATCGAAAGCAAAATGACTTAGGAGTGGTGGGTCTATGAAGCAAAGTGATTTAAGTAAATATGGAGAAATTTCGTAAATGATCCCACAACTTCCATACTGTTTCAATTTGGAACATCAGTTTAAGAGTTTAATATAAAAACACAAAATAACCATCATAATACTTCAAAGAAATGTGTGTGTGTGTGTGTGTGTGTGTGTGTGTGTGTGTGTGTGGATATATTAGTAATACTATAACTTTTATTATATAATTATATATATATATCGGGTTCGGTTCCACCTCAGGTTGGTTCCATATGGAACCAGAACCAACCTAAAAACCGTCGGTTCTCCTATATGTGGAACAAACCCGAGAACCATGATCAATTTTTACCCAACCCAACCTAACCCAATAGGGGTGGCTCGGTTTCGGTTTCGGATTTACCCAACCCAGGCTCACCCCTATTAACAACTAACTTTTCGTGTTCTATTTTTTTTTTTTTTTATTTCTTCTTTTTTCTTGTTATTTATTTTTCTATAGAAGGTTATACCTCTTTTTTTTTTTAAGGTGGATGGCCGAAAAGGCCCATTTTTCTTTATTTATTTAATTCCTGCAATTATTTAATTTATGCATTTTTTATTTATTTAAGTGGATGGCAAAAAAACTCCACTTTTCTTTATTTATTCAATTCCTGCAATTATTTACTTTATCGCATTTTTATTTTTAAGTGGACGGCAAAAGCCTCACTTTTCTTTATTTATTTAATTTCTTGCAATTTTTTATTTTATTGCACTTTTTTTTTTAAGTGGACGGCAAAAAGCCTCACTTTTCTTTATTTATTTAATTTATGCAATTATTTACTTTATGCATTATTATTTTTAAGTAGATAGCTAAACGCTCCACTTTCTTTATTTATTTATTATTATGCATTTTATTTATTTCTTTATTCATTTAATTTTTGCATTTTATTTATTTACTTTTTCTCCGTTTTATTTTTATGTAGATGGTCAAACGCCCCCACTTTATTTATTTATTCATTTACTCTTCCGCAATTTTATTTTTCTTTATGTAGATGATTAACCTTATTTTATTTATGTACCATTTTTAGTCAGTTAAGACGCCCATATTATTTTCCTTATTTTTTTTACAACAAAGCCCCCATTCTTTATCATTACTTGGAATACATATTTTTATTATTTCTTTTAAATAAAAATAGAATTAAACTCATCTTTTTAATTCCTTTAAATAACAAAATTTAACCTTTTTTGTTTCCTTTAAATAAAAATAAATATAAAAAAGTCATAACCAAGTGATTTCACAAAAATTATTTTTTCTAAAGTATTTTTTTTAAATCTATAGATTAGATAATTTAATAAAATTTTTCAAACAAAAGAATGAAAAATAAAAAATTTTAAAAAAAAAAAAAAATAAAAATAATAATAATAAAAATGAAGTTTTTATTAAGATCATTAAAATTCCAAAGTTTTCATAAAATTCATGACAAAAATAAATAATTTAATTAAATAATGAACAATAAATTAAAGATTTTCTTTAATAAATATTTATTATCAGATTTTTAATAAAATGAATAAAAATTAAGTATCAGGATAAAAATCCATATTCGGATAATTCGGCAGAATTTATAATATGGATCAATAATTAATTAAAGTAAATAAAAAATTAAGTTTTTATTAAACTCCGTATACGGGTGATTCGATAGAATCTATGATTCGGAAATATCAAATTTATTATAAAAATTTATATAAATTAATTATCAAGATTTTAAAATCCACATTAATTTAAGAATCCATATCTGGATGATTCAGTTAAAATTTTTGATTTGAAAATTAACTGAAATTATTTAAAAGCAAGCAAAACAAAATTGAAATCAACTAAGGTACCAATTTTGGGCATTAAAATAGAGTTATTTTAACGTAACCGTACTCCCGATCCTCCGAACTCTCGCAGATCATTTTTAGGTGTCCAATCAACCTGAGCGAAAACCGATTGGTGGCGACTCCATAAAACCCACATTGCCACAAAAACCCTTTTAATTCGTGAAACACAACGGGTATTGATTTTAAATATATCAATGAGTACGGAATAAGCATAATTTTATTTTGAAGAACTTCTAAACCCTTTTGCATACAAAAGTTTAAAATATGGTACATGTATCTAACATGAAAGAATGCAACATTGAGATGTGGTTTCAATACTTGGCTCAAAAGGTGAGCGATAATATCATTGTTTGAACCATTATCAAATGAAATGCACAAGACTTTGTCAGCACAAAAATGATCACGTAAAGTTTCTAAGGTACAATTATATATGTAATAACCAGTATGATCAGTTTTAATAACCTTAAATGACAAAATTTATTTAAAAAGAATTCCATTATAAAGTATTGTTCCTATGTGGTTTAAATCCCAAAATGCCTTTGAACTTTCGCAAATATGTCCAACATCTCATTAATTTTTTTTCCCTGTCTATTTACCCAATAAACTTTTAAAATTGTACAAATTGGGCTTTTTTTTTTTTTGAAATAAAGCATATTTTTCCTAATAGATTTGGATACTCATAAAAAACTGGTATAAAATTGATGGTAATAATGTTTTTAGCCTTCGCAACTCACCAACTACAACGAAAAGATCTATATGCAGTTCTAAATGAAATTTTTTTACAAATTGAACATTGGTAAAACCCATTTATTTTTTTTACTCTTCATTTCACAACTGTATTTAAACATCATATTTTTTGGGTAGTTAAATAGATGGTAAGACTGAGGGAAAACATTATTAATATAGGTCCCATGCTATTCCCTTCCCTTTGGGAGTTTTTTAGAATTAGAAAAAGAACTTATCATTTTAAGTACCCATTGACCTATTAGCACAATTCTGACAGTTCAATGGATGGATAGGCACAAAAGTTGACTCTCTCCCCAAACTTAATTCTTTATTGCCTCTTTTACTATCATCTGCCATTTTTGCCCAAATTCAACCGCTAACTTCCTTTCATTCCTTTCATTAGTTGACTAATCTTATCCGTGTTATCTATAAGATTTTATAGTGGATGCAATGTCCTTTAAATCCTGGTGTTTAAAAGCGATTCGAGATTATCACGGGATAAATCTTCAATTGAAGACAAGCAACGAAAGATTTAAGTTTTCTTTTGGATTCACTGTAATCTTGGCTCTATTGAAGTGTTACGATGTTTAGCAACAGATGTGGAAATGATTCTATAGAATAACATCAGTCTTTATTTTTTAAAATTTTTAGGTTGTCTTTTTATTTTCATAGATAGTTTTATTTAGGTCTTTGATGTCTGGTTGGTTTCAGCATTGCTTATTTATTGTCGTTCTACCCTGGGCATTATTTCAATTATTTATGAGTTTTGTACCATAGATTTATTCTAGCTTATCTGAAAGGTTCAGCTTAACCTCGATTCTCTTCCTTTTATTTGATGTCATAAAAGAAAATAGCATTTTATATGGCCAATTTTATGTTTCTGTTGTTCCTTAGAGTTTTATGTCACTGTTGGGTTGTAAAATAATGTTTGACTCACTTTTAATTAGAATGAAGCATCTTTTGTAAAAAAAAAGATGGATCGGCACAAAAAAAGCCTTACAACTTTTTTGTAGCTTTTTCTATCTCAAACTCTCATTAGTTTTCCTCGAGACTAACTAGATATCTCACCAACCCAATCTCAAAAAATTGGTGTTTACATAGTTATAAGCTCAATTGTAGCACTGGATGTTAGATAGCAAGTGAAAGTACAATCTTTCTTAGTAAATCTCAACTTAAGCACACTTGTTTTGATCTTGATAATGGATTCTAACATCTAATAGCCAAGAGTTGTTTCCAAAGTATTTCCTAGTGTTTTTATAACCTTTTGGGAGTAAGAAAGATATCAAGGACCATTGGAAATATCAGGAAAAAAAATCCAGAAAGAATAGTGACTGTTGTTATCAAATTTTATAGGAAAATGCCTTTGTCGCCTAGTTTCAAGCAAGTGAAAACTTTCACTCAGTTGAAATTGAGTCTTCAAACACAATTTCAATTTTTTTTCTCCAACAACTAGAATGACTCATAAAATTTATGTTTTGTCCCAATCAACTTGGCAATCTGGTGTATACTAATTTAATTTGAATTTTGGAAAAAAAAAATTTGACTAGACTTTCAAGCTATCTTTTCACCAATTAAAAATTTGCTCAAATGCTTTTTCTTGTCCAAGAGCCAACATGCTCATAGGTATAAGAAATGCCCCCACATTGCCACTATAATTTTTTTTTTAATTACAATGGATATATGTGAGTATTGTTTAAGTAAATCTAGAACATATCCGAAAATCACCCTTATTGGATTGGGTTGGATTAGGTAAAAATGGAACATGGCTTGTGGGTTGGTTCTATATCTAGGAGAATCGTTGGTTTTCAGGTTAGTTCTGGTGTCATATGAAACTAACTCAAGATGGAACCCAACTTATGTTATATGTTAAAATATATGATAACAATTATGAAATTATAAAATTGCTCATATATTTATGTATGTACATGTACATGTAAACATGTACATTACTAAGTTGCTTTATATTTTTATGTATGAACATGTACATTAAAAATTATGATATAACTAAATTGCTTATATACTAAGAACATGAACATCTAAACGTAGATTAAATGGTTTATTATGTTGAATATTTTTTAAACTAATTATGGATGTAATTTTATTGAATTATGAATTTATTAACTGTTATATTCATATGATAAAAACTGAAAAATTTGAGAATCAAAATCAAGAAAACCAGACCCATTGTTCTGGTTTCATTCATTTTTCAGTTCTCGGTTGGGTATGATTTTTTTTGAACCATTATTATTTCAATTTGGTTTGATTCCACTAGGAAATTAAAGTAACTTCAACTCATGCTTACATCTAACAATTGATTACCATATTATATGAACATTAAACTTGAGGTAAAAATGGTATAAACACATAATCTTGGTGACTTGGAGCGTAAATAGCCAAACTTCATCTCCCCAAACATGTTCAAACTTCAATACAAATCAATGCAATAACCACTTAGGGAAGAACATACATTCACATCTATATGCCCACAGTGTAGTAATCTAAAACTAGTAAAACATTTTAGCTACTGTATGTGTCAAGTTCTTACAGCAATTAAAGTGTAGAAAAAATTCAGAAACCATGTCATAGGGGAATATCGCATATCAACCAATTTGACAACTATATCTTCTTCTTGTTTAAGAGTTTAATCGAATGCTTTTTCTTGTCCAAGAGCCAACATGCTCTTAGGTATGAGAACTGCTCCTACATGGCCACTATACATTTTTTTAATTATAATGGATGGGGGTAAGTATGGGTTAAGTAAATCTACAACCTATCCGAAAACCACCCTTATTGGATTGGGTTAGATTAAGTAAAAATGAATTATGACTTGTGGGTTGGTTCTATATATGGGAAAATCACTGGTTTTGGGGTTGGTTCTAACTTTATATGGAACCAACCCGAGATGAAACACAACTTGAGTTATATGTTAAAATATATAATAATAATTATGATATTATAAAATTGCTCATATATTTATGTATGTAAATGTACATGTAAACATGTACATTACTAAATTGCTTATATTTTTATGTATGAACATGTACATTAAAAATTATGATATAACTAAATTGCTCATATACTAAGAACATGTACATCTAAACATAGATTAAATGGTTTACTATGTTGAATATTTTTTAAACCAATTTTGGATGCAATTTTATTGAATTATAAATTTATTAACTATTATATTCATATAATATAAACTAAAAAATCTGAGAACCATAATCAAGAAAACCAAACCAGTTGTTCTAGTTCTATTCATTTCTTGGTTTTGGGTTCAGTATGATTTTTTTTTAACCATTAATGTTTCGGTTTGGTTCCATTCTACTAGAAAATTAAACTAACTTCAATCTATGCTTACCTCTAACAATTGATTGCCATATTATATGAACATCAAACTTGAGGTAAAAATGGTGGAAATACATAACCTTGGTTACTTGAAATGTAAATTAGCCAAACTTCATCTTCCCCAAACACATTCAAACTTCAATATAAATCCATCATTGTTTTTCTTTTTTAAAAATGGAATTCTACACTTGATCATACATATCAAAATCACTGCAAGAACCACTTAGGCAAGAACATACATTAACATCTACATGCCCGCAATGTAGCAATCTAAAACCAGTAAAACATGTTAGCTACTGTATGTGTCAAGTTCTTACAGCAATTAAAATGCAAAAAAAAAATTCAAAAAGTATGTCATAGAAAAATATTGCATATTAACCAAGTTTACAGCTAGATCTTTTTCTGGACTTCATCACTTAAAACTTGTTAGCAATATTGTTGGAAAGACAGCCCACTCCTTCATAGAGCCTTCTCCTAAATGTGACATAAGTGCATTGAATATACCAATGATGTAGGTGAAGGGAGTGAAGACCAAGTTTGTTAATGATTTCAATAGCATTAATAATTGTATTTGGAAGGTCTTGCTTGTTTGCAAATACAATTGGCTTTGTGTGATGCATTTTATTTTCATTTAGCATCTCATAATTCTTGAATAAGGTCTAGCCAGTTACTCTAAGATTATGGGGGATGAAGGGGAGGGAAAAGAAAATACATCAGTTACCATGACAACCAATATCAAGATCTTAACTTTCAAGATTAAACTAAACCAAAACCCATTATTGGAAATTAAAAGAAGGCCAAAATACATATTTAGCCCCCGCATTCAATTGATCAAGACACTTACCCCTTAAACTTGAACTCAGGGCAACTTAGCCCTTAAACTTGGTAAAGTTTGTCAACCACTTTGACTTGCACATGCCATCACCTGACCTTTAACACCTTAACGTCATTTGTCATCTCCCATAATTTCTATCTTCCCACAACTATATCCTTTTTTACCTTGGGTTGGATCTGGTAATCAAAAATCAGTAACCATGGTGATCTTTAATTGGGTTATCAATTTTTTAAGCCAATATGTAATCCTTTTCACCCGCAACTCTTCCACTACCATAAAGTTCATGCCCCAATTTTTTTCCTTTAACTTTACCAGCTTGCATCCTAATTACAAGCTAAAAATCCAGTTCCAAGGTAATGCATTTGCTTTTGGTAGCATTCTGCAATTGACTAAGAATCAATGAGACGTTCATCTCACCAACAGCTTTGGCAGGGCCTTATATGCCAATATTAAGTTGCGACGCCCTCTTCTTTGCCAACTGCCTAGCCTTCTTTATCATTCTAGTTGGTGCGTACATTTTCCTGGTTTCTCAGGAGACTACTACGGCCTTTTCTCGCTGGATTTCATCTTTAATTCTTCTACTAGTAGAAGCACTATGATGGCAGTCCAATTTAATACTTACAACAACGAATGGAATATGGCACTAGCACATATGGGCATTAACATCAATCAATCAACAAAAATCTAGCTTTTTTGGTTTAATCTAATCATGGTTGGTCGCCAACACAAAATCATCAATGTCCTGATAAAGATGATAACTCTTTTGTAAAGTCCATAAATTTAAGATGGAGCAAAGAAATATCATGAAGTTTGGGATAGATTTTATAAGTTTTCCTTCCATTGTTATCTGTATAAAAAAATTATGAATGTACTCCCTATAATTCAATTAAAGTTATAATTATAACTTTAAAAATTCTGGCCTTAAGAAAAAGAAAAAAAAAAAAAGCAAACAAATCTTGACTTAAATTTTGAGCCTTTGTTTGTAACACTCAATCAACTTCTTAGCCTGCCCAACCATCAAATACGTATCTCTAAGTTGCATATGCTTAGAAAAGGCGGCGAGTGTATGATCCAGGCCTTGATTTGGCACTGTCTCCTTAAACCTTTCTTAGTCATAGTAAATCGCAGCTAGCACATGCAAGCCCATTACCAAATATAAGATGAGCGCACCTTAAATGGCCATTGCTCAAACAACTTGGTTGCCTAAATGAATAGTCTAAAGCCTTGAAAGGCTTATCACCAGAGCCAATGGTGTCGTTAGTGAGCTTGAGGAGAAAATAGGTGACTTTTGGGCTATAGAGGGTAGGTCATTGAGGCTGATGGAGACCTACAGTGGCTTTTTAGTGTGGCTAATAGCCATGACCAACTAGCAAACCAATGGTGATGGGTCTAGGATTTTGATGTTATTTTTGGATATTCGACAATTGATCAAATGGAAAAATGGATAATGTGCCTCCCGTTGGAAAAGCCTCATGTTTTGCTTGATTTTATATGCCAATTTTGCACATTTATTTTTATTTTTTGGACATTTTGGGTTTTTTGGAATTTTGAATAGACGCAAAGGGGAAAAAGATTGAGTTTGGCTAATTTGCATTTCAAGTCACCAAGATTATATGTTCACATAATTTGTTTTTCAAAATTTTGATGTTCATATAATATGTTCTTCCATTGTAATTAAAGAAATAGCCATGGTGGAACTATGGGTCTCACAAGGGCCTTTCAGAATGCCACATCAACAATTTCACATCAACAATTCCGTGAAAGATAACGTTGAAATTGAAGGAATGAATATGATTATGACAAAATGTTGAATTAAGGCCACTTTAAGACAACTATAAAAGTGCTTGGACTATAAATGGTTTTTACCCTTGAATAAGATGTAGTACTATTATTTTGAGGTTAAACTACAAAAGCCTCATGTAGTTTGATCTAACATACACTTTGCCTCTTCTATTTTTAAAAACATACACTTTACTCCTTACTTCCTTTATAGTGTCCGAGAACAACTTCTAAAGCCCTAAATTAAACTGTCTGATAACTAGGGGTGAAAGCTTTCAACCCAAACCCAAAACCTAATCTAAAACCCGATGTATAAGGTTGGGTTAGAAGAAAGGAAAACAAACATTTAGGCCAAACCAAACCCGACCATATTCTAAGACATAGAAGTTAGGATGATTTAGGTTAAATCCAAAACCACAAGGTTAACCTGAATTTAGGCCTCAAACTAAAAAATATATAATACATATGCCCAGCCCATTCCCTAATTTGCTTGTTGAGCCCATTACACCTAAGCCTATGTAACCTTAAATGACCTCCCTTCCTGATCCCCATCCTTAACCTCGTATCGCCGCTGGTCCTCTGCCCTGTATGGCTGCATCCTTGCCTTTGCCTTCCTTGGCCCCTCATTGTTGCCTCTGCCTTTCACCTCTTAATAGCCCTACTTCACGTTGCCTACCTGCTGTCTTTCCTCATTTCACCAGCTAGCACGAGATTATCACTCTCGCCATCACTTGGTTTGTTTTATAGTTCGTTCATCATACGAGATTGTCGTCATTTCCATCATTTGGATCGCTCGTCGTACGAGATCGTTGTCTTCTAGTTTGTATGTTGCATGAGATCGTCGCTATCCCCGTCACCCAGCCGTCAATCTCCTTCTCAATGCTCTACGCCCGTAGCTCCACAATCAGTTTCCTCATTAACCTCTGGTTTGCCATTTGCCACCGTTCCTTAATTTGCATTGTTATCCTTCGTAGGGAGTGTCAGGTAAACCCTATCTTAACCCTATATTTTCGGGTTATGGTCGATTCAGGTTGAGGCAATAAATAGGATCAGGTTGGGTTAAATTTTTCAGATGGAGAAGTTGCATGAAAATTTCAAGTTCTGACTCGAACCCAACCTTAAGCTAGAAATTTACAGCCCTACTAATAACAATGTTCCAGTAATTTTAAAATTTTTGATATTTTTTTCATAGCTAACTAATTTTTAAAAATATTGATATGCATTTAGAAGAAAAAAAATACATTTACAAAAAGAAAAAATTGATAATTTAAAATGTTTATTAACTATTAAAAAATATTAAAAAAACTGACATTACTAGAAAATTACTATCGTACAGTTTAAATTACAGTTTCAGAAGTTATTATCAGATAATATAAAAAAACCGAGAGTAAAGTGTAGGGTTTTGAAAATAAATAAATAAACTGTAGGTTAAAGTAAACCTCGGCCCAATTTGTAACTTTCCCTTTATAATCAATCATGCACAAACACTTTTCCTAAATGGTGCTGATTTTTGCGATGGTCATCCTAAATCATTCCCCAATTCTCTCACCAGTACACCGCAATTTGTCTGCAAATTATGCTTTATTGGATTAAAAGTCGTTTTTTTTTTTTTCCTGTTTTTCCTTTTCCATGCAAATCATAATGATGATTATTCTTTTCTTCCATCGTTTTAGCAATTTCTGTGGCAACCAAAATCATGCTGCCGGTAGGCTTTTGTTAAATCAGTATCGGATATTGTTGTGCAACAACATTTCGCTGCCTTTACTTTCTCTGTTTTAAAAAGTACAATGCATTCTTACGTGAACAAAAATTTAGATATGCATAGTTTATATTTTTTTAATTTTACTCCTAAATTAAAATTAAAAATAAAAAAATTTGGTCTTATGTAATGGAGTTTAAGTACTGATTAACAATGATTTATTTTTAGATTTAGCGTAGTAAGGATTTAAATAAAGATTAAAAAAATATTTTTATACAGTAAAAACTTAAACAAAAATAGTGAGATAAATTAAAATTTAAAAACCTTTTCAAAAGGGGAAAAGCTTCAACATCTTTGAAATAGTCCAAACAACAATACTCTTTATATCATTTTTAGTACGGAGGAGTATCATGCAAAATGTTGGAACGCTAGTACCGGAGCATTTGGCTTCTGATTGAAGCAAACAATTAATTCAATCGGGCAAAACTACAGGAACTGATTGTGGTTAAGTAGTTGCATTATTGAATAACTTTTGTTGAACCTAGAGCATCTATACTATGCTTGATTATAATGGGTTGATATGCTTCATGATCCTAAGAAAAATGATTAAGTGACACTACTAACATTGAAAAAATAAAATAAAATGTTGAATTGTTATTAAATGAAGTACATGTCGATCCAATGGTTTACAATCATAATCGGTTCACCTACTTGGGATTTCTATGAATATTTTTTCTTTGGCCCACCTACTATATCCATACTTTTGTGATATTTTCAAAATTGTTACTGTGCCTCGAATAATATAGTTATCTAAAGAGAATAACACTTTATAGAATATCACATTTATCTTAAGGGAACAACACATTTATCTAAATGGAACAATGTTTCATATGCTGATTCAAAGAATATTATTTAGGAATAGTATTTCATCTAAAATTACTAATATTTTACAAAATACCACATTTGTAAGAATGAAATAGCAGGAGACGTTGTACTCTATTGGCTCATTTAATTATGAGGTCGATGATGAGTTCCAAGTGAGCGTGAATAAGACTTATCATAGGAATACATCTGATAATGAGGAGATTGAAAGAGATGATGCTACGATGACGGCTGATAAGAGTTAGCTGAATGAGTATGTTAATAGTAGTATTGAAGGACTTAGCTTTTATTTAAAGTCAAGTATAATTTTATTCAATAGTTCTATTTTGTTTAGTAATAAGTGATGTTCCACACATACAGTTGTGTTGTTCTATAATATATTATTCATTTATTAAGATGTGTTGTTCATAAAAAATGTTGTTTCATGCAGTAATAATGTTGTTTCGTTCATATAAATGTATTATTCTGTAATATGTTGTTCATTTCATAAGATGTACTATTTGTAATAAATCTTGTTCATTTAGTAATAAGTGTTATTCCATTCAATAATAAGTATTGTTTTGTTCATACAAATGTGTTGTTCTGTAATATACTGTTCATTTCATAAGAAATATTGTTCGTAATAAGTGTTATTTCATTCAGTGATAAGTGTTGTTCCTTTCAGTAATAAGTGTTGTTCCATTCATACAAATTTGTTATTTTATAATATACTGTTCATTTTATAAGATGTATTATTTATAATAAGTCCTGTCCCATTTAGTAATAAATGTGGTTCCATTCAGTAATAAGTGTGGTTTCATTCAATAATAATTGTTGTTTCATTCATACAAATATGTTATTATGTAACATTTTGTTTATGTTGCAAGATGTGCTGTTTGTAATAAATGTCATTTCATTCATATAAATTAGTATTCAACTTAGTATAACGTAGTGTTTTTTTTGTAGAAAAGTTTCGTTCTACATAGTAGTGTTCATTTTATAAAATATGTTGTTCAAAATGCATTGACTGTCTTGTGATAGTACATTTGCAGTTTGAAAATATTAAGGTACAAATTAGTATTCAGCTTAGTATAATATGATATTCTTTCTATAAGAATATGTTGTTTAACGTAGTGGTGTTCATTTTGTAAAAGATATTGTTCAAGATGTGGTGACCTTCTTATATGGGTGGTGTTCATTTCTCTATTTGAGTTGTTCAAGATGTGGTGACAGTTTTATAAATATTGTGAAAATATGGGTATCTTATGTAGATTTGGTTTAATGTATAGCCACTATTTCTTTAATCAAAAGTATTATTTACAAAGTACGAGGATTATGAGATATTTATATCTAAATGATGGAGGAATGATTGTTTTTTTTTTAATCAGAAAGGTACCAAAACTAGTATTTAAAAATATTATGTGAAGAAGTGGGGGCGAATAGACTTTAGACCTCCCCATTTCCACAGTGTCCCTTTGCCAGCTCACCGAGTAGCTATGACATTTTTATGCAGAATACCACTCAACTGGATTTGAATCTCCTATGTTTATGTGCAAAAGCCTCAAAGATAAATATTGATAAATAAAATGTTTCAATTTCATCCAAATGTGCCAAGTTTAAGAGTTATCCATCTGGCTTGTGCTAGTGATTGATGATTTTCAGTGAAGTGAAGGAAAATTTTCTTCACTCAAAATTTGGATACTTTTTTTAGTAAACTCCATATGTCATCCATAAACTATATCTAATATTGCTAATTCATCCTTAAACTATCAAATGTTACTTAATCATTCCTAAACTATATCTAGTATTACTTAATCATCCTACTGTCCATTACAACCGTTAAAGATAGATGAAAAAATGATGTGACTATTGATGTGACATGAAAAAATGATGTAGCTGCTTATGTGGCATTACTTTTTTATCTATCTTTGACAGTAAGATAGACGGCAGAACAATTAAATAACACTGAATATAGTTTAGAAATGATTAAATAATATTTGATAGTTTAATGATGAATTAACAACATTAAATATAGTTTAGGGATGATTAGTGGCATTTACCCTACTTTTTTTTTTTTGTTTTTTGAGTCACTTCTTACTGTTGGATTGATTGCTCGTACTGCCAAAAGTTGTCTTCTTTGGAGGCACCAAACAAGAAATTATATAATCCTATATTTCGCATGCAAGTTTCATATGTTATAATTACATATATTTTCTTGCTCGGTTCTCGAGAACATGTACAATTGTAACACGCTGTTGCCTATTGTGTAGGCAAGCTCCCATGGAGATTCCTCTCAACAAGCGCGGTACCCGAAAATGTGTTTTCTTAGGATTTTAATTAATTTTTTTTTCTTAAATTTTTTTAAAATAATCATGCATTATCATATACTGCTACTT
This sequence comes from Aquilaria sinensis, assembly GCA_005392925.1. Taxonomy (NCBI): domain Eukaryota; kingdom Viridiplantae; phylum Streptophyta; class Magnoliopsida; order Malvales; family Thymelaeaceae; genus Aquilaria; species Aquilaria sinensis. The sequence continues at coordinate 436,635 of SMDT01002881.1, read as the reverse complement.
TCTATTGCTCCCTCCATCTCGATATTTATGCACTATTTGAGTCTGCATGTAAATCAAGGCGTGTTACTATTTGCATCTTCTTTTTTTCTTTGTCTGTAAAGTTTTTTGAAGTCGGTTCTTGTTTGCTCTCATGGTCACTTCCTCCATTGACGACCTCGATCCTTCACTCCATCCTCGCTGGAGTACTAGTCGATTCTCGTTGTATGTAGCCATCCACCATCAATCAAGCTGTTCTCAATCGCTACAGTTCTCGATCATGCCATAGCTCTCAACTTGCTCGTGACCGAAGTACCAATCACCTTCTCGATCCATTATCATCCTCAATCACACTTCGCTTCCTTTATCTCCGGTTCCTCTGATCACCTTCGAACTAGCCGATCGCTTCTCCTGGAAGATTCACCGTCTCGATTCACATCTTTCTATTGATTCATTTCGTTGCCTTCATCGCGTCAATTCGTAACCTTCACCTCTGTCACCTTGTTGATTCATTTCGTTGGCTCTGTCAATTCATTTTGCCTCCTCCATCGCCCTGTCAATTCCATCACCTCCGATTCCTCTTTCTTTCTTTTTTTTTCCAAAAATTTATAGTGACAAAGTCTATTTGTCTTTTTCATGTTTTGGAGATCTAATTGGAAATTTTTTGTTTAATTTTTTGGGCCTGTGTGTTCATCTTTCAAAATTCATATGGGAGAGGAGGGAAAAACAGAAGAAAAAGAAAAGAAAAAATGACAAATAAATAAGGGTAATTGTCATTTTATTTTTTAAAAATTTACTAAAATAGAAAATGTTGTAAAGAATTTAAGACAACAAAAAAAAATGGTGTAAATAATATAGAACAAATGGAGTATTATTTAAAACATTTCACCTTTTTAACTTAAATTTGACTTCAATTTATTTATATTATTATTTATTAAAAAAAATTTAAAACATATTTAGAGATTGTATGTCTTTGTTTATCATTTATATATAAAGACTTTTCATTTATATTCTAAAATTATGAAAATAAAAAATTATAAATTAATTGATGTGAATAGTCAATATTGTAAAGAAATTCATACGGAATGAGTAATTAATTAGGAGTTAATTGAAAAGGTAAAGAAATTGTGACATATTTTGTAACAAAATAAATAAATAAACTTATGTATATCATACGATAGATATATAAAATAAACAAAAGTATGAAATATAATTATGTTTTTCATAAAAGCGAGTATCTATCCACAAGGAAAATCAATCCGGACCGTACTAATGTGGCTATAAAACTTAAACAAGCATCCTTGCATTGCTATTTGTGTCTCACCTACTAGTTACTACCCGAATTTAACATCCAAACTGCGTACGTGTTGAATTGTTTTTATGGGGAGAGTATGGGATGTGTATAACCGAAAACAACCTAAATAATTTCTATTGGATTGGTTTGAGGTAAATAAAAATTGATGATATGCCATAGCTTAGTTTTATAGGTGGGAACCTCTCAGTTATTAAATTGGTTCTAGTTTAATGTAGAACAAATTAGAGCTAGAACCAAATTGAAAATGTATATTTAAATATATTATATGATTTATAATGTTACATATTTACACATACATTCATTTATTTATAACTATATGAGGGTGTTTTTGTAACTTAAAACATATGATTGTCTCTTTAATAAACTTTCATTTGTAATAACTTAATGTGCTACTCTTTTAAGTTGTATTAATTAAATGTGTGTTTAAACTTAGATATAGTGGTGAATTACACTAAATATTTCTTAATATAATGAATGTTGATGAATTTAGTTATTTTCTGTCCTTCAATTATTATCTTAGATGAAACTTTATTGGAGTTTATAGTCATTACAAGTATCTAATGTAAAATGAAAGGAAATGATAACTAGAACCGAAAAAACAAACCCACGGTTTTAGTTATTTTCGATTCTTAATTTTTTAGTTGGATTGAAATTTTATGAAACTAGCTTTAATGCCAGATTTATGGGGGCCCATCTTTTTGCAAAAAAAAAATGACAAATGATATATAATTTGGTAATTAGATCACCCTTTAATTGTTACCATTACATTAAAAATATAAAAAGTGATCATTCTCTTCTTTATAGAAATATATATATATTTTTTTGCAAAAGCCTGTTTTAGCCTCTTAACTTTATGTTTCATCCACCTAGATTAATTTTTTTTATAGCATACTTTTCTCTTCAAGCATAGGATAAGTTAAGCACAAGATAAAGTAAAAGAGATCAAGTAAATATAAACATAGAAGTTCAAGGCCCTTAGGGAATTCTTGCCTTTATATTTCATATTCTTTTAGAGAAAACTTTTCTATAATTATATCAATATGTAAACTATATATTTGATTATTTTAATATTTAAGATGTGTTAAATACAAAAAAAATAATAGTTTGAAAAATCTTAGACCAACTATTAACGGGTATCATTTCAACTTAGTTTTGGCTTCATAATAGCTCGCCTGAATCTGACCATATTCATTATTCACCTCTAGTCTTTATGCATAATGAAGACCCTTTGGTTGGGGTAAAAAGACAGTCAGCCCCCTAACGATTATATGCTACCTTTTGTACCACCCTGAATGACGCAGCTCACCACTCAGCCATTTGATGTACGACACACCTGCACGGACGAGAGCAGATGTGCAGAAGGGTGGGTTAGCAGCTCGAGAAGCAGAACTCTGTAAGTCTAGACACACTACAGTGCATCCTGGTGGTCCCTCTAAACGTGCTATTACCTGTTTAAGAAGCGATCTCATCACATTTAAGCACTTAGGTTGATTTACTCTTATCCCTTAATTTTTTTTTTCTGTATACTTTCAGATATCAACTTTAAAAAATTTAATTTAAATTATTTTTTAATTGTATTGTACTAAATTTAAAATTTCTAGCAACTCGTTTAGATTTAATGACTAATGTAGATTATTAATTTTTCGTCTATCTTTATCACACTTCATGTGAAAATTGTAGTTGACTCATACCATACAAAGCTCTAAACCCAAGAAAAAATAGAAAAGGGCATTGCCCATGACGTCGCGAGGGAATATTGCTCATATCCCGAATTACCCTCGCCTTTCATTTTCCCGCGCTATTGCATACAGGAGATGATTAGAAGAGAAAGAAAACGGAAAATGTTGACACGATTTTCAGGCGGTAATTGTATTGTATGAGAGTTTACGATTCTTTTTAATTTCATTCATTCCCAAACATGAATGGGATATTCATGTGGGGTGAACTTGGCGTGAAATTCAGGAAGTCTTATATTTGAGGGTGGCTGAACTTTGTGTATATATGCTCGTAATTATTTTCTAGAATCGTGAATTGTCTGCTACTTAGTTACCTGTTCTTCATCATCTCCCCACTCAGAAGCATTAGTCTCCATTTCCCCCCAACACTTTTTCGTATGTGTATTTACATTTTCTTTTATTAAAAAAAAAAACAGTTGGGTGATTGACCTATCACGTATCACCTATAATGAGTTGGAGTTGAGTAACTAACTTGTACGAGTTGGTTAAGTTTAACGACTTTTGGTGCATTTAAGTCTTTCTTTTAGAGCTTTCATATATCTATCTTTCATTGTGATGTATAGTTTATAAATTTGTCATCATGGTTTGTGATGTTATGCATCACAATCTTACCATTAGTGATCCGGTTATCACAGAGACAGATAACCACTTTATAATTTTCCCTTTTCTAAGATCTTATATCATTGGGGAAAAAATATGGTAGAGTTTCAAAATCATATGAAATTTTGAAATCAAATAAAATGAGAGTATGTATTCACTCTTTCAATTTCAATACTTATGCCTTACGGGTTTGGATTTGACTCCCAGTTTGAACAAACCTAAAAAGGTCTAGGAGACACATAACCCAAAAAACTTTCATAAGCAAGTCAGGTTTGCCTTAGGATTCACTTAGCTCATAAGCAGCAGACCATGTAAGGGATGAATGATCAATATGTCTAGCACCATTCATGTCCGTCCTATAGGTTGTGTCAAATACTACCACATCCCAAAAAACCTTCTAGTCATCATACATTTGAGAATCCTACCAAAAGAAATTCATTAAGCTATCATCAACTACTTGACATTTGTAATGAAAGTTACCATAATTGTTCAAATTTTCCCTAAAACAATCAAGCAATGATTGTGCATCCCAATTTGAATTGATCTTTCATGATTGAAGAAATTAAATAAATCCTTCTTCGTAAAACTAATAGTTTGAATGTCATCTACTTCTTGATACAGTATTCTAAAAGCATTTATAGCCCTGATATAGATCCTCATAAAATACAGCAATATATTTTTCTTCCCTTTATCAATATGTCTAGCACAATTTAATAAGTGATTTTAATGTAGTGGGAGAAAAGAGTGATTATGTTGTCTCTCATACTTGGTACATTCCCAAACACCACCAACAATCTTAAAATGAACATATGTCTTACATCTTGTATTATAACAGGGCCCTGAATAAGTTCCATCCTTATGTGAACTCTATTTTTCAACTGCACTAGAACAACAAAACTCTCTTGCGGAATAAGAACCATCAGCCCTACGCCTCAACCTTGTATTCCTTATATCAAACTCATGGGAAAGAGCATGGTCCTTATAAAACTCATATGCACTTTCCACACTATAAAACTACATTCCACATATACTTACTTTTTCACAACAATCAACTTCAACAATATTTATAGAAAACAACTATCAAATATAATATGAACAAATAGACAATACTAAAAGAACAAATCCTATAACTCAAAAGAACATCTACCTCAAGCCACGATAGCAAAGGAAACAACCAAAGAATTAGATAACAAAGACAAACCACTTCCATCAACAACTTCAAGCAATGACTCAACATCAATTCTAAATTCTAGACTACTAGAAACAACTCCAAAGATACCTAAGACCATAAAAAAAAAAAAAGCAAAACATCACAAAACATTCAAAACCAACTAAAACTTGAATCAAATCTCAAGAAAAAACAAACACAAGAAGTCATATCAAACCCGCATTCAAAATTGCTTGTACATTGGGCGAAAAATTACATGGAGAAGCGTTCAAATTTAGTTAAGAAATGTGATCCATTGCATGGACCATAATCAATAAAAAATGAACCAGCGATCACTTCACCTATTAAATGAAAACTTAGCTCTCAGATTAAAAAAACAACATTAGAGTCAAAATCTCTCAAAACAAAAAATGAATAGAAAACAAAACAAATAAAAACATGAAAACACAAAATTGAACATCAGGAATAGACAGAAAAAAAATCAGAGCATCATGATCCAACCTCAAGCACGAAAACAGAAGAAAACCAACGAGAAGGTTACTGCTATCGGAAATCGAATTGGAAGAGAATGATCCATCGTCAAGCATGAAAACAGAAGAAAATCAGTAATGGCGGCAAGATTAAAGTAGATCACGAGTTTAGAGAAAACATTACTGCTATCGGAAAATGAGATCGTGAGTTGAAAGAAACCATTACTGCTATCGAAAAATGAATAACAAAGCCTGACAGTGAAGAAAACAAATAATTTAACTAGTAGCAATCTAGTAATTTCGCTCAATCACATAGAACTCACTTTTATCTAGGCTTATATGTGAGCTCAGCCTATACAAGTTTTATTCAAATCATAAATGGGTTGATAACTTGCCTAATGGAGAGGGGCCTTTCTCAATTTTACTTGCTTTTCACCCTTACTGTCCACACTTTGTTACCAATTTTCATAAGGAAGGGCTATTCTTTAAAAAGAAAAGTCTTACTGTTATAGATGACAAACTCCATTTTTGTGAATCTTATGTTGTAGGGTTTATGGAGATGAACGGTCTAAATGTATCTATGACACATGTTTTCTAAAACTATAACCCTAAATAATATCTTTAATCATAGAAAATAAATAATTCTGTGAATGCTCTAACAACATCCTTAATTGTAGAAATTTGAGTACATTTTAAGTCAGATCCCAAGCTAGTTTGGCTATTAGACATAAGGTTAGAAGGTTTTTTTTTTTTTTTTTGTGGAGGATTATCTTTCGTATGAACAATTATAGATGTAAAAGAGACTGTTCTGTTTTTTTCTTCGCAGAGGATTTTGTCCGTCGCATGTCTTGAAGAGCAAGGATTGTACCCCTGGTGCCCTTTAAGAATCTAACTGTCCTCCATTACCCGCAAATCAATGGCCCTAAGATAAGAAAAAAAAAAAAAAAAAAAAGAGCAAAATTTCTTGAAAACAGGAAAAGTTCAAAAAACACTTTTATTTCTTTCGCTATTAAAAAAACCACATTTCGTTTCCCTTCCCATCCGATAAGCTGTATATATATAAATTCACCCCTATAATAATCTACGTCAATACACTTCACTCCAACCTCGCCCGTCCTTTCATTTCAAAAAACCCCTCCACACTGCTAAAATGCGCCGGCTTCTCCCGGTGCTCCTCTGCGTCGCCGCAGCCGTCATCCTCCTCCCTCCACCTCTGGCTACCGCCTGGCGCCCATGGCCCCACCTCAAGCCCAACTCTTCCGACCTGCTCTTCGGCGGCAACAAGAAGTTCGAGGGCTCCTCGGAGTTCGTCCACATGAGGTACCACATGGGTCCGGTTCTTACTGCCAACATCACCGTACATACAATCTGGTACGGAAACTGGCAGACAGCCCAGAAGAAGATCATCCGCGAGTTCATTAGCTCGCTTTCCGCCGCCGGTGCCCGGAAACCCTCCGTCGCCGGCTGGTGGAACACCGTCCGCCTCTACACAGACCAGACAGGCTCCAACATTAGCAGAAATGTCCAATTGGGGGAGGAGAAGAACGATAGATTCTACTCCCACGGGAAATCGCTCACCCGATTGTCGATTCAATCGGTGATCAAGAGCGCCGTCACGGCAAGAACGAAGCCGCTTCCGATAAACCCAAAGAGCGGCCTCTACCTGCTGCTCACCTCCGACGACGTGTACGTCCAGGATTTCTGCGGCCAGGTATGTGGCTTCCACTACTTCACTTTTCCGGCCATCGTCGGGTACACCCTGCCGTTCGCCTGGGTCGGCAATTCGGCGAAACTTTGCCCGGGGATTTGCGCGTACCCGTTCGCCGTGCCGGACTATATTCCGACGAAACCGTTGAAGTCACCCAATGGCGATGTCGGGGTCGACGGAATGATCAGCGTGATCGGGCACGAGATGGCGGAGCTAGCCACAAACCCGCTGGTGAACGCGTGGTACGCCGGGACAGACCCGGTGGCGCCGGTGGAGATAGCGGATTTGTGCGAGGGAATATACGGGACAGGGGGCGGAGGGTCGTACACGGGGCAGCTGTTGAGCGACAAGGATGGCGCCACGTATAACATGAAGGGAATCCGACGGCGGTACCTGGTCCAGTGGGTGTGGAACCATGTTGTTAGTTACTGTACCGGGCCCAATGCACTAGACCAGTGAAGTAAGCTGGTTTGCTGCTATTTCTGGTTAATCTGGTGGGCTTGTATTTTTTTTCTTGTGTTGTGGTTTTTGGGGATTAATCAAGGGTTTTGTTTTGGCAGCAGCATGATGATTAGTTAAGGGTAGTTAAGTTTGTTAATTATCTGTACTTTTTTGTGATAATTATTTTTGTAATACAATCTCTGTATACCAAAAAAAATTATGCAGATGGCGTTGTGTTCAAAATCAAATCTTGGTACTTCTGATTTCTGGCAGTGTTTGGAATTTTTTGCAGAGAGGAGGAGAAATGAGATGAGCCATTTGAATTGAATGATGAAGGTGAAATTGGTCTTTTCCCTTCCCTTGTTCTTTATGGTGCAGCCTGGGGGCTGATATGATTTGATTGCTAATTTAGTTCTATCTCCAGAAACCTGTGCGTGTTCACTAGATTTCTACTCATGGAATAGAGAGGAAGACCCACCATTTCACTAGATTTCTACTCATGGAAGAGAGAGGAAGACCCACCATTTCGTCAAACTTTTCCTTTTTCCATTTTTAAGGAACTTTATTGGGATTTGCGCTCCATGTCCGTGAATATGTTTTTTTTTAAGAAAAGGGAAAATTACAAAAATCCCTATGCTTTGGTCTAACCTACACCTTGCCCCCCTCTATTTTTAAAAATTTACACTTTATCCCTATTTATTTTATAGTGTCTGAAAACAATTTCTGAAATTCTAATTTAAACTGTATAATAATAATGTTCCAGTAAATTTAAGATTTTTGATTTTTTTTTACAACCAACCTACCTTTAACAAATACTGATATGTAATTACAGAGAGAAAAATACATTTATAGAAAGGAAAAATTAATAATTTAAAATGTTTATTAATTATAAAAAAATATTAGAAAGATTAATATTATTGGAAGATGATTATCGTATGGTTTAAATATAGTTTCAGAAGCTGTTATAAGAAAATATAAAAAATATAAGGGGCAAAGTGTAAGTTTCTCAAAATAAAGGGAGCAAACTGTAGGTTATGGCATATCTCAGAGGTATATGTAAATTTCTCAAAAGAAAATATAGAACTAGAAGAGGGCTTAAAATTTCAAAGGAGTCTTACTATTATTATAAAATAACTTAAATATACATTTGGTCCTTATCTTTGTCAACTCAAATGAGTTAGTCTCTTAACTTTAATTCAGTGAGAGTTGGTGCCTCAAGTTTGCAAAATGGTGTGACTTAGTCCTTTGATTGATGGATTGAGTTATGGTGTTAATGGCTTGTTGAAGTGAAAATATGCTTTTAGTCATTGACTTTTATTTGTTCGTTTACATTTTTCTCTATATATTTTATATTTTCAATTTGATTACAAAACAAGTAAGGGGACAAGAAAGTTAGCTCTCAAATTGCCTTTTGAATTTTCCAGCCACCATTGTCTTCATTTGGGCTACTCTCTCTTTCTCACACACGCATGCTCGTCTATGCCAAATTCACCAACTCATCTTCTATGGAGGTTGAAAGTGGTTGTGGCTCAAGCTCACACTTCTTAATTAACCCAAAACCACTGTCGCATGAGTTGGCCTTTCTCCATCTCCATTCGATTTGCTACATCTGCCCCTTGACTCCTTGTCGCTTGCTTCATTGTTGCCCTCATTGTCAACCTTACATTCCTAGCACCATTGCCCTTCTCTTCTCCCCATTAATGCTGCATTGTTCTTTGATTTCTTAAGCTGCGTCGCTCTTTGATTTCTCCACTTTGTTATGTAGGTCTCTTTCTCTAAAATCAATTTGGGATTTCGGCCCAATTGATCTTTAGGTATACATTTGATTTCCTTCATTGTTAAAATTCTTTGAAATTTGAAAATATCGAGCCAATGGTGATGTACATGTCGAGCTGATGGTTGTTAGAATTCTAAAAAATTTGAGAAATTTCTTGGACTGAGAGTCAATGGTGTTGCACATTCTTCGATTTGCCACCCTTGTGGAGATGATTTAGAAGTTCAACGTCAGCTGTTAATGTGAGGAAGCTGGATAAAGCAGCAGAGCCTATAGTGTTTGATTTGGTGATGCCAGAGGTGGGGCAGGCAAAGCTTGCGAAGCATATCAACACCATCAAATTCAAGTGACATCACGTGCACGCTTTTCATCCACCAAGGGACTAAATCGCTTAATTTAGTAAAATTTGAGGACTAAGTTGTTATTAGTATTCAAGGACTAAGTCATAATGACTCAAAGTTTAAGGACTAGCTTGTCCGAGTTTGCAAAGTTGAGTGACTAACTGTGTATTTAGGCCTTTGAAAATTTAGCTGGATGAGATTTCAACAAGTTGTGAGTTGTGATTGATTGAACGTAGTCTAATTAACTAGATTTTTCATCAGTACTTTTTTCCTCTTTTGTGCGCATTAGACTAGAAAGAGGTTAATGGGAAGAGGAAAATTGTAAGGTTGAACTTAGTAGATAGTGAACCTTGGTATATACCACATAAATTTGTGTATTTGTACTTTGTTGCCGAGTTATTATCTTGTTAAATCGCTATGTGAAATAGAATTCTGACACGAACAAAAATCATAAGCGATCACTCAGGCATTTTATATTCTAAATAGTTTCAATTGTAGGAAAGTTTGTTACTATAAGTTTTGATTGATGAAAAGTTTTAATTGTCTGACGATTCATCATGATAATAAATGTGTCACGTTGTAAACTATAAGTATGTATCAATATTATTGTCCTCTACAACACATATGAGGAAAATTCTTGTACTTGCATTCATGACACTCAACCGTTGAAATAAATATAAAATTAGTTTTAGTTAAGAATTTTCAAATCAAGTGGTTTAATCAGGTTTCTTACATAGAGAGAGTTTTCTCTTAAGGTTGGAAAAAAAAATTTCCCATTATTTATTGCCTGCAATATAGTTTCAATCAACTTCAATTTATTTTTTTTTCCAGTGTAAAAGACTAATATTTAGCTAATAGGGAAATTATAGAAACCTCATGTAACAAATAGGTAAAAAATAATTTGGAAAACAATAAAAAACTATTCTCTCCATCCACATTCTCTACAATATTTATCATTTTGGATCATTTCAATTCTCAAATTTTTATGATATTTTCATATTTAGTAAATTATTTTATCATAATATTTTCAAACTATCATTTCAATATTTATGTTTTTTCATCTTGATTTATGTGCAAGAATTGAAGAGTAAAAATAAAAATAATATATAATTTTTTTCCCTTGTCCTCAATCTAAAATGAAAATAATATATAATTTTTTTTCCTTGTCCTCAATCTCTGTGTTAAACCCAAATTTCAAACAACCCACAATTTACATATTTTTTATACATAATGTTATTTTTACTAAATGTTCTACTAGAGTTTGTGAGTACCTCTAAAACAAAGATAATGGATAGAGATAAAATCATGTCCAATTCCCAGTTGAATTTAAAATTGAATACTCACCAAATCATTTACTACGTATAAATACGTTTACCACGAGTTGGAACTTGTCTTGAGCCTTGTTGAGCTTGAACTCAAGTATAAAATTAAAATTGATATGTTCTTGAGCTGTGCTTTGAGCCTAGTGAGTTTAAACATAAGCTTTATTTAGACTTTAACAATTATGGTAAAAAGGGTGAGTTGCACTTGCTCCACCGAATTAAATCATGATTTCCTACATCCCTATGGTTTGAAACTCTCAGTTCGCCCCTCGTCAAAAGTGAATGTAATTATATATAAAATTAACTACAATTTACCCTATAGAGTTATATGACACTTGCATGCAACAAACACTGAATTTCGGGCCGAAATTATTGGGTTTAGGTTAAATTTGAAACATAAAGAGCCTCTTTTAACCCAAAAAAATCAACTCGAACTTGACCAAAAACATCTAAGAGCCAATTCATTTTAACTTAAGTCAACTTAATCTAAAATTACTTATTTTATTTTTACATTTGTTTTACCCAAAACTAGTTTCATTTCGAAACAAATATTATATAGATCTAATAATCCATTTGAAAGTAAATGTTCATGATGTTATTAAATTTTTATAATTTTTTTATTGTTAGGTATTAAAAAAGATAAATTTATAAAAATTTAATTTGATTATAAAAATTGTATTTTCAATGGATTATTACACTTGCATAATATTGGTTTATAAATAAAATTAATTCCATAAAAAAATACTATAAAAATAAAATAAACCATTTAAATTAAGTTAACTTAAGTTAAAATGAATTGGTTATAAGAAACTGACTCGACTTGAATAGGACCAATTCGAGATTGGAAATCAGGATTCAGGTTAAACCAAAATATTCCCCGTAGCAAGCTTGCAAAAAAAAAAAATTTTATATAACAAACACTCGTAAATTAGACGAGGGAAATGAAAAAAAAAACAATTCATGGCTAAATATCAAAACCAATCCCAAACCTATTACTACCCTCACTATGATTTATCTTTCTATTTTCACCCACACCAATCTATCTTTCTGCTTTGCTCGCTTTTCCTAATGTCTAAAATTAGGGAAAAGTACCAATAGCTCGTCATAGTTATAAGTCTGGATTATATTACTTCCTATAGTTTTGAGTGATTTCAATTGTATCACTAGGTTGTGATTTGGTGCCAAATTGATCCCCAAATTTTTGTACCGAGACCAGTATAACTACCAATATAACTGACGGTGAGAATATTCTATTAAATGATAGAATATTCCATTTAAATGTGAATGTGTGGCAAATAATTGACAAAATGGCATGCCTTGTGTGCAAAATGCAAAACCTCTATAGCTAGGGACATGGACCAAATAACCACCATAGTTAGGGACATGGATTGAATTTCCCACCATGTCTACTGTCTAACCTCTTTCCATCATTTCCAGCCTTGATCTACCGTTATCCCTTCCTCCATCACTCTCTGATCCCATTGTTGATTTAACCAATCTAACCTTTATCATCATCGTCCAACATCACCTTAGTCGCCATCATTGTTCATGCCTCATCCTCCACCATCATCATCGGCGTTGCCAAATCAGAGGAAGAGCCATTACAAATTCACCAGTTGCCGCTACCTTGCACACCATCTGTTCATTAAAAGATCACTGTCGCCATTCCTTTTGTGACCTAGGCCCCAATCACCCTAAAACCATTACCTTACTGCTGCCAGAATTGAAAATCTGAGAAAAAGAGGCCAGCTCATAGAGGAAGTGGTTGGGGTGGTGACCTAGGCAATGGAGAGAGAGCCAGTTTTGGGGCGGTTGGTGGGCTTGAAGGTAGACACAGCACGTAGAAGGAGCAACAATGATGTTGGAGAAAAGCGATAACGATGGAGAGGAAGAATAATGCCATGTTAGTGTATACAGTTAACATTCTCAATGTCACATCAACATGCACAGTTATTATTTTATTTACAATTTAGCACCACTAATGGCATAGTGAACAATTTGACATCAAATTATAACTTTGATTATGATTGAAATAACCCTAAATCATAATGAGAAATAGGATTCAGACCCATAACTATCATGGGGTTTTTTTTTTGGTAATTTTCCTCTATAATTGAACTATGGTCCTTTTGTGTCGGCCTCGACCTTGACCTCGACTATGATAAGCCCATTCTCTTCACTTGAGGCCACTTTTTACTGCCTTTTCCTCCTAATTCGTTCTCCCATACTTGCCAAGCTAGCATCAAAGTTGGAGAAATATGATGATATTGAGAACTTCTCTTTTCCATGGATTCGAGGATGGAAGATATGAGATGAAGGCTTTAGAGTGAGTGCACCATTCATGACGATAATGATATTGAAAACCTTGATTTCAACAAATAGATTCAGAAAGAAAATTTCCCTCATAATATTTGTGTGCAACTATTGTCCCTTTGATTCATTTTAAGGTTTACATGTCCAAAAATTTTACGCAGAAGATCATATTCAACCAAAAACATAAGGAAAAAACAAGAAATGGACTTGAATGAAATAGAGAGAAGTTGACCCGTATGATGCATTGAAAAGCCATAGATCAGGGTCCAGCTCCCATACAGTCTATTGGAGGAGCCATTACCTAACAAGTCCCTTCATTTTTCTCTTTTAAATTATCTTCAGATGTATTTTATTTTGTGTTACTCATTAATATAGTATGATATTATAAGAAAATTTAAAAATAACTTGTAAAGTAAACTATAATGCATAGTATGCATCTTATAAAAAAAATACAGAGATGGGTTATGAGTGTGATAATTTAGGATCTAGTACTTTAAATTGTATAGTTCATTAAGCTAGAAACAAGTAAGTCCCTATATATCATAACTAAAAAAAAATTCAATGTAAAACAACTCAAGCCTTGACATAGTAATAAAGATTTCTAGTTGTTACAGGTTCAAAGCTCAATCTCACACTCATCCCTCCACCTCTCTTTCCTATGTACCAAGAGAAAACAAATAAATTTAATGTTTATAAGGAAAAATTGATCTTCATATGTTAGAATGATTGTTGTAGAACTTAGTACAATCAAATTATAAAAATCTAGCCTTTTCTTTTGGTTTGACAAGCAAAAAATTAACTTATATTCAATTCCTTAGTTTCTGTTGGGATTTTTTGTTTAAAAATTATAACATGTTAAATGATAATCGAAAAAAATACTCATATATATAAACAATATTAAAACAATAAATTTGTGAATTAATAACTTTTATAAAATACTCACAAATGTACCACACTAATGAAAACAAAAAAGGAAAAAGGGTTAAGAGGCCGGCCAGCTGGCTTTCAGATCCACATTGACATCAATCTTTTTCAAATATCAGCTTCACGAATAAAGACACGAAAATTGAGCTCTCAATTTCTTGAAATTTTTGTGAATCGCCTTTTTAAAGAGTTGGTGAGGTCCTCCTCCTCCAACATATGATAATGTGAATTCATCATCACAATTCCACATAATTCACACTTAACAAATCAAAAGAAAAAGATTTCCTTAAAAAAATCACTAGTAATCGGTATATTAGCGGCGCCCTTGGCATATCTTGCCTTTTTGACCCTGTGACCACTTCCCACCAATTATTTTACTCTTATATTCCCATTAGTCTTCCATCCTTGTCTTCTTTCAGCTGTTGGCCATTAGCAGGAAGAGATTTTTTCCACTTTCCCTGCACCCTAGAGAGAAATAGAACAACAACATAACTAAAATATATATAAAGAAAATTTAAAAGAAGTTCTCTTAGGCCCCACTCATCTTTTCATCGATGACTTGATCAGCAAGCATGCAAGCTTGCTGCACTTTATGTGATCATATTGATTCAAGCACTACAAATTTTTCTTGCCAAAAATGTTGTTCACAAATTTACATTATAGAAAGGTGAAAGCATGTACATCTTCATATCACATGATTTTTTTTATTTTCTACCGTTATTGGTCGATATTAAACTTATCCTTTAATCTTTGAAAGTATATAATACTGTCAGCCAGCCATTAGTCACAGTTATGAATATTATAATTATATCTGCAAGGTTGAAAATCTACATTTTCACTCTCGTTGCCTTTTTATTGTTACACAATAACTTTTGAAATCTTAATTTAAATTATTTGATAATTGTCTCCCATTAAATGAATAGTTATTGGATTTTTATTTGCAATTTGTATAATATGTTTTAAAAATTTAATAAACATTTTAAATTATTAATTTTCTATCTTTGTAATGTAAAATATATTTTTTTAAATTTCAATTAATTGTTAAAAAATGCCACATAACTTATAATTATATAACATAATTATCAAATAGTTTAAATTAGGATTTCAAAAATTGCTGCTAGACAATGCAAAAAAGCAACAGAAAAAGTGTATATCTCTAAACCTCAAAATGTAATTGTAATATCAGCCTATGTTCAAGGATGACAACTATATATTTGACTAACAGTTGATTGATGACTTTAAAAACCGGTGGGAAGTGTATATTTCAAAATGTAAAAGTGTGTAATAGTATCTAAAGTGCAGAGGTAACTATAAAACTAGATTTTTTTTTTGTTTTTTCACATATTTGTGATTTATTGAATGTGGGTCAATTACTTTTTCAAGTTGTTAATTCTTTATATATTTAAATGCAAAACAATATTTTTTTCCTATTATTATTTTAAAAAAGTATGGGAAAATAATAGATTTTAAAATTTATATATAAAAATGTGATTAGCATTGGTGGGTAAAACTAGAGTTTTTTCTAATTAAATAGATGATTAAATGATAATACACACAATATAGCTCTGTTTGAAATAAGTGTTAATGATTGACGTTAGAGTTTGTAAAATGCTTTTAAGAGTAGCTTTAGCTTTTATTTTTAACAATTTAATCTCTACTGTTAATAAATAATAAAAAAATTTAACGATAATCCTAAAAAGGCGCATAGTCACGGATCAGACAAGTAAGCCTAAAATCGCAAAGGCAGGTTATGTTTCTCAAACCACCTTACATGTAATGACATTTGCACGCCTTAACTATTTAAACAAAACGATAAGAAATGTTCATACATGTGAAAGTGGACAGTGAAATGATGTCTAGGAGATTAGGAATAATATATAGAGGATGAATGAATTTTATCTGCAAAATAGAATTATTATACTACTGCATTATTGGGGTGTACTTTTATGTTTCCGGAGTATATTAATTACTACTACCCACAGTTTCCTTTGTTAGTGATCAGCCTAATCAGAGTAAAAGACACGAGAGGTGCAACTAAAAAGGGCTTCGATTTTTGGAGAGAATCCCAGCATTGTCTAGAGGTGCTGAATATTACTATCTTTGTTTCATGTGGTTAAGTTTGCCTTGAATTTATTATTATTATTATTATTATAATATAAAATTTTTATATTTATATGCCAAAATTTTTAAGAAAAATATATAAATTAATTAATGTGAATAATAAATGGTACAAAAAATTAAAAAGTTGAGATGGAGGGAGTGTGATTTTCAACTACAAACAACTTCTATTTACTTGGAAAAGCAAATAACTGAATGGGTTTGAGGAGTTCAAATCCAATTCCTTAATTCCATTTTCTCGTGATATTTATTCGTTTTTTTTGGGGTCAATACGCAAATTCTCTTGATAGTATATATTTCTTGAATATAGTTTTGATTAAACAGTAGGCAAAAAAGCAAGGATAATTAAAAATCCAGTAAAAAGTTGGTGCAAATTGATTAGCATTGAAAGAGGAAGAGGGGCAATAATTAGAGTGGACCTCTTCAAAGGCTCCTATCATGTATTTTTTCACACCGGTTACATGAAATTGACACAGCGATACAGCTTGGTCTAATCACCAGCAGCTGGTCTATCCATGCTCTTCCAATCGCAACCCTGAAAACAACTGGTACCCGCAATGAACAAATGATTTGGTGGTCTAAAATATTCTCCCCGTCCCACATTCTTTGAAACGCTTTTCATTTTGAGTTATCTTAAATTTTTTGAAATATTTTCCATTTTAGTAAGTTTTACCGTGTATCTTTACCATTATATGCTCATTATTTCATCACTCAATTATTCCCTTCCACCTTAAAACTAACTACTAAAGTTAGCAATTCCTTCTTGGCAGTGTGGACAATTCCTTCTTAGCAACGAGTTGGCGACAGTTGAAGTGAGGGAAGAAGGTGACGTCTTGACAATTGAGACGATTGATTGATAGAGATGGGAAGGGAAGCGAGAAGGGCGGCGATAGTAATCGAAGATCAAAGCAACCAATCGACGCATCGGAGACAAAAGCAAGGAGGTCAGGGACAACAATCGATGCTTGTGGAATGGAATTGATGGGATAAGGACAACAGTCAATGTGTCGGGGAAGGCATTCAATGTGACGGCAACAACAATCGACACGACAGGACAACAATCGATGTGTCGGGGATGAAAGCGACATGGTCGGGGACAGAAGTGAGGAGGTCCGAATAGAAGCCCAAGACAAGGTGATCGGACAGACACAAAAGCCAAAGACGAAGACAAAGGGCAAAACAAGAAAACAAGTGCAAAAACAAAGTTGGCTTTAAACTGTGTGCAAAAACATTCGATTCAAACAACATAGGACAAAGGAGTATTAATCAGTAACCTAGAAAATAATTAAAGAGAGAGAGAGAGAGAGAGAAAGAGAGAGAGTCGCACAATGTTTGAGGTTGATGAAATTTAGACCAGACTTACAAGTTAGGGATGGGTACTTATCAAAACTATAGTCTTCTCCTACTCCATGTGTTTCCACGATTCATAGTTTTAGCTAATTTTTATAGATGGTTGCAAAATGGGTGGATCGTGTCATATTCAAGTTAACTTTCTTTTTTTTTTTTTTTAGTTATGGGTCAATTTAGGTTTTTGGTTACATGAATGTATATTTTGCTAGTGTGATTCTTGGGTCAATTAGAGTTTTTTTTTTCCACTAAGAATTTCTAGTGCTACTAGAATTGAGCCTTCTTTTAGGAGTTAGGGAAAGAAAGGGATGTCTTGATCTCGGGTCATCTCCATAGCAGGGGAGAACCCTTGCTATGTATGTCAATTAGATTTTGGATTACTTAAGTGTTTGGTGTTTGGTATGTAAGATCACGTAGATCCCGAGTTATCTTTTAGATGTGTGAGATTATTTGAGTTATCGTTTAATATATCAAAATCATAAGATAGTTGGAAAAAAATAGAAAATAAATTTATAAACAAAAAAGGCTACTTTAGTAATTCATGCAGTGTATTTTGCCATTCACGTTTATTCGATTATCTATCAGATAAATAACAAAAATGGTAGTCTCTATACGTGTACAAAACTCGTTGTCACACTTTTCATTTTTTTTGTTTGATACTCAAAAGCAAGAAACCAGAAAAAAAGGTTAAGTGGTAATAGGAAGATATGCCTGAGCAAGGGAATGCGCCATAGAGACTGGATCCTAAGGAACAACAATGAGCGCATAATGGTCAAACATCTCTAGACTCATACGCATTTGTTAAAGCAAGCCCATTAAAGTTGGTGGAGAATTAAAAGACCACGTAAGGCTACAATAGTCTGAGCATAATCAGTTAAAACTTCTTAGTAGCTAGGATAGCACCATGAACAACATATAGTTCAACTTTTAGTGTAGAAGAACAATGAGGAAGAAGACAACCATCGTGGAAGACAGGGCGAGCATTGGCCCTTATCCAGAACCATGCCGCAGCACCCAAATTCGAAGAACATCGCCAAGCCCCATCCACAATAAAAATAATAGGATTGTGCTCAATTTGAGAGGCAAGACATACACCCTATGAGTGGCAAAGAAGGTTTGGCGGGTTGTAAGGAAAGGTAAACTAGAGAATTTTGTATCCCAAGCTAAGAAAAGTTGCTAAACTGAAGCAAACTTTCTGGCTATAAGAGATTTGGTATGAAATGAAGCATGTCAAAAAATATACTCATATCTTCCCAACCACAACATCTAAAGGGTGGATACTAAGTAATAAAACCAATCTTCTTTCCATTTAGGATTGTTAACTAGTAATTGAAGAAGCTATGACTTAAAGGATAAAGGTTTTGTACTGCCTAGAATTGTGTAGAAATTACACCAAACCTAAGCAGAGTTAGGAGAATTCCAAAATATATGCACTGATGTCTCATCCGCAAAATTGCAAAAAGGGCAAATTGATGTAGAAAGGCCACTATGATAAGTAAGATCAGCTGACGTAGGGAGCACACTAAGGACGCATTTCTATAGAAAAACTTTATACTTTCATGGAATTCTGAGTGCCCATATTTTCTTCATAATCATTTGCATAGCTTGATCATCAAATGACATGCATGAAGCAATAGCTGCTTGAAGAACGGGTGTAGATTTGTTTATAATTTCCAAAGCATATGTATGCTTTGTAATGAAAGTGCCTGAAGGTTGACCGGACCAAAATATAGAGTCCTAACAGCTAGAATATGATGAAGGAGAAAGTGCACAAATCTTAGTGATAATCTATTCTGGAAACAATGAGTGAAACAGTGGAATATTCTAGACATCTAAGTTGAAACATGAAGAAGTTGAAACTGACAGTGTGCTTGTAATAAGTACGCGGTTAATTGGCCTGGAAAGACATTAGGGATCCAATTGTTCTCCCATATCCTTATGGATCAACCATTACCTATTTTCCAACATATATATGGCGTGAGAACCTTTCGTCCATACAAGAGACTATGCCAAAGAAAGGACACATTTTTAGTAGGCTTGACTCATCATATAGATTAAAATTTTCCATATTTGCTCATCAAGACTTTATGCACTAGTTTTTTCAGGTCATCAGTAAATATTTGCTAAAATGTATTAGCCAATAATGCCTGGTTAAAAAGCTGAAGATCCTTTATCCTAAGACCTCCCAATCCTTTTGGAAGTATTAAACTCATCTAAGCTTTATATGCACAGTCTTCCAGGTATGAGATCCCGCCCACAAAAAATGAATAAAAATCTTGGATAAAGAATCTGATAAAATGACTAGGACCTTAAAAATAGACATGACATAAATGGGTAGTGAAGCAAGTAAAGACCGGATTAGAGTTAATCGACGTGCATTATTTAAAAAATTCCATTTTTAACTTTCAAGTTTTTGCTTAACCTTGTCAGCCACAAACTGATAAAATGTGGATTTGGACATATCTTGTGATAGGGGAATGCCAAAATAATGGAGAATACCCTGTATTGATTCGGAAATGAAGGATCTTACAAAATTTTCTCCGTGTATAAGTAAAGGCATTGTGACTAAACATTCATTCTGATTTTTTATAGTTAACTTCTTGACTAGTTGCAACAAAATAAAGATGCAATGTTTTATGAAGGTCCCTAATTGTTGTAGATGTGGGTTGAAAAAAGTTGAGGCAGTCATCGGCAAAGAATAAATGATTAATTAGGGGCCCATTCCTATTAGCTCGAAGCCCAGTAAAATACCCATAAGTCTGTAATGAACTGAGATGGCTTGAGGCTTGAGAAAGCTTCAGTACAAAGAATAAATAGATAAGGAAATAATGGGTCTTCCTGCAGAATTCCCTCCTTTGGGGAAAACCTATCCATAGTACTCTTATTTATCAGAACACAATATAAGACCGTAGTTACACACTGCGTAATGAGATGTACCCAAAGCTTTGGGAACTGCATGGCTCAAAAAAACTTTTCAATAAAGGACCATTGCAATTTGTCATATGCTTTGTGCATGTCCAATTTTAGAACTGTTTTGTATCCACGTGGCCCAATAAAACGATTAGTGTGGTTGACTACATACAAGAGCTCATGAGTAATAATAATATTATCTTAGATCGAGTGCCTAGGAACAAAAGCACTCTGATTTTTGGAGATGAGAAAACTAAGCACAGGCTTGAGCCAATTTACCAGAACCTTAGCAATAACCTTATACAAGGTATTGCATAAACTAATTGACCGCAAATCATCAACAGTAGAGACCTCTTTAACCTTTATAATTAATGCAATAAACGTACAATTAATCTATTTTAGAAGCATACCACATTAAGGATGATAAGGATGGCCTCTATGACTGAGAGACCTAGTATTTGAAAACAATTGGTTGAAGATTGTATGAACCTAGAGCTTTGTAGTTCCATTGATCAACACTACTCTCTGCACCTCTTCTAGGGTAAATGGAATTAAAAGCTGAGATTTTTTAGCAGCTATAAGGGTGTGTTTAATGGAGGCACACAACTCATCTTGAGCTTGGGAGCATGGATTAAGAGGCTTACTAAAAAAAGCCTTGAATTTATTATGAATGAGAGTTCGAATATCTTTTTTTGAATACAACCATTGTCTGTTTGAGGATTGGAGAGTCAAAATATGATAGAACAATCGCCTTGCTTTGGTTGAGAGATGAATTTTGGTCTCCAAAAGCTAACCATTTAATTCTGGATTTTTAAGCCCAAAGATGCTCCTTGTCAGCAAGTAAAGACAAATGTCAATGTTGCAGAGTCTAAATATGATCAACATTACTCGAAGGATCCAAGGAACATTGAGCTTGAAGTAATTGAGCTTCAGTGTTGCGAATTTATTGCTGAAGATTTTCTATTGAAGGTTTACTCCACTGTCTAAGAGTTGGAACCAAACTATGGCATTTATTGGCAACCTGGAACATCTTAGATCTAACAACTGCTTTGTTCCAGACTTTTACTATAGTTTCACATTGAAGATGCCTTAACCAGAACGCCTCAAATCTTCTAGGCCTATGGCAGAAACAAGAAGTGGGGTGTGAATCCAAAATCAGATGAGCATGATCTAATCTTTGGATGTGTAGATTCATCACTTTGACCGAAAAAGCCAAATCAAGCCAATCAGTAGTATAGAAGACCTTACCAAGAACTTCAAATATTGAATCATCACCAGATTAACCATTTGTTCAAGTAAATTGGGGTCCTCCACATGGCAGACTAATCAAATCAAGATCTGCTTTGAATTGGTGAAGATGCTCAACTCCAGAGAAAAAGGAGGCATTTTTTCCTATATTATCAGAAGTGAAAAGAATTTGATTAAAATCACTAATTAATAACAAAGGTCCAAGATACACGTTTCATTTTGAAATGTTTAAAAATATCACAAAAAATTTAGTGCAAAACATTGTTTTTATTTATTTTTATCTTACAAAAAATTGCATACAAGTACCATAAATTAAGGTGATGTAAATATAGTATTTAATAAAATTTTAAAATTTAAATAGTTTATTACAATGTAGAAAAAATATAAAAAATCTTAAACTTTGTGAAAAAGTAAATGCATGCAGTATTTTCAATCACAAAATATCGCATTCACCTAAGTCAGCATTTTTCAAATGCATTGGGACCTTTTTTTTTTTTTTTTATTTTCTTCTGTTCAAGTCGAACGGGAATTGGCAGAGTAGGTACTAATAGTCTAATAGTGCAAATGAAAGTCCGAGCGAGGACAATGGTGTTAATTCAAGTTTGGTTTGTTGCTTTATCATAGATTGAAGTGTGAATTCTCTACTCATGGCCAAAGTTACAGAAATTCTCCACATTAGGCCTTGTCTTTAAAAACTAGTTGCAGTTCAATGATCAACCTCTGGTGTGTTCGTTTTTTGTAAGTAGTCCTCTGTCTCGTTGATCAGAATTAATATATTTAAAGGACTAAACTTTACAAATCAAAGGTCAGGGAGCAAAACAAAACGACCCAAAGGAGTCGAGTACTACCTCGTGCAATTACCCTGAACACCGCTGACTGCTTCAGGCACGTACCAAACTAGGCCGAAAGTCAACCAAATCATCTTATTAATCTCAAAGATCTGTCAGCAGTTCAATTGGGTACCAAGAATAATGAAGCATAAATCATCTAAACCAAACCTGACTTAGAGTTAGAGGCCTCTCAGTGGGGGAGGGAGCCATTTGATCCAACCATTTTTATTGCCAATCTGAACGCCAGCTTGGTCTCACCAAACTTCCCCTCCCATCACGGTTTGGTTGATGCACTTTTTGACTCCCCTGAGTAATGCATCTGCAAGAATACAATTCATCGGGTTTGCAACGGAGCCCACATCATATCGTCCTCCATTGTTGAATAACTGTGACAAAGACGCTGAGAGCCAAAAATCTGACGCTGATAACTGGCAGGTACTTGAATTCAATGGCAACTGAACTAACTTCTTGGTGTCTCAAGAGGGGACCATTTATGGGATGGATGGTTCTTCTACCGAATACAGCATACGAATACAATACATGCCCATCCCTGCAATGAGCATAATGACCATGAAGATTGTGGAGCTACATTCCTTGATATGAGCATACAAATGAAATAGGTGCTCGTCCATGTAACACGTATAATGACCATGAACATGACGAAGCATACAAATAGAATACATGCTCATACCTGTAATGTGCACATGAACTTGGACATTATGTACCTTTATTAAATGATACATATATAATCAGGTAACATGACATGCTGTGAATTGATAAGGACAATAGCCTGTGTAAAATATCTTAATATGGAGACCCTCGAATGAGAGGGCACAAAAACATGCGGGGTTTTCCTATGTTAAAGCTTGTCACTGAAAATAGGTTGTTACATAAAAGCTTATCAGGAGAAATCCTGTCCCGTGTTTCCCTTCCACCTTCATAGCTCGAGTCATTCTACATGACAACCCTGATAGCATACTGGCAGGAAAAAATAAGAATTCAACACTGAGAAACAGAGACTTCGAGGTAAATAATAGTAGAAGTAGCTATTACAGGCTACCTTTCTCTTTCGGGATGATGAAAGAATAAAGAAGTGCTTTGAATTCATTAGCAAAGTTGTGCGGCTAGTTGGAGGTATTAAAGATGAGAGTTCAAAATCTCTCCAACTGCATTTCTTGTTTAATGTTGATAATGCGCATAACCTGCAGGTTTGTAATTGTTGGCAAAGCATACCTTGAATATTGTCAAGGTTGCTAACCTTTAATGTCGCAAACACGAAAGAGAGATATGACTCTAACCAACCAGTGACCAAAAGAAAAAGTGACTGCATTTTCTAACATAAGCATCTCAAAAACTTGCATTAAAGCCCCCAACTAAAAAGAAGAATGTTTAAAGAGAAATACGGTGGCCATAAAATTGGTGCTACCAGCCAATGTTCTTCAAAGGTTAATTCATACCGGACACAAGTAGTTGAAGCCTTGAGCATCAATACAAACAAAAGTAGTTAGTGTATAAATAAACAAAAAATATGAAACAAAAAAAGCAAATGAGGAAATGAGGGGCAATAGAATCATGTGCTGGAGGAAAGGAAAAGAGTTAGTGCATCAGACTAAGTGACTAACTACTTACTGGTACTTGATGATGATAAGAGAAACACCTATAAAACACAATCATACCCAGCAAAACAACTCATCAAGAAAAAACGAGACATTTATTGACTTCAGGTGGATTGGGGGCTCACCATGAGGGCAAAAGAGCAGGTCTCTGAAAAGAGCTGATTAACAGAAATACACCCTTACACACGGGCTAATCACAACCAGAGATTTGTTTGTTACTAGATTATTACATTTGCCCTCTTTTTGTCAAGTACAATAGACAATGTACTTCACCTGAACATACTACATAATAGATTCCCTTTCAATTAGATTAATATGTGAAGTTCTGAACCCTAATCTCTACACTCAAACGCAATCAACCAACCAACCAACAGTCCTAATGCCAACTACCAGAGGTTGGCTACATGAATCTTGCATCTTAATTGTGACTGATTGATGCCAAGTTCCTCCTTAAGCTCAAAATGAGCTGGAATTGGGAAATTCAATCTTGCATTTCTACCTAAGTTTAGGTCATTGCTTGCCAACCTTCTCATCTTCTACATCCAGCTTACCACTTCCATGCATTGGGAAATTCACTGGCCTAATGCCCTAGAGACCTCTTATTTTATTCTCAATTGATGCTACTTTTACTTTACCCTTTATAATCTCATTTTAACTTTTTCAAGACAACTTATTCAACGCACATTCATTTCATCTTCATATTGTTTCTGGACTGCCACAACTCGATGCTTAAGGATGATATATTGAATGTGACACATCCTTATCTAACATAACCAAAGTGTCACTTCTACATTTTGCCCATTTTGCTTTGCTTCAGTGATTGGCATCTTGGTCACGATATTTGTTCTTATAGACAATAGACCCTATATACTTAAACAAGTCTTAAACAACTCACTTTGAGAAAGTTCTTGGACCTTTAAGCATTACAATGTCATTGTCAATACTCCTACAAAGAAAAACTTATACTGCGCACAGCTTTTTAAATATACTTTTTTCTAAAACCTCTAGGTTCTAAGGCATTTTTCCACATTCTAACTTATGATTTAGCCCATTCTCAATTTTGTTGATTAGGATTAGGCAATCAACAAATAGCATTAACTTAATTTCAAATATTCCCAGAAATTTCATCAATCAACAAAGTAAAAAGAACTTAGAGCGGTAGGGAAATCCACTGTATGGCCCTTGGTAGTTTTAACAACAGAAAACACTTGATCATGCATGTTTTGAAATAAGCTAGTAATCTAACTGAAAGTTGTTTCTTTGTCAATAAGACTTTTCAATGCACTTTTAGAATATGCTTTCTCCAGATTTGTAAAACTAAATGGAGACTCTACTGATCTTCTTTAAAGTTCTCATCAATCTACAAGAAGAGAATGACTCCATGGCCAATCTCTGCAAATTAGAACAATTTAGTTTCTTCTCACTGTAGAGTCGCACCTTGACGTATGCTAAATCAGCCTCTCTCATAACTTCATGTTGCAACTCTTTAGCCTAATATCCTGATAGTTCGAAGTCATGAAAATCTCCCTCAATAATATAAATCAAGATTATCACACAGTTCCTCAACTCATATGGTGCATCCATTTGGTCTTCAAAATGTTACTCCCTCCATCCTATAATTTTATGATTGGATAATTAAAATAATACTTCTGTAACTAACACTGGTGATAAAAAGAGTTCTATTTTAATTCTGCTTCTCTCTCTTTTTTTCTTTTTTTTTTTTAATTTTTTTCTTTTTCTGTTTGTAGACCCAATGAGCCTAATTGAACTACAAAACATGAGGTAGTCCTCTCCTTTCCTAGAGCCTCCATCCCTCAAGAACTCAAAAAATCAATCCCAAGACCTTGGTTCAAAACAAAAGGTCTTTACCGGCAAACCTTGTCGATAACTTCATATACCCTATGTTTATCAAGTGTTAGATGTCATTTGAAGCCATGCTCATGGCAGGCAAAGTTAAGACAAAAGAAAGGGACAAAACCATTTTAGAAGAAGGCAGGACACAATGATTTTCAAGATGCAGACACTTCAAGCAATTATGGTATGCCTAAAAAAATTTCATGAAAAATTCATATGGTGGGAACAAAAAAGTGATATAATGCAAATACAGCAGTAGACAACTTAACCCCCCCACCCCCCGAAAAAAGCACACGAGAATTTACTCAATTAAGAGATAGCAATGTCACATAAAAGATTAATACCCAAAATCTGATCTGTTGCGTTATTAACATAAGTGGACCAACTACCAAGTTCTTCCAAGCCCATAGCAGTTATGAGATTGCTTAATTGTTGATCATATATTTCAATCAAGTTCATAAATATGTTATTATCAATCAGAAACTTTCCTTGAAGATAATTTGTTGATACGTCTCTCCTAAAGAAAGTGTTGAAATGTTGCTTGAACCAGGATTCAGATGATAACCTGAACAGAAGTAAAGAGCAACAAGTTGTCCCAATCAATTAGCAATAGTATTATAAATCCAAAACCAGAGCCAATACCTTCAGATCAGAAACCTCTCTTCTGCTCTTCATTTAAGCTACAAGACTCAGACTCATGACGCAGCATGAGCTCCTATTAACATCATCACCTGCACCTTACCCTGACTGAGTAGGGGTTGATGGCATGGAATTTATTATGTCAATCTACTTCTTGAAGTAATGGAGACAATACAAATCCAAGCAAAAGAAGATTAACAAGATTTTACCTTGGATGCCATTCTTATCAAAACCTTATTGTGAAGGATGAATAGATGAAACTTCAAATCCATCATTACTCACACGTATTCCACTTACGTGGAGAATGTTTAAGAGAACGATGAACAGACACAAACATATGATCACTTCCCTAATCTCTTCCTTATGCGCTTTCTGGCAAACACATTGTTAGAAACTGCCACTCTATCCGCTGAGAACAAAACTAGTTGCTCTAAACAATTCAAAAAATTGACAACTATATGTCGATTGTGCTTTTCAAAGAGTTAATGCCAATAAGATTATTTGCAACTCATGTACAGAGCAACACCACGTAAAGGTTAATTCACATGAGGGAACTCGGATCCAATAAATGAAGAAAACTCAGCTGGTGGGACAGACAGTTCCATGCAAATTCAACCCTTTTCATTTCTATCTTACACTGAGACTCCGATGTACACTTGCAGGGCAATTCCATGGGAGTCTTCTGGCCGAAGGCAAACTACAATCTACAGATACACAAATAAACCTCGATTGATTTTAAGCTCCTCTTGCTTCCTCTTACAACCTGGGAAAATCCAATGATGCCAACGAACCATCATTTCTACCCCTTAAGATTCTCATTTTGCAAATATTTCAGGACCCCATAAGCAACTGTTCCAGCAAGAAACAACCCAACTGTGGGGGTGAACGATGGATACAAGTACTTCACGAAGAACTTGTCCCACTCTTCAGGAAGGAAACCTATAGGGAGAATCAAATTCAGAATTCTTCCAGAATATCAACACGGGGAACACATTAAGCTCCGGTCGAAAAAGTGATGATCAATATCCTGAACAAAATTGCTTTGTACCTGAAGCAGCAAGAGTAATTCCCTCCAGAAGAATGATTCCACCAAGCCCCAGCCAAGTAAGTAGAAACGCGCTCTCACTTTTCCTCTGCTCTTCGACTTTACCCACATCATCTGCGCTCAGAAATTCGGGTCTCTGAACTGGCTCTCGTCGAATTACGGTCGCTCGCTCTCTTCTGCCCTTCCGTTTCTTCTTCCTGCTGGCATTTGAATTCGCAGATTGGGAAGATGAAGATGAACCAAACCCTTTGCCCTGGCCGGCGGGCTTCTTGGGCTGGGGGGGCTCCGGGGAGGTCTCTGTCTCTACGGTTGGTTTCTGTGACTTGATTCTGAATTTCGGCTTCGCGAAGATATGGAGTGCCGGTGCTTGCGGAAGAAGGCGATAAGGTTCGCCGAGGAAAGAAGACGAAGCGTACAGTGGCAGCGCCATTTCAGAAGCTGATTTTTCTTCCTTTTTTTTTTCCTCCCTTTTTGACTTGAAAATGTCTTCTCTCTGAACGGAAAAGAGAGAAGATACCTTATCTTATGTAACTAAAATGAAGTGAAAATTAAAAAGAGGACCTGAATATTACAATTGACTAATTGCTGGTACTTAATAGTTAAATTTTCCACTTTGTAACAGACTGAGACTGGGCGCAGCTTTTTGGTTTCTTTCTTCTCCACAAAATTCTGGGGAAAATTTCTGCTCCACATTTTCTCGCCAACCAATCACTCGATGCTGCGCCGAAGGTCTTTGGCTGCTTAAACTTCCTTCAGGATTTTTCGCGCCTTTCATGGACAATTTAGTCTCAGTCGTCGCCTCCGCTCATGGCCGCTGTCTCTTTCCCGCGTTTTCTCTCGCCCCGATTCTCGTCGGGCCTTCGCTGGAAAAGGTGGGGTTTTGTTTGCTCGCTCTCCACCAAAGCGAGCGGAGGCAAGAGAGGCTCCGCCATTCTCTGGTACAAGCAGGACCTCCGCCTCGACGACCATCCTGGACTCGTCGCTGCCGCTGAATCCCACCGTTCCGTGTTCCCTCTCTATGTTTTCGATCGCCGGATTCTCAATCGTGAGTGCTTCTTTTTGCTAAGTTTTTTTTTTCCTGCTTGCTGCTACTTCAGGTGGAATATCCTAGTTACTGAAGCTGTTAAAACGAACTATTAGATGCTTATTATTACTAATATTAAAAACACAGGTTATTCCGGCGAAATGCTGGAATTAGTTCTTGCGGCATTGATGGATTTGAGACATTCGTTGAAGGAGCAGGGAACAAACCTGCTGCTAAGGTTCGGGAATTCAGAAGATGTGATAAGAGAGCTTGTACGAGAGGTAGATGTTTCTTTTTTCTCCATATTCTCTTTTTGCCTCCTGTTTCCCCGCAACCAACCACAACACCCCCCCCCCCCCCCCCGGGGAAATGTTGCTTATCGTACAAATCTTTTGGCAAAAATTGTTTTTCCTGCTAATTTGGTAGAATGTCATTTTCCCAATTACTTCCTGTTGAATCTCTATGTTTTCCAAAGCTATTTACTGTGTCATGGGCTTATGGTCACTTCTACACTGAAGTTGAATTAATCTTTGCTTTTTGGAGGGAGGGGTTTGTGATAAATGGGTTGCACATGTTAGAATCTCTTGCTGTTTAAACTAATTTTCATTTATGCAGATCATAAACTAATGAACAATGATTGAAACAGGTACAAGCTGATATGGTATTCGCTCAAGAAGAAGTTGAGCACCACCTGAGGAAGTTGAATGAAGAAGTGAAAGAAAGCTTAATAACAATGCCATTTCTGGAAGAGGAACCAATTTTTGAAATATGGCAGCAGCCATTTTATGATATTAAGGTGGTTTATTTTGTGTTTTCTGAGTATGTTAGTACTATTTGTATGTTGAATATGCACTCAGATGCAGTACTATTTGTATGTTGAATACGCACTCAGATGCAGATGTTAATGTTATAGATGTCCACTTATTTCTTATTTTACCAGGAAAAGTGCTACGTTTTGTTTAATTTACATTTATGAACTGCAGAATTTGAAGGATTTTCCTGATTGCTATGATGAGTTTAAGAAACTTAAGTTAGCTCCAACGCTTCCTCTTTCACCTCCCAAATTGTCTCCTGCTGCTGCTGAAATCAAATTGGACTGGGGTAAGTTTCTCTGATAACTATTTATGCCTCTTCCTTTCCTCTGTTCCCTTTCTGGTCAAAGTCTCATCTGGTTTAGTTTACAAAACACCGCAAAACTGGTGGCAATAGAGTTATTGAATGTGTTAATTGAACCATGAATTAGGTCCTCTCCCTTCATTTAATGATCTTCAAGAGTTTATTAATGGGAAGGGATGCAACCAAAAGGAGAGTTGGAGTTTGATCCAGGAATTGTCAGCTGAAAGCATATTGCTGGCAAAATTATCACAGACTTTGAATGACAGACAAAAAAGATTGGCATCCAAACACATCAAGAAGAGGAGAATAAGTAATTCTGTTTTCATTACACAAAAAGGTGATATTGTGGGGGGTGGGACAAGTTCTGTGTTGAATGCATTGGCTGCATACCTACGATACCTGGAGGGAACGGTTCGAGACGATTGGCAAGAGTATGTTATTGTTGTGAACTTTAACTGTGCTTCAATCAATCTATTTCTTGTGCCATTGGTATAATCCTAACACATGGTTAAACTATCACCTTGAGTTTGAAACAAACAAGAACGTGGAATTGTCTCAAAGAATAAGTGGAGCTTGTGATTTGAGCATGTGGATTACAAGTGGATAAAACTGTATAGTGTGGAGGCCAAGTTATCTTTTTATGTTGATATTGATGAATTGGATTGTCAATAACTAAACTGCATTAGTAGAGGTCTAGTTGTATTTCCTCCAATGGTTTCAGCCATCCAGTGAGTAGTTGTACTTGGAATGAACATATGCATTGCATGATAATTTCAGTCAACAATGGTTTTTGGTTTCTGTGATCGATTGAAGTTGTATGAAATATAATTCACATGTATGGACATGTCCATTTTAGATAAGAAGAAAACGTATCTCTCCCCAATTGAGCCAAAGACATGTGGCTTGGTATATTGAGTGAGGTCTCAATGCATTTTGTTCAGTCGTGCTATTTTCTTTTAGAAAAGAGGTTAAATGGGCTAGCTCTTGTATAGAAAGCTGTGGATCAAAAAATTTCAGATCAATGCTCAAATACCATGACAGAAAATTAGGGAGGATGAAAAGAGAGACAGTGAGAGAGGATTATAGGACTACTTCTGATTGCTTCATTGTAATCTAGGCACATATTGCTATTTGGTATGAAAATCACATATGAAAATAAGTTGACTTAATCTCTATTAAATATAAATTTATACGATGGAGGAATGGGAGAAAAAAGCATAGGGCAATTTGGTTCCAGAATGAACTATATCATGGAATTCGACTGAATGAATTTAGTGCAATGTGGCCAAGGAATAACTGTAGCGATTAACCTAATCAGTATGCTTTTTGAGTCCTGTTATCCTAACCTTTGATTTACTACAATTTTGATCTGGAGTTGTTACTGCAGTTCAGTTTCTCTTTGATTATGTTTGTCAACTTTATCTCATTCCAGGTTGCACGAAAGAGTACGAGATGCTGAAATTCGAGATGGTGCTTCCTTCATTTCACTCTTTGGCCCTGCTCTGCATCTTGGCATCATATCTAGAAGGAGAGTGCATTATGAAGCTATCAAATATGAGAAAGAACGAAATGCCGGATTTGTGTCTCCCTTTGGATATTCAACAGCCACTGTTAGCTCTGCAGTTGATGCTGTATGCTCATTTGAGGTGAACATCTTTAACATTGCTGATCTCTTTAATGCACATCTTTTGAAGGTTCTGACACTTCACAATCTGACTCTTCACAAGACAGGTAGTTTATTCTTCTGAGCTTTTGAACTACAATTTCAGTGCAAGGAGTTCTAATAGATCTGGCAGTTATTTTGATGTGGCAGTGGTACTGGATGTTGGCCCTGAAAAGTCAGATAATCAATAAAGGAAAGTATTCTGTACGTATATGGAGATGGAAAGGTCATCTAATTCAGGTCTGCCATTAATAGATAGTCAGTAATTGGCTATCATTGATTTTTTTTTGTTTTATGAGTTTCATTTTCAGAAATTTCCTGGACACGATTAAGTCAGCACTCTGCTACTCAACTAAGAAGTAAATACATTTTCAGTATACAGTTGATGGGAATGAAGGTCCTGCCATGCTGCTTGTCCATGGTTTTGGTGCTTTCTTTGAGCATTACCGCAACAACATAGACTGCCTAGCAGAACGCAGTAACCGAGTCTGGGCGATCACAATTTTGGGATTTGGCAGATCAGAAAAACCAAATGTTGTATACACTGAACTCCTTTGGGCAGAACTGTTGAGAGATTTTGTCATTCAAATTGTGGGTGAACCTGTACATCTAGTGGGCAACTCAATTGGTGGTATGCTAAAAAATTTACTGATCTACAGTTTTTCTTTCACACATTTACACAGGCGTCTTATTATTAAGTCTTCTGCAGGATATTTTGTAGCTGTTATTGCCTCTCTCTGGCCTACTTTGGCTAGGTCAGTCATCCTTATTAACAGTGCTGGCAATATTATTCCTGACTATTCCTATCGGTGGATCCCTAAGGTGAAGTATTCTTTATTGGGAGGCAATTTTGTCATTTGGGTTTGTTCTTTCACATTTTTGCTCTTTTTCCACCCCATGAGTGTCTCCCCTTTTCTGCTCTTGCCCCTACGTTTTTCAATTGAAGTAGTTGTCTCATGACTTGTCTTTTACTACCACATTTGATACCATTTTGTAGCATTTTTTAAAGGATGGTATTTTCCAATAGAAGATTCAAATGTCAGATTTCATCTCCTTCTATTATTCCGAATGACTGCCAAATACAGGATGTGCCATGATTTTATATAGCTGAATATTATACAGCAAGTAATAGCTATTATTTCTAAAATCGAAGCCTGGGCTTCTATTTTGGAGAATCCAATTATCAGATATGCTATCTCTGTATGGTCCTTGGAGATGATTGCTTTAATGATTCAAAAACTGTCTCAGGAGAGGCAAACTTCAGGAGCGACAAGGCTAGGCGCATATCTACTTTCGATATACCTGAGGTGGAATCTCCAGAATATAATGACACGTTGCTATCCAACTGTAAGTGTAGCACCTCCCTTCCTAGCATATGGTTCTAGTTTCACCAACTTGCAATTTTGCAGAACGCCGGACGTGCAGATGGTTGGCTTATGGCTGAAATGACAAGAGCAGTATCCTTTCATTCTCTTTAATATAAAAGTGGTACTTCCCACAGTTGATAAGCACTGAAATGTGGAACGTTTTGCAGATTAAATGTTCAATAGAAATTGCTCTGTTGACTCTTAACGTCTTCTAAGTCTTATGATCCTGGGAATCTGGTGGTTCTTGAAAGTATATTCAGCTTCGATCTTGCAGTCCCACTTAACTATCTGCTGGAAGAAATTAGGGAAAAGGTCCTGTTTGTGCAGGTAACATCCTGTGAAACTGAAACATTCAGAAGTCTGGATCCCCCCCCCCCCTCTCTCTCTCTCATGGGTGCATTTTTTTCGTCCTCAGGGGATGAAAGACCCAATATCAGATTCTAAGTCTAAAGTAGCTATGATCCGAGAGCATTTGGCTGGGGTTATGATCAAAGAATTGGATGCTGGTAATTCAACAAGGCTGAGTCCATTTTAATCCTTTCTTACCAACCAATTTAGCAATCATTCATTTTCTCCTTTTGATTCATCTTTTATTATCCACCATAGCGTCCAATACAGATACAAATGCTGCTTGTGATATTGCAGGCCACTGCCCCCATGATGAGCGGCCAGAAGAAGTGAATACTATCATTCTCGAATGGGTGGCAGCAATTGAGAGTGAACAGCCTGTAGCTAGTGTCGTCTAGCATGAGGGCATCTCTTGTCGACAATTCTTGGTCCTTGTCGTGCCTTAAAACTTTCTGCTAAATTTCTTTAAACTGGATAGATATATTAGTTCACTGCATTATAATCTTGGATATTTAGCTTCATTAGATGGAAGCCGCTTAGGCACCTCATTCAGATGCTTCTGAAGCTTCTCATTTGAGATGTTACTGAAGACAACTGCAGGACATGCTGAGAAACCAATTTGTTCAGCCAAAAATTTATGTCCGACAGTTGCTAAGAAACCAATTTGCTCAACCATTCCATCGAATTGTCCTCCTCCTTTCTGTTGGATCCAGATCCTTTTCGAGTTCTGGGTTTAATCTTTTGATAAGTGGATCGACATTCATTGATTCGTATGAGCAAAGGTAATACAAGGAAGTGAGGAGTGAAAAGCGACAAGTGAAACGCCATATCTCTTCCTAATATCTGTGCTCCATGGAGCTCCACAAGGAACTCTAAATCTGCCCCACTTTTTAAATATTACAGGTGGATCATGACTAACTCTGCTTCTTAAGTAATGGATCATTAGAAAAAAAAAAACCAGCTCCACTAGAATGTGTCAAACCCAAAGCTCCATTGAAGTAGGGCTCCATACCCATTCCTAAGTGCTGAGTGAAGATCCTAGTGTTAGATTTTCTACTAAACAATGAAGCTCACATTAGCCATTAAGCTTATGGCTGAAGACAAACAGGGATGAAACTAGCAAATTTACAAAGCAGAGCCCCAAGCAAAACTTTTTCTTAAGCTCTAGTCATATAAGGGAAGTTTCACCATTTAAGGGGCCAATACTATTATTCTTCTCTTAAAATTAAGGAAAAATAGTTATAACTAGTAGCGTGACTCACGCTACGCAGCGGGAAAGATCATTTTACTTGATATGTAGAATAGATGTTTGTTGTGTGGTTGTTTCGTAGGCAAGCCGTTTGTCAGATCAGAAGTGCACACTTTTTATTTATCTATAATATAGATTGGTACATGTTTTGCGTTATTACAACATGGAGTGGCAACTTTTGCTCCGCAAATGTATCTGGATGTGCTTTTTCCGGCTGGCTTCTATGTTTTCCTCCTGCTGTGATGGCTGGTGATGTCAGCAATCAGTGAGACAAAGTACCGCTCCTATCAAAAAGAACGAACGAGAAATTAGGGTAGCGTTTGGATATGAAAAATTTTCTTATTTTTCTTTTCTAAATTTTCTTTGATAGAAGTTTGAGTATATATCTAACTTTAAGAATGTAGAAAAATTTATTTTTTAAATTTTGAAAAACTCATATTATAAAATAGAAAATCTTATTTTAGATGTTTTCTATTTTAACACATAAGTTTTTCAAAATTTAAAAAATAAAGTTTTCCACATCCTTAAAATATGTTATATAATCAAACTTTCACCAAATAAAATTTAGAAAAGAAAAATAGAAAAATTTCTACAATTAAACACCACCTAAATGTCGCCGGAAAAATTGAATAGAGGATCGAGAATAATGACAACAACAATGAGAGGGAAACAATGAAGCCGCATTGGGAATCACTGTCGGAGCTAACAATAAAATAACCTTCATACCTGATGCCACACACAGATGAACAAAACAGTAACAAAACAAAACTACCACTCTACGTCCCATTCCGACCAACAACACCCATATAAATAATGACACACCAAAGAACACATTTGGGGATTAAAAAAAAAAAAAAGCACATGCTCAATATCCAAACTGTACAATGGCCAATGGATTACAGAAGCCATTGGGCACACAATGCCTCCCCTCAGCAATCCAATTAATCTCACTCCAGCCACGTACCCCAACACATATTGTGCAGCAGCCACGTCAAATACATGGTAAAAAATAGGTGGCCACATATATGCTCACCGCTGCTAACAATACTTACATATTTTACTTATACTAACACAAAAACATTGATCCAACCCATCTACAGAAGATAGGTGGAAAGCACCCCACTCCCCAGAGTGACACACAATTTAGTACGGAAGAAAAAAACCATCGAATTGCTTTTACTGAGGAAGTCCACAATCTAATATTAATTAATACCAACATATAAGGGAGACAACGACAGCAAATTATAACAATATAGGCTATAATGTATAAGCAAAACAATTAGATCCTTCGCTTATATACAACTAACAGATACACAACCAATAGTGACAATACCAATCACACCACAACAACCACCAACCCCATAACAACAATGGGAAACAACAGGGCAACCCCATTGTTAGATCAAAACAACCCCTCTCCCCCTTCCCCCCCAACATAAGCATACAAACTGGTAAGACAAAAGGCTCAATTGCAACAAAACAAAAACAACCAACCCATACCGTCCAAAAAAACAGCAACAGGATCACCAAACCCAGCATTATCCTACTACAAACATGTCACTTGTCACCACCGGAAAAGAATTCTTTACCTCATTATCTGCAAGGCCATACAGAGCAAATGCAGCGCTGTGCTGTAAAGTACCAGTTTTTCAGTCAAGAAGCTTAAGCAGGGGCACAATTCTACCACTTTGGGAAATGTTAGCTTGCTTGTGAGTGACCTGGCAGATCCATGAGATTATACTCATCTATTAATGATGTTCTTGTCCACGTCTTACCAAAATTTCTTAGCCTTAATTTGCAAGAAGCCATAAAACTCTTCCCTTTCACATGAAGTTGCTCTGCTGCTACTACACTGTAATCCAAGCGTAGATAAAAAGAGAAAATAGCAAACAAAACTACTAATGTACTTTCCCTATTAACCGGTGACGCCGATATATATTGACCAAGCAAATAGAGCAATTATTCATATAAAAACACACATGGTTAATATCCAAACTCTACGGCTGATGCCTGATTTACTCAATTTCAGAAGCTAGAAGTCAAATAAAGCCGTCTCCTCATCGCATGCAACTGATCACCCTCTGTCCACGTATCCCTTAACGTATTCCCTAACAGACACGTCAAACTAACAACACGTAGAAAGCCGACACATGTTTTTGCTCAAGACCAAAGTTAATAAAAATAAAAAGATTGATTATTATTAAGGTAGAAATATCACCCCCATTTTACCTCCAGTAGCCACGTTAGACAACATACACTTTGTCAGCTGACACATACACATGTATTAAGGGGCAACACAACCAGTACAATGATTACCTTAATGCCAATTATCCCAAAACAAACACTCAACAAACAGAGAAACCACCCTAGGTATATATAATACTAATGTCAGAAAACCCAATCAACTAACCAACAACATAAACTAAAACAAACAGAAAACTCTTGCTGTCAGTATCCCCCCACACTGAGACAGATAGCCTACGTGGATAGGGAGCGGAAACTGAACAATAAATGAACCCTCAGGCCAGACGCACCAACTAGCAATAACCAGTGAACCAACCCCTTAATTAACCCACATATGTCATGCCACCTGTCACAACCTAACACACCTCTTCCGCTTTAATGTATAATATAGAATATAGATATAGATATGGACAGCGAATAGAGAATGTCAGGTTTTGAATGAGGGAAAAAAAAAACCAGAAAGAAAGAAACGATGGACCATGATTGGTACTTGGTAGTAGGAAAAACATGCGCTTTTGAAACTAGTGTTTTCAAAAAGTAAAGGGGTATATTACAATTTCCCCATTAGTCATGATCAATATTTAGGAATGTCAATGAGTTGGATTTAAGCAGGGTATAGTTAATCTCAAACCCTCCCCTCAAGTAATTAGGTTTGGGAGGTACCCGCCCCGCAAGTAGGCATGCAAGTAGGCGAGTATTACCCACTAATGCATTTTAAGGCGTATGTTTAATTTTTTTAAACTTCATTTTTATATATTTACATATTTTTAAAAAAATGCATATATTCAAAATTAATTAATACTTAAAAAATCATAAACTAAAGTAATATAAGATAATTTATGATAAATTATAATTTTATTTTTTAATAAAATCATATTTTAAGTATAAATATACTAATTTAAGATAGGTGTAGGTAGGATCGACTAAGATAAGTTAAACTTATACCCTCCTCATGGCTTAGAAGGGAGGGTTGAGTTCGGGGAAGGTAGAGCTAAGCAGAGTATTTTTTAACATCCCTATACAATATTAGTCAAGTAAATTGTATCTGTGGCCCCTAACATTTAATTATTGTACTATTTTAGATCCTAACCTCAATTTCTTTCATAAAAATCCTTAATCTCATTCAAGTGTTCCATTTTGAACATTTTGTGGATGGAAAACGTTAGTGTAGATGAAAAATGCTATATAGCACGCCAGCATGGACAATTTGCCACCTGACACAATAAATCAATTGCTATGGATGATGTGGAAAAATAAAAAAAAAGTAATGAAGTAAAAAAAATCATTCTAGATTTTTTTTTTCCCCTTGATTCGGTTTCATTTTTTTTAATTTTTTATTGCTTTTCCACATCATCCATGGCAATTACTTTATTGTGTCACCGTGGCAAATCGTTTACGCTAGCATGCCATATGACATTTTTCATTCACACTAATATTTTTCATTCATAAAAAGTCCAAAATGAAACACTTAAACGAGGTTAGAGATTTTTCATGCAAAAAATTGAGATTATGGTCTAAAATGGTACAATAATTAAAGGCTAGGGGCCATAGATGCAATTTACTCAATACTAGTCATACTCATCACATTTGAAAATATACACTTTTATCCCTGCTTTTTAAACACCATCACTTAGCCAATGTCATAGTTATAGTCATCCTTCATGAACTTAGGCTATTGCAATTATGCCCTAACGTATGGTTTGGAAATGTACACTTTTACTCTTAATTTTTTGATACAATCTGGCAACAACTTTTGAAAACTTAATTTAAAATATTTTGTAACTATGTTATTAATTTCAAGTGGAATGATATGCTTTTAAAAATCGATTAATATTTAAAAAATATTATTTTAAATTTATAGAGAAAAAATGATAACTTAAACTATTCAATATCTATAAAAAAATCATAATTTTTTTAAGAAATAGTACAATAATAGATAGTTACTAAATAATCTAAATTAAAATTTCAGAAGTTATTATTGAATAGTGAAAAAAATAAGGATGAAAATGTAGATTTCCAAACCTCTATGGTATAACTGTAATATTAGGAACTCTGACAAATCATTGACTATCGGTGTTTAAAAAGTAAGTGGGAATTGTATATTTCTAAATGTGAGGGGTAAGTGTAGTAAACCCAAAGTAGAATACATATTATCATTTGAGACTTATGATCTATTGTGTCACTAAAGTTCTGTGTTAAAGTCATTTTGATCGCAAAGGCCTAGACCTAGTTCATTTCCCTTTTTAAAAATTTTATTTTGTATTTACTTATTTTTTGTGTGTAACCAATGTCATTTAAAAACTAATATTCAATCTACCTAATATTCCTTTTAATAATATTTTTTTATAAATTAAACATTTTTATGATTTTTCTTAGTTTGCCTAAAAAGGGAAAAATCGACAATCACTTTTTACAAAAAATATTTATAAGTAATTTTCAAGTAAAGATATATTTACATATTTAGATACTAGTGCCATATTTGTAAGAACAAGAAAAGATAGAGAATCTTATTGTAGTTGTACCATAGAATTGGCCACCTGAGTTGTGTTAGTCGGTCACCAACCGGTTCTCCAATCAACCAGCCAAGTTGGAGACTGGTGTCGAACCAGGAAGACAGGACCCGTCAAAAAGAGGAAAATCACAGTCTAATGATTCAAGAAAGGTCATGGCTAAAATATATCCTCTCCTTATGATGCCCCGAGGCATCCTCGTTAAGTGACATTGTGACTTCTGGAGGGACTTCCTGAGAGGGAGAACGCCTGGAGCCCAGATTTCCCAGAGGAGCGTGCCTGAAAGGCTCAGAAGAGAGGGTTAGGAGGTCCCCGGAGTGTTATTCTGGGGAGGAGCCTCCGACGCCTAAGTCAGTGTCTTGAGAAGGTAAAGGGGGAGCACTAAAGGTTTTAGTAGCCTTGCCTGTTTATGTTTTCTCAAGAAAAAAGGGGTCTGGTCCTGGAGAGTCCCCCTGCCAGGGTTTGTTTCCTGGTATTTATAGGAGTGTTCAGTCCGTTCAGATCATGACACGTGTTCGATCAGATCTTTCCTGTTCCTTCGGGCATAGGGGACAAGTGGCTGTTTGCAGGCTCCTCGAGCCTTGGTCCGAGACAGGTCGTGACAAGACCTGGACGGCGTGGACGTGTCAGACCGCCGTTCCAGGCGGCGTGTAGCGCCTGCGGATGACATGTCAGAGGCTCCTTAAATGCTCCTGTCGTACTCCCGAGGTCCCCTGGGTGAGGTCATCCCTTGGTACGGACGTCCTTCTTTGGCCGGTGTACCACTAGTTCGGGAAGCCCCCTAGCTCGGGGGTTCCGCCTTCGGGCCAACTATTCTCCCGTTTTGGAATAGCTAGACCTTCGCCTCCGAAGGCGATCCGCTTGGTCCCCCGAGGGAGCTGGTAACGTTTTTGGAGTTCCTGAGGTATTAGCCGAAGTCCCGAGTTCGACACGTCTTGACTTTGCTACTTCCGAGGTCAGTGATAGTGCCTCCTTCGGGTGACATTAAGCTCTCCGGTTACCTTGTTTTCGGCAGGAGGCACGGGGTGAGAGAGGCGATAGTCCTTCGGCTATCACAAGCCCCCCTTTGGAAAGCCGAAGTAGATACTTCGGTTTATCAGCTTTTGAATGCAGTCTTTCAGGGCCTTGGTTATAACAATTTTGCCGAGGATGGACC
The DNA here is from genome assembly GCA_005392925.1 of Aquilaria sinensis. Classification (NCBI taxonomy): domain Eukaryota; kingdom Viridiplantae; phylum Streptophyta; class Magnoliopsida; order Malvales; family Thymelaeaceae; genus Aquilaria; species Aquilaria sinensis. The sequence continues at coordinate 396,263 of SMDT01002881.1, read as the reverse complement.
TCTTGTCTGAAGACACCGGCTTGTTCGGTCATAATCTGTCTCTTGGTGTCTTCGAGGTAACCTACCTCTCTCTTTTTGTAGATCTGCGCCACGTCGCGTCTCGTAACCAGACGTGTCAGTCTAGAGCGGCGCGCCCAGGTGTAGGAGTGTCAGAAGGCGTGACCCCCCTTTGGCGCAATGGCTGACACGTGGCAGCCTGCTATTGGCAGGAACTGTATCGGATAAAGCAGGCGCGTCTTTTCATGCGCTCTGAGCAATTATGGCGACTGTTCGCCTTCGCGGAGTAGTTATGACGCCGGTTCGCCTTCGCCTCTCGGCCTATATATACTCCTGTTCCGTCATAACCCTCTTTTGCTTCTGTTTTTGCTCTCAACTGCTTTCACGTTTTCTCCCGCTTTTTCCGGCGATCCTTTTTAACGGGGTGTTTTCCGGCAACCTTTCGCGACGGCGTCTTCAAATCCAGATTTCGGCAAAACATTTGGTGGGTTTTAACTTTCAGAGCCTTTTGCTTTTTAAGCTTTCCCGAAGTTGTTTTTGGCCTTTTTCCGAAATCATTTTTCAGCCAACCATGCCTATTCCCGAGAGCTGGCAACCCCTTTTGTCTCATCCTTGCTGCACCACTCCTAAAAAATTAGAAAAATGGAAGACCAAGTTCTTCCTTCCCTCGTACGCCGTTACCCGGTTGCCACGTTCGGACCAATTTAGCTTTTCGAACCGTGGCGACGAGGTTACCGTTTTCCGAGCTCAACTGAAGGCCGGACTTCGGTATCCTCCTCCGAAGATGATTTGCGACTTTTGCCAATTCCATGGCATTGCCGTAAATCAGCTTCCGCCGAACTCGTACTGCTATTTTAACGCCTTCCTCTGTATGTGTGGCGTTTTCAAAATAGAACCCCACTTCATCATCTTTATGCAGTACTATAAGCTCTTCGTGGTCCCGAAGGGTGGCTTTTACTTCATGCTACCTCGGGGATCAGGGAGCAAAAAGTATATGTTTACTTTTGCCACCAAGGACAGCTGGCGAGGGTGGCAACAAAAATTTTTCTTTCTGAAGATGGAGGAGGCCTGGTCGCACGTTCCGACCAAGTGGGCTCGGGGAAGGCTGGAGATGGACGTCGTAGATCCGAGGATAATGCTGACTCCCGAGTTGGCTCCCATATTCACGGATTTCGACAAACGTATCCGCGCCGTCTCCGACTGGGGTTCCGAGGTCCCTTCGCGCTCCCTCTACCCCTTCCCCATCAATTGGAAGCTGATGACCGAGGAGGTTCTTCGGGAGTTAGGGGTAGTGAAGGAGCACAAGACCGACCTCGGAATGCCGGCTCCTGACATCGCTGGGAAGGATTCCTGGCTGGTGCAACTCCTTCGGGAGGAAACTACTTACGAAACTTTTTACGAGCGTAAGTTATCTCCGAATCCCTCTGTTATAATTTCACCTTGGACTCACGCTGATGTCTTCTTTCTTTTTCAGAGATGGGCGACGACACTGCTGCCTATTACAAGTCCCTTTTTCTCGGTCAAGCCGAGAAGGGCGAACAGACGAAGAAGGCCGTCTCCCGAAGGCGGAAATCGTCTGGGGCTGGGCCATCTGTGGCCAAACGGGCGAAGAAGGATGCGCCTCCTCCTCTTCCAGAGATTTCCGAGGAGGCGGGCGAAGAGCCCGAGGCTGCTACTGTCCCGCCGGCCGAGGTCGCTGCCGACCTCACTGCTCAGAGTCCCACTCGTTCGGCGACTCTTCTGGATGCTTTGGTAGAAGCCCCTTCTGCCGAGGAGCGCCGTAGGAGCAAAGGCAAGGAAATTTCTGCCGAGGGGACTCAGGGCTCGGACGACGATGTCACCGAGGTGCCTCCAGGTTTGCTTTCTCAGACAAACTGTGATGCCTTTACTTTTTTGAACTTTGAAATTTACTTGCCTTGACCAGCTTCTTGTTTTGCCGTGCAGGGGAGTTACTTACTCCGGGTTGGGCAGCCGAGCACGCCCGGAAGCGAGCCCTTCGGGATGCCTGTATCCCGAAGGGGAAGATCCCGAAGGAGCCTTTCTGGTCGTTTACGGAGGACATGAATTTGTACTCCGGAGACTGCCAGCAAATGGCTAAAGAGATCTCGAAGGGGATGCTTACTGAAGCCTCCTTCAGGGCTATTGCGGAGGCTCACCCGGGCGATGATTCCCTGGCCGCGAAACTTTCCGAGCACGCTGCCCAGGTATGTTTTGCGCCTTTCTTTCTTTTTTCCTTTGGATTTTTTCCAAGTGTTTGGCTCTCTCTTTTCTCTTTTGCCTTACTGACTTTGCCTCTTTTTTTTTGCAGCTGCTGGGGTACGCTGGTTTCCTCAGAGTTCGGGTGGCGAGGCAGACAGCGTTCCGAGCCTCGGCCTTAGAGGTTATAGAAAAAACTAAGGCCACGTGCTCGGAATTAGCTGCCCAGAACACGCAGCTGGCTCAAGCTGCAGAGAAGGAGATTGCCACCGTTCGGGAGGGGTTCCTGAAGGAAAAAGAAGAACTTGTGAAGGAATCCTCCCAGAAGATTTCTGACCTCGGCTCCCAGGTGGCGGAGCTGATTTCAGCGAATGAAGCCTATCAAAAGGAGAAGTCAGAGTCTGAGGTTCTCCTGGCGAAGGCGCTTGCTGAGAAGGCCGCGCTTCAAGCCGAGGTCGATGCTTTGAAGAAGGAGCCGGAGAAGAAGAAGATGAAGGCATTGAAGAAGAAGGTCGCGGATCTGAAGAAGGACCTTGACGCCCTTGGTGTCGAGAAGGATAAGTCCGACCAGATGACCAAAGTCGGTTTTCAGGACGGCTTCTGCCTTGTTCGGCACCAGGTCCTGCAGAAGTTTCCAGATCTGGACCTTTCTTTCTTGAAGGCCTTAAACATTCCCGAGGGACCTCGGTGGGCTTGGTCAAAGATTGAACACTTGAACTTGCCCCTTTCGCTCCCGGCGCCGAAGGTAGTGGAGAAGGACGCAGGAGCTGGTGGCTCCCGGGACGCCGAGATCCCTTAGTTTGTTTTAGGGCCCTTTGCCTTCTTTTCCTTCTTTTTTGTACTTCTTCTTTTGGCAATCTTTCTTCTCTGTAAGCAGATTCGTCCTTAATAAAGATTCTTTTTTGGCTAAGTCTTTTTGTGAGATTTTTCATTTCCCGTTGTCCCGAACATGTTCGCTCAAGAGACTTCGGAAAATCAAATCTGCGCTTATTACGGCGATCGCCTTCGCGGAATTCTGGCTTGTATAATTTATACTTAAGAATTTTTCTAAGAAACTTTTGTACTTAGAATATTTTTCTAATTTGTACAATACAACTCTCCCGCGAGATCCTAAGCATAGAATTTTTTCAAGGCATCCGAATGCCAAGTATTTTTTAATTCTACGCCTTCGGCATCGCCGAGTTTGTACACCCCTTTTCGTACTTCGGCACGAACCAGATAAGGACCTTCCCAATTTGCGTGAAATACCCCGTGGGATGGCCTTCGGGGTCCGAATTCAGCCTTTCGGAGAACGAGGTCTCCTTTCTTTATTCCCTTTGGCCTGGCGCGCAAGTTTATAGCCGCGGCCATTCTTTGCTGAAAAGCTTTTCTTCTCAGCTCGGCTATTTCCCTGTGTTCGCCGATGAGGTCGAGCTTGGTTCTTAGTCCGAGGTCATTTCCACTTTCATCAAATACTTGCACTCGTACCGATGGTCGCACTACCTCGATTGGGATGATGGCCTCTGTACCGAAAATGAGTGAAAAAGGCGTTTCCCCTGTGGCTCTTCGGGGTGTTGTTCGGTAGCTCCATAATACGCTTTGGAGCTCTCCTGGCCATTTCCCTTTTGCTTCCCCCAGTCTCTTTTTCAGACCATCTTTTATGGTCCTGTTAGATACTTCTACCTGCCCATTGCTTTGGGGGTGAGCTACTGGGGCGAAGTGCATTTTTGTCCCGAGGTCGCTGATAAATTCCTGGAATCCTTTGTCTATAAACTGGGATCCGTTATCAGCTACTAGTACCCTTGGTATGCCAAATCTGCACACGATATTCTTCCATACGAACTTCTGCACTTCTTTTGCCGAGATAGTAGCCAAGGGTTCTGCCTCGACCCATTTGGAGAAATAATCTATCGCTACCACGCAGAACTTCACGCCCCCAGGTGCCGTTGGGAGCGGTCCTATGAGGTCTATGCCCCAAACTGCGAAGGGCCAGGGATAGTCAGCCGAAGTCACCATTTCCGAGGGTGTCCTCTGGATATTCGCGTGTCTTTGGCAACTACCACATTTCTGGACGAATTGCCTAGCGTCCTTTCTTAGGGTAGGCCAAAAGTACCCTTGGCGAAGTATTACTGCTGCCAGGGCGTCGGTTCCAATGTGTGAACCACAAGCGCCTTCGTGAACTTCTTCGAGGATCACTTCAGTATCCTCTTCGCCAACGCATCTCTGTAATGGATTTGCATATCCCTGCCGATACAACTCTTCGCCAATTAGGAAGAATCGACCGGAGCGCCTTCGAACTTTCGCGGCTTCGCCAGGGTCTTCGGGGAGTACATTGTCTGCGATATACCTCTTTATTGGGTCCTTCCAGCTTTTTCCCGAAGTTGCTATGCTCAGTATTGCAATGCTCGGGCTGTTTAGTACTTCGGTGCATGTTTTCGACTTTGCCAAGCAGTCTGCTTCGGCATTATCCCGTCGAGGTATGTTTTCAATTTTTACGGTGTCGAACTCCCGAATGAGCTTTGCTACCAATTCATGGTATTTTGCTAAGGTTGGATCCTTCGTCCCATAGTCCCCTGCTGTTTGCCGAACTATCAGTTGGGAATCGCTGTGGGCCTTTAGATTTCTCACGCCAATTTTTCTGGCTAGGCGCAATCCTGCTATGAGGGCTTCATACTCAGCCACATTGTTGGTGACGTGAAAGCTGAACTTGATAGCCTTTATTACCTCTAGGCCTTCGGGACCTCTGATAACTACCCCCGCTCCCTGGTGTTCGGACCCCGAGGCTCCGTCAACATACAAAGTCCACTCTGGCTCACCTTCGTTTGGATCCGGATGGCTGTCCTCGATGGTGGGTACTTCGGCAATGAAGTCTGCCAGAGCTTGAGCTTTTATGGCTCTTCGAGGTTCATAAGTGATGTCGTGTTCGCCAAGCTCTATACACCATTTGGAAAGCCTTCCCGAATGATCAACCTTTCTCATGACATCGCGCAGGGGTAGACTGCTTCGGACGATGATAGGGTGAGCCTGAAAATATGGTCGCAGCCTTCTTCCTGCTAGTACCAAGGCATATATAGCTTTTTGCAACAAAGGATATCTGACTTCGGCGCCATGCAGAGACTTGCTTACATAATAGACCGGCCATTGCTTCGGCCCTTCCTCTTTTACAAGGACCGAACTCACTGCTTTTTCTGTGACGGCGAGGTATAACACAAGGGGCTCTCCCTCGCGGGGTTGCCGCAGAGTGGGCAGGCGGGCTAGACAGACTTTGAGTTCTTCCCAGGCCTTTTGGCAGTCCTCATTCCAAGGGTGATCACCACTCCCGAGGTTGCCTTCCTTTTTTGCGGCCTTTGTGAGCACTTTGAAGAATGCTCGGCATCGGTCTCCATACCTGGAAATAAACCTGCTAAGAGAGGTTATCCTTCCAGTGAGTCTTTGTACATCTTTTATTGTGATGGGAGTTCGAAATTCAAGTAGAGCCTTAATCTTTTCTGGGTTAGCATCAATGCCTCTTTCTGACACCATGTACCCAAGAAACTTTCCCGAGGTTACGCCGAAGATGCACTTCTCGGGGTTAAGGCGGATCCCGAAGGTTCTGAGCTGGTGGAAAGTTTCCTTTAGGTCTGCGACGTGGTCGCTAGGCAGCTTGCTTTTGACTATCATGTCATCGACGTAGACTTCCATATTCCTCCCTATTTGGTCGTTAAAGACCTTGCTCATCAACCTCTGGTAGGTAGCTCCTGCATTCTTGAGCCCGAAGGGCATTCTGACGTAACAGTACGTTCCCCCCTCGGTGATGAAGGCAGTTTTCTCCTCATCTTCGGGGTCCATCCTTATTTGATGATATCCGCTGAAGGCGTCTAAGAAACTTAGGAGCCCGAATTCGGCGGTTGAGTCTACCAATTGGTCTATCGGTGGGAGAGGATATGAGTCTTTCGGGCAAGCATCGTTCAAGTTTCTGAAGTCGATGCACATCCGGAGCTTACTGCTTCCTTCTTTTGTGGCAATAACCACATTGCTCAACCATTCGGGGTACTTGACCTCCCTGATGACATCAGCATTTAACAGGCGCTGGACTTCTATTTTGACAAAGTCACTTTTATGGGCTGAGATGCCTCGTTTCTTTTGCCGGACAGGTTTTGCTTCCGGACTTACTCTAAGGCTATGCTGTATTATGCTAGGGTTTACCCCTAGCATATCTTTCGGCGAGTAGGCAAACAGATCTTTATTTGTCAGCAAAAAAGATACAAGTTTTTTCTTGTCACCTTCGGCCAAGTTCTTCCCTATTCGGGTACTTTGGCCTGGGACAAGTTCTACTTTTTCCATTTCCACTTTCGTGGGATCTTCTGCCTCGTCCTCTTTTGGTGCCTTTGCCTCCATTGTTTGTGCGAAGTTATTTGCCGGAGCTTTTCGTGCCCTGACGAACACCTTCCTCACTTCGCCCTGGTCTATGAAGATTTCCGCATCTCCATCCTTGGTGGCGAAAGTGACAGTTAAGTATTTTACATCTGGGCGAATGTGCAGATTTCCCTGTGTCTGTCTTCCAAGGATGACGTTGTACGATGAAGGGACATCCATGACAATGAACCTCACCATTGTGGAGGCGAATAATTCAGCAGTCCCATCTACCGAAGTCCCTTTCAGCATTAAGGGGAGATCGATCCATCCGAGGACAGGCAGTTCGGATGGTCCTACCCCGAAAGTAGGCGAGGTAACGGGCTTGAGGTCACTGCTGGATATGCCCAAGTTCAGCAGTAAGTACGAAAATAGGACGTCGGTGTTTGACCCATCGTCAAGCAACACTCTCTTGACGTCCCAATTTCCTATCCTCGCCATGATCAACAGCGGATCGTCATGGGGAAAGATGACGGCGGAACCATCCTTGCGGGCCAGTTTTTTTGTCGGACTCTGATATTCCATGACTGCTATTTCTCTGGCCTTCCTCTTTCTTTCCGAGGATGGGAGCCCCGTCGTGATTGTTTGTATTATTCCTGCTGGAGGTGGAGGGCGCCTTTTCGGGCTTCGGTTCCTCCGCCTGTCGGAGTCGTAGTCCTCATCTTCTGCCTTTCCTTCCTCCTCCTTTTTCCCTTTCGGGGAGGGCATCCGCAGATAACGCCGAAGTTGGCCCAGTTTTATTAGCGACTCTATATACTTCTTCAATTGAAAGCAGTCTTCGGTGTCGTGGCCGTGGTCGCGGTGAAACTGGCAGAACTTCTTCATGTTCTTTTTATTATCAGCGGTCATGGCTCTTGGCCGCTGAATCTGAGTCCCCTGCCTTTCCATTGTCATGAGGATGTTGGTCCTTGTGGTGTTCAGAGGTGTGAAAATTGGGGGTTTCCTTCCCCTCATCCTCCGAGGTCGGCCTGCCTGTTCGGTTGGGTACCGGGTTTGCTGGTTGGACCCTTCGGCCCGGGTGTGATCGGACTTCGGTCCACCCATTCTCAGTTCTTCGGCCGTCATGTGCTGTTCGGCCCTTCGGTAAAATTCGCCAAGCGTGTCCGGGGGGTCTTTGGAGAACTCGTAAAACAGCTGTGAGTCTCTCCGAAGGCCCCGCGTCATGGCGAGAATGCGTATTTCGGGCCGAAAGTCTGGGACGCTCAAGGCTTCTCTGTTGAACCTCTCGACATAGTCGCGGATGGTTTCTCCATTTCTTTGCGCTATGTCGAACATTTGGACAGGCATCTTCGCCGTTGGCCGACTTCCAATAAATTGCTGCGTGAAGGCCGTGGATAACTCCTGGAATTCTGTGATGGTTCCTGGAGCTAATGAATTATACCACGCAGTTGCTGGTCCTGTGAGGGTGACCTCGAAACATTTGCACAAGGTAGCGTCGTCGGCACCGTGCATCATCATGCTACGTCTGTACTTAGTCAGATGGGCCTGTGGATCAGTACGGCCATCATAAGTTTCGAGCCGAGGTACTCTGAAGTCGCCAGGCATGGCAGCCTCAACTATGGCTTGAGTGAACGGGGACTCATCCCCACAAAAGGTTTCAGACAGCCTGGCCCAGACGGGCTTGCGGGCTACCTGTTTTTCTACCCTGTCTAGTCTTGCTAGTATCCTCTCCATAAGGATCGTGGCACTAGGTTCTTCCTCTGGGAAGGGAGATTGCCGGCATCTCTTCGGGGAGCGAGTTCGGCGTTGGGGGGACAGGGACCTCGCCTCAGGCGACGAGCTCCTTCGGTGTGGGACTTCGGGTTGCCTGGACTTAGCTCGTTCTGTAAGTCGTGCCCCGAGGGGCATATTTTCCGTTGAAGACTCCTCACGCGGATCTCCGCTTCCCGAACTACGGTGGGTTGGTTTGGGGCTTTTCTCTCGAGGGCGTGCTGGCGAGGGAGGCCTTTGGGCCTGAGTCTGTTGCGGCCACCTTCGGTCTATCTGCTGTGTCATTTCAGCCACAACAGAACGTTGAAAGTCACGCAGGAAACTCATGGTTATGACCAGAGGACGCTCTTCCTCCGGCGTGGAAGTCCCTGGAAAGGTTTGCTCAGTGGCCGGTTGAGCTTCAGGCGCGGACGGGGACTTCGGGAGTCCCTTGTCCTTTGAACGCCGAGTTTCAACAACGGCGACCTTAGAGTGCTTTCCCACAGACGGCGCCAAATGATGCCCCGAGGCATCCTCGTTAAGTGACATTGTGACTTCTGGAGGGACTTCCTGAGAGGGAGAACGCCTGGAGCCCAGATTTCCCAGAGGAGCGTGCCTGAAAGGCTCAGAAGATAGGGTTATGAGGTCCCCGGAGTGTTTTTCCGGGGAGGAGCCTCCGACGCCCAAGTCAGTGTCTTGAGAAGGTAAAGGGGGAGCACTAAAGGTTTTAGTGGCCTTGCCTGTTTATCTTTTCTCAAGAAAAATGGGGTCTGGTCCTGGAGAGTCCCCCTGCCAGGGTTTGTTTCCTGGTATTTATAGGAGTGTTCAGTCCGTTCAGATCATGACACGTGTTCGGTCAGATCTTTCCTATACCTTCGGGCGCAGGGGACAAGTGGCTGTTTGCAGGCTCCTCGAGCCTTGGTCCGAGACAGGTCGTGACAAGACCTGGACGGCATGGACGTGTCAGACAGCCGTTCCGGGCGGCGTGTAGCGCCTGCGGATGACATGTCAGAGGCTCCTTAAATGCTCCTGCCGTACTCCCGAAGTCCCCTGGGTGAGGTCATCCCTTGGTACGGACGTCCTTCTTTGGCCGGTGTACCACTAGTTCGGGAAGCCCCCTAGCTCGGGGGTTCCGCCTTCGGCCCAACTATTCTCCCGTTTTGGAATAGCTAGACCTTTGCCTCCGAAGGCGATCCGCTTGGTCCCCCGAGAGAGCTAGTAACGTTTTTGGAGTTCCTGAGGTATCAGCCGAAGTCCCGAGTTTGACACGTCTTGACTTCGCTACTTCCGAAGACAGTGATAGTGCCTCCTTCGGGTGACATTAAGCTCTCCAGTTACCTTGTTTCCGGTAGGAGGCACGTGGTGAGAGAGGCGATAGTCCTTCGGCTATCACCTTATTTAATTATTGGCTGCCATTTCTTTCAACTATTTCCACTGCACCTCTGCTCTTCGGCTTTTCTTGATTATTCTCCATATAAATATTTGTTTGGATATTTTCATTAAATTTTACTCATATTTTTCATGTTTTTTTTGTACAACATATATTTTTTTCTAGAAATGGGGAAATGTTATTTGTTTTCTCAATGATTGTTTTATCATTCACTCACATATTCGTTATGCTTTTTTTTTTGTACAGTTTTGTCATTCGCTCACATATTCGTTATGTTTTTTTTTTTGTATAGCTTATATTTTATCAAATGTGTTTATATATTTTAACAAGAAGTAAGAGAACAAGAGAGAAATTATACATATTTTATTTTGAGAGATTATTGTACTGTTCCATCCAGTAATAAGTATTGTTCAATTCAGTAAGAAATATTGTTTATAAATTATGTTGTTCTGTTTAGTAAGAAATGTTGTTTTATTTACACAGATGTGATGTTCAATAATATACTGTTTATTTTGTAAGAAATATTGTGCACAAATATGTTGTTTTATGATATTCTGTTCATTTCATAAGATATATTGTTTGTAAATAATGTTGTTTCGTTCAATAAAAAGTGATGTTCCATTCAGAGAATTGTGCTATTCTGTAATATGTTATTTCGTTCAATAAGAAATGTTGTTCATTTCATAGAATGTGTTGTTCAAGTGCAGTGACATTTTTATAAATAAGATGCTATTTTATGATATGCTGTTCATTTCGTAAGAAATGTTATTTGTAAATTTTACTTTTTTTTTTTCAATAAAAAGTACTATTCCATTAACACAAATGTGATATTTTGTCTAATAATGTTCATCTAGTAAGATATGTTCTTTCATTTGTACAAATGTGTTATTCCATTCACTCAAATATGTTATTCCATTTAGTAATAATTGTTAGTCCATTCAAACAAATGTTTTGTTTTGTAATATATTGTTGATTTTATAAAATATGCTGTACATAATAGGTGTTGTTGCGTTTAGTTATATGTACTGTTCAATTCAGTAATAAGTGTTATTCTGTTTATATGAATGTACTATTCTGTAATGTAATATTCTTTTTAAAGAAAGGTACTATCAATGTAATGTTTTTTATTTTATAAACTATTTTGTTCAAGAAGCAGTAAAAGGTCTTATAATAATGGGTTTGCAATTTGAAAATACTAAAAGGCAAATTAGTATTCAATTTAATATAATATAATATTTTTTCTATCTAACATGTTGATCAACGGTAATTTTCATTTTGTAAGATATACTGCTTAAAATGGATAGTATTCATTTCTCTATTTCTATTGTTCAAAAAATAATGACAGTTTTGTAAATACTACAAAAATATAAATGTAATTCTTAGACCAGGTTCATCATATAACCACTAGTCAAGAAATGACGAGCCTCCCTTCTGTGTCAACACTCAACACCACCGCCAACTCACGGCCGTGTAGAGTATACAACTAACAAAAAGATTCTCCACGTGCAGGCAAGCCTCCCTTCAGCGTCTCAGCACCAACCTTCAGCACGTCTGGCCTAATTACCAAATAGAGAACGATAGGACTGGTAAAAGCCGCCTTTGTTTTGCTGGATGTCTAGCCAGCTTTTTTAAATTTCTACATTCTTTCTTCACTTCCATGCTTCTCGCGAATCCTGAATTGCATTCTCTTTCATCTGTCACAAGAGGAGCTGTTTCTGTGTATCTTCCACCATTTCCATTTCCTCCAGAAAACATGTGATATCAGGGATGATCCCTCCATTGCTATTCCTCAAAATCCCATCCCCGACTAAATCGGTCAACAACTCAGCTGGTTCTTTCGCTCCTCCATGCTGTAGTAATTTGGTTCTAAGAGCTGTCCCTGTGGCCAGGGAGAGCGGATCTTCCTCACACAATTTTTTCCAGATAGTTGCAGCGAAACATTTGGCATACAAATAGCTATAATAACCTACATCACAAAATTCAACATCTAAAAAAGTCATCCACATTGCCCAAGCCGGGAACTTTTTACTTAACGAGATCAATTTTTGTCTGGATAGCATGCAGGATGCACAAAGCCACAGCTTGTCATATGAACCAAAGGTTTATTTTAAGTTTATTATATCTAGAAACCTCACAGACACTAGCGAATAGCAATAAACTTGAATAGTTCATACATAAAGAAGCTTTTATGTCTACAAATTGACTGATGCCAAGTTAATAACCTCTTTTCAAGTTCAAAACATGGGTTGTGTTAAAAGCAGGCTTCAATTTCTAACCTGTGGACCACAATGTACTTAATGCCACTTATACGATGGACAAATCTAGGGATAGTTGAATTCAAGTTCTATCCGGAAAAAGTTTATTTTTGGTTAATTACGTGAGGCATAAACAATGTCATGATTTGTCATACCAGCACCATAATTGAGGAGGTGGCTGAAGCGAATGTGCATATGAGTACCCTCCACATGCCTACCACTAGTGTGCTGCCTTTTCAATTCTGCCACGATAGAACTTGTGTTTCTTAATACATTTTGCTGCTCCCCAAAAAGTGTTTGATCAACCAAAGCATAGAAAATCTGATGAGCGAAACAAGAAAAGAATGACAAGTCTAGATCAATTTCTTATTATACTCATTGATGCAGTTTACTCTTAACAGAAATTCGTGCAGAGACCTTGAGAACAAACCTGACGCTGCAACTCAGTAGCGGAGAACATGTCTCTTGCACCCTGCAATGACCTTAACAATCTCTCAGGTAACACTTCTCCACTTGAATGATGTCTAGCAAACTTCTTCAAGAATTGATAATCCCAAGCATAATATCTAGGAGTTCAACAGGAAACAATGTCAAGTTGGTTGCTAGGCATTGAAGAAACCTTTCCTACTACCTGATTAATATGAAATTTGATCAGCCTAAGATTGCCCAACCCCCCCCCCCCGCGCTGTGAAGATACCATTTATGGCTAGTTCTGCAGGCAGATAAGTTCATAAAACTTCTCTTGTTAGAGACTTGGCATTGGTTGTTCTTATCCCCACCCTCTCTCATCTGAAGAAAAAAGTTGATCACAAGGTGATATAACAAAGCAAGAAGAAAAAAACAGAAGAATTTAATCATCCTAAGATTGTCCCCCTGTCAAGGTACCATATACGGCTAGTTCTGTAGGTTGATAGGTTCAAAAACTTCTCTTGTTAGAGACTTGGTTGTTCTTATCCTAACCCTCATTCCCATCCGAAGCAAAAAGTTGATCATAGGGTGATAGAGCAAAGCAAGAAGAAAAACCCAGAAGACTTGGGATTTACTGTTTAAATTTCTTGTCGTTGTGACGGACACAATGATAATTAATTGGCGACTATGACTTCCCCATAGACGATCATATTTATGGTCAATAATTTTTTTTTACATGCATTAAAACATCAAGAAATGCTGAAGGAATTACAAATCTAATTCATTGTCTCAATTATCTCTCTGAACATAGGATCCTTTAGAACCCAAACAACAAAAGTACTTGGCCATATATTTTGTACCCAAGCTACAGAGATCTCTAATACAAGATGTAGTACATTGCCTCAATTATCTCTCTACACATAGAATCCCTAGGTAACCCAAACGACAAAAGTACTCAGCTATTTATTTTGTACCGCTATGGAGATCTCTAATAAATGTACCGATTGATCATTAGTAGAACCTAGCCCATGTTTATGATACTTTTATATCAAAATCAAAGTGACCCCATGTTTCAAGGATCTTCATGTCAACTATTTCTTGACCAAGAATGAATCTTCATGAATACCACTGCTGGAAATTTTCCTCACAAAACGCATATGTATATACAGGATTCTTCATAACATAATATTTAATGATGTTCATGCTCACGTGTTTTTTTTCCTTCTATTTGTTTGTAAAGTGATTGCTGTGTATGTGAACCCTTTAGAGGAAACTGAAACTGCAACAGTCTACTCACTCAAATAAGTTTGAAGGTGTCTCAGCTAAGTCAAGAACCACCCTGGTGCCCGAAAAATGTTGGTAATCCTGCAAGAAAATCAGGAAACGGGTCAGAGGAAAACAAGGGGGCTTATAGTTTGATTGTTCGGCAGTAAGCAATCAACTAGTCACCGTTCTAGAAAGCAAGGAATGGAGAGCGTGTCCAAACTCATGAAATAATGTTTCCAATTCCCAATGATTAAGCAACACTGATGATGAATCACAAGAACCTGAAAAGTTGCAAACAAGAGCCACAACCTGGAGGAAAACATTGAATTATAAACATTAAAATAATCACTTAAAACAGAATGTTTTAGAACGACAATTTAATGAAAAAGAAAAGCATGGCAGGGTGAAACTACAGTTCTTATGGAGAAAATTTGACAGTTCAAGCTTGATTGTATTGACCACAGTTTACAGTTTCAGTTCTAGACTTCTAGATGAACCTAAAAGATTCGAAGAAGCCCAGTTAAGACACAATATATATCTACCTCCCAGCTGGCAAAATTTTATTTATATGGTTCTATTTGAATGCACTGAGTTGTTTGTTAACTCTAAAGAAAACGTATTCTCCACTTTTGTAAGGGATCTCATTCTTATCTAGCTCCATATACCTAGTACAAAGTGTTTAGTCTTCCAGAAAATGCAACTACAGATGAACTTCACATTAGCCATCATCCCACCAACCATTTCTGCCTTCTTATTTGACTATCAATTAAATCAAGACTATTCAATCTAAAATAAGCATTACTTCTCTACCCATCAAAATAGCTATGGATTAGCCAAATCTGTCTTATAATCAGATGCAATCAACATCTTGATGCTATTAGACATGCAGAGTGTGGCAACAGTTGCAACTGACTGCCTTTGGCATGATAAAAGTGTCATTGTTGAAAGTGCACCAACTCAAAAAACAAAGACTGTCTTCTTGAAAATATGTTGAAAGAATCTAAAAACGTTTTCTCCTTAATTCATGCTCAAAAAAGGCACCAGATGTTAAAGATAGATCAAGCAAATGCATGCAACGATTGAATCAGAGAAAATGATAAGCAAACAACAAGGACAATATTCAATTCTTCTCACATACAGGGAGTTGATAGTCTGCGCTTGAAACCCGGCGTCCTCCTTTTATTGCAAAACTAGCACAGCCTGGATACTTGCCTTTCCTTGAGTATAAATCAAGGTACAGATATCCCAAGTCACCCTGGAAACATAGAGTTCCCTGATTAAATGGATGGAAATAATATGTAAAAGGAAATATTACGATTAGCACATCAAAGTGCAGAGGAGTTAATTAGTAATGGAATGTCTGCTACAGAATTCAGACCAAGATGAACCACTACAATCAATTTCTATCACTCCATCCTTTTTTTCGTTGATGGGAAAAAAAAATGCTCTGATATATGGATTGACCAAGAAAAATAATGAAGCATCTGACATTCATGTCCACTCAAAATTTTGAATATTCAGTCAAAGCCAGAAAGTTTCTGTTCTTCAATGAATAGGATAAGCGATAGAATCTGAAGTTAAAAAGAAAGGTCATAACAAAAAAGAAACTTGAGGAATAAAATCTTGACAAGCAACCAAAATTTGAGATAGTTTACATCATACTCTAAATATAAACAGCCTCAGCAAACTTAATTCATTGATGAACCAAAGCTATAAGATGCATTATAGATACTCTCAACATGATGTATGGCAATGCAAAAAATTAAATTCAAAAGGTTGTTGTTCATCTTGAGGAAGTATATTTCGTAACATATTCAAAACGCCAAAGGTGCATTACTGTGCAATAAGAAAATCCTGCCAAAACTTGAGAAGCATAGATGTTGTATTGCAATTGCCTCATCAACATCATCATCATGATGGTAACTATTTTTTGAGCCAAAGATGAAAAATTTGAAATAAATACTTAAAATGAACTTTACACATGCTAGATTCTACCCGAATGTATGTACCTCTTCAGGGTGATGAAGACACATTTTGAGCACATCAGGGTGCCACGATTCACCTGGTGCCATTGGAACGGAGTCGAATTTGGCACCAAATAAAGATCCAACCAGCAATTCCAGCCCCCTAAGACATTGTGAGAGAGGAAAATATGATGCTACAACCTGCAATGAACTAGAGATTTAGAGTTTCTTGGTTTCATAAGAACGGAAGATAAGGGAGAAAAAAGGCTGAGGAGGGAATCAATCTATAACTAAAAAAACTAAAAAAGAGAGCTCTAAAATCTTTAGCCAGATGATAGCCATAAAAGCAAGAGAACTCTCTCCACAAATGGCAGCATGTCAGAAGATTAAAACTTATAACCTACCGAAGACTTCAAATTATATGCTGAAGACTTCATCATGGCTGTATAGAACGCCTCATCCCATGGTTCCAGATCCACATCTCTTTGGCCACATTTTAATCTCTTTAGATCTCTTAATCTCATAAATTCCTACAGGAGTAGGCAACAATAACTTTGTAATTGGAACTGCAGCGGCCTTGCAAATATGCAATAATTTAAAATAACTAGTTAGAACATTCCCAGTAGAGGTATATACCTGATCAGCCCTTGATTTGACCATTTTGCTCATCTCAAGCAAAAAGGACATCACAACTTCTGGGGATGCAGCCATATTAGGGTTCAACATGAACTCAGTGTAAGATTTACACCCCATCATCTGCATTCTTCAACAAGGAAACTAAGAAACTGGAGAACTAAAAACCTGCTCCCTCATAAGAAACTAGGGAACTGGGAAACTTAAATGGATATCGCTAGTGGGGAAAACGTAACAAGTAGTCAAATACTCAAGTATTCACCTAGTTACAATAATATAATATAACATGTATGCTCCCCCTGCCCCCTTCCACTACCAAAAGTAGGGAAGAAAAAGAAAAAGGCAAACAGTCCCAAGATCTGCAGGATGAGAGATGGACAAAAGACCACTGGCACTATAAAATGTCCAGCAAAACACGGATACATAAAGCTAAATCTAGCATTTACCCATCAACACAGTTAATCGTACATTCTAGAATCTGTCTGTCCTTGTCAAAAGATTGCCTTTCCTTTTCTCCAAGTCCATTGTGATAATCTATGGAAAGCTCACCCTTGTTTTCGGGAGTACGGTTGCAATAATTTTATATGCATGGTCTAAGCTCACTTATGTAATTTTAGGGATCCTAGTTTTTGTTTATTCCTATTGTGGCAATCAATTTTCCTTTTGGACCAAAAAAAGGAAAAAGAAAAGAAAATAACAAAACAACAACAGAAGAAAAGGAAAAGGCAATTGATTCTTCCAAACAAGCCTTCAAAGAAAAGAATAAACCATAAATGAAGACATCCAAAAGAAACATCAAACAGCTTATCTGTTTTATACTTGCAGAAAACAATTCAACTAAGGGGTTATGCTAGCAACATAGAACAGTATTTGCCAAACTACACAAAAAGATAAGTAACCTGAGCAAGCTCATGTCGTGCAGCAATAAGCTTCTCTAGAACTTCAAGATTTGCATGTGGGACTGAGTTTCCCTTCAGAAATACCATTTTCCTAACCTGAAAACACAATGAAGAGTAAGGGAGGATAAAGAAACAACTTACAAGTTGAAATGCACTGATATGGAGCTACATTATCAATTTAAAGAGCTCATTGTCTCCCAAGACATAACAAACTAAACAACTAAACCCTAATCCTTACTAGTTGGAATTAGATACATGGATCCTATATCCCTGCATGCTAAGTTGGAGGTAAGTTCGTCCAGAAGCTCTAAAAGAATATCCATTATCACCATTTATATCCAAGTTTAGCTCAACCCCTGCCTCCTATATCTAGTCTATCACTCTTACCACACCAGCGCATTTATTCGTTTCCACTGAATAGGCCAAAACCAATCAGGCCTGCTTTCAGCTTATCCATTATATTTTCATCTCAGAGACATACTGAATGGTGTAACAAAATCAATCCAACAGAATCAAAATGCACCAAAAGTGTATTCTATCCAAGAAAGTGGCAACAGAAGTATGATAGCACACTCACGCCTAGTTTGACAGACACTATAAACTGCTCTGTATGCAAAGTGCCAAATCAATGATTCCAGCATAAACGGAAGAGAAGCAAGGGGATCACTTTGGAATGAAAGGGGGTAGGGGAAAGTTGAATCATGACTACCTCAGCATCTGATGTCCATTGCAAAACAGATGATACAGTGTGTGGCTCTGTTATTATTCTGAATCCTTTTCTCTTTGGGTTAACTAGTGACCCTGATGAATCATTAGTATAGATGGGCTTAAGAAGATATTGTATCTCTCTTGGGATGAGTGACGCTGGAAATATATCCACATGACCTGAATCAACAATAATATTTTCACCAAACCTGACCGAGCCAATGTATACAAAACATAGATCAAAATCAATTCAATCACTCAGACAGCAAGAAATAGTTTGTGCTACTTATAAGAGGAATGGTATCAATGAGAAGTAGCTTACTCCCTACAGAGCTGAAAAATTTCCATGTTTAGCTGATTCACCCGATCTAATTTTTCTGCAAATGAACTTACAGGATTAGATACTTGGAGCGGAATTAATAACAAGCAAAGAAAAGGACATACCAGCACAAAGGTGAATTCCTCCCT
This sequence comes from Aquilaria sinensis, assembly GCA_005392925.1. Classification (NCBI taxonomy): domain Eukaryota; kingdom Viridiplantae; phylum Streptophyta; class Magnoliopsida; order Malvales; family Thymelaeaceae; genus Aquilaria; species Aquilaria sinensis. Next base: position 378,022 of record SMDT01002881.1, on the reverse strand, counting down.
TCTCAAAATCCATGCACAGGTGACGGGCTGCTCTATGAGCTTCCGCTGATATTGAAGTACCATCTAGCTCTGCCTTCTTTACCGCATTATACAGAACATGATTTGTATTTAGATACTGTATTCCAAGAAGAAACACACTAAGCAGTTGCTAGATATAGTTCTCAGATTCTTGATCTTTGTATTCTTTAGATGCATATAAACATGCCTTGTGTAAACTGAATCATTAAAATTATATTGCACTTAATCTACCATGCCTCTAGCAATTATTAGATCTTATACCATAATGCTTTGCCTAAATCGCAAAAAAAAGGAAAAGGCCATGAAAAAGGGGAGAGATCCAAATTTTAGGCTCTGCCTTGGTTCACCGCCACTCATTTTGCCTTCCTGGCCCAAATATGCAAGGGGTATATAATTCCCATTAATTTCTCTCCCTTCCCCTCCCGTCCATCTACCAAACATAGAGTAACTATAGTATTCTGTATTCAATAGAATTAAGACCTTTGTTCAGGAAATGCTTTTGCATGAGCAATAACTCAGCAATCTGGAAGCATTATCCTTCCTTGTTTTTCATTTTTTTTTTTTTTTGTGTTTTTTTTTTCGAAGATGAAGATGAAGCATTCTCCCATAAGAATAATTTCACCATGGTAAATGAACAATAATCTGTTCAAGACGAATCCAATTGGAATGTATCTATGGTCACCTCACATGTAGATACTCATTCATCCTCATTGATGCCTCGTTAGCTCCCTCAACAAATTCTCTGTGACATGGAATAATATCAGCTAAAAATACAGTTTGAAGTGCACAGGAAGATATTTTAAGAGAACAGTCATGGTGAAAGGAGAAAGAGATAGTATCATAATAAAGCTGTCAAGAGCATTAAATCATAAGCAATTGCCAAATAAATTATTCAATGATACATGACATTAACCTGTCAGGATGTGTGTGTCTACAGAGTTCTGCGGAATCAACAACTGAACACACCTATAAAAGCAAACATTTGGATTACTACACATACTCTTAAATATGCAATCACCAACCAAACAGACAACGCTAACTTCTATTACAACACCATTCAACCAACCGTGTCCGAGATCTCATCCATTAACTGAATAATTTCCACCGAAGATGGCATTGCAGATATACGGTTAATCAGCTCTGCCGATCTGATTGACAAATAAAAACAACTCAATACACAATATAGTCTTTAAAAAGGATATCAAAAAACACCAACCAGCTCCCCATATAGAATCAAGTTCCACCGGATTATAATTTGCAGTCAATTACTATCTCACCTCAAATTTTACGTTGCTTAACGAAACAAAAGTGATTCAGAACTCAGCCCAGCATTTGACTGCTCTAACCCACATATTGTAACCAACAACATTTCAACTAATCACATTCAGTTTGACGAAGTGAAACATTTGCACTAACAAACGCAAGAGATATTCCTATATCTTAAGCGAGAAAAAGAAAAGAAAAAAAAAAAAACAGAAACAAGGAACTTTTCGGTGAGAGAGCGAGAGAAAAGGAGGGAGGGCTTTGATGTTAACCTTTCGATAGCATCATCGACGAAACGCTTGAACCCCTTTGCAGACTTCAAGTGGTCGAAGCCATAGAGACCGGTGGGAGTTCCCGAGTCCCGACTAACGGCCCGGGTCCGGAACCGGCGGGTCCCGAATCGAACAGAACTGCATGCTTCTTTGATATCAGCTATGAGAAAATTCGCTCTCCTTAGCCGGCGGACAAGTTTCCACGTCATGTCTGTGTCCGACGCCGCCGGGTAGTGCTCCGTAGCTTTCCGAAGACGAGGAGACAGTAGTACGTCGCTGGTTAGAATCGGGTTGGGATACCATACCCTACGATTTCGCCCCCAAGGGTTTTTTTCGTTCTTAACATATGGAGATGACAATTAATAATTTTATAATTTAATAAAATTATATTCACAATGAATTCAACTTAATTTATGTTCTTATTTTAAAAGTAATTTAATAATATCATAATTCTTAATATACATGTTCAAATAAACATGTCTATACATAAATATATGAGTAATTTAGTAATATTATAATTTTTATTATATATTTATATATATACGACAGGTTTGGTTTTTGCTTGATTTGGTTCCATTTGAAACTAAAATAACTCAAAAATCGGTAGCCCTCTTAGAGATAACTAGAACCAACCCATGAAAAATAATTCATTTTTACCCAACTTTACCCAACTCAGTAAGTAAGAGTGGTTCAGGTATTTACCCAACTCATATTCACCCTTAACCCCTTTATGTTGAAAATTTTGAAAAAACTCCTTGATGTTCTTCACTTCTTGTTTGTTGCATTTCTTACTTTCATAACTGTAAAAACCCAAGATGGTATTGTGTGAATTAGTTAAGTGCAAAGCCAATTTAGTTTCCATAAAAAGCAATTTGCCTTTGGAAAAAGCACTTCTACCTAGCAAGGGCATGTCCATCTGACATTTTTTAAAACCTTCTTCACCTAACTTCTGAAAACCAAGTATAAATCAAATTTTATAGGACCACTACTAACCCAAATACGTCTAGAAGACATTCACCCTTGATCTTTCAGGCTTGACTTCAACTTGTATTTTTTTCTTTTCCACACTAATGGATGAAAGTTGTGTATTCTCCTTTCATATAATGATTAATATCGTACGAACAATTTGTTGAATATTGTAGGAGAACCCTAAACCTTCTAAACACTACTAACCTTTTTCATTACAGCATCTACCATTGTTTGCATTTATCTACTTTTACCAATAAATGTACTTACTACTAATACATTAACTCTCTTTTCATTTTTATATTAACCCTCAATCTTCAAGTTAACTCTCATATGCTTTTCTCCATTCCAACATCTATTTTTGTTTTAATTGAGTTATGCTCTTTCTTTTCTTTGTCTTTAATGTTATTGATTTTATTTATTTCACAAATATTTCAAAGAAAATTGTTAAACAAATTAATTAATAACATATCACAATAATTGTTATTTATGTTCATTTTTTTACAATCTATTTATTATCAAATTCTTTTTTTTCTTCTACACTATCACAACCGCACAACCACTAAAGTAGAATGTTTCGGGTAAGAGGTATGTTGTAATGTAGTGTTAGACAGAGATGTGCTATTAGGCTAGGCTATAGTAGTATAAGTTATAGATTGAGTTAGGTATAGACTATAGATTGGACTAGGATTGGGAATATGGATATGTATATTTTGGTTGGTCAAGTTCGACCAAAATCTACCCGATATTTTCAAGACGAGCTCAGGTTTGGTAGTCAAAATTCAGTTTTCCAAGTTATGCTTTCAAATTTCACCCCTACAAGTAGAGGTATGCATTAGGCCGAGCCAACACGGCCTAACCTGGGACCTACCCGGGTCAACCTGGGCCCGACTCAATCAAAACCTACCCTAGCATAGCATGGTAAAAGCCCAATTAATTATGGACCATTTATGGGCCTAAGAGATGCAAAACAAGGGCTGGCCCATGCCCGGTTAGAGCCTAGACCCAGGCACCATTTAGACTAGCTTGCCAAAGCCAAGCCAGGTCGGGGTCGCCGTTTCAAATCCTAGCCAATGGTCACTTGATTAAAAAAAATGGAAAATTACACAATAAGGACCTCAGGATGGTAGTTTTTTAGGGCATTTTGGTCCAACAAATTTTTGGCTTCTATATGCTTATTACCTCACTTTCTCACACCAACTCTCACAATCTTCTTTTTACATCTACTACATTCTCTACAAATTCTCTTCAAGCTCTCTGCCATTTTTCTTATTCTCCTACTAATCTTTCTTAGTTTATATTTCTCATATTTCTCATTAATTTACATCAACTCAATGGTATCAAGGAATACTACTAGCTCTGCTCCTACCAAGAGTTCCTCCTTCCGAGCTGGCTTGAGGTCATTCTTCCGTTGAGGAAGAGAATTCACATCGAAGAGGTTGATGGGCCCACTAATGTCGATATGACCAATATCAATATGGAGCTCGAGGAGCAACAATTCAATCATGATGATAAAGTCCAAGAGATCGCCGCTCCAACCTTTGATTCATGTGGAGGTGACGGGTCACAATTGACACCTTAAAAGCCAACTCTCCAAGGGCATGAAAGGTAAATCTTGCCTAGGAATTGCAATTGGGTAGGTCAAGTCAAGTTTGGATCAGACCATTCAAGTTTAGGTTTAATCAATTTAGCATGAATTCGGGTTCAGATCAAGTCATTTCAATTTAGGTTGATTTCAAGTTGAATGAATTTCATGTTCGAGTTGGGTTGGGTTAGGTTTATTTTGGTTCAAGTTCAATATAGGTTGGGGTCATTTTCAGTCTTAGATAATTTCAAGTCGGGTTTCAAGCCAAACTCGGGTTGACTAGTCAAGTTTGTTTGAGTTACTGGTGTATGTGCTAAAATCACTTAATTAATTCAATTTTTCTATTCATTTTTTAAAAATAAATAAAATAATTTAGTTTTTTTATGCAATTAATTTACATTAATGTTTCTTTTGTTAAATTTAAAAATTCATAAAAATTTTCTTAATTATATTCCAATAAGTTTGTTGTGGTATCCAACTTTTGCTGTGAAATTGTTATGAAATATAACTCTAGTTCACTATTACTTTATTAATGACAAAATTGTAAAATTTTAAAAATTTTAGGTGAAAATGCAAAAATTTGAAAAGTTTATAGATTCATGTTGTAATTATTATGGTGACTAAAATAAAATGCTTCAAAATTTAGATACTTTATTGTACTATACTTAAAATTTAAAGAATGTTGTAATTTGACCATGACCTATTAAGATCATTAAACTTACTAAATATAAAAGTTACTTATTTTAAAAACACTTAAATATAAAACTTATTAAATATTGAAGTCTTTAAATATGAGATTTACTAAATATCGATGTCCCTAAACAAAGAAAGTTATTAAATGTGGAAGCCCTCAAATATGAGACTTATTAATATAGAAGGTAATAAAAGAGGAAAGTTAAAGTTTAAAGCAAAAGTTAAAATTAATTGTTAAGGTTTAAAAATAAGATTAAGTGTTAAGGTTTAGGATTTATGGTCAAGATTGATGGCTTGTGGTTAAGTTTAGGGTTTAGGTTTATGGTAAAGGTTAAGATTTCAATTAGGGTTAGAGTTTAGAATTTAGGGTTTAGGTTTAGGTATAGTGATTACGGTTATGATTAAGGGCTTATAGTTTAGGTTAAGGTAAGTGTCCAGGGTTTTAGGGATTTGAGTTTAGGTTTAGGGTTTGTTCATTTCCTATTAATGGGATTAATGAGTTAAGGGTGTAAAAAGAGTCAAAGTGGGGCACATGGGTCAAGACAGAAAAGGGGGATGGACTTTGTAAAAATTACAAAGGTGTGACATTGGTCTTTTAGCTAGGAACGAAAGAACTTTCTCCTCCTTTTCACTTTTTCGTACATATCTACCCCTGGTTTCAACTTTTAACTCCATGGTTGCCTCTTTTATTGTGCAGCTCTGACTCAATACATTGCTAGCATATCTTCAACCCATCAATCTCGATCCAATCAACCGTAGCGGCCCCCCACCTTTGTGTAGTGGCCGACCATAACTTTTAATTTTCACCAACTGTTGTTGATGTCGCCCTTATAAATGCAACACTCACCATAGCTCTTGATTCCACCAACCGGCATTGGCATCCCCTTGTCTATACAATGTAAGCTTACCCTTGGTATATAATATGGGTCATCCCCTTGGGAATTGTGACAACACCCACTTGGGACCAACAACGAACGATAACCATGCTCAGAATTGATGGATATGGCTGTAGAACAATGAATTAAAGGGTAAAGAGGGTGGACAGAGTTAGAGAAGCCTAGGGTGAAGGTGGAATGTCAGCACAACAAGGGTGGTGTGTGAGGGAGAATTGGCAAGTGGCGAAACATGTAAGTTTTGCAAACACATGAGACAATTCGAGAAATGGTTCAGTCAAGTTTATTGACCCCGCGTGCTAAACTAACTTAAACCCTAAAAAATGAGATCGCATTAAACCAATTAATTTTAAACAAATTGCCCTTTAGGGTTTATGGTAAATTAAATTTAAATTCAAAGATAAATAATTAAAAACTAATCTTGTATTTACCATTTCGACTAATACAATCAAGAATATTAGTAATATAGGGTAGGGCGGGAATATTAATACTAGTGGAAGAAAAAAAACTATTAAAAAATTTAATTTGACTAGACATAAAAATATACTAATTCAAAATATTTGAAATTAATTAAATTAAATTTCAAATAAAGAAGAGAACCATATTAATTAAATCAAGTTTTAAATATCCCGATTTAAAACAAGTAACTATGTTAAATTAATATTATATTTATCAATTGAATTTTATGCGGCAAACTTGAAACTTGAAACCCAAACAACCAATCCAAATACTCAATAATTCAACAAATTTGTGCAGGATTACAAAAAAAAAAAATTATGTGGCAAACAAAGTTTTTCTTGAATGGATCTACTGGTACTTGATTTGGATTAGTTGATGACCAATTTAACTACCAAATGAGACTTTGTATGTCGGTTACATGCTTAAATATATATATATATATATATAAGTAAATCCCTAAATTAATAAATTCCAAAAGATATCTACAAAAGCATATTATTTTATTAATTTATTCTTCAAAGACCCGTAAATAAAAAAATATTTTTATAGTATTTTAAAGTATCTTAAATTGTATGGTCATAATTTATGTGTAATTTAGATAAATAAGCAATATATAAAAAAATCACAAATTTTTAAATATCTGGTGACCATATATTTATGTTGATTTAGGTTAAAATTGGGTTATATCGGGCCTAGGCATCGGGTTATTTCGGGTTCGGGTTTTCACTTCAATTGGGTTTGGGTTTGGGATCCAGTTTGGTTAGGTACAGTCAAGTCTAGGTCTTAACTTTTCTGGTTAAATCGAGTTAAGTCAGGCTTGAGTTCGGGTGGATTGGTTTAGATCATCGGGTTAAGTCAGATTTTATAATCCTTAATCTCGCATAAAATTTTTGTATGGGAGCATTTTTGGACTGTTTAGGAGAACGAGGCCCGGTTTACCAAGTGCAAGCACTATGGAAAGAAATTTATGCACAAGGTGAACTCTGGGATTGGGATGCTACAATGACATATCGGGAATGACGATTTGATACACTATCCAGGCACTTACGTTAGTGTTAATGGACAAAGACAACTTTATAATATGACCAGTGGTTTAAGTATCTTTAGATTTAATCAGCAAAAATGTAAAGAATGTATGATTAACTGGATGATGCTTACGAAAAAACTATTTAGGCAAGCTGAAGATGTGCATTTAAAAAATTGGATTAGATTTAACTTAAACTCGGTTTTTAAAAAGATATTTAGGACAACTGCTAGAAAAGAAGCATTTAAACTGTATGAAGGTAAGTCTAATTCGCAAGCATGTTTTTGCTCAATTGTCACTGTCATGCTTTCATAAGTGATATGTGGATATCTCCTATAAAGTAGGACTATTTCTATGTGACTGCACATTAGATGGATGTACATTAGATAATTAAAAAATGCATTGTTGCATTTAAATGTATGGAATCTAACCATATTGGATATAATATCTATCAATGCATTTTAGATATATTGCATAAATTTTACTATAATGATATATATTTTTTTGCATTAATTTTGACAATGTATCAAATAATGTTTGGGCTACCCAAAAACTCCATATTTTTTTGAAACCCCATTGGAATGGTGTTTTTTTTTTCCATGTTTGATATTTTTATCAAATTTTGAACTTGTGTATACAAAAAGGGTATGAGATTTTATAGATAAAAATCATTCCAATCTATAGTGCATTATGGTATTTGAAGCCTAAGCCTAAATTTCTAATAAATTCAAAACTTATTGTCTTGAAAGCAATAAACCGTTTTCTTAGAAACATTTTAAACTTGATTGTCTTATATGGTGGAACTCCACATATAAGATGTTGACAGATGCCTATCTACATACACAATTTTTGTCTATGTTTTTAAACTTGAAAGTAGATAAAGAAGTTCTAATGACTGAAATGTGGGACAAATATTACAAATTTTGCCAATTACTACGGTATTTTTATGAGACAACTACTTTTTTTTTCTCCAATATTTAATATCCCACTATCCACAATGTTTTAATGTAATTGGTAAATATTATTTATGTTTTGAAATAGTACAAGATGAATACGTTTTTAAAAGACACTATCAAAGCAATGAATAACAAGTAGGTTATATATATTTTTTAGATTCCCTCCATCTTTTTACTTCATATGTACTTGATCCGATTGTGAAAATTTTGGGTACATTGTGTTTACTTAAGCGATACTATAGTTTTTGGGAAATGGAGCATATGATTGTTTTACCTATGATAGTTGAAGTTGACGAGCACTTGCAAGAGCTATACAAAAAGTATTTATCCCACCATAAAAAGACAAGGTAAAAACCAATACTTTCTCCACTAGTAACGCTTCATCCTCCTCATTATTGAGACCATTCAACCCTGCAGAACAACTACTTAAGTGTCCTCAACCCATACCCTCTAGCCTATTGAAAGTAGATAATTACGTTCATACCTCATTTGAGACAAGTAAGGATGATATTTTGGAGTGGTGGAAAATGAAGAGTAACAAAATTTTGATTCTGTCCATTATTGCGAAGGAGGTTCTAACGGTATTAGTTTCCTCCATTGCATCCAAGTTCACTTTCAGTGCTAGCAAATAAGTCATTTCAGAGAAATGAGTGAGGTTGACTCCAGAAGCAGTGAAGGTTTGCATATGCAGTCGTAACTGAGGTCTTGCTGTCTTAAGAAAGTAAAACCAAAAGAATTTGAATGATGAGGTGCAAGATGATGAGGAGGCTTCCACATCCTAGGTTTTTTTTTTTTCGGTTCTTAGTATGTATTTGATCTGATTATACTATTCAGCACAAATCATATTTTTATTTTTGGTTTTTTTTGGAATATTTTGTTATTTTCTCATATAAGATGCATTCTAAGTTGTTTGTAAGTACCGTTTGATTTTTTATTAATAAAAATTGCACCTGTGAAGGTACTTTTAGGGTATTTGTAAGTTCTTTGTAAATGATATTTTTCTCTAAAATCATAATTTACCAAATGTTTTCAAAAAAAATTAGAAAATAAAAAAACAAGCCCAACATGAATTTCGCATGCATTACCAGGCCGGCCAAGCCTACGCTGCACCATTACCTATAAGTTACCCTTTTTGCAGTGAGTCCATAGATAAATATGTTTGCATCCCAGACAAAGTGAGAGATTTGAAGTAGTCGAAGGACTTGGAATTGTAAATTACAAAAAACACAGTAGACTGTATCAAATCTTCGTGGCTCCCTCAAACGGTTCGTTCCCGCGAAAACCTCAACACTCTCCCCAGAAAAAAACTTGCCACATTTTCTCCAATTCTTTCTCTTCTCTCAGACTCCACTCGTAATGCAAATCCCGCAACCACAAAACTGACATGTCGTCCGACGATCGGGATTCTTCTTCGCCATCTCCGTCCTTAACCAGGATCTCGTCTGGCGAAGCCGCCGCCTTGCCGAAGCTCCGCAAGATGCCCCCCATTCCCACTTGCCAGAGACGCGACGGAAAGGATTCCGTCGAAGGCTCCGATTGCAGCAGCAGCGAAAACGACGATGGAGCCATCGATGACGATTTGGACCTGGAATGCGATCTGCACCAACCCGGAGGTGACTTTGTGAAGGCCTCCTCTCTCGGCCTGAACCATATCAGAACAAAGTCTGCCCCCGCTCCGTCTCCCCTACGCTTCTCCTCCTCCGCTGGGACGCCTTCGAATTTTGTAAAGAGAAGTGGTATGGACAAGCCAGGTCTGGAATCTCTCTCCTTTTTCCCTTTTTCAGGTTTCTGCCTAGGAATTGTGGATGGTTGGTAGTTCATTGTTCTTAATCATGAATCTGTTAGGCTGATGGTTGATTATTGGAATGGTGGATTCCAAAAAAGGGGCTGTATGGTTTGGTTCACTATATCTCTGGTACTTGCAGGTAAAAAGATTCACCCGAATCAATCCAAATCACTGAAGGTTACATCGTCACTCAACCCAGCACGGGAGGTGATAGGGGATTATACTGAGTAGACAAGATTGCTTTGATATAACTAATTGGTAGAAGGAGCTGAGTTTAACGGGCTTTTTTTGGTTATATGTAGATTAACCATGCTGGTTTTGCCAAGGAAATGCAATCACCACGCTTCCAGGCTATACTGCGTGTTACTAGTGGCAGGAAGAAAAGAGCTCCAGAGATCAAGAGCTTCTCTCACGAGCTCAATTCCAAAGGCGTACGACCGTTTCCTCTGCCAAAGTCTCGTGCACTCGGGCATATGGAGGTAACTTATAGTTGGTTACATTTTGAAGATGTTTCTTTTTCTTTTGTTGTTATTGTTGTTGTTTTTTTTTTTTGTTTTTCTTTTCCAAATCTGTGCCTCACATTACAATGTACTTGTTAATCCATTTTCAGGAGATCATGGTGGCAATCAGGGCAAAGTTTGACAGATTGAAGGACGAAGTGGATTCTGATTTGGGTGTTTTTGCCGGGGATTTGGTGGGCATGCTTGAAAAGACTGCAGATACTCATCCTGAATGGAAAGAGAATCTAGAGGATCTGCTTATTGTTGCTCGACATTGTGCAAAGATGTCACCTGGTGAATTCTGGGTAAAATGTGAAGGTATTGTACAGAATTTAGATGACAGAAGACAAGATCTGCCAATGGGAATCCTAAAACAAGCACACACCAGATTGCTTTTTATTCTGACCAGGTGCACCCGTCTTGTACAGTTTCAGAAAGAGAGTGGTTATGAGGAAGATCACATTCTTGGGCTTCATAAACTTAGTGATCTTGGAGTATATCCTGAACAGATGTTTGACTTTAGCCAACAGGATGTGAATGCTTCAGTTAAGACAGGTAAGGAAGTAAATGAGAAGCAGAGAAAAAAGTTGCATGGGCAGGAAAGCAGTATTTTGACAACGAAACAAGAACAAGTAGATGAAAATGTAAGTACTGAAAGTGACAGAGCAGATGTTCGCACTGCCAAAACTGTTGATTCAACAACTGAGAGTTTTCGGATGTCATCTTATAAAAAATTTCCATCTGCACCTAAGAAAAACCGTAAAGACTCAAGTACTCCAAAGGATAAAGCAGAAGACTTGCATTCTAAAGATGAGACAGCTAGTATCAGTAATCTGGATGCTCCTGGCCATCCTCCATCATCTGGAGCAAGAAAAGCTGTTTGGCCTCTTTGGGGTGATTGTCAAAGCATCACATATGAAAATTCAATGATCTGTAGGATTTGTGAAGTAGAGATTCCGGTTGTACATGTGGAAGAGCACTCTCGAATCTGTACTATTGCTGATAGGTGCGACTTGAAAGGTTTAACTGTGAATGAACGGCTGGAAAGAGTTGCAGAAACTATTGAGAGAATTCTGGAGTCATGGACACCAAAAAGCACACCGAAAAGCGTGGACACTCCTAGGGGAAGTTTTGAGGCCACTGGAGCCTCAGTGCGAAGTATACATGATGATTCAGATGAATTGTCACCAACCATGCGAAATATTTCACGCCAATGCTCTGAAGATTTGCTTGATTGCGTTCCTGATGCGGAAAATGCATTTCTTCTGGATGATCTGCAAACTCTGCGTGATTCCTGTGAAATACATCCTAATGCAGTTACACCAGATTCAGCAACAAAAAACTCGTCTGGAGGAAGCTTGACGCCACGATCACCATTGTTAACTCCCAGAACTAGCCAAATTGAGATGCTACTGAATGAGCGTAGAAGAATTACAGAGCTTGAGAATCACCAACAGGTTATAATTGTGTTGATTTTCTGTCTTGTGTTTAACCATGCCAGGTAATATACTATGAGTAGGCAATTGGTGGATGCTTCTGTTATTTTTTCCTCCCTGTAAGCCTTTGCCTGCCCTTTTGAGGTTGCTGTTAATGTAATTTTATAGAACTATTACAATAAATTTACATATGCCCATCATGCGAAATTTATTGTTTCTGTGCTTTGTTTGATCAAATAAGTGCTTTGGGGAATAACCTGTTTATTTTTGTGTTTGAATTATTAGTTACTAAGATAAGCTAGTAGGCAGATTTGTAAGGTGGCTTTGACTATTATCTTGTTGACAAAATCATGTGGATAACTTGGTTCTGCTCATTTCACATTTTGTTCACAGGGATTTTGATGTATGTGCTAGCTTTAAGTGTAGTCTTCTTGTCATCTGAAAATATTGCTTTAATCATGGTTTTTTGAGCTCATTTTTTTTGGCTTTTTGTTTTATTACTTTGTATGTTGATTCCTATTCCCAGTTCCCCTTCACCCCTCTGCATGTAATTTATTATTTATGTTTTCCAAAAAATAATTCTCTTAATCATATCAAATTGAGCTCTGGATTCATTTTCTTAGTGTTAATCCTATGAGCTGTTTCCAAGGATTATTCTGTATTAGCATAGTACCTACATTGTCATTCTATCCAACTAGAACATAACTAGCTCATTTGCTACCACAGGTCCTGTTTCTTTAGTGCCTGCCTTTTTTTTCTTTTTCTTTTTCTTTTTCTTTATCATATCCTATCCAGACATTCTCATGTTCCTTGGCACTTTGCATGAAGATTTTTATCGTGTTCTGATAAATTATATGATGCTTTTGTCATGTATGAATCATTCATTAATGACTAATCCTATCTCGGTTCTTTACAGGTCCAGAAGTTGTTAGAGATTGCTCGCTCTGTTGCACATGCAAATGAATGTGACTATAGTACATTGGAGTTCTTGCTCGAGCGCCTTGATGACCTAAAATATGCTATTCAAGATCGAAAAGCAGATGCTCTTGTTGTTGAAACATTTGGAAGGCGTATAGAGAAACTTTTGCAGTAAGTTATTTTGCATAGTTGCTAACAAAGTTAGAGCCAAACTTTGGGTCCTAACTTTACTGACACTAGTTCTGTTTTTTTTTTTTTTTTAATGTCGCCATTCTTTTGTAAAGGTTTTTATTTATTTATTTTGTTTTCGTTTTTCTTTTGATTTTTTTATTTTTTTTTAAAACCTTATTGTTATCCAAACCCATAATTTGTATTTTCATCTAAATTTTTCTTGGAATTCATAGGGAAAAATATGTACATCTCTGTGGCCAAATTGAAGATGAGAAAATTGACTCATCACATGCCTTGGATGAAGATAGTTCAGTGGATGAGGACTATGCTCGTAGCCTCCGTGCAAGCCCTATTAATCCATGTTCTAAGGACCGAATATCCATTGAAGACTTTGAAATAATAAAACCAATAAGTCGAGGAGCATTTGGCAGAGTTTTCCTTGCTAGAAAAAGATCAACGGGTGATCTATTTGCTATAAAGGTCAGCTTATAACTTTTTCGGGAAAATGAATTAAGCAACGAATAAGTAAAACTAAGATGTTTGGAACTACATTACAGGTTTTGAAGAAGGCTGATATGATTCGTAAAAATGCAGTTGAAAGTATTTTGGCTGAGCGTAACATCTTAATTTCAGTCCGTAATCCTTTTGTGGTAAGCTGTTTTGGTTTCTGAAGGTCTTATGATACATTAGGTTTCTAAACCTTTCTGACCTGTACATGATTTGGCAATTGAGCAGGTCCGGTTTTTCTATTCCTTTACATGCAGAGAAAATCTTTATTTGGTTATGGAGTATCTAAATGGAGGAGATCTTTTCTCTTTGTTGAGAAATTTAGGTTGTTTAGATGAAGACATGGCCCACATATATATTGCAGAAGTTGTAAGAACAGACAGCCTTACTTGTTCAAGCTAGATAGTTTCTCTAACTTGATGATATTCCCACAGTTACATATGTTTCTTCTGCGATAATCAGGTTCTTGCTCTGGAGTATTTACATTCGTTGAATGTCATCCATAGAGATTTGAAGCCTGATAACCTATTGATTGGTCAAGATGGGCACATCAAGGTCATTGTCCTTTGATTAATTTAGCACAGTGAAGTCAATTAATCCTCAGAATAATGAGAGTTCACAGCATGACCTAATTTCGTGGACTTATATGATTATCTTCTTTAATCTTCTTTTGTTACAGTTGACAGATTTTGGGCTTTCAAAAGTTGGTCTTATCAACAGCACAGAAGATTTATCAGGTTCATCCCTGGACAGCGCTGGCTTCCTTGGGGATGAGGAACCAAAAGAACAGCACTCTGTTCAGAGGGAACAACGCCAGAAGCATTCAGTTGTTGGCACTCCTGATTATTTAGCACCTGAGATCCTACTTGGCATGGGACATGGTTAGCGAGTACTAATACATGATACATAAAGTTTAATACTAAATTTCTGTCATTTTCAGTCCTCTTCTTTAAATTACAGCAGTTCTTTTCTGCAGGTACAACAGCTGATTGGTGGTCTGTTGGTGTTATTCTCTATGAGTTGCTTCTAGGTATTCCTCCATTCAACGCGGAAACCCCACAGGTGGGTCATCTGAATGTCATAACCTCAATTTGTAACTTGAGAAGAGTTCTTTTTCTCATATTTCATGGTGAAAAACCTCCTTCAATTGATTCAAGAGATGATTGGGTGTTTATGTTCAACCTGAAGCATATTATTTTTCTTATGAAGTCTCAAATAGGTTATGTTAGATACAATAATTACTCTTGATGAGTTTACTCTTCTATGAAGTAATGTACCTATCTAAAGAATACATATTGGACAAGTAGAGGATCATAAACAAGGACCTTTTTATGCAAGAGCATGTTGGGATGTTCGGTTCTGGAAAACTACAGAAAATGTAGTAATAGTTTCTAAATAACCTCTTCTTTTGTGACATCTGCTGCATTAAGAACTAGCACCATTAAACAAGCAAACTTGTTATACTAGAACATGTTGTTTAGATATATGTTTATCACATGGCTAAGTTAAGGGGTTATTTATGGCTTTGTATTATGGTGAGACCTTTTCACTTATTGCTAATTGGTTTTGGGTTAGATGCTTTAATATGGTATCAGAGTCAAGGTTTGCTGTTGCCCAGCTGGTTGCAGTCCACGTAACACAAAGTTGAGCCAGCCTCCACTTAAGGGGGCATGTAAGTGGGAAAATCTCACATGGCTAAGTTAAGGGGTTAGTTAAGGCTTTGTATTGTGGTGAGTGCTCTCCACTCGTTGCCAATTGGGTTTGAGTTGGATACTTTGACAAATGATATCAAAGTCGACCTGGTAATGTGATCCCGTGGCACAGTAGGGCATTGTGCATATGTATCCAGGCTTGCGATGTTGGGGATATAAGAGAGAAGCTTGTAGCAGCTTGAATCTCGCACGGGAGAGATGTGGGATGGCTTATGTGTATGTAAGGTTCCAACTTCTAAAACTTGATCACCTAGTGCTTATCTATTGTTTAAAGGGTCTATGTGGTGTGTGCTGATGTTCTGTGAACCGGTCTTGGACTTGGGCAAATAACCTTAGACAGCTAACCTGTCTTCATCCAGAACTGTGCGCCCAATAGATGATAGATATGCAGAATGCCCTGTTGTGCCGCACCATCACTGTCTTGAGTTGACTCTAATGCCATTTGTCAAAGCATCAAACCCAAAATGAATTGGCAATGAGTAGAGAGCCTTCACCATAGTACAAAGCCTCATTTACCTATATCTATGATGCCATTCTTTAGTTTATTTGTATCATAGAGCTGTTATGTTCCTGAATCCAGTATGATGTATAATTTGGAAAATGCCCTTGAAGTTGATGTTGCATTAGATCACTGCATAAAAACTGCCTGATTGCGGCACTTCTTGATCTATAAGATATACTTTGAATCAACTGGTAACTTAGAGCATGATTGGAAGTCATTAGTTAAGGTATATAGCCATGTCATTCACCTCAAATAGTTCTTTGCAGACATCTAAAGCCAATCTCGGATGTTATATATGTCTTGAAGTAACAAATAGTCATTTCCTGGAAAATTGAATTGCTCAATGCTCTTATTTGCAATCATGAAATTCTGTCCCTTGGGTGTAATCATGATTCACAAATATGTATAACTGTGTTCTCAAAGTCATACCATTTGATAATGCTTATAGCTTGAGTGCATTATTTCTTTGTCCAATGGGTTGCAGCAAATTTTTGACAACATCATGAATAGAAAGATTCCCTGGCCTAGGATACCAGAGGAGTTGAGCTTTGAAGCATATGATTTGATTTCGAAGTAAGATTTATGAGCACCATGTTTTTAGTAAGTTCTTGATTTAAACTTGACTGCATTACGTGGTCTGATGTATGTGATCTATCTTTAATCCGTTTTTACCATTTATTTATGATTGAGTTGTCACTATAACCCTCCTTAGCAGCATAAACAAGCCATTTAATTCACAAGTTTTACAATCAATTTTTTAGCATGTTTGATTTCATCCAAAATAGTTTAGGGGAAAATGCTTTGGCACCCCTTCACCTGAAGCAAAATGATCTTAAAGGCAATACTTGGGGAGAGAGGAATTACAAAGAATATACTTGGCGAGGAATTATAAATTTTATTTCATTCAACTCTAATAACTCCAATCTAAACAGCTTAACACACAAGAATCTAATCGTCTATGCGTCTAGCACTTTTTACATGGACCAAGACACCATAATTAGTACCTTTCACAAATTCCTTGAAATCACACAAATAACTGAAGGCCACAGACATTTCTAAGAGACATCCATTGAAATTCTCCACGTTTAGGATTACTATCTCTTGCATCCCCCTCAAACTCAATCTCTACATGTTCTTTGCCCAATTCTTTGAGCAATAGAGTGATCTAATATCTGACAGGAATACCAGATGCAATTCTTCAAGCAATTCCTTGAGAATCATTTTGAATGCCATAATCGCAAATTCATGATTCACTTCATGTTCTATTCTTGATTGTCAATGACTTTCAAATGAGATTCTCTACTGACTTCTGTGCCTTCAGAAACTTCTCTGTCTTTGTTCTTCCCTTTTCTTTTTCTTCTTTACTGTTTTTTTTTTCTCTTCACAAACTTGCAAACTCTCATTTGAAATTCAACCAGCCAATATTTAACAGGTTCTCTTTTCTTCAAATCTGGAGCAATGCTTCGAATGTGCCTTTCTTCCTCCTCCTTCTTGCTTGATAACAACCAGCTTTGAACTGTCTCTGCCAGCTTCCATTGATTCTTGTTCAAATTGAATCTGGTTGATACTAGCTCTAACAAGGTTTGATACCACTTGTTAGGGGACAACGTTTTCAACACTTTAGTAGAGGCTGCTAGTGGTGGGCTTATGTATTCACTTTCAATAATTAAAATCTTAAGGAATATACTTGGAGAAGACTGATTTATTCAACTCTAACACTCCACTCTTGTGATTGCACCTATATAGCTGAACAGGTAAGCAACCATTTATCTAGCACTCAGTGATGCCATAATTAATGCGTCTGAAAAGTTTTGAAATTCATACAAGAAACTAAAAGCAAACATCCGCAACTAGACATATAAATTTTGGTTAGCTTTTCCACATTTAAGTCTACTACTTCCAACTAATCGATCCATGATCTGCTGCAGTTTTTTTTAACAGAAGCCACTTAATGAATCCTCAAATAATAAATTGAGTATTCATGAAACTTAATGAAACTGCTTCAGCGCGTTCAATATTTTGCAATGGAAATTAAGCATGCAAGACCGTTGCTCCCTTAAAGGTAGCAAATTGAATATATCCTAATTGGAAATTGTTAGCTATTTGAAGGCTTTCTTCAATCAGCTTAAGCTTCTAGTGCACTTGGTTGCTTGACATGATACTTTGGCATTCAAGTCTTGGTACCCCTTTTGCTCCACTGAGTTGTTCCGTATGATGTGTTTCCCATGTGAAGTTGGTTTTACTCTGGTTTCACATGGTAAATCTAATTTTCTCTGTGGCCACGCTTTGGGAGGGGCATTAGAGAATCTATGACCATGGTATACCTTTGTTGTTCAGTTTCCTATTGGCTTTAGGTTTTGAGACAAGTGGTTGTTGACAGAAGCACAAATGATTATGCAGTGGAAAGTTCAATACTTCTACTCCATTAGACAAATATATGATTCTTTGAAGTAATGGGCATTCTTTTGGTGCAATTTACTGAATGGATATCTTTTTACTTTTGCTATATGACATAGCTTACTACTTAGATACTTCCTGTTAATTGGTAGGCGTGAAACTGGTTATGTTCATCTTGGTTAAAGCCATTCCTTGTCCCTGTTTCAGATTGTTAACAGAAAACCCAGTTCAAAGATTAGGAGCAACTGGAGCTGGAGAGGTAAATATTTGCTAAACACTACAGAGACTTCTCCATTGGTCATGACGTTGAAATTCATCAGATTTTTATAACAGGTGAAGCAGCATGTATTTTTCAAGGATATCAACTGGGACACACTAGCACGACAGAAGGTCTAAGTTACTTGCTTCATATAATAGTTGGGATCAACCAAATTAAAGCGACAAAGGGATATTCCAGAACTGATTGAACCTCCATATTCAATTACAGGCTACTTTCATACCATCAGCAGAAGTACTTGATACAAGCTACTTTATGAGCAGATATATATGGAATCCAGAAGATGAAAATATTAATGGAGGTAGTGACTTTGATGACTTAACCGACACTTGCAGCAGTAGCTCACTCAGCCACACACAGGATGAAGATGTAAGATCCTAGATTTCCTTTCCTTTGTAATATTAGTTTCCTTAACAAGGCAAGGATGTACCCTGGAGAAGACATAATCAGGTTCTCATGCTAATGTGGCTTAGAGCAAATGTGTAAGGAATAATAGTAGATATCCTAATTTATGGTTACAAATTTTAATTGTGGATTTTCTGTGTCCTTAAGACAAAAGATGGTTAATGTTGATTCTACCCTAAGATTGATGAAACCGGAAGTTGAACTTTTACGCATTGACCTTCCACCACATGATCATTAATTATTCAGGTCTGATTGTCTTGCAAATAAAACAGGGGGATGAATGTGGTAGTCTGGCAGATTTTGGCACCCCTACCCTCTCCGTGAAGTACTCATTCAGTAATTTCTCATTCAAGGTACAAAAGTTGGTGCTGCATTATCTTAATTCCTGAAGCTCTGCATAGGACTGAGAATTTTCGCATGTGTGTTAGATTAGCTTCTTTGAGTTGGTAACCATCCTTGATTAATGCTTTAAAGAGATTATGGAACCTTTACTATTTCATGTTTACTCTTTGAGGTCTTGCTGTACAAATGCTGTGCATTTAATGAAACATTTCTTGTTCACGGCAATTAAAATGGAATATCATTACTTGGTCCTTTAGGCAGTAAAACAGACTACCTCTCAAGTGCTGTACTGTGCTGTAGATTTTAACATGAATGGTGGTGCGAGGAATGTCGTTACTTGGTTTAATAGCCAAAGGTTTGGTGTAAGGGGAAAAAACTCAGCTAAGAGTTACAGTAGCTAAAAGACTGAGAAACGTATATAATGGCTGAATCTTGGGTTAGAGAACTTTTTCAAAGAATATGTTAGAATACATTTCTAATCAGCAGGTAGTTTTGTACAAGATAGTACAAAAGCTTAATTGCTGTTACTACCATAATGAGCCTCAGAAGGAGAAAATTGTTGTGGTGGCACATTGACATGGCTCACCTAGAGCACGCTTTTCTTGCAGCCATTTCATCATATATCTAGGACAGTTTCTGTAAACTTGAAGGGGCTCTGGAAAAGCCAGAAATTTTGGACTTCTAAATCAGATGTTAGACACTTGGTGTTGCCCTTGCATATGAAATGGATACTGAGTAAAGAATTTCAGACTTTTTAGCACTTTCTTGACATCCTCATCTCGTGTCTCTCATCTCTGGTGCCTATGCTATAGCACTAAAAATGATTCTTCTAAAACAGTACGATTTGACTGCCAAAAATGCTAAAGTTACTTGAATTATCTTGTATTTCAGAATCTGTCGCAGCTTGCTTCCATAAATTATGATCTGGTTGTTAGGAGCGTGAAGGAAGCAACAGAGGCTCCAAAACCATCACCGCCATGATTCTTACTGGCAGTGGGAGGCAAAGATGGAAGCTTAATCAGGAAGGTATTCGCTCTTGTGCTTCATGTTGGTGCCAACATTTTCCAATCTCATATTGCATCTCGCAGTTGAGAACTCCAGGAAGGGAAGCTCTGGGGTTTGTTCTCAAAATATACGTAGCTTTCACGGGAAGTATGTAGGTTGTTACTCTCTGAAATAAAATAATAATAATAATAATAACAGGGGTCATTCTAGGTAGCACCAGCATCGCCATTTGATTAATTGTTAATAGTTTAAGTTCATTCATTAAATTATTTGTCGCCTTTTTTTTTTTTTTATGCCTTGGCTGGAAATCGATTCTTACATTTCCTCTATACCTATGATCTAAATCTTCATGTATATATTGTGCTTCTCATCTGTTTGAAAACAATTTTAACACTTACCAATGCGCATCATATGTTACGAAAAATTATGTAAGAATAATTTTAACTTTAATTATTGCAATGAATAATTTTTATTTAAAAAAAAAATTATCTGAAACAATGGAGCTAATGCAGAGCTAGTTCCAAACATCTTATGAGCTTTGTTAAATTATATTATAGGACGAAATAGAGGGCTTGATAAATACAAGATCCTAACACAACCTTTATATAATAGATAAGATGAGAATATAAGGAAAAAAAATTCCTAGAAATAAAAAAAAAGTAAATCCCTAGGAATAAAGAGAGATTATTATATTTCCTAAATTATAAATAGCATTTCATAACACTCCCCCTTAAGCTAGAGCATACATATTATAAACTCTAAACTTGTCACATATAGACTTTACTTTAGACCCTCCTAAAGCTTTAGTAAATAAGTCAACAAGTTGATCTTCTAATTTAACATACGGGGTCTTGTTTAAGTATTCTTGAAGCTTCTCACGAACAAAATGGCATTCAACTTTGATATATTTTGTTCTCTCATGGAAGACGGGATTCAATGCAATATGGATGGTTGTTTAATTATCACACATTAATTCCATAGGAGATGAGTGTGCGAAACCAAGCTCCATAAGAAGATGCCTTAATCAAACTAATTCACATGAAGTATACGCCATTGTCCTATACTCATATTCGGCACTTGACCTTGCAACAATACTTTGTTTCTTGCTTTTCTATATCATCAAGTTTCCTCCAATGAATACACAGTAACCTGAATAGACCGTCGATGATAGGAACCTGTCCAATCAGCATCTATGTATCCTTGAATCTGAGTATGACCATGATTTTGGTAAAGGAGACCTCATCCTGGTGCTTCTTTGAGATATCTTAAAATTCTACCTACTGTATCCCAGTGACTAGTACGAGGAGAGTCCATAAACTGATTTACTGCACTCACAGTAAATAAAATATCAGGACGAGTAACAATTAGATAATTTAATTTGTCAACAAGTTTTTGATGCCTGATAGGATCCTCCAAGTATTCCTTTTTATCTACATCAAACATGACATTTGGCTCCACAGAATTGTCAACCGGCTTAGTTCCCAACAAGCCAGTTTCCTCCAAAAGGTCGAGAACATATTTTCTTTTAGACAAACATATTCTCATTTTGGACCGCACTACCTCAATCCCTAAGAAATATCTCAATCGCCCAAGGTTTTTTGTTTGAAACTTGGTTTGTAAAAAAGCTTTCAATGATAGAATACCAACTGCATCATCACCAGTGATAACAATATCTAAACATAGATGATCAAGCGGATTTTACCAGCTTTAAAGTGGCGATAAAAAAAAGAGTGATTCACTCCACATTGCTGCAAACCAAATTTCATAATGATTGAATTGAAATGACTAAACCATGCTCGTGGTGATTGCTTTAAACCATACAATGACTTGTTTAGGCGATATACACGATCAGACTGCCCCTAAGCAACAAACCTCGATGGTTGCTCTATGTAGATAGTTTCCTTAAGATCTCCATGAAGAAAGACATTCTTAATGTCCAATTGATGTAAAGGCCACACATATGTAGTAGCCAATATAATGAGAACACGAACAAATGTCATTTTGGCTACTAGAGAAAAAGTCTCCGAGTAGTCTATGCCATATACCTGAGTATATCCTTTTGCTACCAAATGGGCTTTTAACCGATCAACTGTACCATCAAAATGAACCTTTACAGCAAATACCCAGCGACAACCTACAATAGTTTGACCACACGAAAGAGGAACCAAGTCCTACATGTTATTAGCCCGTAAAACCAACATTTTTTCTTCCATAGTTTGCTTCCATCAAGGATGAAAAATGACTTCTAAAATAGACTTAGGCAAGGGTATAGAGAACAAGGTGGATACAAAGGCAAAATATGATAGTGATAGAGAATCATAAGAAACAAAGTTGGAGATAGGGTAAGAAGTACAAGACTTTTCCCCTTTGTGAAGTGCAATTGGAAGATCCAAATCATCACCATTTGGATTTAAAGATGAAGAAGATGGTGGTGATGAGCATGAATCTCTTTTCGGTACTTCAACTTGAGGACGCCGAGTATAAACCTACAAGTTAGGACGAGAAAGACGCTTTAAATGAGGGGGATCAATATTAGAAATGTGCTCTAAAGGTGTAGGACTAGTGTTTGATGCATCGTTCTGAAGAGCTATTTGAGTTGACACAAAAGGTAAATTATTAGCAGACACAGACTGAGTATCGGAAAAATAAAGTGTATTTTCAAAGAACGTAACATTGGCAGAAACAAAGAATCAATTCAATGAAGGAAAAAAGTATTTGTACCCTTTCTGCAGACAAAAGTATCCAAGAAAAACACATTTTAAAGCTCTGGGATCTAACTTGTCAGTGTTAGGCTGATGTTGATGAACAAAGCAAACACATCCAAAAATTTATGGTACAATAAAAAATGGAGCTTGAGAGGGAAAGAGAATAGAGAATGGGGTTTTACCTGACAAAATGGAGGAAAACATCTGATTTATAAGAAAACATGCAGTAAGGACAGCATCCCTCAAAAACTTTTAGGAACATTTATGTGAATTAAAAGGGTACGAGTTGTTTCAGCAATGTGTTGAATTTTTTTTCAGCCACTCCATTTTATTGGGATGTCTTTGGACATGAAGATTGATGTATAATTTCCTGTTGCTGCACGTAACTAGACATTGAATTAGAGAAATACTCTTTAGCATTGTCACTACGAAGAATATTAATTCAAAAATTAAACTGGTTCTGAATTTCAGCACTAAAAGAACAAAAGATAGAAAATAACTCAGAACGATTTTTCATTAAAAACAACTAAGTCATTCAAGAAAAATCATCAACAAAAATTACAAAATATTGAAAACCTAACTTGGACTTGACACGACTTGGACTCTAAATATTTGTATGAACTAGCATAAATGGTTTTTCAACCCTTTTATTGACTTAATAAAGGTAGAGAGCACGATGATGCTTCTCTAACTGACATGACTGACAATCTAAGGTAGAGACTGAGCCCAAATCTGGGACAAGTTTCTTAAGATTTTTCAAAGATGAATGACCCAAATGACTATGAATTAAGTGATGTGAGACCGATGGATGACAAGCAACTGATTGTTGCAATTTATTGAAGTAGTACATTTTATTTGATTTATGCCCTTCTCCAATCGTCTTTTTGCTCCTCAAATCTTGGGTAATGACATGATCAGAAAAGAAACAAACTAAGCAATTTAGTTGTTTGGTTAGCTACCTTATAAACATGAGGTTGAAAGGAAAATTTGGAACAAACAAAGTAGATGGTAGAGTGAGAGATTGACAAAGGTGGGTGGGTCTAATACTTTTGATGGTGGTAGTGGATCCATTTGCAATAGTGAATTTATCATGAGATAAAGGTAAAAGAGATATATGATCAAAATTGGTTATTTTACCTGAAATGTGGTCTGGGGCACCGGAATCCAATGCCTAGAGTTGATTTTTAGGAAGGTTAGAGGAATAACAAGCTGTTGGGGTTACCTCGACAAACAACAGAAGTCATAGAAAAAGTGGAAGCCTGCTGTGAGAACTAATACTGCAGGTACTTAGTGTACTTTTCCTAAGATATCATGATAAACTGTTGTGGGGCTGTAGCTGAAGACGACTCTTCATATGATGCGATATGTGCTGCCCGCAAAACTGATACTTGTCCCAACAAGTCTCCTCCTCATGTCCATCTTTCTCACAGCAGGTGCAGTGCAAACGTGAACCTCTACCGCGTTCACCTTTACCACTAAGACCACCACAACTACCACATCCTCCACGACCACTCTTTGTTTGTGGATTGGGCATACTACAAGGGCAGACCAGTTGGAATTATTACTTGCTGAACTTTCCTTGATCATAGTGCGAGAGAGCCTTGCAAAAACTTCAGGTAATGAAGGAAGCTGTATCCTTCTAAGAATCTGGGAACGAGCTGGTTCAAATTTCAGCTTCAGCCCGACTAGGAATGTCATAAGCACCAACTGATCCCTTCGATATTGCATCTCCTTGACATCAGGGGTAATGGGCAGCAAAGAATTCATCCCCTCCAATGCATGTTTCACCTTTGTAAAATATTCGAGGAAACTGCCTTCCTATTTGGACTGAAACCTCATATATACAGAGAATATTACTAGAATATAAAAGCTTGACATACTCCAAAGCTTGCTTACAGGTTCGGACATGAGAAAATAGAGTTAAGACTTCAGGTTCCATAGAATAAAAAAGGATATGAAGTAATTATGCATCATCGACTTTCTAAATTTTGGATATCTGAGGATCATCAATAAGATGAGACATCTTTCTTTGACATGTGAAATACAATTCTGCATTCCTAGACCAGAATGAGTAGTTATTATTGTTCAAACATTGTCTGGTAATCTGCAAATTACTGAATTGTGTGGAGGGACCTACTGGTGGGACAATTATCAGTAGAAGACTCCTCTGAGGACTTTTATCATCAGGCCCAAGCATGTTTTTGATTACTAAAGGCTGACAATATCATAAACTAACAGAAAACTAGGTTGATGACGTACTGAAACTGGTTGGAGAATGAAGAAACTCAACTTCTGGTCATAACAGACATGAATTAAGATCAGAAACGTGTTTAGGACAAGGAGGCGAACAGACCCATCGAACCATTGTCGCCGGAAATTGCCGGACGGCGGCATATGACACTCACGCGCCACGTGTGAGAGGTTTTCCGACAACATCCCCCATACTATTCTGGTCACCAATGACTTCTGGATGTGGCCGTGTTCTTGGTTTTCGGTTTGGTTAAGCAAAAATAAAGGTATTGGTTAGGGCAGTGGAAGCATAAATGTGGGTATGATTTTCTAGTGGTGGCCGTGGCAAGGGTTAGGCTAGGGTTTAGGCTATGATATCATGTTATCAGAGGAAAAAAATAGAGGGCTTGATAAATATAAGACCCTCACACAACGTTTATATAATAGATGAGAGGAGAATACAAGGAAAGAAAATCCCTATGAATAAAAAAAAGTAAATCCCTAGGAATAAAAAGATATTATTATGTCTCCTAAGCTATAAATAACATTCCATAACAAGCTTATATGTTCTATCCACTGTTATTTGTAATCTGTGGCTGCTAGCTGACACTAGTAAATCAAATCACGATGTTACATTTTTTTTCTTTTGGTCTCATTTATTAATTTTTATTACTATTTGTACATGCAACCTCAGAGATTACATTCCTATTTTCATGTTCAAACTAGGAGTGCAAACCAAGGTTGTTTAGATCCCAATTCAGATATTAGGATCTCGCGATCTTACGATCCAACATCATAAAACTTTGTTAGAAAGTAATAAGATCGGTGATATTATAGGATCGAGTTAAATCCTAATTAAGATCTGAAAACCGGTAGGATCTTTCAATCTTATCGATC
This sequence comes from Aquilaria sinensis, assembly GCA_005392925.1. Classification (NCBI taxonomy): domain Eukaryota; kingdom Viridiplantae; phylum Streptophyta; class Magnoliopsida; order Malvales; family Thymelaeaceae; genus Aquilaria; species Aquilaria sinensis. The sequence goes on along the minus strand of SMDT01002881.1, from coordinate 352,104 downwards.
TTACTTAGTATTGATTTTTGTTGGTTACACTTGTATTTTAACCCAAATTAGAAATTTTAAGTTATTGGGCCCTTGTTGCTCAAGTTAGGCTACCCAAGCTGGTTGTTAGATGACTTGAATTATAAAGTAAACTAAAAAAGAAAAAGAGCTTGTCGTTTTTTCATGCAGAAGACAAAACTCGAAACTTCGAAAGTACTTTCATAAGTTTGCTATTATTGTGTTAGTTATGTTTGTTTATGAATTTCTTTTGTACTTATGTTGATTATTACATTAGTTATGCTGACGTATGCTCTACTAGGCTCAAGCTTTATTTGTATTGTAACACTAATTTTGTTGTATTATTCTTCTATCACTTAAACTTTAATAAGTGCCTAATATAATTGGTTTTCTATATGAATTTTATTATTTATTATAAGAAATTTTATTTTTTTAGTAGGATTTTACAATCTACGATTCGGTTTTACGATCCCAATCTTGTATGATGAAAACGATCTTAGGTAGGATCCCAATCTTAACAACTTTTGTGCAAACAACTCAACAAACCATGAGCTTGTCAAATATAACAGTAATTAAGAGAGATTAAATAGTAATAATTTATTTAATGGATTATTTTAATTTTGTTGATTTTTCACTTAACTTGCATGACAATTGAAACTCTATAATTTAAAAAGTCTAAAAAGTATTTCTAAAATATTTTTTGAAAAATCAATTAGTTTTCATCAAGAAGTTTTTAAGCTGCTTTAGAAAAAACTTGTAAAAAATTAATTACTCAAAAACAAAATTTTATCCAAGTGATTATTAAGTAGATTAAGTGTTAACTTTTAAATGACATTAGTTCTCAGGTTTGATTAAAAAACTATTATTATGATTTAGCAATTAGTAGGTCCAGCTTGGGCTGTGATCTATAAACTTTGACTATAGAAAGTCCAACATATGGTTATGTGCCTTATTATGTCAATTAATATATATATTTTTTGCGGACTATAATGTCTATTAAAATTAATGAGATGATCGAGTATAAAGTCTCTTGTTTTTGGCCAAAAAAAAAAAGTCTCTTGTTAAATATAAAACCTTTACATCTATTATGGGCATAATATAGACCCTGTTTGAAAACAACTTTTATGATTAATGTTAGAGTTTTGAATAATTTATTAATAATAAAAGTGAAATTGCTGAAGCTAAAAGTTACAACTAAATAATTTTTTTAAAAACTTAAATGCTAAATGTTGACGTTAATACTAAACAAGTCCATAGAGATTATACTACTGGTCGGTACCATAAAATGGTACATTTTAATCGTTTTAGGTTGTTAAAATTTCATTATACAAAATAGATTCGTGATTTTCTGAGAAAAAAAAAAACAAAGTATCATCACCCTATTTAGCGCACAAGGGGGCAATATACTGTAACCTGCTTCTATTGCATTCGGACAAAGCGAGAAAGGATCGACCCTATCCAATCTATTTGGTGAAACAAGGATTTTTAGTTCTTTTTCTGATCTAGAGGATGAACTTTCAGGTGGAACAATAAGCGCGATATCTGATCATATTGTCTAATACATGTAAGTTAAAAATTTTACGGGGTCAAATTAAATTTTGTGAAAGGGTTATATATTCTACGCAAAATTTTTCCATAAATCAGTCAAGTGACTTGGCCTTTTTTTGTTAAAAAAAAGCAAGATGTAATGAAACATTCATCGAAGGGAATAATCTAATTATGGATTTATTATCTACTTTTTTAGGTAGTTGCCATAAAAAACAATCTGAAATTATGCGACGTCAGTCACATTATCCTAAACGCATCTCTTAGAAACTTGCATTGCATGAAATGAGATTTATCTTGTGTATTCACCACGGAAGAATCAGCTTATAGCGCAAGTAACAAAAGGGTAAAAAATGCATAATTGGTCCCAAACCTTTAAATACTGTTGCAAATCAGTTCCAAACCTTCACTTCATTACAAATTAGCATTAAATATTTATAATTCACTGCATATTGGCCTTTCACCCTAGGCAGACATAGAAACTCAATTTATAGAGAAAAAAATTGATGATGATAATTTAAATTATTCATTAACTGTTAGAAAATTATGACATTGCTTGAATTTATAAAAAAAAAGTTATCGAATAGTTTAAATTAGAATTTAAAAAATTAATATTAGATAATTCGTGAGAGTTAATAAATTCAAACTGTTTGATAATTATCTTATAATAAATTCAAACTGTGTCATAATTTTTTCATAATTAATTCCCAATTTAAATTATATGTTTTTTTTCTGTAAATTGAGTTTCTATGTAAGCGTTATGTTATGGATCAATATGTGCTGAATAATAAAGATTAGGGACCAGTTTGTAATGAGAGTCAAAGATTTGGAACTAATGGCGCTATTTACCTAGTTAAAAATGCAGGGTTAAAGAGAAACATAAAGGAAAAGGAAAGAGCGCTTTTCGTGTAAAACAAGGGATGAAACCATTCTTTCGAATATTTTGTAATTTTCCCCATTTTTCAAAGGATAAATTGCACCATTGATCCCAAACCTATAATTATATTGATTCCAAATCAATCCTTAGCCTTTAGTTCGTTGCATATTGGTCCTAAATTTTTATAAAGCATCACATATTGGTCCCTCGTCAGTAGTCACATGAGAAATCTAAGTTAGCATAGAAACCCGATTTACAGTTTAGAGAAATTAATAATTTAAATGATCAATTGTAAAAAAATTATGACACAATTTAAGTTTATTGAAAAAAAAGTTTCCAAATAGTTGAAATTATAATTTCAAAATTTGATGTTTTACAATTATGTTAGAGTTAGTAAATCTTGCAGTTAGAGACCAATATGTAACAAGCTTTAAAGGCTTGGGACCAACATGGCAACATGCAACAAAAGGGAGGCCTGAGACCAATTTGCAAAGATAACTATAGATTTAGGACTAACACTGAAATTTACCTTTTAAAACCCAATTAACGTCGGTAGTTCGGCTTTTTCGGCTCCATCGCATGCGGCTGGTAAACTCGTTGCCCTCTCGACATGGAGCGCGTTACTTGTTCGACATAATGTCTCAAAGAGAACGGAAACGAAAGTCAGCTATCAGTTTCCACAAACCTCAGACTCGGAGACAAAGCCCTCAGAGGAAGATCGAATTCGAGATTCACAGCAGTCAGAAATGCGGAGGCGCTTGCTTTCACTTTCTCCACTTATCTCCTCGTTCAGATCATCCTTTATCGCCCATGTAACTCCAAAAAATGACCGTCGATTTCTTGCTCCAGTCTCCATTGATCCCGAATAATTTGATTTCTATGTTTGATTTTACTCGTCAACCCTGCTCTGATTTTTTTGTTTCCTTTTTTGCTTATTTACTCCTGTTTAGGAGGGAGCTGACGGATATAGCTTTTGGAAGTCATTGACGACGAAGACTCTGAACGAGGTACTTGCTTATATGATTCTGATTCACCATCTTATATGTGTTTATAGAAAAAGCGGCTGTGCAGCTACATGCTCGTTGCAAATACGCTCAAGAATCCTACAGCTGTCCTTGCTTATTTAGCAGAGTCTACTGGTCTTGTTCTTTATATTTGATTTCTTTACTTGTTTCCCTTTTAATGTGAAGCAGGCAAACGGTGTAGTGCTTCCAAAAGGAAAAACGCCATTCATAGCTTTTGTCTTAGGTAATGATTTTGCATCCTTGAGCTACAAGAGTAAACTGCAGATCTTTTTTCAGCATTGAACAAAATGGTTTGATGTTCCAATGCCTCCCATCTGTGATCTAATAATTCCATTGCATACAATCCACCTAAAGCTAGAAAAAAAAGGGCTTCTCACAGCAGGTTCCCTTAGTTTTTTTTTTTCCTAAGAGGAGGTTGGGGGGGGGGGGGGGGGGGGGGGGGGGGGGACATAGGGGCCAGCACCCTGGGAAACTATCCATATCCTCTAAGGCAGAGCCTCATTTTTTAATATTTCTCAGTTTTGTATAAAGAAGAATTGCTTTACAATCAAATGTCACAATTTATCTAGTTTCCTCTTGCAGTATGTTTACTGAGTAAATGAAGAAAGAGTGAAATAGGATGTTAATTTTAAGTGCTTTCTTCAGATGCTTTTATGGACAATTAAGTACTTGACTTATTGGACTTCATAAAGTTTGGAGAGCAGGTGCTTCACCTCTTCGAATCATTTATACAGAGTACATACGATTAGTACCATTGATACAGATCCTCTCCCCATTCAGAATGTTCACAATAATTTGAAGGCCGTCTGGTGTTCCAGTTTTCTTTTGTAAACATGTATTGCCATTCTGCATTTAGTGGGGCTTCTGTGGCTGAATATTGTATTTTTATATTTCTCCTTTTTGCCTTTCAGGTGGTCCTGGTAGTGGAAAAGGGACGCAGTGTGCTAAGATTGTTGAGACATTTGGGTTGAAACATTTGAGTGCAGGTGATTTGTTAAGGAGGGAAATATCTTCTAATAGCCCAGATGGGTAATAGTGGTTGTACAGTTGGAACATTGTGTTTTAAAGTCTGCCTCAGAAGATATTTTTGTTCTCTGATCATGGAATCTGGATTTCAGGACCATGATTCTGAGCACAATCAAAGACGGGAAAATTGTGCCATCCGAAGTAACTGTCAAATTGATACAAAAAGAGATGGAATCAAGTGACACTCATAAGTTTCTGATTGATGGGTTCCCTCGAAGTGAGGAAAATCGAAGAGCATTTGAAAAAATTGTGAGCATCTCTCTTTTCAACTGTTGTTGATGTAGGTTATGGGTCAAGCTAACTATCCAATTTGCTAGCAAGCCATGTAAAATTTTGAGAGCTAGCTGGTAGAGAAAGTTATGAATGAAAGTACTCAGGTGTATTGCTGGGAAAAGGCCATGTTACTCTATTTCATTGTTAAGCTCATGTTCTGTTTATTTTATTTTTTGTCACTTTGCAGATTGGAGCAGAACCAAATCTTGTGCTTTTCTTTGACTGCTCAGAAGACGAGATGGTAAAACGCGTTATGAATCGTAATCAGGTACTGTTTACAGTTAACAGCCTTTACATTCTCTGAAATTATGCAAAATCATAATTAAAAAAATTTTAAGTTTCTTATGCTATTGTTTCAGGGTCGTGTGGATGATAACATGGATACAGTCAGAAAACGTCTTGAAGTGTTTGAAGGATTAAGTCTTCCTGTTATCAATTACTACTCCCAGAGAGGAAAACTCCACACGGTAGGAGTACTAAATAGAGTTTGATTATGATAACATTGGTTGAGATGTCAGCTGTCTATGCATGTTCGATGTTTGGAATTTTGTCATTTTGCTACGAGTTATACATTCTCTATTTCTTCAAACTGTTCCTGCTCGCCTTTCTGTCTCTTTCATTTATGCTCATGAATGGGCCTTGGTTGATTGAATTATAATCCTAACTTTTATGGACATTACAAACTGCACAAAAGGGAAATCAGTCATTCTTTATGAATGGTTATAATCAAAGCAAATCCATGCAGATAAATGCGGTGGGGACTGAGGATGAGATATTTGAGCAAGTTCGTCCCATGTTTACTGCATTTGAGGTATGTTCTTTGGATGATTTTCACATTTGAGAGAATTTCAGTTCTGTATTCAATTCCACGTTCAAGTAAGAATTTGGAAAGAACTGCTTTCCCGTCTATATAGACTTAACAAAAAAGGTGTTTACATATCCATACGGAAATGGATGTCCTTTCTAGCCCTGATGGTGGTCTATCTGGTAGCTCTGTGTGAAGCTGTGAGAAATATCCCACCTTATCCAAACCAAATAATTTGTGATAATTTTTTTATGAGCAGTATTTTCTTTTGAAATACCAGCTCAGCCTTCTAAATTAACTTGTTTTTGTCACGTGCAGGAATTGCTTAAATGACTTTCACAGAGCCATGAACTGGGGAAAGGTTTGTGCTTTCCATCAGTCAGGAAGCTTTTGCGTTGAAAAATAAAGCGTCGGTTGTCTAACTGCTTCCTTGTAATAAATTAACCCAACTCGTTTGTTTCTCAATATTAGCAGATTGGGACCAAATCACAATAACTAATTACCTATGTTCATTTTTCGGAGGAGAAGATACTTGTTCATTCTCTCGGTTTGTCTTTCACCGTTTTCTCTTAAATAGACTGCTTAAGGCATTGCAACTTTACATGGGCAAGGTTAAAATCCTAGGTAAACCCTTATAATTTAAATATCTATCAATTAATGATATGAATCTCATTTATGTAACATGTTTTAGCAACATCTGGTCTTAGACAATTCATAGAATAACCAAAAGTCAACTGGTTATGGTCTTAATCAAATTCAAGAATTTTCTGGGTTAATCAAGGATTCTGAATGGAAAATTATCGGCTAAAATATAAATTCAGCCCCTGAACTTGAGCAAAACCGATATATAATGCTCGAACTTGGATACTTCAGCGCATCCGTTAACTGACGTTAAGCTTACTCATCTTCTTCGTGCCTTACTCTGCCATCAGCCTGCGTAGGCAACAAATAAAGAAATAAATTAAAGAAAATTAAGGCAATGTATTAGCTGGTTAAATGGATAAATTTCACGAACAATTCTTAATGTTTGACTTATCATTTTGTTTTAGTTTCTAGCCTATAAGCATTCTCCTTTAGTTCTAAATCTCTAAAATGGGTTTCATTTTGGTCTCCTATTAGATCAAGCCCGTTATCTTTTAGTAATTGTTTAATGTCAACTTTTGAAATAAAAATATAAGCCATTTGGTAATTGTCTTGTGAAAGATGTAATTCATGCAATAATTTTTTTTATTAATGAACTGCTTAAATTATAATTTTTTTTTTCTCTACAAAACTAGTTTTTATGTGTCATATCTCCATTTGTTCGGCAACTTTTGTTTAGATTAATGAATTCCATTTACGGGAGACTACAAATAAACATTTTTAACAGATTTAGGACAAAAAAAATAACAGTTGAGGACAAATAAAATAATAATCAAAGGGTAAAATCCAAATTTGGTGCCTTAACTTTTCAGTTTGTCCTAAAATGGTCCCCTAACTCTAAAAGTAACTATTAAGGTCCCCTAAATGTCATATCGCGTTCAATGTTAGTCCCTCAAGTCATTTTGGCCGTTATCTAGGATGGAAAATGCATACGTGGCAATTAATACACCTGGCTGGGGCCCAGAAATACACGGTGGATGAGTTTATTACCGTCAACTGCCTCCACTTTCCCTGGTTTTTGAAGCTTTGTTCTTCTTCCTGCTAGTGCTCTAATAACTGTTAACCCTAGCGATAAGGCAAAGGAAAATTTTGTGTAATCGGCGGTTGTTTCAGTGGTTGGGGTGGAAAAAATACGATGAAGGAGAAGGCAAAAATGAAGGCAAATGTCCGATTGACCGAGTGGAGATGAAGGAACGAGGACGAAGGTGACTAGCACTACCGTAAGTTTTGTACTAAAATGAAAATAGTTTTGTTTTTTTGTTGTGTATTTATCAGTTGTTGAAAGTGCATAAAAAAGGGTAGATGTGTGTTGTAGTAAGGCACCATGTTAGTTGTTGGTGGGGACTAGTGGACCAGGGGTCCATTTAAAGAAGAATGTGGGTTAGTGTGGGGTATTTTATTTGAGTATTTTTAGTGTGTTGATTTATTCCTTCCTTTGTTATCATGTAGTTCCTAATGATACTTGGTTTACAATCCAAATGCATCATGGGGGTTACTTTGCCAATCTGCCATAGAAGACATATATGGAAGGTTTGGTGGATCATTTTGATGCCTGTGACATGGACAAGATCAGTATAGTTGACATTGATCAAGTGGTGAAGGAGTTGGGATACAGTGGATTCATGAACTACTATTGGACTCTTCCTTTTCACACAATGCCATTGGAGGATATAGTAAGAGAGTTGAAAACAGACAAGGACGTGATGTACATGGTTTTTACCAATCTCCCACATGAGCACAAGATTGTGGTTTACATTGTAAAAATGACTCCTAAGGAAATGGCAAAACATGAGTTGGCTTATGTGGAGAACATTAAGGCTACATTAACACCACCAAAGGCTAAGATTATTGAGATTGAGCCGGAAGATGGTTCTGATAAGGCATGTAGGAAGGTAACAGGTGAGGTAAGTGGTGGCAAGGCACCTATAAGAAAAAGTATGACAGCTGGAGCAGTTAGGAGACTTTTTATCTCTAATTGTGAGGTTTCATCATCAAATAGGACAGAACAAATGATAGATGAAGGAAGGCACATAAAGGAGGCTGAACCTGTTAGGGAGGATGGGCATCAGGGAGTTGGGGAGACAATGCACAACTTAGATACAAGCGGAGAAGAGTCTGTGTGTATGGGGGAGAGGTTGTCTCCAGAAGTTGCTGATGTAATGGAGTTAGGTAGATAAGAAGACAATGAGAAGGATTTTGGGGAGGAAGATGGATCAGAGTATGAATCTGATAACAATGATGATGAGGACTATAGGGCACCTCCTAACAAAGAGAGTGAGAGCTGTGACACAGAGTTCGATGAGACGGATAATGAAATTGAGAATGATGATGATGGGATAAATGTTGAAGTGCAAGTTGATACTGGGCTAGAACAGATGATGAAGGTTAATGTTCATATTCAAAATAGTCAACAAGAGGCCGTTTTAACCCAAAACAATCAACAAAAGGCAGGTCCTGCTGTAGGTAGTAGTGGAAGGGTTATGGGGTATGATTTTAAAGAGGTTCAAAGTGAGTCTGAGGATTTAGATGGTGAGTTGCTTAGTGTGCACGAGCCAGTGATGATGAAGGTGAGAGGGTCCCTGTATTCAACCCCAGAACAGATATGGAAGACCCTAAGTTCAAGCTAAAAATGGTTTTTCTCTTCTTTGATGTGTTTAAGAAAGCTGTGAGAGCATACTCTGTTTTATAGAGATAGCCTGTTGATTTCAAGAAGAATGATAAGAGAAGAGTAAGAGTAGTGTGCAAGGCAGGTTGGCCTTGGCTATTAGTTACTGGAAAATACAAAGATGGACCTAGAGCACAGATAAGAAGGTTTGAGGACATGCATACATGTGCAAGGCAGGTTACCAATAAGTTTGCAAACTACAAGTGGATAGTAGAGGAATACTTGGAGGTTACTAGATCAAACCCTGAAATACCCCTGGCTGCCCTTATTGACCTAATCATAAGGGACCACAACATAAAAATTCATAGGTCTAAGGTTGGAAGAGGGAAAACTTTAGCATTGATGATGCTTAGGGGTGATGAAGCTGAGCAATATGCCAAGCTTGCAGATTGTGGTGAAGAATTGAAGGCAAGGAATCCTGGAACACAATTTCGATTGGGGTTGGAGAATTTACTCTTTTAGAGGGTTTTCATATGCATGGATGCATGTAAGAAAGATTTTCTTGCTGGGGGCAGGCCCATCATAAGTTTAGATGAGTGTTTTTTAAAAGGGAGATATGGAGGCCAATTACTTGCAGCAGTTGGAATAGATGCCAATGACTGCATATGGCCGATTACTTATGCAATTGTTAAGGTTGAATCATATGACTCTTGGGCTTGGTTTTTGGTACATTTAGCAAAAGAACTTGGTATTGTTGAGTCCAAGTTCTGGACATTTATGTCAGATAGACAAAAGGTAGGCTGTTTACTTTATTTTATAATATTAACATTTTAATTAGTGTTACTAATGATGCTTTGATGATACAGGGTTTAATACCAGCAGTTCAGAACTTGTTCCTAGATGCCAAGTATAGATTTTGCGTCAGACATCTGTACACAAACTTTAAAGGATGCTTTCTAGGAGTGGGGTTAAGAGACTATGTTTGGCAAGCAGCAAGGAGCTCATATGAAGGGGAATTCAAGAAGAACATAGAGGTAATTAAGGGTCTTGATGCAAATGCATGGGCATGGTTGAAAGGTATACCCCCTGAACATTGGACTAGGTTTTATTTTAGGGAGTTCTCTAAATATGATATCCTTTTGAACAATATGTGTGAATACTTCAATAGATTCATCCTTGAAGCTAAGGATAAACCTATTTTGACCATGTTAGAAGTAATTAGATGTAAGATCATGGTTAGAATAGCTAGGAAAAGATGTGCTGAATCAAAGTGGACTGGTAAATTATGCCCCAAGATTACAAATAAACTGAACAAGAACATAGATAACTATAGGAACTGTTGGCCAATGGAGTTAGGGGGATAAACTTTCAAGTTGCAACTCCTACGTTGCAGCATGTAGTTGACATAGAGCAGAGGACATGCAGTCGTAGGAAGTGGCAGCTCACTGGAATTCCATGCAACCATGCATGTTCTGCCCTTGCCCTAAACTATAGCAACGTTGAGGAATATGCTGACCAATGTTATTGGACTGAAACACACAAGGAAATGTATGACAATGTAATAAACCCAATTAGGAGTGTAGAGCAATGGGAGGACATGAAACATAATCCCATTAAACCTCCAAACAATGGGCTGGTTAAGAGAGGAAGGAGTAAGAAGAAGAAAACCTGGTGAACCTGAAAGTAGTTCAAAAATGAGGAAAACATGAGTGATCATTCACTGTTCTATATGCAAGCAAAAAGGGCATAATAAAAGCACTTACAAATCAAGGCCAACTTCAGCTGGAAGTGCAAGTTCAGCAAAGAAAACAAAAAAGAGACGATGACATCCTTCTTAGAGGCAGCAGCCATCACAGACGAAGCAAAATGTAAGTATTAATGAGATTAGTGTACATTATGCTACAATCAGATATTTACACTAACTGTTGGCCAACATGGACAGGTCCCTATATGTCAACAGACATCAGTTTCACAGCAAGGTTCTGCTTTTGTTGCAAGATAATCTCAGAGGTCTATGATTTTAGAGTATGCTGAATCACAAGGTAGTGGTGGAATAGGGGGAAGGAGTCGTGCAAGTGGCAGGGGGCACTCATTTTGAAAAGAAGGGATGCACACAAGTTTGATGTAGGCAACTGGCAGCAATGAAAGCCAAACTTGATGTTTTTGTGCAGTTTTTGGTAAATGGATTTATGCTTTTGGATGTTGGATGTTGGCTATTTTTTGTGGATCTTTGTAATACTCTTCATGGACAATAGATGTAGAGAATTGATTACACTTTTGACCTATAATGAATGGAACATGTTGAAGTTGTAGTTGCAAAATTGATAAACATTATACCGTGTTTTAAGCACAGATAGTTGCGTTTGTCAAACTATAGTTACTTCCAAATGACACAAAGTTCTTTTCATTGAATTCGAGTAAGTACACAATTGAGGTGATTCTACCTCTATCATACCTCAAAGGCTACCTAATATCTACCCTTCATCCAATATAAACGTCACACACCTACAACAACCATTACTACCCCAACCCTCCCTATTTACTCGCTATACATCACACCCAACAACTACCATAACACCTAATTTCCCCAAATCAATGCCTACCCATCTCTCACCCATCTACACGTATAGGTACCAAATGCACAATACCCAAAAGACTAGCAAAAGTGCCATCATTCTTTTATTCCTTCCTCTTAGTTTCCTTACTTCAACTTCTTTCAATTGCACTACAATTTTCTTTTTCCGCTTCTTCCCATGCATTCACTTCATCTTTGTCTCCACTTCATCTACTCTAGCCATGCTTTTCTTTATTTCTGTCTCAGCTTCATCCATTCTTCTCAGTAGCCCCCTTATCATAACTTTACAATGTGCAGGCGTCGGGTCATCATACCACTACCTAAACCAACAATACTGATTGTCCTGTGTTTCAGGCAAATAAACAACTAGTCATAAAAAATTGAAGAAAATCTCAGCCAAGCATACCCGAAGTAAAACAAAAAAAAAAAAAAGCAAATCTACCTCATAATTTCGGCAACCATGGAACCTCCTTCCAACATTTTGGTCAGTCCACGCCATCTTTAACTCTACAGGCAAGCCACAGTAGCAGTGTGGGATCCCATCGTCGTCGTCCACCCTTGACATGTCTCCCTATAGTAAGTCTTCTTAAATTTCTCTTCAGTCATTCCTCTTTTTCCCCTTTTTTTCTCTCATCTAAAATATCTCTTCTTCCTTTGTAACTTTCCTGCCCTCAACCAAATCTGTTCCTACCCTGCCCAAATACCCTTTTGTCAGCTGGACATGCCATGCGTGGTATTGTGGGACCAGCAATTGCCACGTATACATTTTCCGTCCTGGATAACGGCCAAAATGACTGGAGGGATTAACATTGAACTCGATATGACAATTAGGGGACCTTAATAGTCACTTTTAGAGTTAGGGGACCATTTTAGGACAAATTGAAAAGTTAAGGGACCAAATTTGGATTTTACCCAGTAATTAAATATGGCCAAAATTCACTTGAAGCCCTGAATTCAACTGATCAAAACACTTACTTCCTTGAACTTAAACTTGGAGCAACTTAGCCTTTAAACTTAGTAAAGTGTAGTCAACTCATTTGACCTACACGTATCGTCATGTAATTATAAACCATGTAACGTCATGTATCCTTCATGGTTTAATGCCATATAAAAATCTTTAGGGTCAAAATTATAAATTAGATGAACTATATCTGTAATTTTGTGTAGATAATAAGAGAAGGAAACATTCTAAAACCTATCCCAAATTTTTTGATGTTTTTGTTGTTTGACTGTTGTTCCTTGATTTTATAAACTTTAGAAATGAGTCATCATCTTTTTCCAGGTGTGTTGATTTCTGGGCTTTGAACTTTCTTGTCTTTTATTTTCTTCAAGGGCATAGTGAGCATTGTCTTACTGCCATCGGTTCCTTACCAGTAATCCTTTGTTGCATGGCCATCGTCAAGTTAATCTTAAAGAAGATGTCATCAACTCTATCCCTTAGCCACACAACAAGATCTAGGTCTCATAGAGGGGGTGGGGGAAAGCTCAAGATAAGGGGTTAGGTGGGATGGATGAGAAAGCGATTAGGGAGGTAGAAGACACTGGAGCCGCCATTAGATCCAATGAATTTAGTGACGGACTGGGAGATGAAGAAATCATTGGGGGTAGAGGAGTAGGGTTGGAAGAGTTTGGGCCATTGGAGTTGGATTCATTTTCCGTGTTGTTGGGAATGGGCTTGGAGATATCATCAAAGGAGTGGTTGCAATTGCAGGGAGGGTGACAAAGCTAAAGGACAGTGAGGACTTGGCAAACAATGGCAAACAAAGTCTATTCCTAAACCCATCATGTGCACACAGATCAGTTAAAGGGGTTAACTAACCCACTTAAGCAAGTTCAGGGGCTGAGTTGTCTTAAATTGATGTTTTTTTTAGGGGGAGGGGGTTACATGTCCTGATCAACTGAGTTCAAGGGTTGATAATGTACTTGGCCATTATAGATTAGAAACTTTTAGGCCTAAATCCATAACTCGCCTTCAAACTTTGTTCACTTGAACACTTAGCCCCTTCAACTATGACTTGGGATAGTTGAGCTCATAAACTTTGTTAACTGGGACACTTAACCTTCTTTGTTGATCATGTGTGACCACATGCTATACTTTGTTACGAAAATATACATTTTGGTTTCACAGGGACTTAAATGAAAATAATATTAAAAAAGGAGGCCGAACTTGGCATTTGCCACATCATCCTCCCAAAGTGCATATCCAAGTTCCAAAGTGCAGTGACTTCAAGCTGTTGAATTCTCAGCAATCTCATGCACCCACAACGTCTTGTTCCTGACCTAATCCTCTGGTATCAAGTTGAACATTACTGCCCTCAACATACCCCTCAACTTCAGTGACTCTAGGAGTGGCAACTGATGCCCAAAGTCTATTAGGGCTTGTTGTGTAACACAACGCACACGATTGTTATGTGCTTCCTCATCAAGGCATTGAGCTCCCACCACCTTTTGTAAACCAACGACATTGTGTCATGGTCCTTTGGATCCTTTATGTAAGGCATCATGCACCCAAGAACCGTACCTGACATCCTGTGGCTCGATGACTACAAGGTCGTTTTATCAAATCTTGTGATCATTTTCCTCCACCACTAATTACCACCCACTAAATCTTAGCAGCAAAACTACAACTGAACCTCGATTAATCCAGAAGCTGGATAAATCGCTGTTAAACTAACTGGAAAATATTCCTAAACTCAAAAAAAAAAAAAAAAAGATAGAAAGTTGAAAAACAAGTAGAACTATTAAGAACATAAAGAAGAGTTCTCTACTAATTCGAGTGTTCAAAGAGAAAAACTTATGTGGCAAAGGCCTCCCTTTTCAATATTATTTTAATTTAAGTCCTTGTGAAACCAAAAGGAATATTTCCATGATGAAGTCATAGCACGTGATTGATAGAAGAGTTAGGTATCTCAGTTAACAAAAATTTGAGGGTTGAGTTACCCTGAGTCATAGTTGAAGGGCTTATATGTTTGAGTTAACAAAGTTTGGAGGTGGATTGTCGATTTAGGCCATAGAATTTTGTGTATAAAAAATAGATTTCAAATGTTCCCTCAATTTTGGCTATTCTTTTCTATTCATTCTTGTTACGTTCTTGGTACTCTAGAATGGTTATCATTCTCCGAGCACCAAGCTTCCGCATCACATCAGTGAATTTCCTGTGCTCTTCAAAACGTAAGAAAGACAGAAATCAAAGACAACTGCTAAAACCCAAGAGGTTGCAGAACAGGAAGACCCTCGGATACCCCAAATCCTCCCCAACTCCCCTTCTAATCAACCAAAAACCCTTCCCCCAGACAAAGCTCCAAGCTTTGGATGCCGTCGTCAATGACCTCGAACGCTCTGTCCAAAATGGCATCCCCATCGATGCCCAGATATTCTCTTCCCTCTTGGAGACGTGTTACCTCTTAAATTCAATCGATCATGGCGTCCGAATCCACAGGCTTATCCCCAAGACCCTCCTCCGCAAAAATACTGGCATTTCTTCCAAGCTTCTGCGTCTATATGCGTCATGTGGGCGAATTGAGACCGCACATCAAGTGTTCGATGAAATGTCAAAAAGAGACGAGTCGTCGTTTCCCTGGAATTCGCTTATTTCAGGGTATGCAGAATCGGGCCAATTCGAAGATGCGTTGGCTATTTACTTCCAAATGGAGGAGGAGGGTGTTGAACCTGATCAATTTACGTACCCCCGTGTGCTGAAAGCTTGTGCAGGAATTGGGATGATCCATGTTGGAGAAGAAGTTCATCGACATTTGATTAGAAAGGGATTTGGACGTGACGGGTTTGCGCTAAATGCTCTTGTTGATATGTATGCCAAGTGCGGGGATATTGTCAAGGCCAGAAGGGTTTTTGACAGTATCTCATGTAAGGACTATGTCTCCTGGAATTCTATGTTGACAGGTTACCTTGATCATGGGCTATTGTTGGAGGCATTGAAGGTGTTCCATGGGATGGTTCAGGAAGGATTTCAGCCAGATTCTGTGGCTATATCCAAGATTATATCTCGCTTTTCTTCACTGAAGTTTGGGCTTCAAACTCATGGATGGGTTCTTAGGCAAGGGCTTGAGTGGAATCTGTCTATTGTTAATGCTCTCATCCTGCTGTACTCTAACCATGGGAAGTTAGAAAATGCACGTTGGTTATTTTGCCATATGCCTGAGCGGGATGTAGTGTCATGGAATTCCATAATTTCTGGTCATTGCAAGCATCATGAAGCATTATCATACTTTAAGCAAATGCAAAATGCTAGCATCTTACCTGACAAAATCACATTTATGTCGGCATTATCAGCCTGTGCTCATCTAGGCTTGGTAAAAGACGGGGAGAGGTTATTTTCAATGATGACAGAGAAGTACTCAATAAGTCCAGCTAGGGAACACTACGCTTGTTTGGTGAATCTTTACGGAAGAGCAGGTCTGATTGATGAGTCTTACAAGGTGATAACAGATAGAATGAAGTTCCAGGCAGGTCCAACTGCTTGGGGGGCATTGCTGTATGCTTGTTACCTTCATTGGCGTGTAGATGTTGCAGAGATTGCTGCACAAAATCTTTTTGAGCTGGAACCAGATAATGAGTATAATTTTGAGTTATTGATGAAGATATATAGCAAGGCAGGCAGGTTAGATGATGCCATGAGAGTGAGAACTATGATGTTGGACAGAGGATTGTGAATTGGTGCAAAACTTGTTTTGTGATCAGTATTCTTGTTCATTCCCGAGAATCTAAGAGATTCTGATTCAAGATCTCCTTTGCGCACTTCAAATTAACTGAATCCCGACTACTTCTGGAGGATGGTAATCAAACCAATGCATTGGAAAAGCTCAAGACCTGCTAGTGAAATGGTGATTAATAGCCTGTGCAAGCTCAAAATTTATCGAGGGTTGCAGGTTTTCAATTGTATATGACTTAGCCTTGTCTGTTTGGTAAATATGAGGAAGATAAAAGGGAGATGGTGATTTGAATCTCGAAGCCTCTGGGCACAACAGCAATCCTTAACCATTTCAAAGATGCACGTGCCTTGAGTCAACTTGAGAGTTGAGACAACTATTGTTCTAACGACTGTACTGGTCTGAAACGTGAAGAGCTTTAATCAGTTTATTCTGAACTTAACAGTATCCTTCACTCCTTTTTATGATGCATTATAGTATGGCAACAAATGTGAACTGATGATGAGAAGATATACTGCAAGTTGAACACCTTCCTTTATGGTATAGAATAGAATCTCGACAGCTATTTGGTATGCCATCTCAGACTCCCTGCTCGGCCTGGCCGCATGTTTGACAAGGGTGACTGCCTTTTTTGGGAAGAAAACTACCATGTGTGCGTCCATATCACTTGTGTGGCCTTTGTTTATCTGCCATTGAGTTCTTAAGGAGTTTCAGGTTCAAATATTGATAAGGATATGGGAAAAAGGGTTAATTTTCCTTCCAAGTTAGAGATATTAAACTCCTAACTTCCACATACCTCCATTTCTGCCGAAATGGGCGACCTGTCACCACCAAGCCTCCTATTCGTCTAGCCCACCTGACTAGAAAAAACAATGGGAAAGACCCCACCTTTGTCTTGGACCCTATTGTAGTAATGTCGGTAGCCAATTTTTTGCAGGGTTCTACACCCAACTTTTACAGCCACGGATGCTATCACATGCAATACTTCAACCTTTTTAATTGGTAAATTAATTACCCACTTTTGAATTTCCCAGCTTACCCTTACCCAAAACACCTTCAAACCCTAGCTCAAAATAAGTGTATAAATACAGTGTGCTCAGCCACCCAATCCGATCAGATCCTTACTAATCCCAAGAGAAAAAGAAAAGCCCAAAAAACAAAACATGGCAAGTGCCAGAAGAGTTGCTCTCCTACTTGTCTCCCTGGTTTTCATGGTCTACAAATCGGAGGCCGGATCCCTGAACTTCATCAAGAGCTCGTGCAGCAAGACCCAGTACCCAGCCGTGTGCGTGAGCTCTCTCTCGATCTACGCTAGCCAAATCCGGCAGAACCCGAGCCAGCTAGCCCAGACGGCCTTAGCGGTGAGCGTAGAGCGAGCCAAATCAGCCAAGTCGTTCGTGGGCAAGATGGCCAGGTTCTGGGGGCTGAAGCGCAGAGAGTACGCTGCCATCAGAGACTGCATCTCGGAGATGGAAGACACGGTGGACCGGCTGAGCAAGTCGGCCACGGAGCTGAAGAGCCCCGGGAAGGGCCAGGAATTTCTGTGGCACATAAGTAACGTGGAGACGTGGGTGAGCGCGGCGCTGACGGACGAGAACACCTGCCTTGATGGGTTCGGAGGCAGGGCCCTGAACGGCAAGATCAAGGACTCGGTCAGGGCTCGTGTGGTGAATGTGGCCCAAGTCACTAGCAACGCCCTGGCTCTAGTTACTCACTTTGCCTCCAAACACTAGCCATTTGACTTATGGTAGCCTGCTAAGTAAGGATTTGTTTTCTTCCTGTAAGGGTTTTGATCTGGACATCCTTCAAGAACTTGTCCTAAACTCATGGACAGGACAAAATTGTGTAACGGTTTTTTATGTGCATGTGACTAAAAGGATGTTTGTCTCCCAAAAAATCCGCATATATACTTGGATCTTGAAGAACGAACTCTGTTCTTTGCCCCCCAACCTAAAAAAGAAAAGGTTCTGCAAGTGACCAGCCTCTCCCTTTTTTTTTTTTTTTGTTAAATTTATTTTTCCCTCAGATCTGAATTGATGAAACTCTTAACAATTTAAAATTTAAAAACATGCTAGTTTTTGACAAAAGCACAAGATTATTAAAATATTGCAGCTAAGGAAAAGGGTTGATTACGGCTCTTACAGTATGGCCCTTAGATTAGATTCAATAACATCCCAACCTATTAATCAATTAAACGAATAAAACAGATGAAGGAGTAAATTTCATTAGTGGTCCCTAACCTTTAGCCATTATTTTCTTTTAGTCCATAACCCATTGAATGTTTTGTTTTGGTCCTAAACCCATTAAAACGTTTCATTTTAGTCCTAAACCTATTGAAAATGTTTCAATTTGGTCCCAATTTGATAAAATTTGTTAACTCAAAGTATTTCTCTGATATCAAATTTTTATATTATAATTTAAACTATCTGATAACTATCTTATAATAAGTTTAATTTATATAATAATTTTTTTATAGTTAATAAAAAATTTAAATCACTTTTTTTTCTCTCTCTGTAAATTGAACCCATTTCATTCAGAAAGAAAAAAAATTATTAATTTAAATTATCTATTTATTGTCAAAAAATAATAAACTGTTTAAATTTATTGGAAGACAGTTACAAAATATTAAAATTAGAATTTCAAAAGTTTCTGTTGGACAATAATTCCAAGTTAATGAATTTCATCAAGTGAATAACCAAAATGAAACAATTTTAATAGATTTAGGACTAAAACAAAAAATTAAATAGATTAGGGACTAAAAGGAAACAATAACTAAGGCTAGGGACCATTTACGTAATTTACTCCAGATGAAGCGAACACAGTAAAGTATCACTTCTTGTTTTGTTTTGCGGATAGACTATGAACGACCCCTGTCCGTTGCGTAGGTAAGCAAAAAGCACAACCCAGTAGGGAAAAATTTGAATAAGGTTCTTGGTCCAAAGAATGTAAGAGGATTGCGTCTTAAAGGCAACAAACTAGGCATTGTCAGGGAAGTGGTGGTGGAGATTTAAAACAGAGGAGAAGGTACTGTACGAGTGATAAAAAAATGTTTTTATGGTGAGAATGGAGGTATAAGAGAAGTGGGAAATGAAAGAGGGGGGAACAGGGGGTGTGGAGGCAAATAAGAAATGTTGAGTTTGAGTTTGAAGAGTTAGGCATTCCGTTCCAAAAGGTGTAAGGTGGGTGAAGGAACTAGGATTGGATTTTGGGATGACACTTGTGTGGGCAAAAGTAGTCCGGGAGTAAGCTTTCCTAGGTTGGTAGCTTTAGTCGTAATCAAAGCAAATGTCTTCTAAAAGACGGGAAAATTGGAGGAGGGAGTTTGGGGGTGGCGTCGCGACGCATGTTGAAGGGAAGGGAAAATGGGGAGGGAGCTGGTGAAGCAACAAAAGTTTAGGTTTAGTGCAGGAAAAAGAGACGAATGGTGCTGGAATTTGAGCCAAGTTGGTGCATTTTCAACCAAAAAGTTGGCCAGTGGTCTCATTGAAGCATGTACAACCATGCCTTCAGGAGAAGTTTGACCCTCAAGATGAAATTTATGGGTGTCACAAAAAGTGAACATGTTTATCTGGGGGTCTTGCAAGATTGGTCATCGACAAGAGTTAATCTATTTACAAAAGAAATTGGAGTAGAAAGCTTGAGATGCCCAAGGTGCAATGATGCAGAAGAAACGATGGGCCATGCAATCGTGCGGTATCCAATGTTGAGAATTTGGGAGAAGGTATGAAGGTAGCAGATAGATACAACCCCAAATTTAGATACAGGGGCAGAGTCAGGGTTTTAAGTTTGGGGGTCAGATTTTATTTTAAAACTGTTTAGAAATTGGGAAGAGTCACAATTGAGATAATGAGACTTTCTGAACTTTATCTTTATACATATATATCAGTAATATACATAATTTACAAGAATTTTACGGAATAGGCATCCCCAGCCACCCTACTTCCTCCACCATTGTTTGGATGACTGACTTATTAAATGAAGTACCAAAGAGCAAAGAAAGGTTGGTGAAGCAGTTCTGTCTTTTATTTACTACGGCTTGGTTGATCTGGAAAAGTAGGAATGATTGGATTTTCGCGGCGGAGCATAAAACTAGCATACAAATCTGAGGAGAAATACAAGCTCTTTCATATTTGTGGCTTGTTGATAGGAGCTCGAAATTAAATATAAATTGGGAGGCCGGGTTGAAATTCCAGCATCTTGCTGTTTACTTCTAAAATTTTTGTAAATTGTTTATTATTATAAAGTCTTCGTTTTTTCTGTTAAAAAAAAGTACGAAAAAGAAATGCTAAATAACTAGTGAAATTTTATAAAAATTCCACACGTGTTTGATTGGATGAAAAGGAGAAGTTAATAATTTCATTTAAGAACTAATTTGACTATGATAACATCGATAAGTATAATTTCATAGAGTTCCCTGTTCCCGCAAAAATATTCAAGGTCTGAGAAAATGCTAAAAAGTTTGTGGAATTGTATAAAAGTTATAATAAAAAGGTTAATTAATTTCGCTCGAGTTATGCACTAATTAGACTATGATACATACAATTTCGTAGGGTTCCTGCAAAATATTCAAATGCATCATCCATTTATCCTACGCAAAATAATTCAATATCACCATTCTTTTCTTCTTCAAATAAACAACAATAACATCTACTCTCATAGGTAGCAAACTATTTAGTTTAGCTCTCGATTAAGAGCCAATTTGTTTGGCTTTTGTCCAACTTAAGCCTTTTTTTTTTTTATTTTTGACAAGTCAAAGAGCATGACTCGTTTTCTAATTCAACCTAGTTTATGCTAAAACAATAAAAATGCTACTTCACCTACCTACTGGTTTGGACGCTTCTTTCTTCCCACACTCTTTACTTTACTTTCTCTCTCTTGCCTAATCTAACATGAAGCGTCTGGTGGATAAGCTTATAAAGCGGGTTGATCGGGCGAAACTGAGGAAGAAATCCTGAAAATAGGTATTGTGCGAACCCCAACTTTTGAAGGTCAAAACTTTTGCTAGTGTTGTTAGAATGACTATTATAATATATTGTTTTGAAGGAAATTTTGCACTCTACAGGTGTCACTAGAGCTTTGCTCGTTATGACCTCATTTTTTAGGTAAAAATATCCATCATTTTGAGGGGCATCCAAGCTTCTAAAGTTTCTATCTATTTTGTTTCCTAGTTATTTCGGTTTCTTTAATTATTTTGGTTTAAGGTTTTTTTGTAAGACTATAAATAGGTCTTCTTTCGTTATTATGGAACAACCTAACAATAATATTGAAGTATTTTTAGAGCTTTTATTTTCTTCTACTGAGTGGATTCTTATTTTTTCTTTGATCATGCGTGTTGCTTGATCAATTTTTGTTTCTCGCTACACTAAGTGGTATCAAAACAGGTTAAATCACCTACTCTATGGTAGGTGACAATAGCAAGAATGGATAGTGTGTTGCTAAAAACCTTAGGTCAAAGCACCAAGGGGAGGTGTTATAGGAGATGGAGCATCAAATCATTTAGCTGTTAAAGGATTGTTTGGAGGTGCATTTTGAGGAGATCTTGAAAAGACTTGGTGCCCTTAACCCTCTTTCCAACAAAAATAGGGATGAAGAAAGGCAACATGCCGAGGAAGACCTTACCCCAGGCCGTGTTGCTTAGAGACCTATTCTTGCTCGGGGTCGTTTACACATTGTCCACGACAGTGATTCTGAGTAGGAAGAAGATTATGATCCTTATGATGGATTTTAGAGATATCAGGATGTAAGAGGTCGTGATGGAAATTTTTTATTTATGGTGGATATTCTGTCCTTCAACAAAAACTTCAACATTGAAGGTGTTCTTGATTGGATAGTTGAGGTTGAAAGGTTGTTTGAATATCATGATGTCCCAAAGGAAAGGAAAGTGCTGGTAGCTTATAGATTGAAAGGAACAACCTCTGTTTAGTGGGAGAAGATAAAAGAGAAGAGATGGTATGACAGAAAAGACTCGATATAGTCATGGGCACAAATGAAGTAGATGATTTAGAGAGATTTTCTACCCTCACACCAAGATCAAATTTTGTTTCAACAAATACAGCAGTGTCGATAGGGGTCACTGTCGGTTTAGGATTATACAATGAAATTTGTGTGGCAGTCCCGACGTAACAATCTGGGAGAAATAGAAGGGAAGATGATTTCATGATTTTTGGATAGGTTGAAGCTTGCACTTCGGGACAAGATTGGGATTCTGCCAGTGCAAACTTTTGCTAAAGCTCAAAATTTGGCATTAAGAAAAGAGCTTTCAACCTAGGAGAGGAGAAGACAGGAGTTTCCTTACAAAAATTACCTAGGAGAAGGATCAGGGAGTTCAGTTGAAAAGGTGAAAGCATTGCCAGAACCTGCTCCACGTAGGAATAGTTATCAAGAAGAAAAAGGCAACAAAGAAGCGAAGGTTGGGGAGAATAAAGAGGCTCCAAAAGTGACAAATCATTTCTCGAGAATAGTAACAGATGTCTGTTATTGCCAAGGTTATCAAAAATAGGTTTCTACCTAGAATCATTTTTGTTATTATAGAATGATAGTGTCGTAAAAAGTCGTAGAGTTGTAAGACTTTACAAAAAATAAAAAAAAATAGAGAAAAATTATGAAAAATTTAGAACCATTTAAATTGTCTTATAAACAACATTGTCACTTACTAGAACCCAAATAGTACCACAAACATAGTATCATCCATGATTCAACTCAATGAACATACAAATAATAAAATAAAATTTTACAATCAATCATCTATAATAAAAAGTTAAAACAATTTTTCAATCATCTACTCGACCACAACAATTCTGAATTTCTGATAACATGATAATAGAATAAAAAAGAAAAACAATAAAGATAGGACCAAACCAAACCTAAACAAAACAACACAAAAAATTTGGCCAAACAACAAACCAAACCAATCATAACTCAATTGAATATGAAAACCAAGCATATTTAAATTAAAGCAAATTAATCAATTTTCTACTTTGGTGAAATCAAATAATCAACCAACGAACAAACCAATTCTATTTAGGAAAACAATTACCTTTGGTGAAATTAACTGATTCCCTACTTTGAATGAAGTAACTGATTGCAATTGAATGGGAATTTAGAACAACTTGGTTCAATGAAACCAAATTGATCAACTAGCAAGCTTTGAATGAACCTAAACAACATAAATAATTTCAATTAAAGTGGGAAAACTTGAGTTACCTTCAAATTTAATTGATTCGGCTATACGTAGGAGGGAGAATATCGGAGGAAGCTAAAGGGAGAAGGGCGATAGTAAGAACAGAGCAGGGAACAGAGGACAAGCCAGAGCATCTACTGACAGGACAAACACGAGGTCGCAACAAGCAGAGGAGAAGTTGAGCCTCAGCAAACGGCCAACCTGGGGGCAATCGAAGTAGAAGACACCATGGAAGGCTGGCGGGAGAACAAAGCAGATTGCAGAGGATGAACCGGACCAGCTGCAGACGGGACAATTTTACCTTCACGGGGTCATGACTAATAAAGAAAAAGCTTAGCTTTAGCAAACGGCTAGCCATTTGGAGCAGAAGACACCGTGGAAGGTTTGGTGTAAGAGTGAATGTGTCTGAGCGAGATTTGGTACAGACTGGTGCGAAAACGGGAAAAAAGCTGTAGCATTCTCGTCTGGTGGTGCTTTGTGGTCTAAAATTGAATCTGATGTCTATCGAGCTGATAGCCTAAAAGTGAGAATATGGTTTTTTATTTTTTTGGGTTGAGACCTTATAGGCTAGCAGTAATCAAATTTTATTAATTTGGGCTGAGAAATGGGCTAACTTTATATTCTTAACAGATTTGTACCCAACAAGATAGAGTCGTAAAGTCCCTATGTTTCTATGTTTTTATGACTCTGAATATGTTTCTAACCATTTCTACCTAGAAATACGTTTCTATTTCATTTCAAGTCGTCTTCCACCGCTAAAATCGTAAAAAAGTACATTTTTAAGACTAGAAATGAAATTTAAATAGCCATGGTTATCACTATCAGGAGCTCGAGCACTTATCTAAAGAGTGTCCACTTCGGAATGTTAATATTGTTAATAAGGAGGGTGATGAAGAGATTATTTGTGGACCTGATGGGGAAGAGGAAGAATATGAAAACCAGGAGGAAGACAATGATAAACAAGAGAATTATGTGATGCAGAAGTTGTTGCTGGCCCCTAAACAAGAAGACTGAACCTAATGCCATCAATTATTTTTTAGCCGGTGCACAATAATTGATCAGTTGTTTGATGTGATTATTGACAGTGAGAGTTATGAAAATATCATTAGCAAGGATATAGTATGGCGTTCATGATTGAAGATGAAGAAGCATCCAGAACCTTACATCATTGGATGGATTAAATTGGTGGGCAAAATTTATTTTGATGTTGTAGATTTATTGAACGGTGTAAGGTACCTTTTTCATTGGGCAACACTGAAATGAGATATATTTTGATGTTGTGGATATGGATGCTTGTTATTTGTTATTAGGTAGACCATGGCAGTTTGATGTTGCAATGCATCATGATGGACGAGACGACGTGTACAAGTTGGAGAAAAGAGGAAATAAATTTGTGCTTCATCCACAACAGCAGAAAACCTCCCAACCTAAAACTTGTAAAGTAGAAGGGAAGATTGTTTTTACCATTACACAGTTTGAACGAGAGGTGTTCGCAGCAATAAAGGAGACCAAGGGATTCTATGCATTGGTAATGAGATAGGTTTTCCCTGTTTTTGGGTCTCAGGCAGAAAAGGTTTCAAATACAATTCGAGCATAGTTACAGGAGTTTCTGGATGTGATGCCAGAAGAGTTGCCAAACAGTCTTCGACCTATAAGTGACATTCAGCATTATATTGACTTGGTTCCTGGAGTAAGTCTACCTAACTTGCCCCATTATTGGATGAGCCTAAAGGAACGTGATATTTTGCGGGAAAAAGTAGAGGATTTGTTAAGAAAAGGATATATCTAGGAGAGCATGAGTCCGGGTGCAGTACCAGCTTTGTTGACACACAAGTCGGATGAGAGTTAATGGATCTGTACTAACAATTAGGCCATCAATAAGATTACTGTTGGCTACAGATTTCCTATACCCCGGTTGGACAACATGCTGGACTAGTTGCATGGACCGGTGGTGTTTTCCAAAATTAATCTCAAGAGCGGATATCATCATATCAGATTTTAACTTGGAGATGAGTGGAAAATAGCATTAAAACCAAGGATGGGTTGTATGAGTGGCTAGTTATGTCATTTGGTCTTACCAACATGCTGAACACATTTATAAGGGTGATGAACCAAGTATCGAAACCATTTATTGAGAGTTTGTTGTTGTATATTTTGATGATATCCTAATTTGTAATCATTCAAAAGAAGAACATGTTTCACACTTATGATAAGTACTTATAGTCTTTTAAGAGAACAAGTTGTATATGAACCCAAAGAAGTGCAGCTTTATGACTAGCACAGATGGGATTCAAGTGGATGAAGCCATGGTTCAGGCCATCAAAGAGTGGCCTACATCGAAGAGAATTTTTGATGTTTGGAGTTTTCATAGGTTAGCCACTTTCTACAAACAGTTCATTTGAGATTTTAGTAGCATTACTACCCACATTAAAAAATCTCTGAAGAAAGGGAAATTTTACCGGGGTGAGGAGGCAGAAGCGAGTTTTGGTCTTGTTGAAGGAAAAGCTATGTTCCGCGTTAGTTCTTGCCTTACCAAATTTTGAGGCTCATTTTAAGGTGGAGTGTGATGTTAATGGTGTAAGAATTGGTGTTGTCCTTTGTCAACGGCACAAGCCAGTTGCTTTCTACAGTGAGAAGTTTTTTATGTAAAGCGAAAATGGACCATATATGATAAGGAGTTCTATTCTACTGTGTGTGCTCTGAAGGTATGAGAATATTATTTCATTGGTCATGAATTTACTATTTATTCTGACGATGATACTTTAAAGTACCTAAATGGTCATAATAGGATTAGTAAGGATATACATGCGAGGTGGTCCAAGTTTTTGTAGAAATTTCTTTACAAGTTTAAGCAAAAAACAAGAGTTCAGAACAAGGTTGCAAATACCTTGAGTCGGCATGCAAATTTACTTGTAACTTTGAGACGGCAAATTGTTGGCGTTGATGAGTTAAATAAGGTGTATGCTACCAATGAGGAATTTTTGGCATCTGGGAAAAGTACAGCAAACAAAAAACTGTAGATGACTTCCACATTCATGATGGTTTTTTCTTATGAGGTAATCAAGTTTGTATTCCCAATACTTCATTAAGAGAAAAGCTAATTTGGGATTTGCATGGTAGAGGTCTAGCTGGTCATATGGGTAGAGATAAGACTTTTGCAACAATAGAGGAGCGTTATTATTGGCCACATATACGATGGGATGTTTCAAAATTCATACAAAGGTGTTATGTGTACCAAATTGTAAAAATAAAGTCTCAAAATGTGGGTTTGTATATGCATTAACTTGTACTTGATAATATTTGTGAAGATTTGTCCATAAATTTTATTCTTGGATTACCTCAAACCCAATGATGGGTAGATTCTGTATTTGTTGTGGTGGACATGTTTTCCTAAATGACTCATTTTATTGTGTGCAAGAAGACATCAAATGTAAACAGGATTGCAAAATTATTTTTCAAAGAAGTTATTCGCTTGCATAGAGTGCCCAAAACAATAACATCCGATCAAGACAATAAGTTTTTTGGGGCACTTCTGGAGGATTTTATAGAGGATGTTAGATTCTCTATTAAATTATAGCACCATTGCTCATCCCTAAACAGACGAACAAACGAAGGTGTTGAATTAAATGCTAGGAAACTTGATACGCAGCATTTATGGAGATAGGCCCAAGTTGTGGGATCTTAAGTTAGCTTAGGTAGAGTTTGCCTACAATAATGTTGTTCATAGTGCCATAGGAATGTCCATTTTTTTAGTGGTTTACACCAAACCTTTCAACATACTCTTGATTTAGTGAGGGCTAAAATTTGAATGAATAGGGCTGTAGAAAATATGGCGAAACAATGGCAGAATATTCAAATTGAACTTAAATAGAAGTTGGAGCAGGCAAATAGGCAATATAGACAGGCTACTGATGAACATTATCATGAACATATTTTTTAGGTGAATGATGAAGTGATGGTGTTTTTGTGAAATGAGAGGTTCCCAGTTGATACTTATGGCAAGCTGCAGTCATGTAAATATGGCTCACATAAGGTTCTGAAGAAGATTAACAACAATGTCTATGTGATTAATCTGCCAAATAGTATGAGAATTTCCAAGTCATTTAATGTGATGGATATTTTCCCCTACTACTTTTCTGATAAACCTTTGTATCTAGACTTTTCGGACAACTCGAGGTCAAGTTTTTCTCAAGCAAGGGGGACTGATGTGGAATGTTTGATGGATGAGTTCATGGAGCAAGTTGATTGGGGAAAACTGAAAAAGAAAATTTGAATATAGGCCTTGCATGAATCCTAATTTCCGGAGGCCATAGCTTTTGCGACGGTTGTTAGAATGACAATTATAATAGGTCATTTTGAAGGGCATTTTATGTTTTACATGTTTCATAAGATATTTTCTCTTCATGATTTTGTTTTTTGGGTAATTTTTTTTTTATTTTAAGGGGTATCCAAGCCTTTAAAGTTTCTATTGATTTTGTTTTCTAGTTATTTTTTATTTCCTTAATTATTTTGGTTTAGGGTTTCTTTATAAGCCTATAATAGACCTTCTTTTGTTATTATAAGATAGCCTATCAATAATATTAAAGTATTTTCAGAGCCTTTTACTTTCTTCTACTAATGGATTCTTGTTTTCTTTTTTATTAAGTATGTTGCTTGATCAATTTTCATTTCTCGCTTTGTTATAAACCCAGAAAACATAGTTTATTTTCCCCCTATTTCCTCCATTTTTCAGCAGCCAAATACATGTAAAAAGAGAGTTCCAAAGTTTTTGAATTTACTACTTATCTACACCATTCCTGAGCTTCCACAAGAATTCAATTGTTATCATTCTCTAATGATTTTAAGCAATCTTTGGACAAGATTCTTTTTTTCTTCCTGACCCATGCCATGAACATTGATCTCATGGCACCTTCATGAAGTTGGTTAATATAGCTTTCCTCAATTTAGCAATGATGGGCATTTTTTGTTATTAGGTCATCCATTTATGCGTTTGAAAGAGGGAATTTGATGATTCATTTGAAGGATCAGTGCAAGCTTCCATGGTTTTTACTTCTGGATGTGAGATTGTGATATGTTGAATTATTAAATATGGCAGATGAGGAGAGTGTTAGAACAGATGGACAATTCTGGGCTCTTTGGGGAAACGACCTTGAATGGAAGAAGGAAAAATTAGCTATTTTTTAGGTTTAGGCAAGAGACAAAATGAGAGAAAGGAAAGTAAAAAAAGTAAAGGGAGAGAAAAATGTGCAAGCCAAGTAAATAGGTGGAGTGACATTTTTGTTATTTTAACTTAAGTTAGGGTAAGTTAAAAAAACAAGCACTACAAAAGAATGGACTAAATGCAACAATCATATACAACTAGAAAAACAGTTGTTTACTTCTAACTGTATTTTTTAGACTTTGTAGTAGCTATGAATAGAGGATAGAAAGTCAGACCAAGTTTGCAATTGAATTCCAACTAGACTAAAATCTCGATGATTTTTTGTTGCAAACCCACTTGGGCAAAAAAATTTGACATCAAGGAGGAATTGATGCTTATTGAGTCTACAACTGGAATGCAACTGATATTACGTTAAGGTTGCATTTTAGTTGCTAGGTACCTATAAGTCATATTTCAATTGCTTAATAGTACAACTAAATTGCAACCGAAATTGTGTTATGGTTACATTTCAGTTGCTAAATACCTACTAGTCACATTTCAGTTGCTTAACACTACAACTGAAATGCAACTGAAATTGTTTTATGGTTGCATTTTAGTTGCTAAATAATTATCAGTTTAACCACTTTAGAAACTTTTCCACCAATCACCAAACAAAGCCTATAATCCAACAATCAAGATGCAATATTTAAAACCTTATCTGGATCACCAATAAATATAACAGTCATAAAGCTATCTTCAAGAAATGCTTGCTTTCATCAAGAGAGAGAGTAGAAATGTGAAAGCTTTAGGAGCACAATTATTCAAAACACAATTAATTAGTTAGTCCTTCATCTCTTTCTGGTTCATAGTCAAAGGGACTTAAAAGTTTTTAGGTCCTAAGCTCAAATTCGAAGCAGTCAAGTTACCAGATTTTTCAATTCCCATGGATGCCAACGCTCAGTCTCCTAGCACTATCCCCGTTTTTTTTACATTCGCCTTTCCATTCGGCTCATTTCTCTTACCCGATGACTCTAAAACCCGAAAACCCATCAATCTTTGGCTAAAATGTACCATTCTCCCATTACTATTGCTCTCTAGAAAGCTAGGTCCTAGAACTTTGAGTGCCTCCTCAACTCACCCAAGGACACTTCTATGCAAAGCAAGTAGCTCACTAATACCTCATTTTAGAGCAAGATCGCCATTCTCTATAATTTCTTTTTTGATTAAACCTTGAGAGAATAGTATAGAGATCCTGGAATGAGATTAAGATCAGCAAGTTGCTGGAGGACCTTGATGCTTTGGTTGTAGAAATCGTACTCAAAATTTTGGGTTCTATTGCTTAAGGCATAGTTTGTTTTAGTTTAATTTAATTAAAAAGATCCAAATAATAGCAGGTCGGGTCGAGTTTTATTGTGGGTTTGAATGATCTGTTGAAATTAGCCACAGTTTTAAGTAGTATTTAAGAAGTGTGCCACTCTATTCCTCGAAGGATTCTCCCCATCAATGCTCACACAACAATCCTTATTGCTGAAATGAAGATTCCATCAAAGATCCACCGGTCAGAGAATGCACACAACAACCCTCGTGGCGGATACAATCCTCCATTTTCTTCTGCTGGGAATCAGAGAATGCTGTCAAGGGCACACAAAGGAATCTGGCATCATTCGTGCTTTGCCACAGATTCACTGGTCAATTTTTTTTTTAGCCCAACAGCAAGGACCAATAGATAAACGAGAGGCTAGTGGATAGGTGGCGGATTCGCTATCCCGTTACAGAAATAAACGAGTGAAGCTAAAGAGGTTGGAATAGTAGAAGCTTTGGTCGTGAATGGGGAAAATGCCTTAGAACCGGCACCTAGTTACCAAAACACATGCAGATGCTAACTGATGGAAAATGGGATGGTTGTATAATTTAGAGTGTTTTTTCAGAAGTGGAAGAAGAAATAGGACAATTGGCCTCTCTTTGCCTAGACAAAAATCTTTTCCTAATGGCACACTCATAATTACCACCAACTTACTACCCTGTCTACCCACCCATGTAGCCCACCCACCCCAACGGACGAATAATGTGATCTAATTAATCAAATTAAATGCAGTCGAAATGGCCCTAAGTTCAAGAGATTGAAGCTCATTACACAGGACAATACAGGGGAGCCCAAAACGAAACTGGAAAATGATGATGGAAAAGGCCAAAACAAAAGGAGAAAGTTTTTCACAGTGAAATCAGGGTTTGATGAAGTCCCCATTGTTTCATTTTTCACCGAAAAAATAATGGCAAGTCGGAGAAAATAATTTAACTAAACTTTTTTATTAGAAACTTAATTTAAGGGAAAATATATCTAGACATCCCTAAACTATTTCCATTTCTCTTAATTATCCTGAAACTATCAATTGTTACATCTCATCTTCAAATTATTTAACTGTTGCACCCGTTGTCCTGTCATTATATCAGCCATTAGAAAAGTGAAGGAACTGGTGGAAAAAATGCGCAGTTAGCATTAAAACTTAGAAAACTTTCTATCTGAATTCTAAAACTTTAAGATTTTCTAGTTCAATCATAAAATGCACATTTAGCATTAAAACTTAGAAAACTTTATATCTGAATTCCAAAACTTTAAGATTTTCTAGTTCAATCATAAAACTGTGAAAATGTGTATACTCTTAATTTCTCTTTTGGTTTCTTTTAATTAAGTATGAATTTATTGACTTTGTTTTAATAAAATTTTTATAATTGAATTTTAATTAAGTATTCATTCCATGTTTTCTTATTTATTTTTCTTTTTTTTCCCTAGCTTTGGTTTTTAAGTATTTTTATTTTTGAAAGCTTTTTTTTATTTTATTCTTCTTGTTTATTTTTCATTGTTGTCTCATCTATACTACTCTTTTTTATTTTTATTTTTATTTTATTAATCCTTTATTTCCTTCAATTTTCTTATTATTTTTCCATGTTCTTTTGTGAATATTTTTCTCTTTCTTTTTCATTTTTTGAAGGTTGTTATTTATTTATTTTTTACTTTTTTTCTCCCTCAAATAACGTTTTACAATGGAACATGTTTTGTTGAATCTTATTCATGTTCATTTAATTTTAGGATTTAGATTAATTTAAAAAATTCTTACTCATTCCATCTTATTATTTTGGATTTACTGTATAATTCATAAAGGAACATGGGAAATTTAACTTCTTTTTTCTCCTATTTGAATTTAACATATAATTCTTAAATGAATTTGAGAAACTTAACTTTTTTTTTTCTCTCATTTCATTGTTTGGAAATATAAATAAAGGAATGAAATTGACAAATAATACATAGAAAAAGATGATTGAATTCCATTACAACTGTGATCTACGACATAGTAAAGGGGCTCAGGAGAGAATCTCTTTCACTTTATAATAAAAAAGAAATTGAAAAAATAACAAACCCAAACATAAATTAGCGGAAAAAAAAGAAAAATAGGATGACAAAGCAAAAAAATCTCAACAATATCTTGAAGGGATGAAAAAAATGGTATGTAAATTCCTTAAGTTTCTTTATGAATTATATGTTAAATTCAAATAGGAGGAAAAAAATTTAAATTTCTCAAGTTCCTTTATGAATTATAGAGTAAATCCAAAATAGTAAGTTGAAATCTGTAAGAATTTTTTTTATAAAATAGTCTAAGTCCTAAAATTAAATAAACATTAATAAAACTCATCAAAATATGTTCCATTTTGAAAGGTTATTTGTTGAAAAAAAAAAGAGTAAGCAAAAGATGAAATAAAGAAAAGCATTCGTAAAAGGAAAGTAGAAACAAAATAGGAAAATTGAAGGAATTAAAGCATCAACAAAAGAAAAAAAATAAAAGAAAAAGGAGTGGTAAGGGTGAGGCAGCAATGAAAAATAAATACGAATAAAATAAAAAAATATTTCAAAATAAAAATACTTAAAAACTAAAGTGAAAGAAAAAAAAATAAAAAAAAAATTAAAGAAAGTGGATTGAATACTTAATTAGAATTTAATCAGAAAAATTTTATTAAAACAATGTTAAGAAATTCATGCCTAATTAGAAGAAACCAAGAGAGAAAGTAAAGAAAGTATATACATTTTCGTAGTTTTATGATTGAACTAGAAAATCGTAAAATTTCAAGACTTAGATAGAAAATTTTCTAAGGTTTAGGGCTAGCTATGCATTTTTTCCGTCATTTTCTTTATTTTTTAACAACTAGTATAACAACAGGATGACGAGTTCAATAATTAAATAGTTTGAGAATGATAGATGCAATAATTGATAGTTCTAAGATAATTAGTCAAAATGGGAATAGTTTAGGGACAACAAGTGATATTAACATTTAATTTAACTAAAACTTTGTATTAGAAATTTAATTTTAATGTCTTATATATGTATATTTGTAACATAAAACAGTTGAAATGACACTAGCTATTTAGAAATAACTCAGCAACTAAAATGAAATTGCTTCTCTTTCAATTGAAGATTAGTGGCAAAATTAGCA
Source organism: Aquilaria sinensis (assembly GCA_005392925.1). Lineage (NCBI taxonomy): Eukaryota > Viridiplantae > Streptophyta > Magnoliopsida > Malvales > Thymelaeaceae > Aquilaria > Aquilaria sinensis. The sequence goes on along the minus strand of SMDT01002881.1, from coordinate 319,262 downwards.
ACCAAAATCTCAGTAGCTATGAGTGGACCATGTTCAAAACTAGCCACTTCAATAACATATATTTTTTCAGTTGTATTTTGGTTACTTGAGTCTAACTACCTATAAAAAAAAAACCACTGTTTCAAGCTATTGTTTTTGCGATTTTTTTTTTGCAACAAATTACTAACTATATTGTTGGTAACATATTGCTATTATTTTTGTAGTGAAGTGGGCCCATGCTCTTTGACTTGTCAGAGTCTCAAAGGAAGGAAGTTGGCTTAAGTTGGGTAAAAGCCAAACAAATTAGTTGTGAGAAAGTGAAAAAAATTTATGTGTCATTTTTATTCATAAATTGAGAAAGATAAAGAAAAACTAAATAATAAAATTATAATTTAAAATTTAATATGATTATATAATTTATTAAATTTAGAGATGTTATAGAGATCTGGTTTTGTTGTAACAGTCTTATAAATTATGGTGTATATGAATGCATTTTGATTTGGTTTAAATCCTTATCATCCATTGGAGGTGGACTTCCTAAACTGTTAAAGGCAGTGGCAGAACTAAAATACTTATAATTTCTTTAGAATTTAAAGGTAACTGCATTATAGTCTCTCATTAAAATTGATTAAATTTCCTTGTAAGAACTATAATTTAAAAAAGATTTATTTTGGCATCTCTTTTATAAAATCAACTATCCGTGACTTGTTAACGGACAAAACATTAGTAATAGGAAAATTGTATTGTCACATATAACAGTCATAACTAGGGACGGATCTAAAGATTTCTTTTTCTATGGGCTCTATATATAATTAATTATTTGTATACAAAAAAAATTATAAAATCATTTTAATGTATTTATAAAAACTTATAAAAGAATATATAAAATTTAATTTAATTTTAATGTATTTATAGAAAAAATAGTTTTAATTGTTTTTAGTTATTTATTTTGTTTTATTTTATTTTACTCATTTTTTAAATTATTGGAATCATTTTTTAGGTTTTAATGGGGTACACATAAAAATTATTTAACATTTTGTATAGAAAAAAAAAAATTAATGGGGGCTATGGATCCCTTAGAAATATACATATATCCGTCCATGGTCATAACAGAAAACTCTGAGCGGTCCGTTGCTATTGTCTTAAGGAAACCCACTGTAACGGATGACCTGGATCTGTTAATCATAACTCTTATTGTGACTTAATCATATCCCTAATAGGAAAATTGCATTGTCGGTGACATAATTATAGCCGTAATTATAGCCCTGATAGAAATAAAGGGTAAGCATTTGTCGGTGACTTCAACAACGAGGATCTCCTGTTCCTGTATCAAAATTTCAATAGGCCCTCAGTCAATAATCTGCTCAAACAGTTACCGCAATCCAAGGCGCGGTTTCTTCAGTTCTGGAAATAAGGGTCTCTGTACATGGAAATTGAAGAAAAAGAAGACGCCGTCATTTTTATTTTTTACTGTATTTTTATCCGGTGAAAAGACGCCGCCATTCACCCTACGGGAAACGCTGCAATTGAAAAAAAAAAACAAAAGCAAACAAAACATAAAAAGTTTTATACTCCTCATCTTTTACCTCTTTTTTTTTTTTTTTGCTTGGACTAGTTGCCTCTCGTTCCCTCTTCTTTTTGCAGGACGCTATGTACAGGCCTCCCTGATTTGTGCAATAAGCCTTTGTCTATGATATCTCCTTGTTTTCCTCTTATATAAAACGCATGGATGTTATACCATATAATCGCAACAGCTATGTTAAAACATTGTTAGTTTTCAGTAAATAGTATGATTAATTATATAAATTTCATTTGTAAGTTTTACATGGCGAAATGATTCATTTGAAAAAGAACTATAGATATGGAAAAAATGATGCATATTAGGACAAAGAAAAAAACCATATATCACAGGACAAATATGGAATCTATTTTTCTTTTATAGAAAGAAATAAGGAACAGTTCCATTTTACGGGCTTTCCACGGTTCGTTAAGGAAATGGGCTGTGCTTATGTTATGTAACATGTTTCTCGTTATTCAGAACGGGTAATAAAAAGACAATATGGTTATAGCAAAAGTAATAAATGGAGACAGAGATTCGATTTAGTCTACTGAACCTCATACTCAATATCATAAATACAAATAGAATTATATAAATTTCTTTTTTGCTCAACGAGTGCCACTAAAGGAGATATATAAAATTCTGATCTAATTTTCATTTGCTAGTCATTCGGTCACTAATCAATCATGAAAAAACATCTTGAAATCTTTAGCAATGACATTAATCGTTAGTTGATCATGGAAAAGCATCTTCGAGTCTTCAGCGATTGACTTCTCAGTCTGTAACTATTTGGACATCAATTTACTAGTGACTAGGTTTTTAGTGGCTTCAATCGTCAGTCGGTTGTCAAAAAGTAAAAAATTGACTGATTGACGACTGAATCATCTGTTAAGCTGACCAATTGATGACTAAATCGCTAGTTAAAATTTTACATCCATCTTATAATGTGAGTGCCAAATAAAAATAATTTTATTTTATTTTTTTAAGGAACAAAGGGATGATTATGCATAAGTATTTGAATTTTCAGTTAATTTATGTTTTTAGTCCTTGATATTATATGTTTGTGTCAATTTTAGCCTAAAGATTCTAATTCTTACAATATTGTCATTTATTGTTATGAAAAAGGAGGCTACATGGCATTTTTGGACTACCATGCTGACCCATAATGCACAACATTATCAAATTTCATTTGAGATAATGAAAAAATTGATGAAGAGGTTCGAGTGGAATGCACATCACGAGGTAGGGATTTTAGATAGCATAAATTGAGCAAAGGGACCATTTTTTGACAAATAAAAAAGCTAAGGGAGCATTGATGCAGTTTACCCAAGTTTTAAGCTTAAACTCTTCCTTGATTTAACAATGGGATAATTACTATTTATCTCATGAGGTTTAGATGAAATTACATTTTACCCCTATTTTTTTAATACAGTCCAATAGTAACTTTTGAAATTTTAATTTGGATCACACGGTACTCATCTTTAAGCAATTTCAATCTATATGGTATTTTGTTATAGTTAATTGATATTTAAAAAATACAATTTTCTATTTACAAAAAGAACAGAAAGAAAAAATTGATAATTTAAAATATTAATTAACTATAAAAAAATATCATAAAAATTGAAATTACCAGAAAATAATTACCATAATGTTTAAATTAAGATTTCAGAAACTACTATTGGAATGTATTAAAAAGGCAAGAGCAAAGTGTATATTTCTAAAACAGGATGGGACAAAGTATAATTTCACTTAAATCTCACGGGGTAAATTATAATTAACCCTTTAACAATTAAAGTCTTATCTTAATTATCAAGATTATTTTTTTGAAATATTAATATTAAGATTTATAGTTGTTAATAAGAGGTCAAATGCCCAATCCTCCTCTCAAATCTTCCACTCCTTCCTTGACGACCTCTTTCTCTCTAATGATCTGTGTAAAAAAATAATAATAATAAAAAGCTTTTGACTCATTTCCACTATATATAATTTTTAGTATACATAAGCATCTTTACAATGTTCAAAATTTTTAATGTGGGTTAACCTTAATTGTGTGTTTTATTAAAATAGATTAAAGTTAAATTGGTCAATTATAAGATATACGGAGCCCATAAAAGTTATGATCTAATTATCTGGACTCGTGACTCAAATTATGTAAGAAAATGTTGGTTAAATTGTTTTGTGTCATAGAGTCCATGTGGCTATTAATGAGTAGGCTCATGAGACTTTTAGATAAAGAAATGTTAAGTCTTTTCCTTAAACTAATTGTGATGAGTATAGTGGAACTTTACCTAGTAAGAGTGCTTTGGTCTAGGGATACAGGAGAAGCCCCAGTGTAACTATTTACTATGATTTCCGTTGTATATTGTGATAGATTAAATCAGGTCAGATATTATTGTTTGCTATGATTAATTCTTGTATTCTATGCTCTCATACATAATCCTGTTAGACATTAATAATATTAACATTTGGTATTAGATCCAACTTACATGATCATAGAACATATAAATGAATTAGATTCGGATCATGCAATTGGATATTAGATTCTTTGTCCGATGCATATTTTGCTCGATGCCATAATGAAATTCAATGCTTGATGAGTTTCTAGTTTTGTTTTAATTGTTGGACTTGCTAATTGAAACAATGAAAGGAAACTAGAAACGGACAAGTTGGACAACAAACCATATCGCGGAGGCGTCAGAGTCAGACAACGGCAGCCCCTAGTTGCATCAAGACTCGCAACTGGCGGTGTTGTCGTTGCTGCCCTTTATTGCTGATGCCTGGCCGAGGCATGGTAGCAGCTTTTGCAACAAGGCCATAGCATAAAGGACCGAGAAGGATTCGGCCAACGTCCTTCTTGGGTTCTAATTCGGATTCATGGTGGCCGTTGACGGCATACGAGGCGATGTGGATTCGTCACTGTTCTAGGCACTTCTCCTCTAGTTTCGACGTCGGGCTCGTTATGATGACGGCTGGAGATGTTTGGTTGGCTCAATCCCTATGGTTTGGGCGGCCAATTTGGCCGATTGATGTTTGGGTGGCGTGGGATTTTCCATACGCAGGGTTCTTCGACGGCATACGGGGAAGAAAATGAAATTTGAGGCTTAACTCCAACCTATGTCCCCATAGTTGTTATTTGTGTCACTTTGGGCACACTGTTTTACATTCGTACAATCAAGTATTTTTCTTTTAATAAATTAACTTATTTTAACTTGAACTTCTGGGAATTGTACGACTTGGCCCCTGGGCTTTTTAGATGAACTCTGTTGAACCCTAAAATTTATGATTTGTTCAGAATAGCCCCAAACTTCAAATAAGGCCATAAGAAAATGTATTATCATGCAATAAAGGTTATATTTGCTACAATTAAGGAGACATATATGGGTTAAATGTCTCATTAAGTAAAGTTAAAGTGAATATACATGATTAAATATATTTATAAACCTAAGTTAAGGAACATGTGATGTGTTGCATAGAGTTAGTCCACAAAGTTATGAATTGCAACTCATTTGACCCTTATCTTTAAATAAAGTCATTGCAAGGATTTTTTTTATGCAATTAAATTTGTATTCACCATAAAGAGGTACATAAAGTTACGTTTCTCATAAAGGTTGAGATATATAAATTATGGCTATATCTCATAGAGGTTAATTAACTAATGAGATATATAAATAAGGTCTCATACCTCATAAGGGTTAGTAAATCAATAATTAAGATATATATATATAGTTTTGATATCTCATAAATGTTAATTAGCTAATGATATATATAATGTCTCATATCTCATAAATTTTAGCTAATTAACCATTAGGATACATAGAAAATTTAGTATCTATCATCATTATGGTGACTATGCAAGATTAATCTATTTTCCTTGGAATAAAAAAAAAATTATTCCTTAAAGTTTTAATCAAGATTAACTGGCACAGCTTCCTATGACTAAGAGAGATATTTCTCAGGGTTATCCTCTCATTAAGGCTAAGTCATATGGTTGTTTTTCTAAGCCTCATTTTTTTTTTCAAAATCCCATGGTATGTGAGGGGATATAAAGTATATCCTATTGCAGGAAAATTTCATGGTATGAGTTAAATTACAATCACCAAAGTGGCATATTTGCCAAGTTTGTGAGATTTCATTGTTGCATGATTAGGGATGTCTCTAATTGAATGCATAACTATTCAGCCAAAGGTGTTGGTTGTGCATAAGATCTAGAGATGATACATGTAAAATATATGGTTGAGACTTAACTTGTTTGAGCAATCTATACACCCAAATGTGGTAAATTTAGCAAGAATTGAAACAAATTTTCTGGATTGTTCTTATATGTAAAGATTTGAGATTAAGTGCTATGTATTCTGCCCAAAAGTGTTTCATAGTGATGTGCTTGAATTATTGGTAAAGATACCGTTATGGCTTTCAGTATCATTGTTGCCCTACATTCATTTGTTATAGAATTAGATGATCATTTAAATCACAATTCTAGCTATTACTTTTAAACCATATGCAACCTATGCATGAAGAGGTAGTATTTGAAAACCTACTTTGTGCCTATCAAAGGTCCAATGGTCGAATTCTTGGTGTTCTATTATTAAAGTATTTGATTTGGAAATTGGCACCATACTTGAGAGGTTCTAATTCATAAAATGTAATGGAGTAAAATCTAGTTAAGTTATACAAAATTGTAATGATCCACATCCAATTTAAGCACAAAGTATGTGGTATTATGCTACTTAATTGTAGCATAATTTATTAAGAATTTAAACAAATTTACCTTTTGAGTTTGAGCTATTTAGGCAAACTCACAACATCCTTGTAAATCTTGGATGATCAATGATCTATTTTACCAGGAATAAGGACAAAATATATGATATGAGATTGAAAATGCTCAAACTGTCTTGTTTGTATTAAGTAATCACAAACAAGTATTAAGGTAAATGTGTTTAATTTATTGCTTCTAAGATGTTCAAACTTCCAAAGGTCAAATTGAATGGTGAATGAGAGATTATAAAGAATAAGAGTGTTCCAAGTGAGGCTTGATTAGAAAATGTGAGCATAAAGTAACTCATTAGTTTTTTGTTTTAAATGAATCCTCTGTGATCCTATATGGATCTAGGTGTCATGATGTAAAACAATTGATTGTTTTACATATTATAAGAATTTATAAACAAGAAGCTACCAAATAAAGGAATTAAAGCTCATAATTGGTAATGATGTATAGGTGATGTAGATTTTAAATAATGTTCAATTTTTCTTTGATTTTAGTGTCATCTCATACAGTAATAAATATATCGTTGCCTAAGCATATCAAATAAAGAAGTGGTTTTTCATGTTATGACATAAGGGTCTAGTCATATTTCCAGGGAAGAGTAAAAAAGGATGATAAATGATGATATTTTCTTTACTCTTGATAATGACAGCCTAAAGACATGTATTACATGTATTAACTACTTTAGAGACATGCTAATGAAGATTAAGAAAAATAAGCTATTAGTCACTTAGTGCTCTTAATGATCCTTTATATTGACATTGATAGACCATAGTTGTCTGTGAAATGTAACCTTAAACATTTGTTACATTTTATTAATAATTCATCCTATTATGATGTTGTCTTGTCAAATATGGACAACTCTGAGGTTCTTGATCAATTCAAGATGTGAAAGATTTAAATTGAAAAATAGTTTGTGGTGAATGTCAATTTTTAAAATTTGACCTGAAAATAAATATTATGACAAACATAGTGGACAAATGGACCATAAAATCTATTTTCCATATACTTAACATATACTTAAACTTGATGGAATAGTAATTTAGTTTACTATGTCAAATGTGTTTGACTAAATTGTGTGGGTAAAAAGTAAAATCACACAATAATGAGCAATATATATGTATATTTTCTTGACTATTATGAGTTGAGGCTATCAATGATCCCTTTAAATGCCCTTATAAAGGACTCATAAAGTAGTATATGAATAAATTGATCTTTGACTGTGGACCTGTAATAAATCTAACTGTGAGATATTTTTGTAAGTTTGTATCTTATTGTGAATAAACTATAATTTTGTTATGTTCATGATGTTTCATTAAATGCCTTTGTATTTATAGGATTTTGATTGCTATAATAGATTAAGAATCTAGAATTCTAGAATGCGGGTAACTAAAGTTTTAAATTTGACTAAACCTGAATTGGCTTGAACCTGAAATATCCCGAATCCAAAATGACCCAAACCCGAACTTGACCCAAACCTTCAAAGACCCGAGTCTAAACTCAGCAAGATCTAATTTCTAAGATTTTTTGAATTAGCTCATGACTTTATGAGATCATCAGATTTTATCTTATAAAATTACCAGATTTACCTCAAACTCTCGAGAGTTGACAGATTTGCCCAAAAAATTTCAATTTTGCCTAGAACTTTTCAAAAACCTTCAATTCATACCCAAACTCTTCCATTTCGCCTATACTAATCTCAAATGACCTCTAGGGCACCAAATTAGTACCAAAATTAAAATTAATTCCTATTTTGACCCTAAATAATAATTTTAAATTCCTAAAAAATTATAACTCAAAGTGACAATATAATTTAAATGCATCTAATCCTATTAACTTCTTAAGTTCTAAAATGACCGAATTTATAGTTTCATGAATCAAATTTGCAAAGTTTTGAATTAGGTAGTTTTATTAAAATAATTGTATATTAATATATTTATATCTAGTCAAATTAAAATTTTTAGATTATTTTTTATGCCTAGTAATTTTTAGTTATGAGGTACCTAAATTTTAAAATTTTTGTTTTAGTCACTTGTAAAAATTGCAACATGAGTTTCTAGCATTTTCAAATATTTGTATAAAAAATCAAATTCTTTAATTTAAATTTTAGCAAAATCTAAATAAAAAATTGAATTATTTCTATTATTACAGTTTATGCACCAATAACCCAATTAGACCGGAAACCCAAATAACCCAATCTGAAATTACACGAGATTGAAATTGACTTGACTTAAATTAAACATGAACCCAAATAAGACTAACCTGAACTCAACCCAAACCTGAAATCAACTTAACATGAAATCAACCTAAGCCCAAATAACCTGACCTGAACCCGAATTAATGCTAACTCGACTAAACTCGAACTTGAATAACCTCACTCAAACTTAACCCGACCTACCCAATTGCCATCCCTATATATGAGGGCCTAAGTTATTAAACAATAGAAATGAATTTTGTAATTAATAATAAAAGAAGTAGCCATGCGGGATGGGTAAGTTTTGGAGTGAGGGTTATATAAAGACCTAAGTGTTAATTATTAGAAATCAATTTTGAAATTAATGTTACAATTGTACTATGAAGTTAATGCTAAAAGAAGTAGTATTATGGAATGGGTAGGTTTCTCTTTTATATAGATAATAAATGAATTATGAAATTAATGATACAATTAATTGTACTATGAAGTTAATGATAAAAGAAATAGTATTGGGAAATGAGTGAGTTTCTCTTTTATATATATATATATATATATACACCATCAAATTTGTGTTTCTTCTCTTATTTTTTCTAGCTAGAAAAAACTTATAGCAATTCTTTTCAATTTTTTTCCTTTTAAAAGAATCGATGCAACTCTAAATCTAAGTGACCGAAGCGAATAGATATGCCTCACGGTAGAAAGACCGAATAATTAACATGTACTCAACTTCTTATTTTTTATTTTTTATTTTTTGTTTTATTATATATATTGTGGTTGAAGCAAACAGAAAGTTTCCAACATCTTCCTTGGGAGTTGAGGCAGAAAATCAGATGAATTTAGGGTCCTCACATGTCATCCAGAGCATAGACAAGCATATATTTTTGCGAGCAAGATAAGTAATGCTGCCCTTAATTTACTTCAGCTGTAATCAGCTAATTGCTTCAAGCCGTTTTCTTTGTTTTTCTTCTTTTTCTAACTTAAAACATTATAGACATGAGACTTGTAAGAAACTCCGTACTACTATTCATAATCTATCCTATACTTCACCCACCTAAATCCTTTTCCTTTGATGATATAAAAAAGAAAGAAAACCTCTATCACATGCAATTGAAATCTGAACAATCACAAGAAATAACGAGCGATCGAGTATTATTTGTGCTTCGAGCAGTTTAATTTCATTCGGAACTATCTTTGGAATTACTACTATATATTATGTATGCTAGCCAGCTTCTGCCTGGTTTCAAGCCGATCCATCCATGTGATGTGATAGGGTATATATATATATATATGCTCAGTTTGCTTAATATATATTTTCGGTGAGCAGAGCGGGACTGGAGGTAGCTAGCACGTGCAGGTGCAGCCACAACATATTCTTCTGTTGCCAACGGCATGTTGCTGGAAATGTGCCAGTTAATTATAAGAATAATACATCTATATATATTTGGAACAATCTTGTATGATTTTAAATATGCAATAAAAAAACCAAATTAATTACTAATATATAGCTCCAGAGGAATCTGGAGTTGCAAAATAGAAGAACAATAGATCAAGTCGATCGATAGATAGATCGAGCCAGAGGGATCACAATAATTGTACATGAACTTTAGGGTAGCATAGTGTAGGAGCCTTAACCACAAGCAGTACGTAAATAATTACTGACCAAGATAATTCAAGAGAGCCAGGAAGTTACTGGTCATCCTCGACAGCTTGAGCACGCTTTTCCCGATCTTCTTCTTCACCAGATTCCCCACGCTCATCTCATCTAACTCATCGGAGCACGTCGTTTCGTCCGACAAGGCGGCGCTCGACCACGTCCTCACGTTATCTAGCTGAAACTTCCTGTCCGGTCCATGCAAATTGGCCATCGCCTTCAACGACTCCTTCAGCCTGTAGATGGAGTCCCTCACATTCTCCATGCAGTCCTTGATCACTACCGTCTCGTTGCGGCTCAACCCTTTCAGCTTCGATAGTGACTTTATGACACTGGAGGTGTTGCAGGCCGCGCTCAGGGTGACATTGAGCGCGGCGTCACAGAGTTTTTCCGGGTCCGACTTTACCACCGATGCGTAGGAGGAGAGAGCCATGTAGCAATCTTTGGGGTACAAGGTGGAGTTGCATGTGCTGCGGATGTAATTCTTGTATACGACTATGGTGTCGTCCTCCGTACTTTTGGTCGCTAAAGATGTTGGGAGGATTGACACAATAAGAAGAGAGGACAAGAATAAGTGGGAGTAATTGGTGAGGCTCTTAGCTTCCATTTTTCTGAATCTCTCTTTTGCTGCGGTATATATGCAGGATTCATATCAGGTGGCGAATTTATAAGCAATATGGCAAAGGGTAGAGTTGTAATTATTAGCGGAACTATTTGGTACTCCTAAAATTATGGTATGGTTAAACTTTCACGAGGAAATCAGGGGAATTTTAACTGGACTTTCTTTTTTTTTTTTTTGATAATGTAATCGGATTTAAAGGAGCTGGCCAACAAAATGAGATATTCGAAGACTTTCAAACATACTGTTTAAAATCGAAAATTTTCAGATTCAAAAGGTTTACGTGGATTCACTAATTGACGTAGGTTAAACAGAAGAAGGATCGAAAGCACAAATTGCGAATTTGTGGTGCTCCCTTGCTGAAAGAGAGAGAACTCACTCTGGATTCCGGAGGGCAATTGTTTAAACGTTTGGGTTAATTATAATTTACCCCTGAAGTTTAGGTGAAATTATATTTTGACCTCTCATGTTCCAGAAATATATGCTTTGTCCTTTGCCATTTTTATACGGTCCGACAACATCTTCTGAAATTTTAATTTAGATTGATGGTAGTCATCTTTAAGTAATTTTAGGCTGTATAATAATTTCTTTATAATTAATTGACATTTAAAAAAATAATTTTTTAAAAATTGAAAGAAAAGCAAAAAGGAAAAACTGATAATTTAAAATGTCCATTCATTGCAAAAAAAAAAAAATCATACAGATTGAAATTACTGAAAAATAGCTACCGTAATGTATAAATTAAAATTTCTAAAGTTGCTGTTAAACTGTATTAAAAAAGCAGGGGCAAAGTATATATTTCTGAAATAGAATGGTGCAAAATGTAATTTTATCTAAACCTCAGAGGGCAAATTGTAATTATCCCTAAACATTTTTATGCAACAAAGGATCTAGGTATTGCTTATTAGAATTAGGCATATAATCAAGATGAAAAAAATGTATTTGAATCCAAATAAGATAATCTTAATCTTAGATAAATGTATATTAGGACTAGACAAACGCATTTCAGAACTAGTGAAATGAACGTATAAAATAGACAAATAATAAAACTAATATATCTTTCTAAAATTTAAAAAAATGATCTCAATCCTAAATAAATACTTATTAGTCTTCACAAATGCAAATTAGAACTAGATAAATGTATCTCAAAACTAAATACATGAATCTTAGACATAAATATGTGACATAAAACCAATGTATCTCAAATGTAGATAAATGCATATTTAAATTAGGTAGATGAACCTCAGAAAAATATATATAGACACCCACACCAACACATACATACATACATACAATTAAAGCAAAACAATTGTATCTAAAATCTAAAAAAAAATCCTAGTCCTAGATAAATGTATTTTATAACTAGACAAATACATCTTAGAAATAAACATATAATCAAAATAAAATAGATTTATTTCAAATCTAGACAGTATCATATTTTTTCTAGACAAATATATATATCAAAACTAGACAAATGCATCTAAGGATAAAATAAATGCATCTTAGAACTAGATAAATACATTTCAAAATTAGATGAATAACTATAAATCTGTGTTAGAACTAGATGAATTACTATAAATCTATAAGAAGAAGAAAACTGAGAAAAGAAAAGGAAGAAAAGGTAAAGAAAAAGGAGAAGGGAAAATAGAATGAAAAAAAACAAAGAAGAAAAGGAAAACTGAGAAAAGAGAATGCTTATTTTTATTTTTACATCTTTTTTACCTAAAACTAATTTCATCTAAAAACTAATATTATATAAGTGTTTGTTTTGGCACATGAGTGCACCAACCGCGTACAAGAATTAGCGCGCAGAAGGTAGACCCCGGTGAATGATAAAAGTCAAGGACCATACTTATCGCGGCGGCTCCGAGTTATTAGGATGAATAATTGGATGCAATTAAAGGGAGTTTTTAATTAATTAATATAATACTCTAGAATATTGATATTGATTGAAGATACGAAGAGCTCTTTGTTATTAGCTTTTCTTTTATTTCGAGTCGATAAAATTACAATAATATTGAGAGACTGCCAATGAGTGCGGATGAGGTACTTACCTCGTTTGCATGAAGTATCATTATATCTAAATGATTGGTGAGGGTTTAAGTCTTAATTTATATAAAAGGTTTTTTAATGAAGGACCAGCAAGCTCAAGGACTAAGGATGACAATTGGGCAGGTGAAATTCGTGGCCGGTGAATATCTACCTATGATAGGTGGATAAACAGGTAAAAATACTTGTGATGTTGTAGACATTGATAGCAAATCACACTTGTCTGGAGGATACGGGAGGGTGGCAGGTAGGGGTTATCTATTATGGGTAAATTCGCGCTGTTTATCCGTAAAATCTGCGAGTGTAAATTTTATACTTATTAATTATAAATGGATACAAAACCTACACTTAACTAATATTTTATACTAATTCTCATCAAATATTTTCTTGTATGTTATGATTTTATTTTATTATATATAGACAATGACTTTTTATGTATTTTTCATATTTTATTTTTATGAAATTAAAAAAACACAGTTTAAATCGTGAGTTACTCGTGGGTACGGATTACCTGAGGGTTGTAGGCACAGGTTAAATTTTTTATCCGCTTGCGGATACTCACAAAGTCGCGGGTATTAAAAAAAAAATCATGGGCATGGATGGCGGATAAGGGGCATCCATAGCCAATCCATCCTGTTGCATCCCTGTCAAGGACATGCATGGATCCATTGCTGATTCATACAGGACCTATTTCAAGGATATGCAAGGTGTACTTAAAACACTACTTTTAGAGCATATGGAGCCCTTACTTTGGCATGCAAGCTTCCAACGTGCCAAAAGGTGTCTAGGACCTAAATTCATCTATTTCTATCAATTTAATAAAAAACCAAGCTAGAGAAGACAAACAAATCATGCCGGACATAGGAGACCTGAATGGAAGCCCCAAGGGCATCTAAGGGTGCACCCGATAGCCCTTTTGGATCCCTCTTGGCCACTTTTTAATTTACCCACTTTTCCTTGTTTAATTCATGTGTTTAGCTTATTTTTAGACTAAGGTACCAATTTGTGGCACATGGGATAAGGGTTACACGGTTTGTACACTTATTTTGGAGTTATAGTGTGTTTAAGAGTCCAAGTAGTGCTAGAACTTGTCATTTGAGTACTTTGGGACTTCTAGTCCATATTAACTTTGTTTGGTCGACTAGCCTAGCTACATTTACTTTAAATAAGGCTTGTAATCGTGGGTTACATAGAGATTAATAAAGATTCAAGTTGTTTTGTACATTTCTTCTCTTTCTTGTTCTATATCTAAATTGCCTGGCACATTAGCGCTTTTTATTTTTTCAATCAAATTTCTTCTAATTTATTTATTACAATTATTCTTCTCAACCTTAATTCTGTTTTTAACTTTCTTTCTCTTTCAATCAATTTTTTATTCTTGGACAAAGTGTGGGGAGCATACATTCAGGTTCTACTTGAACTTAAGTGTCTTGGCAACAAGCAATCCATCATTTCTTCTCTTTTAGGTTAAAGGGCAAGTTTAGATTAGGTCAATCTAGGGTAGATAAAGTAGTATATTGATCTTTATACCATGTCTTGTAATATTTGGAGTATGAATAAAAAATGCATTTTTCTTTCATATGAAAAGGTGAGAGAAAACCAAACCGACTGATAATTAAAAGAACATGAGTTTTTTACTTTAGTATTCCAACGCACTTAAAGCAGTTTTCGTGATGAGATAAAATTTCAAGTGCAAGAGTTTGCTGAATTAACTATGTCGTGATTGCAAATTAGGCCTAAGGAAAATAATGGTGGAGAAAATTACGGGTGAAATTCTTGATCATGGGAGATTCGTAACGACCTTCGAGCCCATGACCCTTAAATTTGTCGGAACTGTATAGTTGCAAGTTTTACCAACAAGTTCAGGACTTTTCCCATCGATTCATTCACATTACCACTATTTCTATATAGGGAAAATTACAGAAAGCTCCATTGTAATTTGACATAACCTACACTTTTCTCTTTTATTTAAAAAAAACAATATTTATTATTTACATTATATTATCTAACAATAATTTCTGAAATTAAATTTTAATTTAAACTTTCTGGTATCTACGTTCTAATGATTTCAAAAAATTTTATACTTTTTCACAGTTAATTAATATTAGAAAATAATAATTTGCTTTTGTAAAGAAGAAAATGCCTTTATAGATATGAGAAATTAGTATTTAAATGTCTATTAACTATAAAAAAATGGGTAAAATTCACCATGGGTCACCTAGCTTATTTTCTTGTCCTATCCGGGTACCTTACCTTTATTTTGTCCTAGCGAGATACCTTTCCTCTTATTGCGCATCCTGTTCAGCTACTTTCCGTCAAATTGGTCGTTAAATTGGATGGAAAATGATGAAGTGGCATTAAATAATACTAAAATAAACTTAAAATAACAACTTCAGTCCTCAAACTATTTCAATTACTAATTCTAACCCTTAAAATTTCACTTAAGCCAATTCTATCTCTCTCATCCCGTTCACCGCCACCTCCCACGCTTCTCCTCCCACGCCGTTGCTGCTGACGCTCGCGGCGCCTAGCGGCAGACCTAGATGCTTCTGACGTGGGTCAAGCAGTCGAATCCGCGGGACTTGCAACAGGTCCGGCACCGCATGTGTACACAGTCCTTCTTCGCTTGGTTGTCGCAGTCTCGGCAATTCACAACGCCGCCGCCAGTACCTTCCATCGCGAAGCCGGATCTCGGCAGGGATGACTCATCGGAGACGTTGAAGGATGTCCAGCTGGGGCCCACGGCCGATGAGTAGAGATCTTGCTGCTGGAATTGGTTGGAACCCTTGTAAGCAAGTTCGTCGCTTTTGTACCAAAGCCAGGTCTCCGGCGGGATCTCCACAGATGGATTTCCTCCTCCTCCGCTGCCGCCGCCGCCACCGCCTTTCTCTCCTCTTCCTCTCACTGAGAAAAACCCTGCCATTTTCCCTTAATTCGATCTCCTCCCCTCAGCCTCGCATACGGCGACAAACCCATGTCAAAATTCGAAACCCACTTCAGAAATGAGTCCAATTATTCACCATCATTTCTCCAAAATTTACATATTATTTCGAGCCTCGTTCCTGTTTTGCGAACCAGATTGGCACCGCCGTTGACAATGCTGGATCTAGAGGTGGCAGCATCGTTCCCAGCGGTGGGCATCGGGGATGGTTTGGTTAGATTTCGATCTGGGTTTTGGAGAAATTCAAGCAAATGGAAACGAACTTGTCTGTTGGAAATGGTGAGTTTGGGATTGGTGATGGTCCGGGTGTGTGCGGTGTGACGTGACTGGTGGAGAATGACAGGGGAGAAGCGTGGGAGGTGGCGGTGAATGGGATGAGAGGGGTAGAATTGGCTTAAGTGAAATTTTAAGGGTTAGAATTAGTAATTGAAATAGTTTGAGGACTGAAGTTGTTATTTTAAGTTTATTTGAGTATTATTTAATGCCACTTCATCATTTTCCATCCAATTTAACGACCAATTTGACGAAAAGTAGCTGAACAGGATGCGCAATAAGAGGAAAGATATCTCGATAGGACAAAATAAAGGTAAGGTACCCGGATAGAACAAAAAAATAAGCTAGGTGACCCATGGTAAATTTTACCTATAAAAAATATTAAAAAATTAAAATAATTGAAAGCTAATTATTTTATAATGTAAATTAGAGTTTTAGAAATTGTTGTCGAATAGTTTAGAAGAATCAAAAGTAAAGTGTAAGTTTTTTGAAACAACAGAGTAAATTGTAGGTTAGGTGAAATCACATTGGGATTATTGTAAGTTACAAAATCATTGTTGAATGAATACTGGTAATCAATATCCGCTGTCTTTTTTTTTATTTTTTCTGGACATGATCACTTTGTTTTGAAGCTCGGTCCACTTTTTGCAGAGAAATCACTTTTTTTAGGACTTGTGTTGCTTTTTTCCCAATTACAGTCTATTTCTGTTTTGTTTGGTGTACAACGCATTTTCAGTCCTTAAGTTCTATTTTTTTTCTATTTTAGTCCCAAAACTTAACTAGAGTTTTTGCATTTGCTCTCTTGGTTCCCAAATTTTTTTTTATTTTGTTATTTTCTATATTATAAAGCAAAAACCTTGGCCATTAGGATTTATTTATTTATTTCTCAATCAACCATAGTGACTTCATTTAGCCACTTTTTGTTGATTCTTTTTATATATAAATTATTAAACCTCATTTTCTGTTACTAAAGTCCCGTTCTTCTCCTTATTTTATCAAGCTTTTTATATTATTTATCTCTTCTAAAATAAACCTTTAATCACTACAGTTTGTTTTCTTGTGGCATAGTTTGGGCTGATATATCTTTAGTTAATTTCACTTTTATTTGTTTTTACATTTATTAAGTTATTGATTGAATCTTTGGCACTTGGAGTTTTTTTTATCTCCTTTCTTGGTCCCCGAACTTTACATTGATTTTTCACCCCTGATTCTTTCTCCTTTTTTTGTTGCTTTTTTTTTTCTGTGTCGATGGTTAAATACCATTTTCAATTGCTAAAATCTTTGTTATACAAAGGTCGGACCCTGATTTTAAGCCGAATCAAAATCTTCTAGTTAATAGTCACTGTTGTTAATCATATTTATACTTAATATTGATATAGATTAAACCAACGAAACACACTGGCTCTATGAATCTCGTGTATGTCTAGAAGGGAGGCAGATTTATACAGCCCAGAGAAAAAAGGGTGGAAATATTTGTGACCATGACATGTGATGATGGATGGAAGAAAAATGGTCATGGAATGGGCTACGCCTGGGGCTGGCCATGTGTGTGATCAAAGAGATGGATACATCGCGTAGAGCAGATTGTTCACACGCCTTCGTCCGCGTGAACTGCTGCCGAAGTTGAGTCGTTTCTCTCGCGTCAGCCTCCCGGACACATCACGAGTCATACCGACCTATCATTTCTTCATCCACGCAGCCATCGCGCCTAAACACGCACATGGATTGCTCCCCGTACCTAGCACCCAGCAATCCTAGCTGTTCCTTCTTTTGTTTTTTTTTTTAATATTCAGAAAGTTATAAATATTATTCCCTTGTCCCGCATTTTCTATATTATTTTTATTTGACACGCAGTTTAAAAATGCTTGTAAAATTACTAATTTATCGATATTTTCTATTGTATATTTATTGATTTGTCCATGTTCTACCTGAGCAACAACGCACAACAGACGACTTGCATATCGCTTCTTTCTCATTGATCACCACCTCATCACGGTTCATTGCCTTAGTTCATCGCTTGTCACCGGAGTAAGATTCTAGCATTGAATCAATTGTTGCGATTCCAGCCCAAATTTGATCTTCACAATTCCAGCAACAAATCATTGATTCCGCCTCACATCGTCGATCTGGCCTCCTCCGATGTCGCCTCATATCATCGATTCAGCCACCTCCATGACCTTGCTTCGTTGTGCTGTCGCCTCTCGCTTCCGATGTATCACATCGCTCACCGTCCTAATCTCCTCGCCCTAATTGTCCGTTTCAACCATGTCAGAAGTGGCCAACAAAGGGACTGGAGATACAAAACGAGAACAAAATGAATGACGGTAGATTGGAAAATGGTATAATTATAAAGTTGTCTAATAAAAGTAACTAAAAAAGAAAACGATACAAAGAATTTGGGACAGCAAAAAAATTAATACGGTGCAAATAGTACAGGACAAAGGGAGTATATTAAACCATCCGTCAAATAGTTGGCCGTAATTTGGTGGAGATATAGGCAGTGAGGCTTACGATGAGTTTAAGGGTGCCTTTGAAAAAAATTTCAAGTGCCGCACGAATCCACATTTACTGGCCTTGCTCTATGGAATTGCCAATGTGAGTGTTTGACAAAAACTAGAAAAATGGTATTTGCTGTTTGTGGGACGCCAAAATACAAGAAAAAAAAATGCCAATTATTTTAGACCAGAGCATGTAGCTCATGTAGACACGAGCCACAGCACAGAGATGCACAGAAAATTCTTTTCTATTTAAACAAGCCCTAAATATGATGTAAAAATTAAGTAAGCAAAGGGGAACGTGTAGGCTGCCAATGACGATTGCGGAACGTTAGACCAATGGTAGTACCTATTGGAGCACTTCATTTGAAATATTTGTGTGCTCATTGCTAGTCCCATGAAGGGCCCACTCAATTATTGAACATTGTATGGTTTATTGATTTTGGGTAAAAGTTATTTTTTATCCTATTGAATTTAGAATATTAGGCTACGTTTAATATACACCAGATCCCCTATATCCGGTGTTTTAAAATCTGGGCCGTTACTCAAACTGTGGAAGGTTTTGGGTTATGGTTTAACCGGTTGAATCACCAGGTCAAATATACTTTATATAATTGTATTTGTATTCTAAAATCCAAGAGTGTATTTATTGTCAACAACAAAAAGATAGAACCTTAAAGAAAAATATGCAAACGATACAAGGACCAAGTTAATATTTAACCTAAGTCAAACCTAATATAAACTTCCACATCCACTAACCTATTTCCTAAGTGGCCGCATGCTTCCCTGGTTCTCTCCTTCGCCGCAAGCATTTTCTTTCCTCTACCTTTTTCAGAAAACTTCTCCTATTTTTTTGTAAAATAGGTAAAGCCTCCCGAAAAACTATCAGAAATTGCTCACCATCGAACCTACATGGAGTCATGGATGACAGTGCAGGGCTAGGGCTGGCAAGCAGGCAGCGTTGAGTAGGGTGGTGATCAGCAGAGCTGTGAGCACGAAGTCACAAACTGCGTGCTTGACCGAGTTGTGAGTAGCAAAGTGAAGGCGGACAGTGATGACGATCCGAGTTCTGAACAGACAAATTTCAAATGTACTTTCAGTCGCACTTTGTCTCTCAACATTGAAGGAAGCAATTTTTGTTTTGTTTTTGTTTTTCTATTTTTGTAATTATTAAATAAATTTTTCAGTCCGCTGGTTTTGTAGGTTCACCGGTTTGACGGTTATAGGCGGTTTTCTCCAGGTTTGGCTGATTCTCGACCAAACTCTAAATGGGCTAATAACCAGACCGACAGTATAAACGATTCGTGGTCTAAACGGTCATACTGTCCGGTCCGGCTCAATTTTACTAACATTGCCTATATCTAATACATATTTATATTATAATACTAATTTTCATAATACGAAATAAATGTGAATACATTAAATCTTATATCTTTCTCATAATTAGAGATATGTGCAAGTTAGATACCAAATATGTACAAAATCAACGTACAAAAAAGTGAGAGATCTGTACAAATAATATGTGACATATGTACAAATGGGATCACATATATCTTACTGATATATTTAGTAGTATGTAAAAGTTTGATCTCCTATAAAAAAAAAATGTGTGAATGTGTCAAATTTTGCTTTAAGTTAAAATATGAGAAATATAGAAATTATATAACATATATGTATAAAACTCAATCTATAAAGCAAGTGATACCATATATACAAAACATGTACCACATATGTACAAATAAGATAACAAATATGTTACATATATATTTAGTTGTATGTACGCTATTTTTATTTTGTAAATAAAATCAAAATTAGGATAAAAATAAGCTAAATTACACGATCTGTCCTTATTGTTACGCATATTTACCTCCAAATAGAACATTGCAAAAATGGGATTAAAATGAAGTTTTGTAGAAAAAAAGCTTCTCATTCCATTATCTCCATTAATGTTGATAGAAATTTAATGGAAAAATCTAAAATTAGCCTCTAAACGTGAACAAAATGGACACAAAGGCCCCCTAAAACATAAATTTGGAATACACAACCCCTTAAATAGCAAAAAAAATGAATGAAAAATAAAAAAAAAAACAAAAAATTTAACTTGCCCATAAAAAAATTAGAGTCTCCAATTCCTTCAAATAATTATGAAGAATATTTTACATCCAAAAAATTATAATCTGACACATTTTCCTATTTTTCAACTTAAACCCTAAATATAAAAAAAATTAAAAAAGAATAAAAAATTACCAATTCTACATGCCCATTCCAAATTAAAGTATACAATCCCTTCAAATAATTATGAATAATATTTTAGATACAAAAAAAATAGGATTTGACACACTTATCTATTTTTTCAATTTAAACCATAAAATAGCAAAACAACCAAAAAAATAAAATGAAAAATAAAAAAGTTACCAATTTGACATGCCAATCCAAAATTAAATTACAAAATCCATTTAAATAATTATTAATACTATTAAAGATTCCAAATAAATATAATTTGACAAATCCAAAATTAAATTACAAAATCCATTTAAATAATTATTAAGACTATTCAGGATTCCAAATAAATATAATTTGACAAACTTATCTATTTTTTCAACTTAAACCATAAAATAAAAAAAATGAAAAATAAACAAAATTACCAATTCTACATGTGCATCCCAAATTAAAGTATAAAATAATATTATAGCCAATAAAAATTAAATAAATATAATATGACACACTTATCCATTTTTTCAACTTAAACCATAAAATAGCAACAAAAATGAAAAATAGAATGAAAAATAAAAAATTACCAATTCAACATACCCATCCAAAATTAAGGAATCAAAGACATTCAAATAATTATATAATCTATAATTTGGGATGAAAATTCTGAATTGTTAGTGCTTTTTATTTTTCATTATATATTTTTTTTTGCTATTTAGGGTTTAAGTTGAAAAAAATAGATAAATGTGTCAAATTATATTTGTTGGATCATAAAATAGTATCAATAATTACTTTATTTGATTATTTAAATTTTTATGGGCATGTTGAATTAGTAAAGTTTTTATTTTTCATTCTATTTTTTTTGGATTTTTTTGTTATTTTATAGTTTAAGTTGAGAAAAATAGATAAGTGTGTCAAATTCAATTTCTATGGAATATATAATAGTCTCCATAACTATTTTAATGGATTGGATTCTTTAACTTGGGATGGTCATTTTGAATTGATAATTTATTTTATTTTTCATTCTATTGCTTGATTTTTTTTTCTATTTTATAGTTTAAGTTGAAAAAACAGATAAGTGTGTCAAATTATATTTTTTGGAGTTTATAATTGTCTTTATGATTATTTAAAGAGATTGAATACTTTAATTTGGAATAGGCATGTCGAACTAGTAGTTTTTTATTCTATTTTTATTTTTATTTTTTCTATTTAAGGTTTAAGTTGAAAAAGATAGATAAGTGTGTCAAATTATATTTTATAGAATTTAAAATATTCTTCATAATTAGTTGAAGGGATTGGATACTTTAATTTTTTATGGGAATATTAAATTTGTAGTATTTTTTATTTTTCAATCTATTTTAAGATTTTTTTTTACTATTTAAGGGGTTATGTGTTCCAAATTTATGTTTGGAAGGTCTCATATCTATTTTGCTCATGCTCAAGGTCTAATTTTCGATTTTCCCCTTAAAAGTAAGAGCTTTTATACTACAAAATGTTATGTTAATCATACTTTTACAATGTTCAACAATTCAAGAGTAAATATATGAAATGATGTATAATTTAGTTCATAAAAATTCAATTAATACTAATATAATATATAGTGAGATACACAAATAAAATGTTAGATATATATGAACTATATATGAAAATAATGTTAGAGATATGTATAAATCAAATAACTATATATATATTTATTATGAAAGATTTGTATAAATTATATAAAAAATATGTACAAATAAAATTATTAAGATTGTAATTAATATGTATGCAACTTGATGTATAAAGTTAGTGACAAATATGCACAACATTTTCATTTTTATTTTCTTTTTGCCTTATTTAATGCCATATTTCATTTATTCTCTTTTAAATTTTTTTCCTCTTTCTTCCAATGGGCCAAATTTCTATTTTTTTTAGATATTTATAGATTTGAATAACAAATATATATATAACCTCGTAGGTACAAATGAATTTTTTTTATATAAATAATAATGTATACAATATTATTTAAGCAAATGAGTTCATATTTTTGTGCATATGTGAATAAATATTAATATGATTATGTTTATTTATTTGTACATGTTATACTTTGATGCTTGAATAAAAATGGTGTTACATTAATAATATCAAAAAATTGTTTTTAATTATTTTTCTATGCAGTTTTATGACATTGTACATCTCATTGTTCACATTTGTATACACACACACACACACACATAAACAAACACTTGGGATCCATTTGAGGGAAAAAAAAATACAAAGATGAGGGATAGAAAAGAGGTTAGCACCAATTAGGGCTTTCCATCCTTCAACGTCACCACTACAGCCTTCGAAAGCCATGACTTATAGACAGTGGTGACATTAGGGGTCAACTACGTTGCTCAGAGTCAATCTAGTGATTGTATATGTTGGATTTGTTCCACGTAAATATTTAATTTTGATGATGACAAGTGAATTGTTTTAGTGTGCTTAATCTTATTTTATTGGGTCAAAATAGTTTTGTTAAAGTTGTGCTTAAATTCCAAGTATTTCTAGTGTTATTTCAAAAAATATGTTTTAAGTTTGATGATGAAACTTGTTTTTAAAGAGAATTTGATAGGTCATCAAAATATGTTAGTGTTTGAATCAAGTTTGATTTCAAAATGACAAGTTTTTCTAAGTTATTTCATGTTTAATCCGTTAAAGAAATAGTTTAACATATCTTTTTATCACCTAAGTCTTCCCAGCTCCCAAGTCTATGCTTTAATGCGTTAAAATGGTTTAATTGGAAGCCTGGAGCTGCTGTATATTTCTGAGATATCAGGTAACGTGTTAAACTCCAAGTTTAACCTATTATTCGCAAGTCTGAAAACTTCCACCAAAATCCTTCATCTGGCGCGATTTCAGCCAAGTTTTGAAATATCATTCGGGCGAATCAGAAGACGTCACCTGGACACCTTGGCAGAGCTTTTAATGACTTGTCTCTAGCTGTTTTTGACCGTTGGAGGACAAAATCAAGTTTAACGTGTTAAACTCAGAACTTAATACGAAGTCTGGAACTTTTCTTGCACAAAAAAACAGAGCAACGGTCATCAGAATTTGTGGAGCTTTTCCAGATGACTCTAGCAGGTTTTCAATGTCTCTTTGGCTCCCAAATAAGTATACAAACATGGAGAAACTCTTTGGAAATAACTCTTGGCAACTAGAAAAGAGATTTCATTTTCAAAGAGCTTAAGTTTGAAAAATACCAAGAGATTGAGCTATCACTTGTTTAGCTAGCTTTGAGAGCTTCTATTGTTCTTACCACTTTGTAGCCTTGTAAACACCATTTGGTGAGATTGAGTTGGTGAGATTTCTAGTTAGCCTCTAGGAAAACTAGTGAGAGAAAGGGTGTTGGTGAGGTTTCTAGGTAGCCTTTAGGAAAACTAGTGAGTGGTTGTGGTAGAGAAACTACCAAAGGAGTGTGTACTCTTGTGATTTATAGTGGAGAAGAAAACTCTCAAGTGGTGAACTTGAGGAGAGAAGTAGGCTCTCAAGAAGAGAGACCGAACCTCTATAAATCTTTGTGTGCAAGCTTCTCTCATTCTACTTGCTTGATTATTGCTTGGTGATTTGTCTTCATTCATTGGTTGAAATTGTTTGTTTTCAAAAACGCTTCAAAGTAAGTTTTCAAAGAAAAATTTAAGATCATTATGGTAGTATTTTCTGATTAGAATAAGTTTATTTGAGCTCATTGAATTGCATTTTGGTTTAAGACATTAAAAACTCATTTTCAGTGATTTTTTTAATTCAACTAATTCACCCACTCTTGGTTATATTTGAGCCAATAGTATACTACCATCAATTGTCACTGGAAATTCTTCATTTTCACCCTTCGATTTCAATTCCACGGAACTACAACTGAATTGAACAGATGGCAACTTGCCAGAGATGGGACTTGAGCTTGGTGGTGATCACGAATATTGCCAGAGAACAGACTGCCCTTCGCATATATGTTGATGACAGAAGCAAGAAGATAGATGATAATACGGACATGGAGCAAATTTGCTAATTTACCAACGACATATGCGATATTATGCAAATAGGGTGCATGTAAGGTAAGGTGCAATTCTGGCCTCTCAAAAATATTAACCCGGCTTGCTAAGAAAAAAAAAATATAGTCAATACAAAAACACGGTAGGTAATAGATACTTTCCGATCCTAACATCTCAAAAAATAAAGAATTCATCATTTTCCTCTAGACATTAGTGAGGAAACTTACACTCCCTCCGTCCCGATTTGTTTGCTCCAAATAGTTTTGCACGGTCTTAAAGGATGTTAAACTATCCTCTTAATTTTCCAACTTCACCCTTGAACTTTTTCTAGCCAGTCTCTCCCAATAGCATTCATCTCAACGTTCACTTCTTTCTTTCCACCTTCAGCCCCTAGCCGTTGTCTCTGTCTCTGTCCCTTCTCTATCCACGTCTCAATCTTTGTCTCTAACTTAACAAAATGAGACCACTATTTTATCTTAAATAAAAATATTAAAAATATTACTAATAAATTCTTTATTTATCAGTTGTTTACTTAAGTTAGTACAACACTTTTTTTGATGACAAATTAAGGGTTAACTTGAGGTGTTAAAAGAAGTAGGGAATAAATGTGTACTACGAGACCTCAAGAAGAATTGTAATCATATATAAAACAAAATCCCATCGAGTCTGTATGGTTAAATCTATTTTTTTGTTCCAATTGTTTGGATGTATTTACAATTTGTTAAAACACGAAATTTGGACTGGACATAGCATAAAATATTAATTTGATACCTTAAAGCCTTTTAAATAAGTTTTGGACGTGATACAAACTTGCTAATTAATGAGGAACCTGCATGTCATGAGTTGGGGGCACCTTCCCTACAGGCATCTGGACTGCTTGAGCACGATCAATAATGACACTTTGCAGCCACCTTGTTATTAATAAGCGCAAATTAACTTAAGAGCCTCTAATTAATATAGCTTCTAACTCGGTGAACAAAATTTAAGGATGGATTCGTAACGAAATTACCTGCGCTGCAATCTTGTTCGCTCACCAAATCCAAGCCACACTCATGCTGCTGTGCAAACTCTGTTTTGGGGGTTCCACACACCACCAATAGCCAGGATAGAAGGGGCCTTGGTCACCAAAGATTCCCCCAAACATAGCAGGAGACGGGATTGGGAACAGGATGGAATGGAACGTTTTGGCTATATCTAAAGATCGGCCCTATTCTTTTGTTTTATTTTGTTTTGTTTTGTTTTGTTTTTTGGTAAACAGAATATCAAGAATTACAAAGGATTAAGGCGAAGGTAGAAGGAGAGTCTCAAACCCGAGTTAGGGTGAAAAAGAGTCGTGTCCTTCTATACTTTACCATAATATCGGATAGTGCGGCGACGATCAGCCCATTTTTACTATCCTTGAGTTCCTTAGTTTGAATGAAACATCGATCAATCACCCAACTGCCTAAGGTTTCTATCAACATTAATGGAAAAGTGAGTGAAGTGATGGAGAAATTAAAGTGGAAGAAACCGATAAAACTTGAGAAAGGAGAGTTGATCATCAAGTGGATGAGTAGGGTAGGGATTCCTCAAGTGGGAGGAACGTTTTCTCATCAGAACCTTGGCCGACTTGAATTATTGGATATGTACCTACATACACATATGTCATAAGCATAATTAGGACAAGAGTAATAGAAATATCTTAGCAATTAGTTTGAATAAATTAATTATCAGTCTCATAAAAACTGAAGCATAATTGCAATAATGTTGCAGGTGGCTACTGGCTAGAGTCGAACTTACCTGGATACCACCTCTTTGCCATGCAAGTGCAACCTGCCTCACAAGGAGGAATTATCTGATATTTTGCCAAGTGACAAACCACCAACTTGTACGTTGTAACTGATTTTGATTGACCCATATATATCTGTTCATATATATCTCTTCAGCTTAATTAATAGTCCAAAACGGGAATGAACTTATTTATACACTCCCCTAATTAAATTATGTGGATAAAAACTAGTGCTACATTGAAGCTCTTGAAAATTAGCTTTTAGTATTTATTTTTTAGTGCCCGATGAAAAAATACTTTTTTTTGAAAAAAAAAATATTTTTTATGTTGTACACCATGATTGAAATCCAGTCTGAAAATTATTTTTAAAAATTTTTATAAAATATTTGTTTTTTTAAATTTTTTAGGCCCGGGAAAAAAATATACAAAAGCAAGTGGGGGTGCTCCTCTCTACAGTTGAAAAAAGGCCAGCTGCAGACGGGTATAAACCTAATAGAATTGGCTCATAAAAATCGAGAAAATTTTTTGAGACGGACAAAAAAGTAATGATGTGAAGAATATGGCCGACAGAGTATAAGTTTTGAAAGACTTTTCTAGAAAATAATTACAAGATAAATAAACTTACGCAGTAAAGAAAAAATGAAATTATTCAAAGAGCATAAGATAGGCCGTGTAGCCAGTAAAAACGTTATCAATCTAATGTTCTGATTTTTTAATCTTTTTTATTTTTTAACATACATAAAAGCATAACTATTTACATGAAATAAAAGTTATAACTAGTAATTTTTTTACCATTTTTCGTACAAATGTTTTTTTTTCTTTTTGTATCAGAATATTCAATATACTTCATAATGGGTACAAAACGTCTCCCTATCCCCGCCATCACTGGATTTGGTTCGGCGGCTTGGTTTGGCTGAGCAGGCCATAGGGACAGCTAAGGTGGGGAAAGTGAGATGTCCAGTCCAGGGGCTCTGCTTCATCATATTTTAGTCTCTTCTCTCGTCCATTCCACTTGCATGGATTAATTGATAGAACAACTTGTATTAGGATATTAGTTCACTGTGAGTCACTAAAGTTTTGGTCATTTTCAATTAGGCCACCCTAGTTTCATTATTTCTCAATTCATACAACAGGAAACTCAATTTTTTTTTTTCATTCTCTTACATCTCAAATTAATTAGAGTCGGTCAAGATCACAAAGGTTACATGCGAATTAATAGGTATGAGTGTCATGCTAGCTTCTTTTCTTAATTTATGCCAGATGAAAGGTAGAACAAAGTGGTATGCTTGCAAAATTGTTAAAGCTCTACGGTGAAATTATGAAAAAAAAACTGAAACATAATGGCCTAGTTTAAAATACAGTAAACTATATACTTCACAAGGATAAACACATCTAAGCCCGAGGCCTAACTGTACGTTACCTGACTCTGCTATAAATAGAGCAGCGTTTCCTCTTTCTTGGCTCACACAACTCGCAAACATCTCTCCACCAAAACCAGCAAAAGATATTCAAATCCCATACCATAAAATATATAGAAAATGGAAGCCTCTAAGTTACTCATAATTTTGTTCACTGTTGCTTCCTTCTCAATCTTCGCTTCAGCTGCCAGACCAATCAGCCCAAAGTCCAGCACAGAGTTCATCAGAACTTCATGTAGCGCCACAGCATACCCTGAACTCTGCTTCAGCTCCCTCTCCAGCAAGGCCAGTCACATCCAGACCAGCCCCAAGCTCCTCGCCCAAGCCTCGCTCAATGTCACCCTCGCCGCTGCCAAGGGTACCTCCGCAATGATGCTGCAGCTGTCCAAGCAGCAGGGGATGACCCCCAGGGAGGCAGGGGCCATGCAGGACTGCGTGGAGGAGGTGAGTGACGCAGTGGACGAACTGAGGAGCTCAATTGGCGAAATGGGACAAATCAAGGGGTCAAATGCGAATAAATTTGAATTGTTGATAAATGATATACAGACTTGGGTGAGCGCGGCTCTGACGGATGAGAACACTTGCTCTGATGGGTTCCAAGGGAAGGCCATGAACGGAAGTCCGTTGAGGACCATCGTGAGGGGCAGGATCGTAAATATTGCTCACCTCACTAGCAATGCCTTGGCCTTGATCAACTCTTTTGCTTCTCTCCATGCTTAATATGTACCAACATGCCCAATATATACCCATTTACAATCTTTTTTTTTTCTTATAATGCCATCCCAACTATTTATGGAAATCTTCTAAACCGTATGATATCTTTAAGATGTATAGATGTAAGGTTTACAATTAAGCCAACTATTAATATAAATGTGTTTAATTTTTCATAACAGCCCTAAATACCATTAACTAATACTAAATATAATTATTTTGGAATAAGCTTGAGTTCGAACATATGCTTAATCAAGCTTGAGCCAAGCACCATGCATCGAGCCTTTTAACTCAATATCATGCCTATTGGACCTTTAAGTCAAGCACGTGCATCCATCAAACCGAGTTCTAAGTCTCATTATATTGAGCTTGTCAAGTTTTAGCTCAAACTCGAGTCCACCTTTTGATATATCAAGCTATAAGCTTGAGTCAGAGGTATTCAAGCTCAGCTCATTATGCAAGTGACCTACATCACATTCTAGACAAAAGTTGTCATGTTTAGATAATTGACACATTATAAGACCCTACAAACCAAAGGCGTGCCTTCTCATCCAACTTGCATGGACCATTTTAAAATACTTTCCCATGCGTGTTTGTCATTTGACAAGAAAATTGGGGTCATTCAGATTATTTCATTTGAGTCACTCAAAACTTTTTCAGGATATTTATATAAATTTTAGGAAAGAAAAATATCTTATGCATTAAAACGTCCAAGCATAACAATACTCTTGAATTAGTAATAGGAGCTAGAAATTTCAAGCAAAGACTAGTCTAGCTTATTTGGTTGTGATGCTCAACATAGTGTGTGTATAGGTATATATATATATCTTACAACTACCATAGGGCTTGGCATAGAATAGTAGGGAAGTGATCTACCTCTTCAATAAATTTCATTTGCGAGGGATTGTTGTAACTCGACAGTCCATCATAGTGATTGATTGATCCAGATCATTTAGATAAGATGGGTCTTACAGATTCAATTCATTTGGATGGCTTCAATTTATCTTTTATCGATCCTCCACTATGATAAACTATTAGGCTGTATTTTTTATTTAGGAATAACCTATTACATATTTGAATAATTTATTAACTAATAGATGAGAATACATCTTCTAAATGTGGAAGATAAAAACCATTATTAATTCTCTTTATTTAATTTCTAATGTTAATCATAGATGTTGTTAAATGAAACATACAGATATCTTGGTTCCTTGTTGTTAGCGTACTTTAAAATTACTTGGAAACAAGGGGTTGATTGTTGTACTTGCCCAATGTTTATGAACTTTCTGTTAGCGAGAACTCCCATCTATTAAGTGTTCAATGGAGAAAACAAGTTTGAGTCATAAGACTTGACTTCAGTCATTGCTTCTGTGCACTACATGTGCACAGTATCAGGCTTGGATAACAAGTAAGAGATAATCATACAAATAAAAGAAAGATAATACACATGTATCATATGCAACAAGTTAAGAGAGATTCTAGTTTAACCAAATCCAACACTTTTCCTCAAGTTGGCACATGAAGGTTCATAATGCCCAACTTGGATAAAGAGGTTTGAAACTTGTCTTTGCCTAAAGCATTGGTAAAAAAACCTATTGAACTTCAGCCTGTACCATCTTTGATATTATTTCACCTCACTGAACTCGTTCTCGAACAAAATAACAATCAATCTCCACACATTTTGTGTTTTTATGGAAGACTGGATTTATGGCAATATGCAAAGCTACCTAGTTGTCACACAACAATGTTTTAGCTTCAAGTTAAAGTGCTTGCAACTCAGTTAACAACCATCTCAACCATGAAATTTCACTCACTATTATATCAATTACTTTATACTTAGCTTCAAAGGAGAATCTTGCCACGACTGTTTGCTTCTTTATTCTACAAGAAGCCTGTTACCCTCCTAGCATAACAAAATACTTTATGCAAGACCTTTTGATCGTTTGACATCCACCCCAATCAGTGTCACTATATGCCTTTAGGTTGAGATTTTCTACTGTTGTCAACAAAATTCCTTGGCCAGGCGCTGCCTTTATATATTGTAGGAATCGTTCCCATGCATCCATAAGGGAGCATCATGGCTCTGCAACAAACTGACTTAATATGTTGACAGCAAATGCTTTATCTAGTCATGTGATTGTTAAATATAGCAAACACCTTATCAGCTTCCTGTATCATGCAACATCCTGGTTCGACCCTTCATAATCAGCACATAATTTGCAATTTTGTTCCATTGGGAATGCACTAGGTCTCATGCTTACATACTAGATTCTTTCAAAATATCTAACGTATATTTTTGTTGACTAAGCATAATGCCTTGTGATCTTGTAGCTTTAATCCCTAAAAAGTATTTCAATGGGCTAAAACCCTTAATACTAAATTTCTTGTTCAAATACTACTTACTTCTTGTATCTTCTCTTTGCCAATACTTGTAAGGGTGGAAGTTTCAAGTTTAGGCCTAAACCCAAAATTGTTGGACCCATTTCACAGTATCCAAATGATGGCCCAACCTAAATAGATTTATGGTCCTAACTTGCCCTAACCCTAACCTAAATTATTTTAGGTTAGTGTCAAGATTTATACCATATCTGTAAAACTCATGTGACAAGAAAATCCAGACATTGTATCACAAAATTCATTAAAATTCATATAGTTTTTAACCCTGTCTATATTTGCATTAGAAAACTTTGACATTGTAATACAAAATTCATTAACAAAATTTATAGAATAGGACTAGAAAATCAAAATATCCATCAAACCTTGCATCGCAAAATTCATCAACCCTTTTTCTCTTTCAATGTTAAACAAAACTTAATTTTTTTTAAGAAGAGTAAAATAAATTATAGATAAACCAGAGGTACAATTTAGCAAATACAACTCAACAAAATAAGCAAAGCCAACCACCAGACACGAAAGAAGCACTAACCCAACTTTAGAACCAATAGAAACAATTCAGCACAACATACATGATTGATGAAACCCGATCCCTACAACAAATACAAACTTACAACACAAAGAAACAAATCAAAGCTCAAACCTTAACACACCCTCTAAAATGTTAACTCAATTGAAACTTACAATTGAAGTTGAAGACTTTGTTTTGGCATGATTAACAGGAGAGGATGAGCTAGTAGTGGTGTGTGATGGCGGCAAATGTTGATGACTCTATCTAGTGTGGTGGATGGTGGTGTTGTCGAGGGTGATTAAGCTGATGATGCGGTGAGGCAGGGGAGCGTAGGGCTAACTATCTGGTGTCAGTCAGGACTAAAGATGGAAGGATGGTGTTGTGGTGGCCAAGGCAGGACTGGTGTGTAAGGGCAAAGATAAGGAATGAGGTCTAATAGGAGGAGGCACTGCTACATATTGTCTGCGAGTATGAGTGAGAACGAGAGAAAAAATGAGTTGGGGTTAGGGTTGGATATAGTTTACGGGCTAGGTTGGGCTGAAGGTAGGATTGTGCCTTATAATTTTGGGTTAAATCAGATTAAATTGGCTTTTGGCAATGCTTACATCTCAGCTTCTCTTTTCTTTCAATCCTTCAATGTCCTTCATCTCTGTTGTTATAAGTCCCTTACGCCTGAAAAACTGCCACCTCAGCCATTGGTTTGTATGGGCCCAATATCTGCCTTTGTTGTTCATCCTCAACTACAAGATGGTAATTATTCCTAAGGCTTAGGGTGGGCTTGGTACTAGGAATTTGGGTCTTAACAATCCCAAACATATCATTTAGCCCCATGAAGAAATCATACAGTTGATCTCTATCCTTCATCTCTACCAATTGCTTCTACATATTGTAGTTACATCCATCAGAGGCACATTTTGGCCATGGTGAAATTGACTTCATCTCGTCCTATAAGCTTTTAAGCTTTGCATAATAAGACGACACTGATAGACTTTCTTGCTTTAACAGTGCTATTGCATGTCTAAGCTCATAGGCTCTTGGTGCACATACATTTCTAAACCTTTCCTCTAGGCCTGCCAAGATCTCTTAAGTAGTCCTGGCATACTGAACACTGCTTCTAACTTCCTGGTCCACAGCACTTTCCAGCCATCCTTTAACCATAACATCACATCATATCCAATGCCCCAAATTTGGCAAATTCGTTGCTGGCCTTTGGATTATGCCATCGATGAAGCCAATTTTTTTTTTTGCAAACAACGCATTGCTTTTGTGGTTTACCTATTCCCGTAATTCTCAACATATAGAAGCTCACTGACATAAATTTGGTCTGGGCTTTCTGGAGCGTGTAAGTAGTATTAGGGACATCACTTCTATACTATTGATTTGCCTGTCAGAAGTTTTCTCTGTGTCACTTCCTTCCTCATATGTTCCTGACATAATTTGGTTGTTTTGTGGGTTACACAGGGTAGGTCGGTTTAGGGTTTTAAAAGCTAGGTTTTGGCTCTAATACCATGAAAAAAAAAAACAAGTTCGAGTCAAAATACTTGATTTCATTTATGACTTTTGTGCTTTGCATATACACAGTATAAAGCCTGAATAAAAAATAAGAAATAATGTTACAAATAAAAGAAAGATAATACACACTTATCACAACAAGTTAACCAATCTCACAACCCCAGGTGAAGTGACAAGGGCTTTGCCTTGCTATATTCACCACCCAGTTTGAGACATGTTAGACTTCTTCTCTTTAAAAACTCTTATTTTTGTAAAAAAATTTAGGCAACAAAAAAAAAACCAAGTTAACCAAGACTCCTAGTCTAACCTAATCAACATCCAACACTATACGCATCATGCGTCAAAGTCATGAATGAAACACAAAACGGCTATAATACAAGTTGCTTTTTAACTTCCGAAGTTCAAACTTGTTCGAATTTGTACTAACCTATAATAATGCAACAATTATGAAATTCAAGCACAAAGGTTTTCTTTTTTTTTTTTTTTTCCTTTTTGAAGCTCCGATGAGGCCAATAATATGGAATGAACATCTAATTATTTCAGCACTTGAAAAATTTTCGCCGATCAAGATCGACCTTTGAAAAGTAAGAAGGTTAATTATATATATACACTCACACACACACACACACTCACTAGACATACACATGTGCATATATTAATTTAAATGGGAAGAGTTTCTTTGTTCTTTTTTTTTTTTTGGGTTTTCTCAATATGTGACGAGAGAATTTTAAACATATCTCAAGCCAAATAAGTGCTTCCAAGACCTATCGAAGGGTTCACTGAAAATTTGCTCGAAAGGCTGAGAAAGGAGAATGAATTTCTGAAAAGAAAAAAGAAAGACGTGGAAATGTATGGTAACCGAGGGAAGAGTGGGCAGTTGCCTGCACATGGGTTCGACAGAGAATTGTTGGTGGGGAAGAACTTGTGGGCTTCACATGAGAAGACGTATGCGGGCCTAAACTTTTTAAAACAGTAGGAAACAATCCTCGGACGCCGAAATAGCTGTCAGTATTGCGGAAGCCTTGTTAATTACGTATTTACGAGCACCGTTCCTGAAAAGTTTGAGAGCTGACATTTTGACCCCACGGGCAATAATATACTTATATAAAGCCTGTTCGGTTTGCTTTAATCTTATTAATTGGACCACATTAATTGGCTGATCAAAAGCTGGTCAAATTCAGAATATGAATTGGGGCTAGTGTTTGGCTTATTTACTAATTGGTGCCATCAATTAAAATCCAAAAAGTTTGGTCGCTATAGCCAGAAATCTCAGGCTTTCAACAAGAACGAGCTGCTCGCCCCATACTCTTCATTCGCCGCCGTCGGAGCACCTAGGTAAAGCACGATCTCCTCCTCTGGCTGCCCATAGCACTAGAGATGGGGCCTTGTCCTCAAATTTAGAAGTCTTCCGCCGAATCTTCCCATTATTCATCTTCACATGCCGTGCGATCGTTGACGCCTTGTATCTGGAGAATCGTCGTCGGATTTACCGATCAGCTTAGATTTAGCCCATGGAGCCTCCTCACGATAGCTTCGCCTCATTCCTCCCTTGCAAAATGGCTCGTCCATCTAAGGCCTCGATCCGTTCATGTGAATGGATCCGGCAGCTGATCGGGGGATCAAACACCACAAGTCAACGGAAATGGTGCTCCAACTGGCTCGTTTTGGGCGGCTACTGCAGGGAATGACCGCTGTGTTCGCAACAAGAGAGGAGAAGCATGGCAAAGCATTGTAAATACGATGAAAACTGGGGCCATTTTCATAAACTAGCCCATGAATTTTACCAACCCGTGATAAACTCGGCGCAACAAGAGAATAATGAGAGCCAATTAATCTGAAACGAACTGGCATGACCTTTTTACTTATTCTCGGTTTTTTAATCTTTTCCAGTTTTTTTTTCTTTTTCATTTTCCACAGTTTTGTCTCTACTCCCCTTCCACCTCTTCGTTTTTTTATTTTGCTTTTCCAGTTTCATTTTATGTTTACTTTTTCCAGTTTTATTTTTTATTTTTGTTTTCTCATCTTTTTCCAATTTTTTTCATTTCTTTTTAATTTTAAAATTAATAAAAGAACAGAGAAAAACTAATGAAATAACAAACAAGAATTGAAAAAAGAATAAATAAAACAGATAAAAAATGGATAAAACAGATGAAAGAATATATGGTTCCTAAAAAAACAAACACTAATAAAAAAATAACTAATTTCTCATAAAAAACTAACAAATACTAACAAAAAAGCAAACGTATAATAATAAAATAAAAAATAAAAAATTAATTAAAACTGAAAAAGAATAAATGAAACTGATAAAAAAACATAAACCTGAGAAAAAAATAGATAAAACTAACAAAAGAATAAATAAGAGCAAATAAAAGAACAAATAAAACTAATAAAATAATAAATCAAACTGATAAAAAGTAGATGAAATTAATAAAAGAATAAGTAAAAACTGATAAAAGAGCAGATAAAACTAATAAAATAATAGAGAAAATTAATAAAAGAAGGGATAAAATTATAAAAGAACAAATAAGGGATGGCAAAAGAATTGATAAAATTAATAAAAGAACATATAAAACTGATAAAAGAACAAATAAGAACTGATAAAAGAACAAATAAAACTTGTAAATGAACAAATAATAAGTCATAAAAAAACAAATAAAATTTATAAAAGAACGGATAATAACCGATAAAAGAACAGACAATAACTAATTATTTTTTTTAGCCGTACCTATTTATTTTTTTAGATAAACTACTTGTTCTTTTACCAGTAACTGCTTGTCCTTTTAGCCCAAAAATATGTTTATTTTTTTATTAATTGATAATTTTGAAACAAAAAAAATGAAGAAAATAATAGAGAGCTTTTGGGGGAAAAAAATATTACATAAAAGACAAGAAAAATGAGAAAGTGAAAAGTGAAAAAGCTAGAGAAAGAAAATTAAAAAAACTGAAAAAAAATAAAATAAACAGAAAAAATTAAAATTAAAAAATAAGGAAAAGAAAGAAAAAAAAATGAAAAAGATAAGGAAGTGGAAAACGTAAAATGGTGTGATGGAAAGAAAAAATAAAAAACAAGGGAAGAAATAAAACTAGAAGAAAAACAAGGATGAAAAAAATAAAGAAAGTCAAAATCTTTAAAATACTGTAATGGAACGAAAAAAAGGGAATAAATGGAAATAACAAAAATAACTTGAAGGCCCCGGCAGGGGGATCACAAACCCTTGGCCTGCCTTTGAGACGAGTTGCCAATCCGCCAAATCCGCAAACTTTTTCAAACCCAACACAAAACGTATAATTAGTTAAGCGTGTCCTTGAGCACACATGCGCTAGACACACGCAAGTCTAACGCCCAAAATTGATATGGGCTGATAAGGAAAATAATGATATTAAATATGAAATTATCCTACAAAATTTTAATGATTGGATATAAAATCAGGTTACATGACCCACCAAATTTAAAATGTCAAAGTGTCAGCAGTAATGGTCGACACACCACTCAGCAAGATAATTTTCTGTAGAGCATTGTCCGGAAAATAATTGCAAAATTGCGTAGAGAAGCAACTTGACGAAAAGACAGGACGTCGCCTGGTGAGATTGGTGAAATTCAAGAGACTGATCGATGATAAAAAAGAGATGAACATGATAGATATTAGTATATCAACATTCTCGTACGCTTCCCGGCTTTTGCCATGGAGCTCTCTCCACAAAATCAACCAATAAGAACTGTTTTTGGATCGAGAAAAGCTCGTGGAGCAACAGACTGACATGATCACTGCTATGAGGTGTTGGTCTGAGGACTGATTAGGAGGTCTAACCTTTGTCTGTTATGAAGCTCTCTTCGGAGGAGACATGTCATCAATGAGAAATTTAACCATTCCGAGGATCACCAGTTGACACAGCAGTCCTGTAAGAATAATAAGCCTCTGACGATTACACCATCTTTCTCACATATCTCAGCCTGCTTTGTAAGGAGCTCAACTCATAGAACAACTTTACCTGATAAAGCAAGAAGTACTTGTGGAGTTCCCAACAGTGCTTCCAAGAAGCTTGCATTTTGGGCACCCTGATCAAAATATGGGTAGAGAATTAGGAGATCCTAATAGGGAAAGCAAACAACGCCAAAATGTTGTACATATGAATGACGAAAGAGTAGTATTTTAATAACCCTAATTCACTAATCAACCAGAGTGAAAAACAGTGTCACAACAGAGATGCACAACAAATTTTCCAAGCGAAACACATGGGTGTACCTAAATTAAAAGTATACAAGTCCAAAATGAAAGCAACACGTTTAAGAAACCTTACACAGGCACCAGAGAAACCTCTAACTGAAATACTAATGTCATAAGAACCATACAGACTTACAAATACTGTATATAAAGGGACGTGGCTTTTCTTGCTGTTCTTATAGATCAGGATAATAAACACAATTCCAACGCAGATTTGATGATCATGGACAACCAGCAAGTGCAGAACTCGAAAATTTCAATATCAATTGAGGTTACTCCAATAACTAGCTCAACAAGCTGTCGAGTATATTAAACCTTGTTAACAGGCACTAGGTTATCTACTTCTAATTTTCCCAAGAAACCACTTAAAATGATGGATATTAAATCACATGAGTATCACACGAGTGGGGAAAAAATATTTAATTGCCAAGTATAAAATCAATCTAGTTTGTATTTCTACTGATGCCCAAAACATGGCACATGGCTAAATTTTCACATATAAAAGTAGCAGAAATTATACGCTTAGTCAACAAACTTCAAAATAAAAGACTACTGGGAAGAAAGATGCAGTATTCAGCAGTTGTTTTCTTTTCACAAAGAAGAGGTCTAGACGTTTATGGCACATCTAGCTGCTAGAAAAATATTGCACAAAGTGCCTGATATATGCTCTCCAAAATTTAGGAATCAACCAATTTAGCCTGGCATCAAAGCTTAACAAAAGGGAAACATCCAAGGAAAATTATAGTTTATCTTAAAAGGGAAAGCTGTAAAATTTGTAACCTGTAAGCCCAAGTTTTTCCCAACAGCGCTGTTCACCTGTAACAGGGTCGCAACAGATGACACGACCACAAAGAATCTCAACAAACCTGCTCTGCTGCGCCTCCGACCTGAAAACGATGGTAATAACCCGCCATTAAGATGGGCGAGAGATGGTTACAAGAGAGTCAACCACAGACAAATTTGAAATCAAGCGCTAACCCATCTCTCCTATCAACAATGAAAAAAGTCCAAGAGCAGCAGCTCCAATCTCAAGCCTGTGTGCACTAAGATCCACTGCAGCTGATGTTTTTATGTAACCAACTAGTGCTGCCAATAACTGGGCAGCCTGCACAAAGACATGAAATTTCTCAATCCAACAGCTTAATTAACAACTATGATACTTCACATAGCAAGAAAGTTCAGCTGCACACTGTTACCTGGACACCATTAAAGGCTATAGTTGGTAGATTAAGCAACTATGTGGAATACATGTATACAAAAACAACGATTAGATCAAGTATTTTCGGAGGATCATCTCTGTTTTCTCCTAACCGTCCAACCCAAAAAATAAAATAAAATAAAATAAACAAGAGCAACAGAAGAAGGTAAACCAAAAAAAGGAGGAAAAAGAACAAGAGATTTGTACCTGAAATAAGAAAAAATAGCGAAGCAGAGACTTCCGCCGAGCTACCCTTTGATACCCTGAACAATTAAAATTCGAAAACAAGCAAAAGGAGCAATGTATTAAGATAGCAATACACGCAAATCGAGCAAATTCATAAATTCAACCATTTATCTCGAGACACCATCTCTAGCAAATCAACAGCTGGGGGCAAAAGAAAAAAAATATATTGAAAGGATTAAATAAACGACTAGAAGAGATAACGAAGACGCAGAATTCGGATGATTAGAGAAAAATGTATGTAATGTTGAAATTAAAAATCGGAAGAAACATACGAGAATCAACGACCATCCGATAAGAAAAGTCGGATCCGTCGGTCCCCTCCGGCCGCCCCGCCGCGCCGTTGCTTCTCTGGCGCATCCTTGATTTGTCAGGTGTGGCCTTTGATCGTATCTGATTTGGGGTTTTAAGATCTGAAGTCGGGGCTTTAGGCACTTTTGCTTTGCAATTGCAGTTGCAAGTATGCGCTCGGTCGCTGTTTCGGGTCAGGTCGTTCAAAACTCTGCGTTTCAAGGATTAACGCTGTGGTTGTGGATAACGCTTAATGGGCTATTGCTATTGGGCTTGGGTTAGTACTTTCATGCTTTGTAGGTGTGAGCATAGGTTGGGTAAATCTGAAACCTAACTCGAACTATCCTTATTGGGTTGGGTTGAGTTGGGTAAAAATTGACCATGGTTCGTGAGTTGGTTACATATATAGGAGAACCAATGATTTTTTGGTTGATTCTAATTCCATATAGAACTAACCCAAGGTGGAACCGAACACATGGTATATGCATAATTATACAATAAAAATTATAGTATTACTATTTATTTATTTATTTGAAGAATTGTGATGGTCATCTTCGGTTTTTATATTAAACCCTTAAACTGATATCCCAAATTGAAACAACATGAAAGTTGTAAGATCATTTACGAAATTTTTCCATATTCACTTGAATCACTTCGCTTCCTAGACCAACTACTCTTGGGTTATTTTGTTTTTTATCTCTTTATTCTAAACTACTTTCTACGATACAATCCTCATATTTTTTTATTTATGAGTCATGCAAAACTGAAAATTCATGACATTAACATATTTCAGGTTTTGATAATAAAGAAGATGATCTTAAAGGCTCAGTTTTCCATGTTGAATGTCATGGCAATTTCAGAATCACTGGAAGGAAGTAAACTAGTTGAGATAGAAAATACTCCATAAGCAATTCTTTTAAATTATTTTGGTAATAACATCATTTTAAACTCTTTTAAATGTATCTAAGTAAATGTATTTAAATGTTAGTTTAATTGTATATTATGTTAAATATTTTATAAACTAGTTATAGCTGCAATTTTATTGAATTTTTGTGTTTTTATATGAATATGGTATAAACCAAAAAATCCGAGAACCAAAATTGAAAAACCCAACACCATGGTTCTGGTTCTGTTTGGTTTTTTATTCCTGAGTTGGGTAGAAAAATTTTAAAGCCGATACTATTTCAAGTTGATTTAGTTCCACCATAAAACTGAACCAACCTGAACCATGCTCACCTCTACTGCTTTGTGCTTTATCCCTTTTGTTTTCTTTTTCCCTTCCTGCATTTGTTTATTTACTTTTATTAGCGGTGAATACGAGAAAAATAGGACCATGCTGACCTTACGGATGGCAAGTGCTGTGCCTCCGGTTCTAACTTCTAATTGTGTTATGGGTGGCAATGACGCATTTCTTTTAGAATAATGGAAGGTGAGCCTAGCGTTATTTATAAAAGTGAACTCGCGATCGACTGGCCGGAAAACCAAGGAAGCAGCGGGCAAGAGCGGCGGCAATCTCTCCGGAGACGTCGGAGCCAGGAAAGTCTTTGCTGACGGCGTAAGTGGTCTGAGGCGTGTCCATGTCTTCGGGGCGCTCCCAGCATTCGTGATCGGCGTGAGGCTCGCCGACTTGGGCGAAGATGAAGCCGGGGACGCTGGTGGCTTTGAGTAAGTAATCGGTAGCCCATCGGATGGCGTCCATCTCATGCAGCAAATCGGCGCCCATGAAATGGCGGAACTCCAACACCGACTAAGCCAGCATCATTGTCGAGGCCATCGGAAAGTTGAACTTCACGTTGTCGCCGGCATCATAGTAGCCTCCCACCAAGTCCAGACATTCGCATAGAACTTAAGAATTTTCACCTTGCAAGAAGTATCAAGCCGCAGTTACATGCTTCGGTAAGTGTTGCAACATTTATGTGTCAAGTCCAATGATTTAGACCAGCAATTAAACTAATCTGTCACGTTTTTCATACTTAATAGATTTTGATTTTGTTAATTTTTGTAGCTTTCTTATGTATGTACTTTAATTCTTTGGTAAGTTGGGATTCAATCATGATGTTGGTTCTGATAATTTTGGTAAAAAATATGTAAATTGAAGTTTGTTAAGGAATTTTGGTACAAAAATATGTACATCTTTCTAAATGAAGTTTCAAATTTATATGTTGTAAATTGAGTAAATAAACATTATGAAAAGTATTATCCCTATCTATCCCAAATTCTTTACACCATTCATTTTTCAGTAATTAATTTATAATATTTTATTTTCAACATTTTAGCATATAAATAAAAAACTTTCATATATGAATAATAAATCAAGGCTTATAGTTTCTAAATATATATATTTTAATTTTTTTAATAAAAAATAATATAAATAAATTCAATTCAAATTAATCAAAAAAGTCAAATGGAACAAAGAAAGTGGGATGAATGGAGTAACTCTTAAAATGGGTTTATTGGTCTCAAAACCACTTGTTAGGTAGATAGGACTCTGTCTTTTTACATCTCATGCCTCAATTTGAGACATCTCTTTCCTTTACTCTTAAACTCTTAAAACTTGTAATATAGTTAATTATAAATACATAAATAAAATAGGTTCATCGTTCAATCCAAATTACTAGGGCCAAATTATGCTTTCACAGTGACTTGTATATATATATATAATCAAAATTGAGGGTGGACCATCACTTACTCCAATATGAAAGCCATCGGAGAGGGCAGAATCTTTCTACCAAGTCATCCGCCGAGAAGAAGGAAGCTTCCTAGATCTCTGTCCTTCAAAGAACAAAATTCTCTTGGTTAAAGCGTCGCCGTAGTAATGTGCATCGGCTGTTATAGTTATAGTTGTACTTGTACAGTTGTACCCACCATCGAAACCATTCCCAGGACAAATAATCCTATTTTCTTAATGGTATTCCAAGTCTTCATACTTTCCCTTCCCAAAATTTCAAATCCAAAATGCCTCTTAATTTAGCGAGTGCTCCTAAATACATGGCAGGGGAGAGACATATTAACTAAATTTAATTTTAATCACAAGAAATGGAAGAGAATAAGAACAAGTTACAGTGGGGGATCAGATGGTTCACTTGGTGGTGAAGTAGATATGTGTGCACACCACGCTTTTATTAGTTTTGGTGCACATACACGCAAACATCTGCAGCTGGCTGCGACGAAGCATCTGTGCACGGCGGCCGATGTACTTTCCACTGCCTTGGAATATATGGTTGCACTTCATACTTGCATCCCACATACATGGCAATTGACCCCTACACCTTAAAAAATGTCTCCATATATTTGTTAAGAGATTAATTGACTTCTAGCATTAAGGTCAAAATACATGTATCTTTACCAACTAAATTCGAATCCAAGATGCATGAAACTTAGGTAGGGAAGTCTAATTGTCAGGATGAATCATGCAGAAAGAAGCAATCTCTAGCGTGGTATTTCTAGTAAGATTCAAATTTTATTCTTATTTTATAATAACAAACACCTTACCACTTATCCAAACAATTGTTTCAAATTTCACATGAAGTCACAAAATATCATGTACTCATGCATATCTGCAATATACGGTACATAAGTTCTCACGATTTATCAGGTTTTTATTTGAAATATTTCATATATCAGTATTTTCTTATGTGTTTTTTTTCCAGTTAATCACAATGTACTGCATATCTTAGGTTAAT
Organism: Aquilaria sinensis; assembly: GCA_005392925.1. Taxonomy (NCBI): domain Eukaryota; kingdom Viridiplantae; phylum Streptophyta; class Magnoliopsida; order Malvales; family Thymelaeaceae; genus Aquilaria; species Aquilaria sinensis. Next base: position 276,568 of record SMDT01002881.1, on the reverse strand, counting down.
AGATTTCTAGTTTACTTCCACATATCGCATATATACATATATAAAATGGCAAAAAATATAATTAATACATAAATTTTAACATAAATATTAATGTTATTGCATTTTTTTATTTTAAAAAAATAATTGGTAGTGTATAGTTTTTTTATGAAATAAGTAAATATATACGCGGCAGACCATAAAACTAGAATAACACCAAAACCAATTTTTACGTAACACGATAATGTGGATATCAGAGTTGGAACGCTGAACCTTTTCTTTAAGCCTTCAAACCATTATTCAAAGGATAATGAAAGATGACTCATGTCTACTCGAACATTCCTTGTGCCCACATTCCACAAACCTCATGCTTAATACATTGACTTGGGAATTGAATCACTTCTTCTAGATTCGGATATTTTAACTACCCATCAAATACATGAGTTATTTTATTTTTTAAAAGGGTTGAAATCGTAATAATTGGGTCAAATATTCCATTTTACGAAAAATCCGTAAGTATCTGCACCACGTAAGGGAAAATATCATGTTATTAAGTATCATTATCATATTATTAAATATTATATTATTAATTGGGTCAGATCTTTCATTTACACAAATTCGTAATAATTTGATCTGGTAAAGATGATTTATCTAAAAGTTTCAGCTTTATTCAAGAGGTTTATAAAGTGCTCAGCAGTTTGAAAGTTTGGCAAGTCAGGCTCAAGCCACGTGAGAGCAATCTGGTGGCGTACTACTTGGCTAAGTTTGGTCTTTATAGGAAGACGATTATCATTAATTTGGATGATTAAGAGCCTATGTATAAAAAAATATCTTGTCCTTTTTTTAATCATTTGCTATTTTAAAAATTTTTATATCATTCCTATATTTAGAAAGTTGTTTTACTGTACTATCTTTAAAATTATTATTTTAAAGTTTATTATTTCAATTTTTCTTAATTTATGTGTAAAAAATATAACTAAATAATATTTCTTTTCTTTTCAATTTTCATGGTAAAAACATACTTTCAAATAGTATGTGATGGAGAAAGTGAAAGACAATTACACATGCATACAAGGGTGGGCATTTGACAAACTTGCAATGGGCTCGCCCAGCATAGCTAGAGCTGAGTTGAGCATTCTTAGCTTGAGACTAGCACAAGTAAAACATAGGTTACTTATGTAGTATATGGAACCAGGTCTTATTTCCCTTAAAGATGTACTCCCTCCGTTGCAACTTAGCAAAAATATTGTGCTTCATATAAGACAGATGGTCTTGATGGTCTAGTGCCCGTTTGCAAATAATCATATAATCCACCTAAAAACTACCCTACAAGGAAGTCCTCTAATCTTGTTCTTAGACTAGCTTATCCTCTACTCCTTTCTTCAATTTCTCAAATCTTGTTCCCTAGCCATGGCAGCTCCAATATCGTGTTCTGATACCAATTGTTACACAGCCACAAAAAAACATTAGAAAGACTCACATATAAAGATATGCATGAAGTTGCTTTAGCTCAAGGACGTTCAACAATGACGTCCAAAAGTTCCCAAAAGAGTTTTGAAAGGAGAACAAGAGAAAAGAAAAAGAAAATCTTGTGAACTATTCATCAATGCCCAATCAATTTATTACAAGGTATTGAAGCTAGTTCCAAGCACGAAGAGATGAGAAGCAAGGTCTAACAACACCTCTAACAAACAACTAACACCCAATTTGTTTTAACTTAAGTTAATTTACTACAAATTGATTTATTTTTATTCTTACATCTTTTTTACCTATAACTAATTTTAATTAAAAGCTAATATTATGTAGTTGCAATAATCCATTGAAAATACATTTTTTGTAATCCTACTAAATTTTTTAATCATTTTTTTAGTTTAAAAGCCTTAAAAAATCATAAAAAATTTAATAACATTATAAAAATTTACTTTCAAATGGATTATTACATCTACTTAATATTGAGTTTCAAATAAAATTGATTTTAGATAAAAAAAAGATATAAAAATAAAAATAAGTCAATTGACTTAAGTTCAAATGAATAAATTTCCCGCCAAAGCAAAATGACTATGTATTGGATCAAAATGGCAATGTTTTTTGTAACACCTTCAATGGGTAATTTGTCCATAACCTATTGTCAATGACATATCTGCCTCAACAAATATTTTAGTGGGTAAATTTTTTCCTTGGCCTAAGATAGGTGATATATTTGCTCATTTTGCCATTTTGGTATATAGTTATTATTTGTATGAATGAATATAATTTTATTTGATAATTATCAATGTATATAATTTGAAACTCTATACTTAAAAACATAAAAAGTATTTCTAAAAATATTTTCTTATAAAAGGTAATTATTTTTTTATCAATTTTTTTAGACTCACTAAGGAAACATTAGTAACTTCCATAAAGAAAAATACTCCCTTAGAGGCTTTGTTTGCACAATTTCATTTTAGTATGCACAAGAAAAGCGTAAATTTTCATCTATTTTTCACATTTGCCCCTGCTACACCTTCTGTGTTTCCCAAGTACAATGACTGCTTTTAGAATTTGTTCAATGGCCTGGGTTAATTTCTTTTGTTGATGAAGCAATAAAATAGTCACAAACTGGAGCCAGAAAAAACAGTCACTACCAAGGCAGAAGAAGCTAGCTTGCTCCCAAAAGGAACATATATCTCTTCATTAAATTCTGTTAAAAATTATTTGAAAGTTAATATTTTCTTTAAGAAAATAACTATTCTTTTATGATTTCCCCTTAGTCAACATAAAAAACAAAAAGAATAGCAAAAGATAGTTATCTATTTTTTATTTATAAAATCATTTGGATAATACTCTATTTGTCTCATATTCTTTATGTCAATTTTATTTTAGAATATTCTGAATTCTTTGTTGGTTAGAGAACAAGTTGATACATTTTAGAATGTTTCAAATTTTTTGTTAAAAATATTTTTTAAAAATAAAACTAATTTTCAAAATGTGGTGTACCAAATCATGATATCCATCTCATATTTTTTTTAGAATGTTCCAAATTCTTTCAATCCATTAAATCACTTGAATAACACTCTATCCATCTCATATTTTTTATCAATAAAATTACTTGAATAATAAAAAAGATAGCATACCAAAAAATTTATTGCCATATCTCCAAACTTCATTTCTGATGTGGCATACCAAATATGGTAGGTTTTCGTACCAATTTGGTGAAATTAGCAAATTCATTTGTTTTAGCTAGTTGCCAGTAAATTATATTAAAGACGGAGATAATGCCGCCGGCAACCCCTTTGTCAACAGTGGGAAACTCATCGTTGGCACTTGGCTGCAAGAACATGACAAGGGTTGGCTTCGAAGAACAAAAATCAAAGGCGTGCTAGAAACAGAGATAAGAAGATAAAATATATGGCGATCTGCTCTACCTGACGACTATTTTTTAATTTTGACACTAATTAAATTGGCTTAACTCCAAAAAAAATTGCTCCATCTTTTACCCTGATTTCACTTAAGTCCCAGCATTGTCATTTTGCTAACTAGGTCAATGAAATTCCTTGTTATTTTCATTAATTATTTTAATGTTTTTTGTAATTATTTGTTGTTATAATGTCTTACATATTTTCATCTTATTTTGCACATCTATGCACAAATATAAAATATGAACAATATGTACCCTTCTAACGTATTACATACCAAAACATCATACCGAAACATACTACCCATTCATACCACGTACTATAGAAATTAACATACTATGTACCCATCTCCACATCACAGACTCTACTATATCCCATGTCAACCAGTAACCATTGGTTCAATTCCTCCCAACAACTTGTCTACTAAAAAGTTAAGAAAACAAAAAGTCAAATGTGATTGTACCATTCAAATTAAAAAAAAAAAATTTGTAAGTGACCCTATCTTTTAGCATCTATTATAGATATCATGAGATTTTGACGATCCTCACATTGTTGTAGGGACTTAATTCAATAAATTTAGCATTAAAATAAATTTTTATTATAAGTAATTAAAAATTTTTCACCCATAAATTCATATTGAATAACTAAAATTTTGCTTTATTTCAATTTTGAGTTGGGTCCTTTTTACATTATGAGTTGAGTTCTCTTTACATTATATTCTTATCATTATAGTTATGATCGAAACATAATATCTTGAAACAAAAAAATTGTATGTATTTTGAATCTATACATATTTTCTTTTTTATTAAAAAATAATTTACTAAAAATTTTCATCTTTTACTAATTCAAACTCTAATTTTTAATATCAATGAAGAATTTATCCAGAAAAATTTACCTTAAATTTTAGCAATTATGAACCAAATTATTTTAGTAAACTATAGACCTTAAAGTAAATAATTGATGCTGCAAAATTCAATCATTAATAATGAAAAAAATGACCGAAATACAAAACTGCATTTAACTTATGTCAATAAATTAATGGCTTAACTATTAAATTGATAAAAAAAATAATTTACTTAAGCCAAATCAACCATAATCTAATCATAGTCAAAAGTAAACAAATTATAATGATTAAAATTTTATTTTAGAAAACAATAATAAAGAAAGATGTCAAAAATAGTTTGAACCAAGATAAAAAATAGAAAAATTTCATGTATTAAAAGCTTAATAATTGATTTAATAAAGAAAAAAATAATTTATCTAAAAAATAAACACATTATGGTGACTAATGTCTTAGTTTAAAAGATAGTATATAAAAAACAACAAAAAAAAATTTGGGGACCAAGAGAGCAAATGAAAAAAATCTAGTTCAATATTTATTAAATTTGGGAACCAAAATGGAACACGAACAGAACTTGGGGACTAACTTTGGAAAGTGAGAAAATTCAGGGATTGAAATCAAGTTTTAACCAAAACAAAACATGAAACAGACTAAAAATGAGAAATTGTAACACATGCTCTCAAAAAGTGATTGCCTTGTGAAAAGGGGATTAAACTTAAGAAAGAGTCAATGACATCCAAGACAAAGGGAAAAATACTATTAATGTACAATGAAATTTATCATAGATGAATAGTACAAACATTGGTATCTTTTAGAAGTAAGCGACATATGTAGAGACTTGTGTAATAATGCAAGTCATTAATGGAATAATATAAAAAATGAAGATGTGTTTACATATTGTCAAAAAGTATTAAAGATAACAAACAAACAATTGTCAAAGTAGTTTCATTAACCAATTCAAATAAAACCATTAAAAGAAAGAATTTTTTTTTGATATTTATGATGTAGGATAATATTACATAATATATATGCATAAGTTTTTCTAGAATTTTATTTGTTAATGAATCAATAATAAAATGAAACTTTTTAAGAATCAATAAACTATATGTAATGTAAATTATGCACTATTTTAACTAATCAAAACTCTGAATCAAACCCCATGTAAACCACTCGTGCATTATACAAATTGTGTATCTATTTTAATCATTCAAAACTTTAAATCTGACCTATTAACTATACTTCTGAGTAAAATTATGTCAATAAAAACTTTAAATCATACCTATCTAACTATACCGCTGAGTAAAATTATGTAAAGCAAAAATATTTTGGTACTTAATATGGTTAATAAAAACATGTCTCTCATTTCTATTTAAGGCTCTATCATTTTAAATTTAAATAAATCATCAAAAAAAAATTCTAAAGTTTCCAACAGATTGAAAAAGTTGAGGACCACTATGGTAAAATTGTTATATTAAGGGACCAAAAGGGGGGGGGGAGTACAAATATACTTTCAGCCCCTGTGTTATTAGTTTCTGCAAGTAGCAGTCCCCACACTTTATTATCTGCCGATTTTACCATCATTAAAAAACTATCATTAATTGTCTTTTCTTTTTCTGGTATTATTTAACCGATGTAGGTCATTGACTATGAAACTCCTGCATATGGGTTGCTCCATTTCTTGTTAAGTTTTCAAAGTTATCTGAATCATGCGCAAACTCCCCAAAAGAAACCGAACTGGTTTGATAAACTTCACCACAGGCAACCTATTAATGACTTGGTAAATAAGTTCTGAAGTATTTAATCTTTTAATAATGACAACTTTTTCCATACAATGTTTGATTTCCTCCCTAATTTCTCAAAAGCAGGATATTGTTATTTTTGCAATCAACAGTGCCATGCTTGCTACATTAGTTTTTGAGAGACATGATGCTGCAGGGAGATCTAGTTCTCAAGGCTCAATTTCATCGGTGCTGATTTTCAGATATTTTAGCCTGATGTGGTTGGCGCTGTCAATTGTAGTGGCTTCTTTTTCCGCTTTGCTTTATGTATTGGTCCAGTTTTTGCATAACCTTCCAAGCCCTGGATCACAAAAGTGGGTATACCTTGCATTAGAGAAATTTACAAGATTTAGTGATTCTTATGTTTTCGATGCCTCAGCTGGTGTTTTACTAAAAACATTGCATCTTTTGGAAGTTTTTGCATGTATAGTTTGCAATCATAATCACAAAAATCAGAGCTTCATTAATTTCTGATCTGCATTTTAAGCACTTCCAAATTATTCTACCACATGCAAATATTTTAAGAATTTGATATTGCTTGTTTTGAGCAAAAATAGTTAAGGTTCTGATTTTCCATTTCCACTGTATATATTCTAAAGACATATTAAGGTGCCAGAAATGCAGAAGTTGTATTACTTTTCACCTTGGTGTCTTTCACATTGGTTTTGAGTTACATGAGTTATGATGGGTAGTTTGCATTAGTAAATGATGCATTAATTTTTTCTTTTCTATTCCAAAATTAACCTGGCATTAGTGGAATTACGTCTGTGGTAATTTATTTTTCCCTTGTGTGGTGGTGTAGTTGTTAGCATGTTCGGAGAACCTTGGGTTTGTCCATCTGATTTAGTGGGTTAGGTTTGTTGCCTGAAAGATGGGTTTTGGTGCTTAGGAATAGTATGGGTTTTGTGGAGATGTGGATCATTTGCTATGCTTGGATCCTTTGGAAATGAGGAGTCTCCAGAAATTGTCTTGAGCAAGCCCATAAAGTTTTTCTGTGTTTGATTATGTGTTCCTGTAATTGACTGTCTCAACTGGATGTCTTTAGCTAACTTTCAATCTTATCAGTTTGCTCCTCTTTTGCGATCATTTTTTAGGACTCTTAGTTTAGTGGTTCTTATTTGTACAGTTTATGTAGTTATAATATTTATGTTCAAGAAAAAGTGTAAAGTTTTTAGTCAAGACATGTGATTTACTGATTTTTCTTTCTATCATGTAAGGTCTGAGTCGTGTGTGGAGCATGCAGAGAAAGCTTGCCTTTATAGGCATTCCATGTGGTCCAGTTTAGCAGTTGATATCCTTCTGGGAAACCTAAGTGGTTTGTTGCTTCTCTATCATGCAGAGGCCATATGTTTGTGGCTTTTCAAATTTTCAGGTGGCTTCACAAATGAGCTGTTGCGCTCAGGTTGTGTATGGTTGATGGGAGTGCCTACAGGTTTCAAGTTGAGCACAGAATTGGCTGATGTTCTTGGGATGGTTTCTCTTAATGCTATCCAGATTTGGTCTACAATTTGGGTTTTTCTTGGTTCTTTCTTAATGTACTATATAAAGGCCCTTGCAATAGTTGGAATTCCATTTGGAGTTACTACACCTGCTGCATTGGTGATCGACACAATCCTGATATCAACATTACATGTTTCCACTCTCCACTGTTTGATCTCAACCATATATTCAAAGCAACTGCTTTCCTTGGCAGCTTTGTGGCGACTTTTCAGGTAATGCTTGGAATTTCTTCTCAGGGAGATCACTAGCCCTTTATCTATCATTATGCAGGGTCAAATTAGAGACTAGTGCCATGTATTTTCAATAGGTTGATATGTGGTTTGCTTGATAGTATAGGAGTTTTGGGAGGTTAGGCCATAATGTCTTTCAAATTAATGGCATGTCTTTATTTGTTTCCTTTCTTTCCTTACACAGTGAAACAATATGTAGTTGGCACACTTCTTTTTGCATTGCTTCTGCTTCTTTTGCCAACAACCTCCGTTTTCTATATTTTCTTCAGCATTATAAGCACAGCTATCTGCCGTACCTGAAAATTGCCCTTTGGCTGGTAAGGCCTGGAAGATTTCCATCTGGTATATGGGTTGAAATCATAAACTGCAAAGAGTATGCCAGGATTGAAGGGAAGCCATCAACTCTACTGATTTCAGTTCTTCGTAGCAACTTTTTGAGTATTGGTGTGGTGCTTTCTTCTTTCACGTAATTACAATTTACAATCAGTGTGATGTTTCTTTGGAGATGAATTTTGAAGCGCATTGATTTAGGACTGTATTGGATACTCAGCATCACTTGTCATTAAATCTTAATCCTCCTTGCTGAACTTTTCATTAATGGCATAATTATTATCTGTTCATTCTCCTGCATTCTTTCTAGACGGCCAAAGTTTTAAGTTAAAGTAATATTAGTTCATTTAAGTCACCTTTCATGGGCTGTTTAATATTTCAGAGTTGAGTGGGGATATTTTGGGGGGAAAATTTTAAGAACCAATTGGGGATTTGACATTTTAGGTTTATACATTGTAGTCCCACAAATATTTTTCATATGTTTGTCAGTATGATGGAGTATTCATGGCTAATTATGATGGAACTTAGTTAACAGGACAACTAGTCTTACCCCACTATGCAGAGGTGTTTTCTGGGGTTTCGCCATCATATATCGCTGCATTGGCTTATGGAATTCTTAGTGGTAAAAGGTTAGTTGCTTCGACATGTGAAGGCATCCATTTCTAGCTGCGCCGCATGCTTTACCTGAATTGTACCACTTCAACATATCATTCTTACTATTCTTTCACTTACGCTGCCTTAGAATTCTCTCCACTTCGAGGCCCAAGCTTCCTTCAACATTGCCATGGAGGTTCATCCCTTACAGAGCGTTGTAAGCGTATTAGCGCAAGTGCCACCTTTCAGTTCTTGCGTGTGTTCCACGGCTTGGCTACCCTGTAAATTGATGTTGTGATTAGTGGATGGATTTGATTTGCTCCACCCAATTTTGATTGGTTTTTGGTGGGGTTTAATTTATAGACTTACTGGGTTTCAGTTTCTTATTTTACCTTAAATTAAGTTGGGGGCATCGAATGGTAAAATCATTTTCCAGCATGAATCTGCAAGCTGATTCTCTCACCTGTTCTTGATTAAGTTTGTTATTTTGTTGAATTGCAGCAATTTTTATTTCCCTCGGGTAGCTTTGATGTAACAGCTTTTGCCTAATGCCTATAGTGGTACCATTATCATTGGAAAGTTAATGGCTTTCGTAACGCAACTAACACACTACTCTAGTCCGCAGCACTTGGCTAAACGACTAAGAGCTAGGACACCTACGGTCCTAATCAGAGGTCAAAATTTATTGTGGTGCATTATGGGTCAATACTGTGAGTAAAAGTAGTTAGATTTCTCCTCAACTTTCATGAATAGAATTAGCCTTGCTGGGTGCATTTAGAAGAAAGAACCAAGAAGTAAATAGAGTTAGGGAGCGAAATATGGTGGGTACAAAATTACCTAAATGCACCCTCAAATGGATCCAATTCACAATTTCTAAGGCTTCTAAAATAGGACAACGCCAGTTGTTATTTTTGTTTTGAAGCCAAAGACAAATTTTCATCTCTTCGCTCTGAAAAATTAACAAAATAATTTTACTTGAAAAAGTTACAAAGCAACCCCGTTTCAAAGATTTACAGATTGATCCCTGAACTTTTTATTTTACAAAATAGACTCTAAAAGGTACATTTTTTGGTCCATAAGTTTTTAGAAATTTTGTAAAAACGATTCCACAAAAATTGCACATTTAGGCCCTAAACTTTTATTGAATTTACAGATACATCACTAAAGTTTAAAAGTTTATATTTTAGTCACTGTTCTTAAAGTTTAATTGCAGAAACTGCAAGTTTTCATTCGTTATCAAAATCCCGATTTGTTATAGTTTTACAATTTTATGATTTGAAATAGGAAACTATTAGGTTAAATTCTATTATTATGATCACCTATAATTATGATTCTGATCTGATTATATAAATATAATTAAAAAAAAAATAAAATCCAATTCCAAGTGAAATCCCAAATTTGGCAACCTTTTTTCTTACTATAATCCAAACACGAGAAAGTTTAAATTGTATTTTTATAGATTCTCACTTTTTATCAATATTATTTTTTCTACAGTTTTACTAAGATTTGATTTTCAAACGGTGAACGCTCCAGAGCAGAGAAATTACAAAAGAACAACGATAAGGGGGTGATGATTGAAGTCGCTTTTCTTGCATTATCTGGATATTGAAAGCTCTCCTGTCTTCAACCAGAATGGCAATGGCAGCTTCATAAAGCCATAATCTGAAGCAACAAGTTCGCTCTCATCCAGATCTGAGCTGCCACGGAGAAGCTCCGTACATGGGCGGGACTACTTCTCCCTGGCCTTCAATGGCAGAGGCACGCCTTAGTCTTCCCCCTACGATTGCTTCTGATTTATTTACATTTCGATTTTTCTAAAGCGTTTGGCCGACTGAAATGGCGGCGGCGACTGCGGCTGCTTCCGCCGTCTCTCTGTTCGATTAAATTGTTCCAAGCGTTGCTTTAGTTTATTTGTCCTTTTTCTTGCAATGCTGGTTCGAACATCTTCCTTGCTGTTTGCAGCTGGACGAGATCAGGAAGAAAGTTGCCGAAATGTCTAGGAGAGATGCAGTGGAAGTTCGTGTAGCCGTTTCTCCATATCGGATTTGTCCCCTGGGTGCTCATATTGATCATCAGGTTGGTTGGTTGGTTGTCTACACATTGTGGTTTTGCTTAGCTGCCTGATGCATATTTAAGGGCTATTAACGCGTTGCTTGCAGGGTGGTACTGTTTCGGCTATGACCATTGACAAGGGAGTGCTGCTAGGATTCGTGCCCTCTGGGAACACTCAGGTGTGCTTACATTTGCACAAGATTTTTCATGTGAATGCTTGGGCCTCTTTTAAAACGAATTTGTTTATTTGGTTACAGTCACATAAAATGTTTGTATGATCGTATATGATATGATTCCTCCAAATTTTTGTATTGGATTCATCTATGAAATACCTTTCAGTGTTTGGATCAGAGTATGCATGTTGTATCCACGATAAGCATCCCTAGTAGTAGTAGGGTTGTCCAGTAAAAGTTGATGTATTTTCTTGAATGATCTGTAACCATTGCATCTAAACTAGTAACTTGAGATGGTGATTTTATTCAAGCCACATTATCTTTTTCAGTATGGTTTTCTGGGTTTTCTTGTACAATTCTGTCATTTCAAAGATAACCAGCATTTAGTGCCAACAAAATATGAGAGGCAAATTAAAGAGAGTTCACTGACATGTGTCCTTGAGCGACCAGCTTCCTTTATGGTAGTTTCCTCTTTTTTCGAGTTAGGGGAAGGATTCGTTCAAAGATGAGCCTTTCTGGTAGATTTGCCTCTTCTAATGATTTTATATTTATCATTTTTGAATGTACTGCTACTGCTTTCCTGCTGCTTTAAATTATGAAGACCTTGATCTTGTCTTCACAAAAGTGTCCGTCTGTGCTGGGCCATCCCATACTCTTACCAAAAAAGGTTACCAATAAAATGCAGGAGCCATTTACAATGCATTTTCTATGTAAATATAGACAGAGAGAGCAGAATCTTATAGTACTTTTGTGTTTGTTTTGGTCCCACCTGAAAATTTCACTTTTAACAGAGTTTTAAGTCTGCGCAAGTGCAGGCTAGTTTTTTTTTGTTTGCTGTTTAGTCTTCTAAGGATTCAATATCTAATTCATTTTTCCGAAGCTTTTCTTTAACAGTATTTTTAGACCAATGGGTAAGGTTCCATGTTGACTACCAAAGGTATCTAACTGGTATCTACAATTGGGACAAATTTATTGTAATTGTTATCTAACTAGATTCTTTTTATTAATATGTTGTTGTTGGTGAAGTTTTGGGCTTTCTGGTTTGATAATTTATCAAAGAGGTATTGTTGTTGGTTGGCAGTTGAAGGCTATATTGTCAGCTGATTTCTGGCTTCATTCAGTTGCCCAAAGATAAAACACTTTTGGCGAGTTGTCGATTGAACTTTCTCTAAGGTCAAACAACTTGCTAATCTAACTACTTTAAGGGCCCATCTGATTTCTGTTGAACACAAGCTTATGCATTTTATTTGCACACAAGCATATGCATGTGATTAGTCTCATGCTCACAAGTACACATACATGTAATGTTTTCTTAGATACGTTTATTTGTGTGTTCTTAGGCATGTGTATGTTTGCATGAATGTATGTGACTTTTTTAATGTGCTTAGGCATGTGTATGTGTGTGCATGCATTTGATAGACAATTGGGATTTAGATAATGATGAGCCCTACTTCATGTCAATTTGGAAGCTAGCACTATAGTTGAATGATCCTTTGGAGCAAACAATGATTAGATAATTGGCATACATTTCGAAAAGGTAAAGTCTTGGATGATTTGATCATATCCAAAATAGATGAATGGGTATGCTGATGCACAAGTGGCAAGTTATATATAGGAGGTTGGAAAGGAGGCAACAGTGACATACGTAGAAAGAGTGAACAATTTAAGGAGTAGCTCGCCTCTAACCAAGTGCGATGAAGACAAAGCTTTCATGTTAACCAAACTAGTTGGGATTAAGGCTTAGGTTATTGGTTGATTGATATACCTTTCGTTCACCTCTGTCTCTCTCTCTCTGTGTGCTTTCATGTACCTCTCTTCACCAACCTCACCCTTCTCATAATAGCATGTGGAATTTCAAGTCAGTGTCTATGTTTCATGATTTACAGTATTACAGGTGCTTATATATTCTTATGTTCAGGAGAAAATGTGGATTAACATAAAAAAGTTTGCAACACGTGAAATAGAAATAGGAATTGTAATTCTGGAATCACTGCAGCCATTATGCTATGTATGTGTTTTGTAGTTTTCTCTGTATGCCTTTCTCCTTTCTCAGCGGACATTTGAAATCATGTTGTAGGTTATACTCTCCTCAGGTCAATTTAAAGGAGAAGTTAGGTTCAGGTATGGGGTTTATATTGCAATCCTTTTATGTATTGTTTTGTAATATTTTTTTGGTGAATGTGATTTTAGGCTACAAATTAATGGTCCCCCTGTCTATTTTTCATGCCATTTCTTTATGGTGTTGAGTGGGCCAAGTTATCTTGAGGTGACATAATCAAATGAATGTTACAGTTGGTCTTGTGGTTGTAGTTACATTATTTTATTTGTTTAGGGTGTCTTTCATCAGAAACTTTTCTATCCAATCAGTGAGTACAGATTGAGTTTAAAAAGGAATTGAAAAAAAAAATGTTTTTGTTGATGACTCACACATGCATCCAAAGGTTCCAGTCATTTCCTTCCCTTGTAAAAGACGTTTAGTAATTAAAGGTGTTCCCATTGTGTGAAGGGAAATCATTTACCAAACCCAGATTAGTGGAAATGGAGAAGAGCAGTGGAAAGCACCTGTAATGGTGTGTCACTGCTGCAATTTTGATACCAAAACTGTAATCTGGTTTTTATGTACAATTTCAGAGTCACACGCTTCCAGAACCTGTCCAGCTCAGTCCTCAATTTTGCTCGCATTCTCTAGGATCAAGTGGAGAGAACCAAGTCCATGGGCTTAAGGGGTACCAGACAAATCTGATCTCATATGAGGTTGCAAAAGTGTAAAAAATGCTGGTTTTTGGGGGTTTCTAGGAATTTTTTCATGATTTGGGGTTTAATGCAGCTTTTGTTTATATATCATGTGGTTTTTTTTTTCTTTATATCTACTTGACACATTCTATATAGATTTTTCACTTTTTAGCTTTCTACAAGAAAGTCTAATTTTTTTTTTCCTTATTGGATGTGGTTGTAGCTCTTAGGTGTCTATGAGACAAAAGAGGATGTGCTTTAAAGTGAAACTGTATCAATAGTTTGCATGATCTCTTAAATGACTATTTTCATTTCCGTGTATACAAAGACGACACTTTCATTTAGTATTTGTATTCTTGAGAAGTGGTTCACTCTGGTATATAGAAGTGGGGGCATCCTTATGAATGGGGTTCCTGTCTCTGAGGGTAGGGAATCAGTCTTTTAGTTCAGGTTACTTTCATTGATTATGGAAGCATTAGCTGCCCTGAAACTTTGTTCTTCATGCGTTTGCCAGTACCCTGTCAAACCCACATGGATTTTGGAATCTGTTTGAGTGTTCATTGATTGTTATTGACAGCAAGCATCTGATACTAGCCCTTTTGAGTCATCTGTTTTAGTTTTCTTCTTGGTAATGGCTATTTTACTAGACTTGTGCAATGGTGCCATCTTTATGATACGTGAAGAAAATATTGATTGGGTAAAATCAGATTTCAAGAATATAAGGTTTATGCTTTTGTCTTTTGTTTTTTCTTTTTAAGAAAGTTGTTACTTCTGGGTCTAAATAGTCTCTTTTGAAATTTCTAGAAAAGATTTTTTCATCACTAGTATGGTTCAAGTACTATCGAAATGTCAATTAGATAGGATCTGATTGGATCTTCTTTAGTATGGTTCACATTTTCCAAAATGAAGTTCAGAAGGTATCATTTGTCACTAGTTATTTGAGAAGGCATACAAGCTACCTAAAGTTAAGTATTAAAACGCCAAAGCATCTTAGACACTTGAATGATGTATCTGCTTCTATATTTTTGCCCGAGAGCTAGAAATTTTATATAATTCTTTAATTGTGGAGAAATGGTACCTGATAATTTATCAAAAGTCACTTGCCTAATGTGTTGTCTCATGAATCCTAGATTTAATGTCCTTTTTGTGTAGTTTAATGCATTAGTCATCTATTCAAAGCCCATTGTCAGCTGTCACCCTTTCTTATATTGCCTTTCTATTTTTGTACTTCTTGCTTCAAAATATTGCAATGATTTGATGCGTTCGCATTTTGAACTCTACATTTGGAACATGGTAAGATTTGATCTGAAAATATGCTTGCTTTACAGAGTTGATGAAATACAACACTCAAGGCACACAGCTAAGAAAAGTGAAGTTGTTGATAACTCATTGATGGAAGAATGTAGCTGGGGAAATTATGCTAGGGGTGCACTATTTGCATTACAAAGCAGGGGGAATAATCTTTCTCAGGTTAGTGATATTTTTCTATTCTTCTTCAAATGATAAGATTACATTGTCATACAAATTTGTTGTAAAAGACTTATCTTCTTAATTGGATATACATCTATTGCTCTTGAAACTACCAATGGAGAGAAGAATCAATCAATCACCCAAGTCATAATCCCAACTTGTTGAGTTTAGTTGCATTATTTTCAAATGAAGGCCTTCTCCTTTTCTTTTTGTTCACTATTTATACCATAGTAAGTTGAGGTCTATCGTTGCTTTTGTTCTTGCTTCTCTAGCTTGATATATTGCCTATCACTCATAGGCACTGGCGCATCTATTTGCATACATTGAATCTGCATAGGGAAGTAGTTTAGAGACTATTCATAACTTTCTCACATGTTGCTTGAGGAATGAACTTTAGCTAAGTTGAGAGTAACTGAATTGAGCTTTTGAGCACTTTTACCTGATTTCCAATGCAACCTATTTTTGTCATATAGTTTGTCGAAGACAGATTATTTACATATAACTCTCTACAAAGAAAATATTTAGCCTTCCTCTCCATTCAACTTGAAAATTTTTTATTCATGATAACCATATTTGTGCCCCAGAATTTCTTTCTCATGTAGCATAATTATTCTTCTTAAAGCATTGAAAATGGTTAGAGGGGCGTGACAACAATATAAAGCATCAATAAAGCTGCTGGCTTAATAATGTGAGATAGCACCAATAAAGGTTCATGAAATTCCAATATTCAAGGAAATATTTTTTTTTCATTTTTGTCAATTTGACATTGTAGATAGCACACAGGGACTTAAGATCAATAAACTAGTATATGGATGATAAACTAGCTCATTGGTGAATGCAAACTTTCTAAACTCATGTACTTGGAGTCTTTTTGGTCAAGGATTTACTTGAAGTTCTGTTTGTTCAATTAGATGGGTTCTGTGCAAACTCATTTGGTGGATAGAAGAACAGGAATGGCCTTTAATCTCATTCGTGAGTCATTCCAATCATTGGTTCATGTCAGCTATTATTTGTAACTTGTTTCATCTTTTTATTAAGTTATGTCTCCTTTCTTCTTCCTTAGCTAGTTTATGTTTACTTGTTCTAAGGACTCCTTCAAAAAATTAACATTTGAGTTTAGTCTAGAATAGTTTTTGTAACTTGCACATCCATTCAGATTTGGTGAGAAGCATTGGTGACATCCGTGCAGCTGGCTGCACATGGAGCGTGTTGGAGATGCAGAATACCTGACTATCCATTGCCAACTCTTCCAACATTTTGTGTAGATTTTGTTGTGTTGCTACTAGGTGAAGGCATCACAGATTCTCTGTCAAACTCGTGTTTGTAGTATTTGACCGAGGTTTTATGATGGTTGTTGACCTGCTAGAAATCTTATCGTTCACTCAGGACTAGGACCAACCATGAAACATAGAACAATTAACAGGACCATCCCCAAGCTTCACATATTTTTTGCTGGAAATTCTGACAAACTTTTAGGAAGGAACTAAAACATGTTTTTTTCAGGATCATCGTAATTCAAATTGTCTTTTACTCTATTTTCTATGTTTATTTAATTAAAGATGTTAATAGGTGTGGGCTTCTCATTCATTGTAACAAATGCAGGGTATCATTGGGTATATATGTGGATCTGAAGGCATGGACAGTTCAGGACTTAGCTCTTCCGCTGCTGTAAGTTTTGTTTCTTTTATCTTGTCTCAAAGGGCGGCAGATTTAAAAGAAAAAAGAAAAAAGAGAGTTCGTGGATTTATATTTATAATATATCTTATTCGTGGATTTATATTTATAGTATATCTTAAGTATCCAACTCAAACCTCTTCGGAATAGGTAAAGAGGCTGTGCCACAATTTAAAGTAGAAAAAACCTGTTAATCATATGAAAATCCACTAGCTAGCAGTAGTAAGAGGGTTGCCAATTGGATAGTTGGCAAATGTATGACCAGTGAGGAGATAGGGCTTCAAAGAACAGTTTCTACCTTTAAATCAGTAAGCTTAATATTTAGATTGACAAGTTTCTTTCTGCAGCTAATGAAAGGACTTGAAAAATGTACTTATTCTTCATAGGTTGGAGTTGCTTACTTACTGGCTTTGGAGAGTGCAAACAATTTAGATGTGTCTCCTACAGAAAATATTGAATATGATAGGTAAGTTCACTTACCATCTGAAAGCATGTATTGTGCAGTGGGCAGAGTATAATGCATAGAAGCCTGTATATTGATTCAATTTAACTAATACTCTACAATTATAATGGAAGCATGTTTTGGTGAACTCTCTGAAATTTTCTATAAACTCAAAGGTAGTTTTAGATAAAATAAAATTACGAAAACAAATGTTATATTGGGAAAGAAGCAAAAATTAAGGTCTAAAATTTTCAAGAAACGGCTCACAAACGCATAGACTTTAGAACTTTAGCTACAAAAAGGTTCTCACAGGACAACAAATTTGTGGTACTCACATGCAGCTCTTATACCATTTTAACACATGCAAAATAGAAACAAACAATTATCTGACTGAGGTCTAGCAATGAATATCTAGTTGTCATGCCATGTAGCTTGATTTGAGTACAATGTTATCAAAAGAATGCTTCTAGCACACTAAAGTGCAAAGTGCATAGTGTTTGTGCCTCTGTGCTATTCGCCACTGAAGCAATGCCCATTAAGAAAAGTGTGCTTTAAGTGCATGAAGTGCATGCTTCACACGAAGCACAAAGCATCACCTCAACCAAAAAAACATGTGTTTCAAATCTTTTTTCTTTTTAAATTGGACCTGTCAGTTCTCACAAAGAAAACCCTAGTTGTAGTCAAACAAATGCTAAAACTTGAGTGGGGATATGGAGGAAACAAGCTGTTGCTTGCACCAGGAAAGAGAAGAAATAGAGTAGTGGAGAAGGAGGCAAGCTGATGTAGGAGCAAGTAGAAACTAGAACCAGAGAGAGAATGAACGAGAGGAGAAAAGAACCAGAGGGAGAAAAGAAGAAAATCTAGGGGAAGATGCAAACCAAATTCTTATTTCATCAAAAACTAAAGCTAACATAAGGTATGAAGCCTTATTTAGGCCTCTTAAAACCTAAACCTAAACCCTAGAACAGCTAATAAGGGAAACCAGTGTTTATTGGTAGAACCTAGCAATATCCATAAATAACCTAAGAGATATAGAATAATTATTATTCCTAAAATATTCAAATTTCTCGTAATTATAGAAATCACCCAAATCACAAAATACAAGAATTATCCTAAATAATAACCAACTTCCCTTATACTGCATCACAAGCTGAGCAACAAGCCATAGCAGCAGCACTGCAGTAGCTATAAGTCTTGTCCTGATTTTGATTTTGAAGACATTACTGGTTTTTCAAGATGATGAGATTTGATATTAGTATTTTGAGATTTGGGAGTTAGACTGTGCGAGTACTTTATATGCCTTTATTACTATTTTGGCTCATTATATGGATGATTTTGTGTTTTTTAAGGATGTTAAACATATTCAGTAGTTGATTTTGGTATATTTTATGTATAGAATTAGCTAGTTCACATACACTAAAGCTTATTTATAGTGTAGTGCCTTACTTCATTAAAGAGTGCTTTGCGACCCTTAGAGCTTTAGTGCACTTTGAGCTTTTCAAAACCTTGTTTGAGTATCCCCACTAAAACCTATTGGAATAGATGCCAAGTCCTAGGATTGTTACGCATGCAAAGAATTCCATTGTTGGAGAATGTGAATTCAATACTTTAACGGACCTTAAATACAAAATTTTAGATGAAAAACTTGCCGAATGCCAAATGGCACTAATTGTGAACTTGATAAATTGGAACAAATATGAAACTCAGAAATAGTAATTTATGCAGCCCCAAGATAAACTCTGAAATATCCTAAACTTGAGTTAGATTAAAAAGACAATACGAATTTCAAGAGGTGCCAGATCCCTTTTTTTTGTAATTTGATGTATAAACAAGTTGTAAATGGCAAAAAATAAATTATATCCAGCATGATTTTTTTAAGTGTGTGCTAGCGCTAGTATGATTCACAACATCAATCTTGTAATGGCGCATCGCTATAGTATTGTTCTTCATGAATGGTCATCTCATGATACTTTTCCATGCAAGTGGGGAGAGCCTATGAGTATGATGATTTTACAATTCCATCACTTCATTCCCTGACCAAAATGTTGCATCCACTGTAAATCAGTACCGCTTTGCTTTTACATGAATTGATGGTGTCAAAATGACTTTTAGCATTTAATTGACATTGCTTACTTCATGATGATGATGTTATGAATTTGTAAATAATTTGCCATGCTGTGATATGTGATGACCAAAGAATTCTGGGAAAAGGAACTGTATAACACTTGTAATGACACCCAACCTAAGGTGATGAATTCAATGCTTCTGGTGAAGGTTTTACATTGACATTTATTATTTGGATGTTGTGATTGGTCTTAGTTATATGGATGACATAATTCCACAGTTAGTATGGTGACACGAAATAGAGCAATAATTTACATAATGGAAATAGCAGATTCTTTAGGATTCTTTTTTCTCATTTAAGTCACATTAAATTGGTA
This sequence comes from Aquilaria sinensis, assembly GCA_005392925.1. NCBI lineage: Eukaryota > Viridiplantae > Streptophyta > Magnoliopsida > Malvales > Thymelaeaceae > Aquilaria > Aquilaria sinensis. The sequence continues at coordinate 256,939 of SMDT01002881.1, read as the reverse complement.
AAAAGTAAAATATTAACATTGCTAAATAGTGATCAGATGTATCATGTGTGTTTTACATATATTTTGTTTGATTCCTTTAGTTTATGCAATATATTTAGTTGTGATCTTATGTTCTATGTAGGGTGATTGAAAATGAATATCTAGGTTTGAAGAATGGCATATTAGACCAATCAGCTATATTGCTTTCAGGTCGTGGTTGTCTCACCTTCATGAACTGCAAGGTACTGTGCCAAGTCTTTCTAATTGTCTAAACAAGACTCAACTCGTATGGTCCTCACACACCTTGGTCTAGCATTAAATTTGCAATGTGCCTTAGTTGCTACTGTGATATTTGTCAGCTTAGCATATGCTGTCCTCAGATAATACATAATGATGAAGCAAGCTATAACTAGATTACATAACTCGTGAGAGAAGTAAAAATAATTTGCACGCAAAGGAGTCAGTTATGCCTACTTTATTTGACTTGAGGCTGGAACTCCATCTCTTCCTCAGGGTTTTGCATTTTCCGTTGATTTTTTGTTCAGTGTATGTTTTGTGCATTTAACCTAGAACTGGAGGGCAAACACACGAGCGCGCGCACGCACACACACACACACACATTATTATGTGGGATCATTGTTCAGCTTATGTTCATCTTTGTACTTCTTGTTTGTAAATTTTCTTGATAAATTTCTTGCTAGTCAGTATAATAGTAAGGTAAAGAGGCAGAAAAAGGTTATTGGAGATTGTGATTAAGCTTAGTTTGAGCTGTGAGACAAGAGTGTTCAGAACAGAAAAAGGGTTTTGTGTTAGGCTGGCAGATTAATTATGAGGCTGTCTTCTCATTTTGTGATTGACAAAGGAGGAAAAAAAAACCTCCTGATGATATTTTGATTTGGAGAAAGTTTGCAGCTGGGTATGTAAAGATATTGTACAGTTGGTTATAGAACGACATAAGCATGAGTTAGACATATCCACCACTGATTACAATTTTGCATAAATGGTTTATAAGTTTTAGGATTACTGTTGGTTACATGGTAGAATTTCCTATGGCCAAGTTCTATTGATGCGTTGCTTTCAGAATCTGCGTTTTACTTTTGATAAAGATGTGATAATGAGAAATTCAAGATGCAGTCAAGGTTTGCTATATGCAGATATGTCCTCAGATGAAACTTGGACTGGTGAATGCAAGCTAGAAATATAAAGGAATATTTTAGCAGTCGAGAAGTTTTAGGCTAAATAGATCTTGGTCGGTAACTTCAGTGAAAGGAGTGGAGTTAAGGATATTGTTACACCTGAAGACAAGGAGCTCATAAAAAGTGATTTGTAACACAGAATATACACCTGAGGAGTGCATCCAGAACCAGGACATGAAAGAAGAATACTACATTCTTTGACAGATATAATCTGTGCTGAAGAGTTATTTATGACCCATGGCTCTAGGTCAAAGTTTAAAAAATTTTAAGACCATGAGGCTTAACGAGAGTTTGATGCCAATGATGAGCAAGATAACCATATTATATGGCTGCAACATTATCTTTCCTACTTGATCCCATGAATATCTTTTTGATAATTCAAGAGTCTCCATTTTTTTTATGGTGAGCTAAATAGCCCATATCCGAGGGACCTTTGAATTCTCCTGTTTGATAGTTCAATAAAATATATGATTATCTTCCTACAAGTACGATGCATAGTTCTAACCCCATTCTGAAATGAGTGTATGCGTGGTCGGTTTACCCCCATTATAATGATGCTTAGCTTTTTTTTTGCTTGAGTGGAGCTTAGTCATATTCTGCATAAACTGTGTTTGACAGACAAAAGAGCACAAGCTTGTACAACCTCTAAGTTTGCAAAATGGCAGTGAGATTCAGAATGCATACAAAATACTCTTGGCATTTTCTGGCTTGAGACAGGCCTTGACTAAGAACCCTGGATATAATAGTCGAGTTGCAGAGTGCCAAGAAGCTGCTAGAGTTCTTCTAAAGTATGATCATTTTTCATTCATTGCACCTAAAATATTTTCTTTTTCTTGTTCTGTGTATGTGCGCGTATCTGATTTATCCTAGTTGTTGATAGTCCTAGTAACTGCGGCTTCCCTTATATGCTTCTTTGATCCTTTAATGATATATGTGCCTGTGTTTCAGTACTTTCATGCAGAACCTCCATTGCTAGTTGATGAGTTGGTTCTCCCTTATTTTACAAGCTAAATTTCACTTTATTGCAACCGTATATTTTTTTTTAACATTTTTGTAGTGAAAGGTATCGAATATCATGTATATCCTCATGCTATTCAGAAGTGAGAATGTAATACTTGTCTGCTTTTACTTATGTTCTTCATCTCTGCTTTACAGTGCTTCTGGAAATTGTGAGCATGGGCCTTACCTATGCAACGGCAAGTACATAATCTTACTCTCTGAAATATTTATGCTATTTTTTTTTGTATTTTTTAATTTAGAGATGTTCATCAATTTTGATTTATATTATTGCTTTTTAATTTTCCCTTCTTTCATCATTCTTTGTGGACAGTTGAACCTGAGGCTTATGAAGCTTACAAGGTAACTCCCATTATGTGCTCATTGGTTTTTGAAAGTGATATAGAAGTGGAAAGATAATAATTTTAATTGTTGGAAGTAATATTGCACATTGCGCATTCATAAATTTAGTCAAATAGGTTAATGTTGAAGGTTATGAGCTGTGACTTGATGCACTGGATATCTTCGGGTACACTGGCGGCCTGTGCCCATGTTGGTTGTGGCCAAACATTTATATATCAATCCAGATATGTTTATATTAGGAAATATTCTCTCTGCCCCAAAAGTATGTCCTATTCTGAATATTTTTGGGTTCCAAAATAAATTTGAGATAGATGAAATGAGTACCATGCTTTTAAAGTTTATGCTTGGTGTGAAGCAACTCAAGGTTGTTGAAGGCAAAAGGCGCACCTAAGGTGCTTGCTATGAATGCTTAATTTGTATGAAGAATGTCCACAGAACTTGAGATTGGAATGATGGATTCGATATGATTCTTGGTATGAACTTTTCCCGTTATCACAGTTCAAATTAGAAGAAAATCTAGCTAAAAGAGCGGAGCACTACTTTTCTGAAAATTCAAGAGTTCTGAAAGGTAGACATTCTCAAATCTGCCTCAATATGATTTTTTTTTTTCCTTTTTCCCTCGTGGGCACAAACTGATGTATATTTATGTTAACAGGATTAGAATCATGGGCTTCTGGAAATCTTGAAGATTTTGGAAACCTCATATCAGCTTCTGGACTAAGTTCAATTCAAAACTATGAATGTGGTATGACTGTACTGTTTGGTTCCTACTTTCTTCATTCCCTCGCTCTGGCACTCCAATCTTTTGCCACCATCATTTTCTTCTCCTTTGCTCTGTTATAAGAATACCAGGAGCTTTAATAGATGAAAGAAAGGCAATAAACCAAAAAAATCAAAATGATCAAGTAACGAGCAGAATATAAGCATCTGCCATGGTGATGAGATGGTTTAAGATTACAATTTCCAATTCTGGGTGAATGTAGGCCTCATTTATGACTCTTTTCAAGTTTTAAGCGCTACATTAATTTTCACATAAGTTTTATTAATTTCAGGATTACAAGAAATTCTGTTTTGTGGATCTTGTCCTAGATCTTGTCCTAGGAGTATGACTTAAATACATAAGATGAACTGCAAGATTTCCCCGGGGGAATTGAGTTGATACCAGCTTGTAGTCAAATATTCGTTGCTCACATAAAAAAACTTATCCGAGTATTAGGACTTGAATCCTTTACACATCGAGCTTCCTTCATCCTGGAAGCTCTTAATCCAACATGATGTTCGCTTCCAGACACTCACTTAGATTAATCATTTGCTAGCAGATTTCTCTACTCATAAATACATTCTTATATGGCAATTTGAGGATGTCAAAAGATGTCCAAGTGTAATATGGAAAGAGATATGCATATATATAAGTATGGTTTTGGTAGAAATATTCGACTAAGTTGAAGTGTGATTTATCTTTTTAGCATCTCAAGTTTTTGAAGGATCTTTGGATTCAGTTTTCAATCTTTTGAAGTTGGACTATGAAACTCAAAGGGCATGTGGCATTTTGTTTGAATTTCATCATACTCGGTAACATTGAAATGTCTAACTACTGTCTTCTTTTGTCCATATATCATCCAAAAACCAAATGAAAAGTTGTCTTGTTCCAATATTTCCAAGTTTTGTTTCTCTTCCAATTTCCTTTTCCTCCCATTGACCTCATAACAAAGTTTGATCCTTTCTGTTTTGAGAGATATGTTTGATCTAGAAATTTCAGATTTACTAATAGAGGAATACTCCTATGTTGAGAAATGTTCAGGTTCAGAGCCACTGATTCAACTCTACAAGATATTACTGAAAGCTCCTGGCGTTTTCGGAGCTCGATTCAGTGGTGCTGGATTCAGGGGATGTTGTGTTGCATTAGTAGCTGCCGATAAAGCCACAGAAGCTGCCGAGTTCGTGAGAAGAGAGTACGTGAAGCTCCAACCTGAGTGGGCAAGTAGACTTGATGACGATAAAGCTGTGTTGATATGTGAAGCAGGTGACTGTGCCCGTGTCATATGAAGTTTGCGCCGGTCATTCCATGCACAAATTCTCGAACCCTAAATTCTATGAGCTTATTTGTTGATTCATGTTCATTTGTCTTATGATTTGTAATGATCCGTGCACCTCAGGCCCGAGGACCCTCACTTTCCAAGGGTATGTAGCTCAAAACTTTCACACTTGGTTTGTGTTCATTTGTTTAATTGTTTAATGGCTTTTGCTGTGTGAAACTCTTAAAAAGATTGTAGCTTTTTGGCATATAAGATGGAGAGTTAAATCGTTTCAAGGACAACAAATACCCACACTGATACTAGGCAAAACGTGGTATCAATTTTTATGTGCTTCCCTCTGTTTATAGTTTTGTTTTGTTATATTTTGCTTGTGGTTTTTTTATGTACGTTACCCAATAGGCTTAATTAGGCTACATGCAATGGAGAGTTAAATCATTCAAGGACAACAAATCCCCACACTGATATCAGGCATAAGTGGTATCAATTTTTATGTGCTTCCCTCTGTATATAGTTTTGTTTTGTTATATTTTGCTTGTGGTTTTTTATGTACTTTGCCCAATAGGCTTAATTAGGTGACACGCAATGGAAAGTCTCCCTTATACCCATACCGTTTTTGGTACACAACATTATGTATTACAAGTTTAAGGCTTGAATCCGGGTCATGGGTGAAGAGTAGGGATGTTTAAAGGGGCGGGTCAGGACCGGCTCGTCACGGGCCTAGTATAGGCAAGCAATAAGGAGGGGCAGATATGGGCTCAGGGGAAGAGGGAGAGTAGGCTTGGGACCAGCTCAGCCTAATTCAAGAATGGGCCCGGTAAGGGACCGTGCATGGCTCGGACTAAGACTGGAGGTCCTAAGCCGAGCCAGTCCCAGTGGTAACAAAATATCCAAATTTTCAAAAAAATGTGGTAATTGTAACTTTAATCCCTCCAACGGCCTGCAGTATTTTTTTAACCCTAAATTTATGTTTTTACCCCTTAAAACAATTATACTTTTTAGGGCTTTTGGGTAAAAAAAAAAAAAAAAAAAGGTCTTCTCCTATAAATAGGGAGGTCATTTTACTACAACACAGATTTCAAATTGCGACTGAAATTTAGTCGTTAAGTGTTTTAGTCGCTAAGTAGTTGGAAGTAAAAAGGTGCACTTTTATTGTGATTGATAAGCAACTTTCAGTCGCTCACATGTTGGCCGTTTTTTAGTTGCTAAGTAGTTGAAAGTAAAAAGGTGTACTTTTTATTGTGACTAAACTTTTTTTCGCCCACATATTAATTGTTTTTCAATCAGAAACTTTTTATAGATTTGACTGCAGTTACCCTTCAGTCGGAGTTCAGTCACTCCAGCTACTTCCCTTCTTATTTACCCGGTTATCTTTCATCTCTTTCAACTTCCCTTTTACTTCCCTTCAGCTCCATCCTTTATTCTTCCCTTTGCCAGTCTGCTTTGCCCCTCCTCTTCACTGTCTGCCCCTAAGTCCACCTTTATTATAGGACTCACTCATCCTCATCGCCTTATCGTCCTTCGTCGCCCGTCCACCTCGCCTCCTTGCCCTCATCATCGTCGCCTCCTTTGCTTGCTCGTTGTTCCTCAACGTGGCCTCCTCGACCTCTACCTCGTCTTTAGCTCCATCTGACTCAGTCTCCTCCTTGGCCTTGCCATCGTCCACCTTAGTCTTCTCCTCGACCTCGCTACCATTCACCTCCGTCTTGTTGGTTTTGCCGTCATTTGCCTCGGCCTCTTCCGCCTCAACCTCAGCCTTCTTTGCCTCAATCTCTTCTACCTCCGTCTTGGCCTCCTTCGCCTCATCCATCTCAATCTTGTCCAGATTTAAGTTTTGAAATTGTGAATTTTGAAAATTTTAAACTAAGACTGTTGTATTGAAATTTTTGAATTGTTCTCTAGATCTAATTTTTTAATTTTGTATTTTTTGTTATATTTTGGTATGTATGTTAAATTTTATATTAATGTAAATGTGTTTTATTTAAATTTAAATTTCATTATTTGATTATTTTATTATTAATATTTAAAATAAGATAATATTCATAGCAATTTAATGAAAGTATTAATTAAATAACAAATGAACTAAATAACCAATTAAATTAAATAATATTAATTAAACAATAATTATATTAAATAATAATGTATTTTGTTTAAAAAAAAGTTTTATAGTAACGATTGACTATGGCAGTCGTTAATATAGCGACTGAAGTAGTCAGTCACAACTCATAATGTTATCAATTGATTTTTAATTGAAGGTTTCAATCATTTTTTGTAGTCGAGATTTAGTCGTAATTAAATTGCGACTTGAAAAAATGTGACTGTTAGCCGGAGTAACAATGCAATTGCTTCTAAACAATATTGCGACTGTAACGTGACTGGATTTTCAGTCGCGATTTTGCATCTGTTTTGCTTCATTTTTTAAAACCAATCTTAGCAATCTCTTCCTCTCTTCTAATACATTCTCTCATTTTCTTCAAGCTCTCAAGCTTATTTCCGTCATGTTTCCTTAATCATTCCTTAATTATTTCCAAATTTCTTTATCGTCTCAACTTATTCTCACACAAATGGCATCAAAGGGAAAGGGAAAAACCTCAAGCTCTTTATCTCGCACTAATTTAAGGTTATTTTTTTGTGCCATTTCCCGATTGGCGACCTGTGGGGCTCAAATCCAACAAACCGGCCATGATAAGCAATTTGATAGGGCTCAGTATGACTTAGGGCTCGACGATCGACTTTCTGATGATGACGTTAGGAGGTGGAGCTAACGCCAGCGGAGAATGTTGGTGGAGAAGATGGTTCTCAACCAACCGCAACAAGCCGTCAACCCGAAGTTCAAACACAAGGTAAGCTGTTGAAGCTCACCGCATGTGTTTGAGAGCATTTTGACAAAGTTTTTGAGAAGGAAGATCATTGCAATGATGCAAGGTTCACAAATTGTAAACATTGTAAGACAAAGCTCACATACAAGAAAAACTCCGAATCTCTGTGCAGAGGCAATTGCTAGTATCGGCGGTCAAACACAGCTTGAGTGACACGGCCGTCCTTTGCCCCTGCCCAGGAAGCCTGTGAGAGCTGGTCTCACGGTGGTTACAATTAGCTAGTTGTATATGTGTGCGGATTAAAATCCCATGATACTAGTTGATTAACCTAGAATATGCAAAATGCATGTTGTTCATGCTTTGACTTGGATTAACAAAAACCATAAAACATTAACTTGGCCAAGTGAATTATATAAAACAATAAGTTCAAATAGCCAAAGCATATAAAATCAACATTTATGTGAGTTTACTATACATAACAACTGTTTGCAAGCATTTATACATAAAGTAGACTAATGCCCTCACCCAAAAGCAACCTTAAAGTCTAAGACTCCTTAAAACATAGACCATGGAGGCAATTAACAGTACTATATATACAAGCTTCTACTGAGATCTTCTTGACCTAACTCCTACCTTGGATGCTAGTCCCAGTGGCAAGTCTTAAAAGTCCTTGTCCAAGTGCTAATGGGCTCTGCAGCTAAAGAAAGACTCTAGCTAGTACTGTTACTTAACCAACAAGTTACCTATGTAGACTAGAATCATAAGGATTCTCAAGTACAATAGCTGTACAAAAGCTGCTACTGTGACAACCCTCAGTGGTTACCTGGCTCAATGATTTCATAATCTGTACAACATAACTAGGGAATGAGAACATAAACATTCTCAGTAAGGGTCTTTATTGTACCTGCAAGAAAATTACTAAGGACTCCACATATGATAACATATATAACCTACTGTGAGCTCATACAGCTTAAGGGTCTGAAATATATGCATATATAACTAGGTCCTTTGAGACCTCTCCTCATCCTGGTCCTTGAACTACAAGGCATTACCTTGTCCTCTAGCAAGCATAGCTTGCCAGCCTAACTAGTAATAAATCACCAGTTGAACATATTCCTTATTATGTTATACAAGAGAATTATGGTGGGACTATTGTAGACTAGGCTATTAGACCTTGTAGACTATGTGCACTAAGGTTTCACCTTGCAACCTCATGGCTACTGGCATGGCTAGGTCGCCAAGGGTTCTAAACCTTTCACCCAAGCTAGTGATGCCTAGTTGTGATCTCTTGTAAACTAGTTTTCTTGCTTATGGCACAAGTAACCATAAAACCTTACAAAACTTAAGAAAACTCCTAGGCCTTGGAGGACTTTCGGAAGTCTCGGAGTACCCCCGGAATGCTTAGACCCCAAGGTACCCTAAGAACCCCTTTAGGTCTCCCCTTGACCCTCCTAGCAAAACTTGGAAAATTTTGCTAACTTGCTTGTGGCGACGCGTCGCCACAGTTGGTAACGTTCTGCCATTTTTCTTCTATATTGGCGATGGGTTGCTAATTGTGGCGACGCACTGCCATAGTTGGTGACGTTTTGCTGACTCTTTCTGGGATTGGCAACGCACTGTGGACTGGAGCACGAAATTGGTGACACGTCGCCAATCTGTGTTTTTGCAGAATTATCACACATTTTGCTGCTATAAACTTTGGACACCTCCCAAACATATCAAACATGCTTAGAATGCCTCCAAACTTCACATATACGTAAAACATGCTGCATAGATCACAACCAACTATCACAAGCCAATCTATGATGCCTTATAACATAATTCTAATCCTCACAAATCTCATAGTCCACCACAATTCAACCATATCCTCTAACTAATGTTATTGCTAGAATCACTCAATTTATTCAAGCAAACTCATGCCAATAGCATTAATTGAACTTCAAAACATAACTCCCTTACTTCAACTCCAAGTAACAAGCAAGAATCAAACTCTTTTCCAATCCATTAAGCTCACCAAAGTACCACCTAAGTTCTAAGCAAAACATAGGCACCAAGAATCAAATTCTCGTTTCTTAACCAAAACCCAAGCTCTTAACCAACCAATAAACATAATTCAATCAAGAACATATTGGTTACCTCGTACTAAAAATAGGGGATGGGAGAACCCATGCCTCCAAGCTCCAAAACTATGGTTTAACACTTGAAATGACTCCCAATGGTCTATATACCTTTGATGGCTCCTCTTTCCATCAAGAAACTTGGATTTCAAGGTCAATTGGAAGGCAAAATGAGGGTGGGAAGGATGAACTCGAAATTGTGGCAGCCATCCCTCACTTTCCCTTCTTATAACCCTTACTTAACACAAAAGCCACAAAAGTATTAGACTTAATACACTTAAGCCCCCATCTTTTGGTAACTTAGTTATTCTTGAATAATTCTTGTTTATTTCTTCAAGTTTGGGTTAAGGTTGAAAGTTAAGTTGTAAAACTTCATTTTAACCACTTGGGACCAAGCCTGGTTATTCAGGATACAAAATTACCATTTTACCCCTGAACCTCATTTAATGCCTTAACTTTCCCAGAACTAAGTGAACTTTGATAAACTTTCCTATTCTTGCTATGTAAACTTGAATTAAGGTTCCAAACTTAATTTAAAACACTTTACCTTCCTCAACTATGCTTCCCACTAGTAGTGCCATAACATTGAGAGTACTGCTGGTAGGTCTGGTTTTTTAGATTTAATCAACAAAATTGTAGAGAATGCATGATAGAATGGATGATGTTTACTAAAAAACCATTTATACAAACTGAAAATAGGCACATGGAAAATTGGATTAAATCACAATAAAACCCTGCTTTTAAAAGAACATTTAGGAGTACTGCTGGGAGGGATAAATTGTCAAAAGTAGTTATTGTGCTACGATATTTTTATGAAGTCATTGTTTTTTGCTCCGATGTATACTATCTCACATCTCACAAAGTTTTAATGCATTTGGTCAATATTGCATGAGTTTTTAACCAATACAAGGATGACGAATTCTTAAAAGACACGGTGAAAGCCATGAAAGATAAATGAATTTTATATTTCAGTAATATACCCAAAATCTATTTACTTGCATCTGCACTAGACCTGAATGTCAGAATCATCGGTATACAGTAGCTACTTGAGGGTTATTATAGTTTTTAAGAAATGTTGCATATCTCTATTCATGTTATAACTGCAACTATTGAGAAGCACTTGTAGGAGTTATTTAAGATTTATGATGACGGGCATAAGGATAAGGTAGGGAGCACTACTTCCTTTACCATCAGATGTTCATCAATGTCAGGTTCATCAGCATTCAATCCGGTTGAATAACTCCTCAAACGACCCTAGGTTGTAGCCTCTGGTCTTACTGAAGTATTTCAACTTGGTCTGGGACAATAGTAAAACCGATATTCTAGAATGGTGGAAAGCAAGAAGCAACAAGTTTCTAATACTCTCCATTATTATCAAAGAAGTTCTAGCTATTCCAGTCTTAAACGTTGCATCTAAGTTGGCTTTTAGCACCGGAAAACGTGTAATTTCAGATAAACGAACAAGGTTATCATCGGATGCAGTTAAGGTTTTGTATATGCAATCGTGATTAGGGTCTCACAGCATTACGAATACAAGACCACAATAGTTTTGATGATGAAAACCCAGATGAGATAGATGCTTAAATCTATGATTTGCGTATTATTTTCCTACTTTGTATTTGATATGATTATATTATTTAACACAAATCCTAGGTTTTCTTTTAAGTTTAATTTTATGGAACGTTTCATCATTCACTCATGTAAGGCTCGTTCTATGTTACGTAAATGTCGTTTGGCTTTAAATTAATAAAATTTCACACTGGTGGTGATGTTTCACTCTTAAAACAAATAATTCTCAAAAAAATTGTATCAAAATCAAATTTAAAAAATATAAAAAATTTTAAAAAAGCTAGCCTAGGCCTGCCCTAGGCCCAGCTCGGCCTAAGCCCTGGGTAAAGCTGAGAACAAACTCGGCATGCCTTTGACCAAGTCGTGCCCGGGCCCTTTAGACCTAAGCCCTGGCCTGACCAGGCCGGGTCAACCCACCAAACACCTTTAGTGAAAAGGAGTCGTGTCCCCTTTGCATTTGGCCACTGCAAGAACGTAGGATGATTTGAAATCTTGATTTCAGCATAAATAGTTTTTATTAGCTTAATTAATATAGCTAATCAATGTCTTAATGTCCCTTATGGCCCTCTTCAATTTTTTTAGGCCTATATTTATACTTCTACCTTTATTTTGAATATTAAAAACCTGTTGTGATTGCATTCAAGTCACTAACCATTAAAAATGTGGTATCCACATGGCTAGAAATGTCTCATTTTTAATAGGTTCATGTGCACTAGCCTTTGAGACTCAGTGTTAATTATATTTTTTCAGTATATGTTTAGAAATCTACTGTTATCCCTAATTTCTGGACTAATTACATTGTGAACCCTAGCCCAAAAACTAAGATTTCTCTCTTTCTTGATGGATTCGATTACCTTCTCTTGTTTTCTTTTGAAAGCTTGAGCTATGGTGGCTATGGAGGCTTAATTATGGAGGAGCTAAGGAAGAGGTGGCTATTGGTTAAAGCCGAAAATGACTAAGGAAATTGAAAGAACTCTAGATATTTCCTTGGTTTACTTAGCTTAACCTTAACCCTCACTTAGGTCACTATAAGTATACCTTAAGTAAGACATTTTCACCTAATCTTTTGGCCCACATTTAACTACATGAGCCAGCCATGGAGGAGGTAGGATGGTGTTGAAAATGACCACATTTGACTTTTGTCAATGATCATCCTATCCTTAAGTTATTTTATGGACATTTGTAAACCTAGTTGTCCTAGGTTCTTTACTGATAACCTTTGCTTGTTTTATGCAATTTTAGCCCCCAACAATGGCTTCCATACCAACCAAATCCATCCAAGAGCTCTCATTTAAAGTTGTGCAATTGAGTGCCCAAGTCTTGAAATCTTACAATAAAGTTCATAGGTTACTTATAAAACAAGCAATCTTTTAGAGATTTCTTGAGAGCCAAGTAACCATTGTGTGAGCCTTCTAAGGAGGTGTAGATTATACACTTTAGCCCTTATATTCCATTCATTATGGTGAAAATTATTCTATATAATGGTTTAGGACTGTTATGCCTTTATACTATAATTGTCTCATTTGTGAATGTGGTAACATAAATTCTACTGTGAGTCCTTTAACTTAATTTTGATGTCCTAAACTGATACTCTATATTAAGGTTATCCTATTGGAGTCCCTTATCTCAATTGTACAACCTAATTAGGCCAGTTCCATTAATTTCATCATTAAATTAGATGAAAGTTGATGATATGACATTAATTAACAATAAAATAAATATAAAATAACAATTTTGGTACCTAAAATTTTTTTGAATCAATAATTTTAACCGTTAAACCTAGGCATATGCTATTGACACCCTTAAACACAGTGACATGCCTCAGATCCCTCCCCTTTAAATCCCCGATACTTTTTTCCATGATCTCATGCAAGGACAGCACCATCTCCTTATTTGGCACCAACCTGTCATCCACCTCAATGAATATTTTGCTTCTCTTCCTCATCGTCGCCATTGATAGCAACAACCACCAACACAGATCATAGGGATGCACCATTGATTTGCCTGGGTTTTCCATGGCCAATTTCCCTCATCATTGGCATATTTTCTGGTGTCCGTGTTACCTACAGTGACTTGGTGCTTAGCAACATCCTCATGTTCGAACAATTGGTGATGCTCTCATAGTCTTTGATTTCGTAGCATCATTTTTGAGCTAATCGCATGAGTATCTCCAACCTAGCATTTTTTTGTTTTTATTTTGCAGGTGAAACATGACATAGCAATCAAATCTCCTACTTGCATAGGTAGCATTGAAAATTGAACTTGCTAATTAAGATTGTTTGCACATTTTTCTGATTTTTTAAAAATTTAAAGTTTTTTATAAAATCTGAACCATAGGATTTTCTCTCAAGTAGTGTTTCCTTTTGATGTAGTTTTGATCATATGATGTAGTTTCATTAACAAAGAATATGACATCATGATGGGATAGTAGGGAAAGGCCAGGCAGGCAGGAAGTGAGCTAGAGGAGGAGGTCATTGGTGAGGTAGAAGGTAATAGAAGAGAAAAAGAAAGACCACAGGGCTGTTAGTTCTAGCATAGAGTGAGGCCATATTTGGTAGACTTTACCTTTGCCCCGTCATCGCATTTCGTCAGACTTCATTTGATATCAAACATTGACCATTCCGTTTATGGGTAAAAGAATCGGATGAGATTTGGAAGAAGAATAGATGAAATTATGGGTGTAAAAGTTAGTTATAGAAGTTTAAGGTTTAGAATTATTGATTGAAAATTTTTGAGGAGCTAATATATTATTTTACATCTATTTTTAATGTTAATTTATACCACATTATCAATTTTTGTCTGATTAGACAGTTAAATTAATGGAAAAAACCCAATTAGATTACACATATTGAGTCAAGTAACGTCTATATGACAATCTTAAGGTCAGGTATCATTTTAGGACATGAAAATAAGCTAAGGAACATTATACGTAAGTTACCGTAAGAAATACATTACTGAGTAGCAAATGAATGGTGCAGGCACCGAAATAGTACTAATCCACCCCAGCTCCTCAATCAAAAACACCCCCATCGCCAAGTCCTTAAATCAAGTTTCGTTAAGGACAACTGATCTCCTCTGTATTTAGGACTTAGAACTTGGGCTGAATTTATCCTTTTTGAATTAAAAAACTAGCATTTCAAGTTTCATATATAATCCGAACCATAGGATTTTTCTTGAGTAGTGTTTCCTTTTGATGTAGTTTTGATCGTATGATGCAGTTTCATCAACGAAGATAGTAACATCATGATGGGATCGAAATTGAAAAACCAGGTAAGTAGGAAGCAAGTAGAAGGAGGATGGCACTAGTGAGGTAAATGGTGATAAAGGAGAAAGGGAAAGACCACAGGGCAGACAGTTCTGGCATATAATAAGGGTCATATCTAATAGCCTTTGCCTCCACCCTGTTGCCCCATCTTGTCAAATTTCATTTAATATCGAACATTGACCACTCAGTCTATGAGAAAAAGAATTGGATGAGATTTGGAAGAAGAATAGATGAAATTAGGGGGTGTAAACATTAGTTTTAGAAGTTTAAGGTTTAGAATTATTAATTGAAAAAGTCTGAGGAACTAATTTATTATTTTATATTTATTTTAATGTTAATGTATACAACATAATCAATTTCTATCCGATTACACGGTTAAATTAATAGAAATGACCCAATTAGATTACACATATTAAGTCAAGTGACATCAATATGACAATATTAAGGTCGAGTATCATTTCAGGACATGAAAATAAGCTAAGGGACCTGACACATAAGTTACTGCAAGAAATACATTACTGAGTAGCGGATAAATAGTGCAAGTGCCGAAACAATGCTGAATCACCATGGCTCCTCAATCAAAAACACCCCCATCGCCAAGTCCTTAAACTAAGTTTCATCAAGGACGACTAATCTCCTCTATATTTGGGACTTGGAACTTGGGCTAAATTTGCCTTTTTTTTTTGCTTCAAAAAGCTACATTTCAATTGCAAGCAAAGAAGGAAGCCGAATTGGGTTTTTTTTTCCCTTCTTCATCTTTCTCTCGATCAGTTTAGCGGTGCAACTACCCTACCTTAGCCATTTTAATTGGTTTCGGAGGTGAGCTATCCCTAGTTGCACTTGAGCTTTGAGGGAGGTCAAGTGTCCAAGTTAGTGGAGTTCAGTGGGAAAAGCTGTATTTTTGGTCTTTTGTAACACCTGACCGCCATATATAAGTAACCTAGAAGCTTTACGCCCTTTTTACTTTTTTCTTTCAGCAATAATGTTAGTGGCTTTTGTTTATTTTTTCCTTTCATCATGATGCGCCATCGATATGCTTGTGTTTTGCATGGCCAATTCCCTCATCATTGGCATCTTCACTAGTGTTGGTGTTGCCTGCAGTAACTGGGCACTTGGTAGCATCCTCATGTTTGAACAATTCGTGATGCTCTCATAGTTTTTGATTTCGCAGCCATCATTTTTAGGCTAATCATATGTGTATCTTCAATCTAGCATTTTTATTTCTAACTTTACAGGTGAAACATGACATATCAATCAAATCTCCTAATTGTATAGACATAATCAAAAATTGAACTTGCTAAGTAAGATTGTCTGCCTATTTTTCTGATTTTTTTAAAAATTTAAAGTTTTCTTATAAAATCTGAACCATAGGATTTTTCTAAGTAGTGTTTCCTTTTGATGTGGGTTTGATCGTATGAAGCAGTTTCATTAACGAAGAATGTGACATCATGATGGGATTGAGAGGGAAAGGCCTGGCAAACAGGAAGCGAGTAGGAGGAGGAGGGCACTAGAAAGGTAAAGGGTGATAGAGGAGAATACAAAAGGCCACAGGGCTGCCATTTCTAGCATAGAATGAGGGCCATATCTGATAGCCTCTGACTCCATCCCATCACCCTACCTTGTCAGATTTCATTTGATATTGAACATTGAGCATTCAGTTTATGGGTAAAAGAATCGGATGAGATTTGGAAGAAGAATAAATGAAATTAGGGGGTGTAAACATTAGTTTTGGAAGTTTAAGGTTTAGAATTATTGATTGGAAAAGTTTGAGGAGCTAATTCATTATTTTACATTTATTTTAATGTTAATTTATACCACATCATCAATTTCTATCTGATTAGACGGTTAAATTGATCGAAAGGACCCAATTAGATTACATAAATTGAGTCAAGTGACGTCAATATGACAATCTTAAGGTCGAATACATTTTAGGACATGAAAATAAGCTAAGATACCTGATATGTAAGTTACTGCAAGAAATACATTATTGAGTGAAAGATGAATGGTGCAAGTGTCGAAATGGTGCCGATCCATCCCGGCTCTTCAATAAAAAACACCCCTTCCCTGAGTCCTTAAATCAAGTTTCATCAAGGACGACTGATCTCCTCTGTATTTAGGACTCGAAACATGGGTTAAATTTATCTTTTTTTGCTTCAAAAAGTTGCCTTTCAATTGCAAGCAGAGGAGGAAGCTGAATCGAGGTTTTTTTTCCTTCTTCGTCTTCTGTCTTGACCAGTTCAGGGGACCAATTGCCTCTCCTTGGTCGTTTTAACGAGTTTCAGGGGTGAGCTGTCCCTAGTTGCACTTGAGCCTTGAGGGTGGTCAATTGTCCAAGTTGGCAGATTTCAGTGGGAAAAGCTGTAGTTTTGGGCTTTTATATCAATTGACCACCATATATAAGCAACCTAGAAGCTTTATGCCCTTTATACTTTTTTCTTTCAGCAACAATGTTAGTGGCTTTTGTTTATTTTTTTATTTAAGGTGATGCGCGATTGATTCGCTTGGGTTTTCCATAACCAATTTCCCTCATCACTGGCATGTTCACTGGTGTCCGTGTTGCCTACAGTGACTTGGCGCTTGGTAACATCCTCATGCTTGAACAATTGGTGATGCTTTCATAGTTTTGATTTCACAGCCATCATTTTTGGGCTAATTGCATACGTATGTCCAAACTAGCGCTTTTCATTTCTGATCTTGCAGGTGAAACATGACATACCAATCAAATCTCCTAATTGCATGGGCAGCATTGAAAATTGAACTTGCTGAGTAAAATTGTCTGCCTATTTTTTTTAAAAAAAATTAAAGTTTCTTATAAAATGTAAATCATAAGATTTTTCTAGAGTAGTGTTTCCTTTTGATGTGGGTTTGATCGTATGATGTAGTTTCATCAACGAAGAAGGTGACATCGTGATGGGATCGAGAGGGAAAGGCCAGGTAGGCAGGAAGCGAGCAGGAGGAGAAAGGCACTAGTGAGGTAGAGGGTGATAGAGGAAAAGAAGAAAGATCACAGGGCTGCCAGTTCTGGCATAGAATGATGGCCATATCTGATAGCGTTTGCCTCTGGCCAGTCACCCCATCTCGTTAGACTACATTTGACATCGAACAATGACCACTCAATTTTTGGGTAAAAGAATCAGATTAGATTTGGAAGAAGAATAGATGAAATAAGGGTGTAAACAATAGTTTTGGAAGTTTAAGGTTTAGAATTTTTTATTGGAAAATTTGAGGAGCTAATTTATTATTTTACATTTATTTTAATGTTAATTTATATCACATCATCAATTTCTGTTTGATTAGACGGTTAAATTGATGGAAATGACCTAATTAGATTACACATATTGAGTCAAGTGACATCAATATGATAATCTTAAGGTTGGGGATCATTTTAGGACATGAAAATAAGCTAAGGGACCTGATACGTAAGTTATCACAAGAAATACATTACTGAGTAGCGGATGAATAATGCAAGTAATGAAATGGTGCCAATCCACCCCAGCTCCTCAATAAAAGAACACCCTCACTGTCGAGCATGGTTATTAAAATCCCGACTTAAGTCTTAAAAACTTATGTTTCTACGACTTTAGAAACAAAAAACGTTTCAAGTCTTAGTAAAAACTTATATGTAGGTAGAAATGGGCAGAATCCTAACTTTAGTTTTAGAAACTTAGAAATTTTACGACTTTACGTTTCTATGTTATTATATCAATTTTATAAAATTGGGCTAAAAAAATAAAGCAACCAAAAAGTATATTAATTTATTACCAAATTCAATCTTTATACAATCAAACTAGACTAATTTTGATTAAAATAAAAAAATAAATAAAGATAACCGAAAAAAATAGAAATCATCTATTGTTTTTTCCCTTAGGCTCCTAGTGTTGTTTGATTACTCTTCTTAACTATGATTTTAATAATTTTGGTTGTCAAGTTTATGTAAATGTGGTTGTAGGCAAAGAAAATACCAATGATGATAAAAATATTTGCATAAATGAGTTTAACCTATTAAATGATAAAACTAAAAAAGAAGAATAATAAGATATGAATTTAGAAGATAATAATATTGATACTATCATTGGTTATAATGTTTTTTGTGTTCCATTAGATAATTGAGATGTTTTCAACTTTTCATTTATGAATTGTGAATTTGAAAATTTTTTTTGTATTATATGTTTATGCCATGACATTTTTATGGTATTAAAATATTAGTAAGTGAAAAAATTATATAATATGAACTTTCTGAAATAATTTAGATGACTATATTTTTTTTGATTTTTTTCTAATTTTTTTTATAAAATCTTACGACTCTACGACTTTTTACGACTTTACGACTGTAGAAAAATCAAAACGACTCTAGGTAGAAACCCGACTTTAACAACCTTGCTGCCAAGTCCTTAAATCAAGTTTCGTCAAGGATGACTACTCTCCTCTGTATTTAGGACTCAAAACTTGGGCTAAATTTATCTTTTTTGGCTTCAAAAAATTGCTTTTCAATTGCAAGCAAAAGAGGAAGCCAAATCAAGGCTTTTTTTTTTCCTTCTTCTTTTCTCTCGACCAGTTTAGGGGTGCAATTGCCCCCATGTTGGCCGTTTAAATAAGTTTCGGGGGTGAGCTATCCCCAGTTGTTCTTGAGCCTTGAGGGGGTCAAGTGTCCAAGTTGATGGAGTTTAGTGGAAAAAGCTGTAATTTTAGGCTTCTATAACACCAGAGAAGCTTTATGTCGTTTCTACTTTTTTTTTTCAGTGGCAACTAGTTTTATAACTCGTTTAACGGACGGAGTTATAGTTGTAAAAAAAATTATATTATTAAGGTTGATAATAAATTGAAATGAGAAGTTATTTGAATAAGTTTGAATATAGTTAATGTAACATAGCATTTTTCATTGTAGTATAGGGACAAAGAAATAATGTTGCAATTAGTTGAGCCTCATAGGGAACAACTTTAAAAATAATAATAGCAAGGATCTTAATAAGTAATGATTCCATGATATGAAATTTTGCTGCACATTAGGAGATGGTTACTCAATTAAATAAAGATAAAGATAGTTTTTGTACATTTGGCCTAATAACTAAGGTATTTGGGATATTGTGGAAAGGTCAGCGATTTGATTATGGTCTCTCCACTTCATCCTTAAAATGCCATATAAAGTTGACTTTTTTGCCTTCTTAGTCCCCAAAAAAGCTGACAATCCTCCTCATTTATCTAGAATACTAATATCCCTTCCATTGTATACTTGCAAAAGATGCTTTTGAAGAAAAAAAAAAGAAAAAAAAAGATAAATAGGGTTTAGAAGATAACAAATAAATAAAATATGGATAATATACAAGGGAACACATGAAGAACGATTAGTATATCATGAGTTAAATATTACAAAAAAGCAAAACAAAGGTAGAAGAAATTATAAAAGTAGGTTTCCCAC
Organism: Aquilaria sinensis; assembly: GCA_005392925.1. Classification (NCBI taxonomy): domain Eukaryota; kingdom Viridiplantae; phylum Streptophyta; class Magnoliopsida; order Malvales; family Thymelaeaceae; genus Aquilaria; species Aquilaria sinensis. Next base: position 237,186 of record SMDT01002881.1, on the reverse strand, counting down.
AATATATCAAATATAGGGATTCAATAAATATATGAATTTAACAATATGATACACATATAAAATAAATTTATAACAAATATTTGTTTATGAATTTATACATACTTGTGACATATTTTAAGATAACATGCTCAAAGAATACAATATATAATTTAATATCCATTAAGTAACACAAATAATTTAGTGAAAACATTATTTTTAGTTTAAAAACTCATTATTTTAAATTTTTATTGAGTTTTTTTGTCTAGAATCAATGCCAGTTGAAAGCTCACACTCTAATTACCTAATAATTACTAAAATAAAATTTTTTAAAAAGTAATTAATTTCAGCACCCAACTTAAAGAAAGAAAAATTAATAAAATGTTCTTAAGTTTGACAAAAAATAGGATTTTTTTTCTCTTCTTAATTGGTAAATAAGTTAAGTGAAAAGTCTAAAAAATTAAAAGAAATGCATTAAATAATTGTAATATTTCTTAAACACATAACAGAAACTAACTGGATGTAATATATAAAGGACCAAAAGTTTAAAAAATTAAAAAGATACATGAAGTCCAATAGTGTAAGCATGTTGACCTATATGGACCACCCAAAACATATACACATAGTTAATAAGATTGAGAGCAAAATGGATATGATAACAAAAGAAACCCAGCCTACAAGTATGTATGTATATATGTATATGTGTATATGTGTATATGTGTGTACATGTGTATGTGTGTGTGTCTATATATATATGCATTAAAAGCTAAGGGAGGAAAAAAATGCAAATTGGTGTGCTGCTACAACTTATTTTGCTAGGAATCGTTCCCATCGAGCCTTGAGGAAGAGACTCTAGTATTGATGTGATTTGTTAGACCATGTGCCACATACATGGTGCTAAAGGAAGAAATCCTCATAATGCATGCAAAATCTGGACACAATCTGACATAAAAGTAGTGTTAAGAATACGGAGATTGCATGTTGTCTATGTTGGGTTTCGGGAGCCAAATAGCGCAGCGGAATTTAACCGAAACCCTCTAAGATCCAAGTGAAACGGGGTAAACCGGGTGTTCGAAAATTTTCATACCTAATTTTCGGTTGAGATCTCCCACTCAACTGTAGAGTCAAATCACAAAACCTGAACAGTTGACGTGTTCAAGCTCTCTATGGTATCCACACGAGCCTCTCGGGATCACCACGCTTCCACCACATCCGGGCAGATGCGTTTCTCTTGCGCTCGCAGTGCTAGCTTGCGTCCTCCAAGGAATTGCAAGAGAAGAGTGCGACTGTCCTTTTGGGAGGCTAGGGCAAGGAGACCTGCGAATTTTTCACTTAAAAGTTGTATTTATAGTGAGACTCAACTTCCAAGCTTAATGGGTTTCAAAGCCCTAATCCAATTAGGATTTAATTTCGGGCTTAATAATGGCTCAACTCTTGGGCCCATTATTAATACGAAATTAAAGTGAAACCATAACCCAAATAATTAGCCCATGCACTCTAATGATCCAAATAGCTCTATGTGTGCGACCCAATAGGCTCTTACCACGTTGGCAATGATCATAAATCACATTTATGATCATAAGCAATGAGCGGTGTCTAGCAACACATCATTGCTACCCAAGTGACAAGATTGTCGATGATTCGACTATACCTTTATGATCATCACCGATATATGCCATTGTCCCTTTGTCCAAGATATCAAGACTAAGCACGAGACATGGAATGTGTCACTCTCGTATAGCCCAATCTTTGGTTTCTTGATTACCGAGTAGACCAACTTAAACTGATGACATTGATATCGTATATCAACTCATCCGAGCATGGCCATGCATTTTCTAAGTCTCACTCTATCAAGGGGCCCGAAGATATCACTCCCGTTACATAGGAGGGACAAATCCCATCTTGATCATACAAATCCCTCCGCATGATATGTGACATACCCAATGACCTCCTTCAAGTTCACTCAGTTACGAGCAACAAAGGAAAGTATCAAAGTATGTGACTCACATGTAGGGAACCTTGATGATCTTAGGTCGAAGGACTACATATACCATGATCACTATGAGAATCACTTATGACACTCATATAACGATCCATGTAGTGTTCTCATGGTGGGTCGGTCCAGTACACAAGTTCTCCAACTTGTACCCATATGTAGACTACATATCTCATATTAGTCTCCACATATGCTAGTCGTTATGTATTATTGCAACCCGCTCCACAATAATACTAGACCAGGGACGTTTAAGAATATCATTATTCTAGGGTTACAATTATGTTTGTTAAGTTACGCAGAAACAAAACAACAAACATAATTGCTGGATTAATGCCTTAATAAAATATCATGACTCAATGTGCAAAAAATACAATCATCTCATGATTGGCTTTTGGGCACAACACTAACAATCTCCCACTTGCACTAAAGCCAATCATCCATGTATCTAATACCGATGGACCTAGAATGGCTATCATGCTTTTGCTGCATAAGGGGCTTTGTCAGTGGATCAGCAATGTTGCTATCTGTCGAAGTCCTGCATATCCTTACATCACCCCTCTCGATGATCTCCCTGATGAGATGATAGCGTCGGAGTATGTGTTTGGATCGCTGGTGAGATCGAGGTTCCTTAGCCTGTGCGATTGCTCCATTGTTGTCACAATAGAGCTCTATCGGGTCGGCAATGCTTGGAACCACTCCAAGTTCAGTGATGAACTTCTTGATCCAAACTGCCTCCTTCGCAGCATCAGAGGCGGCAATGTACTCAGATTCTGTTGTAGAGTCAGCTACTGTCTCTTGCTTTGAACTCTTCCAGCTCACAGCACCACCACCAATACAAAACACATAACCAGATTGCGATCTAAAATCATCCTTATCGGATTGGAAGCTTGCATCGGTGTAACCCCTTACAACGAGCTCATCTTCACCTCCAAAGACCAAGAATGCATCCTTAGTCCTTCGTAAGTACTTAAGGATGTTCTTAACAGCTGTCCAGTGACTCTCACCGGGGTTCGATTGGTACCTACTCGTCATGCTCAAAGCATATGAGACATCGGGACGAGTACATATCATGGCATACATGATAGATCCAATTGCTGAGGCATATGGAATCTTACTCATGCGCTCTCTCTCCTCAGTTGTACTCGGACACTGAGATCTAGAAAGAGTGATACCATGTGACATGGGCAAGAATCCTTTCTTGGAATCTTGCATGCTAAACCTCTTTAGCACCTTGTCAATATATGTACTTTGACTTAGGCCAAGAAGCTTTCTAGATCTATCTCTATAGATCCTGATGCCTAACACATAGGCTGCTTCACCCAAGTCCTTCATAGAGAAACATTTCCTTAGCCAAGTCTTCACAGACTGTAGCATAGGAATGTCATTCCCGATGAGTAGTATGTCATCTACATACAACACCAAGAAGACAATAGCGCTCCCACTAACCTTCTTGTAGACACAAGGTTCATCTTCATTTTTGATAAAACCAAACTCTTTGATTGCATCATCAAAATGAAGATTCCAACTTCGAGAAGCTTGCTTCAGTCCATAAATGGACCTTTGCAACTTGCACACTTTATTGGCATTCTCAGGAGTGACAAAACCCTCAGGTTGTGTCATGTACACATCCTCAAGTAGCTTTCCATTTAGGAATGCAGTTTTGACATCCATTTGCCATATCTCATAATCATAGTGTGCAGCAATAGCAAACAAAATTCGGATGGATTTAAGCATAGCAACTGGTGAAAAAGTTTCATCATAGTCAATACCATGAATTTGCTTGAAACCTTTTGCAACCAATCGTCCCTTAAAGGTAATCACATTACCATCCATGTCAGTTTTCTTCTTGAAAACCCATTTGCACCCTATGGGTTTTACCCCTTCAGGTGGGTCAACCAAAGTCCATACTTGGTTTTCATACATGGATTCCATCTCAGATTTCATGGCCACTAGCCACTTCTCAGAGTCAGGCCCCGACATAGCTTGTTGGTAGGTTGTGGGCTCATCCTGATCCATGAGCATCACATCACCAGTGTGAGTCACAAGAAATCCATATCTCTCAGGCTCACGCCGAATCCTACCAGACCTACGTGGGCTCTGTGCTACAGGAACAGACTCTTGAACCACAACATCTTGCGGTGTCTGTTCAGGTTCCATTTCAGGTTCAATGTCTCCTTGTTGTTCTTGAATTTCTTCAAGTTCTACTTTCCTCCCACTAGTTTCTTTAGAGATAAACTCTTTCTCTAAAAAGACACTAGTTCGAGCAACAAACACTTTTTGCTCAGAAGGATTGTAGAAATAGTAACCCTTTGTTTCTTTGGGATACCCAACAAAAAGGCATTTTTGAGATTTGGGCCCTAGTTTGTCAGAGGATTGACGTTTCACATAAGCGTCACAGCCCCAAATCTTCATAAAAGACAAATTGGGACGCCTCCCACTCCATATCTCATATGGTGTCTTTTGAACCGATTTAGATGGAACTCGGTTTAGTGTAAAAGCGGCTGTCTCTAGAGCATGTCCCCAAAAGGAGTTTGGAAGGTCAGCTTGACTCATCATAGAGCGAACCATGTCTAACAGAGTTCGATTTCTCCTTTCAGATACACCATTCCATTGAGGTGTACCTGGTGGAGTGAGTTGTGATACTATACCACACTCCTTCAGATAGTCAAGGAATTCTCAGTCCAAGTACTCTCCACCTCGATCTGATTGAAGCACTTTAATACTTTTCCCGAGTTGATTCTCTACTTCATTCTTGAATTCTTTGAACTTTTCAAAGGATTCTGACTTGTGTCTCATGAGATACACATAGCCATATCTGCTGAAGTCATCAGTGAAAGTAATGAAGTATTGGAAACCTCCTCTAGCTTGTGTAGACATAGGGCCACATACATCACTATGTATGAGTCCTAGTAAGTCATTAGCCCTTTCACTTTGCCCTGTGAATGGGGCTTTGGTCATCTTGCCCAACAAACATGACTCACATGTCTCATATGATTCAAAATCAAATGAGTCCAAGAGTCCATCCTTATGGAGCTTGGATATGCGGGTCTCATTTATATGGCCCAAGCGACAGTGCCAGAGATAGGTCGGGTTTGAATCATTTAATCTGACCTTCTTGGTATTCACATTATAGATTGGATCTTCGAGGTCTAGAACATACAACCCATTGCTAAGTTGAGCACTACCATAAAAGATTTCATTCAAATAAATAGAACAACATTTGTCCTTTATTATAAATGAAAAACCTTTCTTGTCCAAACAAGAAACAGAAATCAAATTTCTACTAATAGTAGGCACAAAGTAGCAGTTGTCTAATTCTAAAACTAATCCACTAGGTAAAGTGAGAACATAAGTCCCTACGGCTAAGGCAGCAACCCTTGCTCCATTTCCAACACGTAGGTCCACTTCACCTCGGGCCAATCTTCTACTTCTACTTAGATCCTGCACATTTGCACAAATGTGAGATCCACATCCAGTATCCAATACCCAAGATGAGGAAGTAGAAAAGTTAGCCTCTATAACAAAAATACCTGAAGTGGAAGTCTTACTTCCCTTTTCCTTAGCAAGTTCTTCAAGATAGAGCTTGCAATTGCGCTTCCAGTGTCCAGGTTGCTTACAATGGAAGCACTCCCCTTCCTTTGCCACACCACCCTTTGGTTTCAGTGCAGCTGAAGAAGAATTAGCATTGGACTTTCCATTAGCTTTATCCTTCTTCTTGTTGGCTTTTCCCTTTCCCTTGCCCTTTTGAACCATCAAAATGGGCTTAGCCTTCTTAAGGTTTTGCTCAGCAGTTCTCAACATGTTGAGCAATTCAGGGAGGGACTTGTCAAGGTCGTTCATGTTATAGTTCATGACAAACTGACTGTAGCTTTCAGGCAACGATTGCAAGACTACATCAATAGCCAACTCTTTCTGAAGAGCAAATCCCAAATTCTCAAGATTCTCAATGTACCCAATCATCTTGAGAACATGAGGACCCACGGGACTTCCCTCAGACATCTTGCACTGAAACAATGCCTTAGAGGTCTCAAACCTCTCATGCCTAGCTTGCTCTTGGAAAAGCATTTTGAGATGTTCGATCATATCGAACGCCCCCATGTTCTCATGTTGCTTCTGAAGCTCAGATTCCATGGTAATAAGCATGAGGCATGCAACATCCAAAGCATCATCAGAATGCCTCTTGTGAGCATCCCTTTCAGCTCTTGGAGCAGTGGCAGCAGGCTCATTCGGAATGGGCTGCTCTAGGACATAAGCCTTTCTCTCTTGTTTGAGGACTATCCTCAAGTTTCGGTACCATTTGAGAAAGTTGGTCCCATTCAGTTTTTCCTTCTCAAGGATCGATCGCAACGAAAGTGTCGATGTGTTTTGTGCCATGGTTATCTACAACAGTAAATATGCAGTGTAAGAGTCATGTATTTTAATTCATTTAATAAGGACTTTTATTAAACGATACTCCCACTATTTTCCTCAAAATAATAACCCTCGATATTATTTCGGAACACCTCGGCGCTAAGGTATTCTAGTGGGCCAAGATCCATATTTGACCACAACCTGAGTCAGCTTTGGCTTTTCTCTCAAGTTACAGCTATTTAGGTAGGCAACTCCTTGCCAATTGCATCTTATGCAACTCTTGGATAGTTGGGTGAACAACACTTGTCCAAGCTCATCTCATGAACTTAAGCCCAACTCTATGCCTCTAAGTCCCTAATCCTATTAGGATGACTTAGTTAAGTCGAACCCAAAGTTAGCAGTTTGGATATCACTATTATCCCATCGCGCCTTACCAAGATGAACATAGGTGCTTTGCTTTGGCAAACCCACCTAATGTTGATCAAAGTCTTGACGAGTGCCAACATTTGGAAGGCATCACATTTAATGACTTAATATTTGTTTGAGGGATTTTTTCTTTTGATCTCACCAATTTGTTATCTCCGGTTGTCTTATACATGCATCACATACAAATATAAAACATGCATCTCATGCTTACAAGAAAATAAATGTGACATGGTTATAGCCCAAACTATGCGATATTCTCAAGCCAATGAGAATATCATAAAAGCCTAAGAAAAGAAAAGAGTCTTCACAAGCTCCTTATCTTCCTTTCTTGGCTGCCCTTTTGTTGTCATCTCCTTGGACATGCCTCCTTGGATGATCCTTGGACATACCACCTTGGATGATCCCATAATGCACCATTACATCAATAATAGAAACCTCGAGTTACATTCGAGGGGAGTAAGGTGAGAAGAGCATGTACAATGAGAGTGATAAGAAAAGGCACGACTCGCAGGCCGTATTTACAAGTACAACCAATCAAGGGCTATAACCATGCACCATGCTTCAAACACCAATCAGCATATCATGTCAAATCTCATTCAACAAAGATGCATGCCAATTTTCGCGTGTTGATTAACCAGTTTTTATTTATGTGGCGCTTCGCATATGGCGGTCCCGCTGGCCTGTCAGTGGGCGGTGGTTCCGCTGACCGGTCAGCGGACGAGGTCAAGGGGAGCCGCCCTTGCGGGGGGCGTGGGGGGCAGCGCCCCCCTGCGCAAAAAATTTTCTTACAATTGCTTAGCCCGAAATCTTGTATTTTGAGAAAGTAGGCACCCGAGACTCCTCTATTCGAGCCACCAAAAATACCTTACTTTCGGTGCCCGAACAGGCCGAATCCGAACAAAGCTAGGGTTTTTGCAACTATTGCAAGAATCCTAATCCATATAGGTATCTCATACCATTCAATTTCGGGTTAATCTCATTAACCAATTTGTGTCGTTTCTTCATATATCTCATATGTTCATTACGAATTCCGGTTTCATGCATCATGAATCAATCTAATTAATCATGGCCGAAAAGCAACCGAACACATAGCATCATGCGATTCAACACTCAATCCCGATTTAGGGTTTCACCAGTAGCTCTGATACCACTGTTGGGTTTCGGGAGCCAAACAGCGCAGCGGAATTTAACCGAAACCCTCCAGGATCCAAGTGAAACGGGGTAAACCGGGTGTTCAAAAATTTTCATACCTAATTTTCGGTTGAGATCTCTCACTCAACTGTAGAGTTGAATCACAAAACTTGAACAGTTGACGTGTTCAAGCTCTCTATGGTATCCACACGAGCCTCTCGGGATCACCACGCTTCCACCACGTCCCGGCAGATGCGTTTCTCTTGCGCTCGCAGTGCTAGCTTGCGTCCTCCAAGGAATTGCAAGAGAAGAGTGCGGCTGTCCTTTTGGGAGGCTAGGGCAAGGAGACCTGCGAATTTCTCACTTAAAAGTTGTATTTATAGTGAGACTCAACTTCCAGGCCTAATGGGTTTCAAAGCCCTAATCCAATTAGGATTTAATTTCGGGCTTAATAATGGCTCAACTCTTGGGCCCATTATTAATATGAAATTAAAGTGAAACTATAACCCAAATAATTAGCCCATGCACTCTAATGATCCAAATAGCTCTATGTGTGCGACCCAATAGGCTCTTACCACGTTGGCAATGATCATAAATCACATTTATGATCATAAGCAATGAGCGGTGTCTAGCAACACATCATTGCTACCCAAGTGACAAGATTGTCGATGATTCGACTAAACCTTTATGATCATCACCGATATATGCCATTGTCCCTTTGTCCAAGATATCAAGACTAAGCACGAGACATGGAATGTGTCACTCTCGTATAGCCCAATCTTTGGTTTCTTGATTACCGAGTAGACCAACTTAAACTGATGACATTGATATCGTATATCAACTCATCCGAGCATGGCCATGCATTCTCTAAGTCTCACTCTATCAAGGGGCCCGAAGATATCACTCCCGTTACATAGGAGGGACAAATCCCATCTTGATCATACAAATCCCTCCGCATGATATGTGACATACCCAATGACCTCCTTCAAGTTCACTCAGTTACGAGCAACAAAGGAAAGTATCAAAGTATGTGACTCACATGTAGGGAACCTTGATGATCTTAGGTCGAAGGACTACATATACCCTGATCACTATGGGAATCACTTATGACACTCATATAACGATCCATGTAGTGTTCTCATGGTGGGTCGGTCCAGTACACAAGTTCTCCAACTTGTACCCATATGTAGACTACATATCTCATATTAGTTTCCACATATGCTAGTCGTTATGTATTATTGCAACCCGCTCCACAATAATACTAAACCAGGGACTTTTAAGAATATCATTATTCTAGGGTTACAATTATGTTTGTTAAGTTACGCAGGAACAAAACAACAAACATAATTGCTGGATTAATGCCTTAATAAAATATCATGACTCAATGTGCAAAAAATACAATCATCTCATGATTGGCTTTTGGGCACAACACTAACAGTCTAGGCAACATCTAGAAGTCCTTTGAGCTTAGCTTTCAATGCTGAGGAACAGAAGGGGATAAAAGTTTTGTAATGAACTTTAGGTTGTCCACTAACTCTTCTAAACCTAAGTTGTCACTCCCATTTTGGATGATTGCCTTTAAGCACCATCAATAACAAAATTTTCCAAAGAATGAAGCATTAGTTGTAATTTATTGGTTTCCCAGGTATGACAAATAGGGTATGGTTTGTTGAAGAAAAACTTAAGGTATTTGGTTTGATATTTGTGAGATGCAAGAACTTGTTAGATAAGGTCGAGCCCACAAGTATTAAACATAAAGCGTTGGGCTATTCAGCAAATTTTTTTTGGGTTAAAAAAAAAATTTTGGCGATCCACAAAGACACATGTTTTTTCTTCATTATCTGTGAATGAGAAAAAGAAGAAAAGAAAGCTAATGACAAAAATCGCAGTGAAAATAGTTCAGGTCAATTGTGCTATTTAGGTAAAAGTTAATGGTGGCATATGTGAAATTAAGGGAGGGAGATAGGAATATATGTATCTATTTTCTACCTTTCTCAACCCTAAACACTTGGTCAGTTAGACCATCAAATAGATGAGTTTTCCAATTGTTGTGTACGGCGGCAAGGAAATTTTTCCAAACTTTAATTTTTTTTTAAGGGTGAAAGAAAGTAACCTGCACCCAAAACTCGACCTTAAATGTCGGGTTAGGTTCAAGTTAAATAGTATAAAATATGTGATTTTAGCTAACTTGAATTCGACTTGATCTAAAAATATGAGAAATTGATGTGGTTCAGGTCCAATCCAAATTGACCTGATTCAATAAAAAATAATACCCATGCCTAAGCCTAGTTCATTTCAGTGTAATCCAACCTACCACAAAACACCCTAACTTAGAGCATCTCCAACAAATTTCCTATTTTGTAGTTTTTCTTTATTTTAAAGAATATTTGGTCATTTTTCACTCTAACAGTTTTCTCATCTTATTCTTTAAAATAGGGAATGAGATAAAAAAATAAGAACAACTCCAACAGCTTCTCCATAATTTCGATAAAATGGAGAAGCAAAAAATAAAATCTCTAAATTTTTTTTTTACTCCAATAGTTTCCCTATTTTATAGAATTTTACATTTATTACATAATAATTAAATATTAAAATTTCCAATTAATGATGCATTATAGTGTGTTCTATCTTGTTTGTTCCCTTAAGCTTTGTTTCTGGTGATTAAGCTAGTTTCAATCTCCACCGTCCCCCGTCAACCGCGGGTTCCATTTGTAGAGGTGGGTTAAAACATATATATAAATACAGAGGTGCATATTAAAAGTATAAATATATAAACACACAAACCGGGTAGTATATTAAAGAGTAGTATTGAAATAAAAGGGGAACAAAGGTAAAGACAAAGACAGAGACAAGGATGAGAAGCATTAAAGTGGGGTGCGACGTCGTCCGTTGGGAAAATACGCAGCGGAGATAAGGGATCTGACGAGGAATGGGGCGTGGTCCTGGCTGGGGACGTTCGACACTTCAGAGGAGGCGGCTCGGGCATATGACCAACCGGTGTTCAACCTGAGAGGACATCTAGCCATTTTGAACTTCCCGAACGAGTATTATTCCCACCTAAAGCTGGTGGGTTCGTATTATTCCCCTATTTGCCTTAGTCTTGACCGTCTATAGTCGCCATCGTCCCTCATCAACCACCACCACCATCAACTTCTATCAGCAATACTAACTAGATTACGGTTTCCCCGCCTTGACTCGATTTCCACCGTCCACCAATGCTACAATTGGCCAATAACAATAGCCAATTAGTTCATCGATGAACGGATTCAGTTGGGTTTGTCATCAATTGATTAAATTGAACCCAGAGCCATCAACAACTTCCATAAAAGCAGGAGTTGGTGATTTCGGCAAGAGAAATAGAAAAAGGGATCGGGTGAATTTGGTAGGGGAGTGAAAGAGAAAGGGAGAGGTGAATTTGGCAGGGGAGAAAGAGATAGGGAGGGGTGAATTTGGTGAGATAGAGAGATTGAGCAGAGGAGGACTTAGGTGACGACGGTGTGGCTAGGAAACGAGAGTTGATATGCAGAAATTAGTTTTAGAGTGAAAAACGTGGGAGAGAGAAGGTTTTTTCGTTCCCCAAATTTTTTTAGCGTTTCTGAAAAAATAGGGAATTGATTATTCTCTTTTATCCAATTTCTTATTTTAGGGAATGAGATAAAAAAACTATTGAAATGAAAAAATATTAAATATCTTTTAAAATATAAAAAAAATTATCAAATAGAGAATCTGTCGCAGATGTTCTAAGAGTTCACTCCCCGTTCCCGCAGAAACGCTAAAAAAATTTGGCGAATCAAAAAACATAAAATTTTCACGTTTTCCACTCTCAAACGGCTGGAAACGTATCAACTCCTTTGATTCTCCGCTTTCTTCCATCGCCGCACACACAGCAGAAGCAATCTTTTCGAGTTCCTTCAATTTTAATTCCATCTCTTACACAGAACAAAGCCACGAGTCCGCTATTTTTCTCTTTTTATCGCTCTTGCCCAATTCCACAGCTTCGAGTTGGCTGCTTTTCTCTCCGGTGGTGATTGCTTGCTATCCTCTGTCCAGAATCTGCCATCAGGTACGTGCCCTCACTGTCATGATTCATCATCTCCTGTTGTTCCCTCTTACTGTCATGGATTTGTAGGAGGATTTTTAATGGTTTCTGGATGCGTAATTGGTAGTTACTCTGATTTTAAGTGTTTATACGATCTGTAATTGTCCTGTTTTGTGTTTGCTTGTCCCTCTCTTCAACTTCCTCATTAATCATGGAAGACAAATCAACCTGCCTTGTGCTTTGACGGGAATAGCCAGTGTGCTTAAAGCCCTCTTGGTAGGGCTAGGAAAGAAACTAGGAAGCTGCTGTTGATAGTCTGCAGCATGTAATTCTAGCATCATAACTAGTTTCAGCCTTTGCCAACTGAATAATCGGTTTGAGCTTTTATGCCTCTCATCAACCATGTTCATGTATCACAAAAAGCATGTGTCTGAACAAAATTCTATGGCAGGTCTGGAGTTTGGACTTTTACAGTATGAACCGAAAAGGACTCAAACTTCACAGACTTCTTAAAAAAATAACTAGCGTCAGAGAGATGTATCAGAATACAAAAAGGTCAATTAATAGTCTGTAGAACAGTGACAAAACCAATATAATTTGGAGTTGAGGAACTGGCACAAGCGGAGGGGCCTAAGCCTGGTGGTGGTGGGGATAGTAGGGGACAAAATCATCTTCTGCCATTGTGAGCATGGTCGCCTAAGGCAGTGCAGTAGTTCTTCATCCTCTGCCATTTTGTTCCTCTTCTTTGCTTCTTTTGGCTTGAATTATACATTGTTTTCCTTGTTTACCCATAATATGGCAATAAACAAAGATGATAAGCATGAAATTAATTAATGATTTGATCCGAACAAGTAGATGCATATATCCGAACGAGCACTTCCTAGTGCTGACAAATTGAATAGAATATTGAAGTATTCATCATCTTACCTAGTAGCCTTTTTGAATAAATATTCATATTTCCCCAATTATTTAATTATATAATTTGTTATAGAATATTTAATTATGTAATAATTAAATAATATTTAATAAATTTTATTTAAAATTTATTTCAAATATAGAATATTTAATTATATAGTAATTAATTTTAATTTGCTTTAAGTTTATAATATTTAATATTTATGTAATAAATGTAAGGTTCTACAAAATAAGAAAGCTAATGGAGTTAAAGTTAAATAATTTCCAAGATTTTATCTTTTACTTTCCTATTCTATAGAAATTTTGGAAAAACTGTTGGAGATGCTCTTAGTCACTCTTTACCCAATATCCCATTCATAGCCGGCACACACGAGTTCCTCTGCCTCCCTCTGTCAGACGGTCAGACCTAAGTCGCGTCCTCCTCAGCCGTCGCCTGTTGCTCGGCCCTAAACCTCCTCGTCAACCTCGCCCTTATCCTTTCCGGTCGCCCAGCCATCGACCTACTCTCAGTTTGCCCTCAACACACATACCAGTCCTGCCTCGAGTCTCGACCTCCCTCAGTCTCGCCTCCTTGCCACGCTGACGCCCTTGAATTCCTCCTCAGCGCCACCCTCCCTGGTTTTCCAGCTAGCCCTTGCACAAAGGATCAGCTGATCTTCTCTGCACCGCCACCAGCTGACAGCTTAACCTCTCCTGCTTGCTTCCTTGCTGAGACGGAGTTAGTCAATTTCCATGGTAAGTTGGAATTGCTTCCAGTTTAACACCGAAAGAGAAGAACTTGTGATTCCTAGTGTGAATTTCTGATTCCTAGTGCGATTTTTGTACAACACAAGTGATTAGGGGAAGTTTCCAGTGATTGTTTTATTATGTAATTTTTTAGTTTGGCTTATTGCTAAATAGGTTCTTAGTGATTCCTGGTAAATGCAAATTATGATTTTGTTGCACATATATTTTTTTTTGGTCAATGAATATAAATCCATTTTTCACAATAATTCCAGTTGTTCGGGTATGTGATTTAGGTTTAACATCTTACTAAATGAATATAGTTATTTAATGCATTCTTCTTGACAATGAATATTACATCCCTATATTGTCTTTGACAACCAAAATTGATATACTCTTGGCTGAACTTGCTCAGTTTGTTTTCTCTGGAGTTTATTGGTTTCATTGTGAGTCTACAATAGTGTCAACGTGTTAAAAATATACATTCTACTATACTGATTTGTTCCTATTCTGCCAATGTCTGTGCTTTGACAACCTGAATTGATGGACTTTTTGTTGAACTTGCTTAGTTTCTTTCCCCTGCTGTTTCGTGGTTTAACTATTAGCTTGCAAGAGTGTGAACATGTTAAAAATATGCATTTTAGTTACTGACTTATTCAGAATCTATTGAAATAATGCTTGTTCTTTGACAACCTGAATTGACAAAGTTGTACTTGTTTTTCCTTGCCGCTAGAAAGTAATTTTATACAGTTGGGAAATGACAGCCTGCAATATTCCAGCTGCACCTAAGTGTTATCTATTTTAAAGAGTGTACAATTTCATATAAAGTAGTTTAAAGAAAATGTAAGTTTGAAAATGCATAAATGGAATACTATAGAGCTCTATTATACAATTGAAGATGTATTTTTAAAACTGGAAGTGTCCAATGTTTTCTTGAAACAGTAAGAGAAGTATAGAATAGAAACTTCATTTTTAAACCTCTGCTATTGGTGCTTTCATGTTTGGAACTCAAATTTTAAACATTTTATGGCTAACATTCTCCATGCTTGCACTTCCGTTGCTTGTTGTAACACAGTCAGTCGTCACTTGTAAAACCAAATTAATGTGGCTACCTGCTGTTGTAGGTTTCATATGCATGAGGTCCTGCTGTGTGGAACATATTTGAAGCTGCACCAAACAATAGTAAATGTAAGTTTTATTTAATAGAAGAACATGTTTAGAAGTTAATCTAGTCACTTATATTTACCATGGAATTTATGGTAATTGAATGCTCAGTAGCTGCAAACAGGGGATGCTCAGCAATCTGCTGCGAAGGTTGCCACCTGGCTGTAAAGATTTCTTCTGTTTCTGATTTTTTTTTGTATATATCTGTCTCTGTGGAAGGTGAAATGAAGAATTTCTCATTGCTTGGTTTGTATTTAAACAATGATGTGGGGTAGTGGAGTAGTGGGATAAATGGATATGTGGAATATCGATTTTCCAGTTAAGCCGATTTTGAATATGGAAACGTGGTTGACAGTAAAATTCTGACAAATTTGAAGTAGGTTTTAACTGCCTCAAAGTCTATCTAAGCTTGCATGTATGGTTGACACGTGTTATAAGTGTGGGTAGAAAAGGAAGAGTAGACCTGAAAGTCCAGGTGGCAGCATTCTAACAAATGAACGAAAAAAAATGGAAGTAGGGGGGGACTATATTGCCATCCTTCCTGCTTTAATGTCTATTAATAGATAATAGATTAATAGATGTTGGTGACTTCTGTTTGTTTTTTTCTTTCATATGCAAATTCATCTTAGTTGTTTGATATTGATGGGAAATTTTCCTCTAAACAAGTTCTGTTCTGTTTTCCAGGTCTAGAATATGCGTTAAGAACCTGCCCAAACATGTGGCTGAGGATTGCCTACGAGAGGTTTTCTCGCAGAAAGGGGAAATAACTGATGCCAAACTCATGCGTACCAGGTGTGTTTTCCATTTTCTTCGTTTCTTAATTTTTGAATTTGGATGGGAGGCTTGTGCTGTTTGTCCAATTTTTCATCTTTTCCCCTTGTTTTGGTTCTTAGTGATGGCAAAATTAGGCAGTTTGCTTTCATTGGCTTTCGAGCTGAGCGCGAAGCGGTGGAGGTTATAAAACACTTCAACAAGTCTTATCTTGATACTTGTAGAATCGCTTGTGAGGTTTGTTAGGTTCTTCTTCCTGTTTTTATCCCCTTCTTTTTAAGCGTGTTAAAGGATTAGCTACTTAGGCAGGTCATGTACTTTGTACTGTCTGGCAATAAGCTTGCATCGACAACTTATGAAAGTATAATTGACAGTGCAAAAATTATAGTGGCAGTTCATAATAATTTGCCCAGTTAGCTAATGTTGGTAGAACAGACATCCCAAATGGGAAGAAATGATGCTTGTGCCTTTAGCAGTATGGGAGTTGGCCCTTTCAAGTGTTAGGAAATTTTTTTTATCCTTGCCTTCCTTTTCTGGATTGTCATCATAATGTATGAACACAAATTCCTTCTGTTGGTATAATTTTAGACTGAACATGCCTAACTCCAATCTTTCAGATTGCTCATAAAGTTGGGGATCCAGATATTCCTCGTCCTTGGAGTCGCCATTCTTTGAAGAAACAAGAGAAAGTAACTGAACATGGGCAGAGAAATGCTGATGATAAAATTTCAAGCCATGTTGTCACTACAGGAGGGAAAAAAGGTCTTCAAGACAGCAACAACAATGACCCTGAGTTTCAAGAATTTCTTCAAATCATGCAGCAGAGGGCTAAATCAAAGATGTGGGAAAATGACATGGTAATTGATTCTTCAGCCAAACCGAACAGCAAATCTCTGAAACGGGAATCTGTGACTAATGAAGAAAATGAGAAGCAAACTTCAGGTTGTGTTGAGTTAAATAATGCTAAACCAATGGATGATGGGGTGGAGAAGGTAGAGAATCATGCCCAAGATGAAGTCATTTCAGACATGGACTACTTTAAGAGTAGAGTGAAGAAAGACTGGTCAGATTCGGAAAGTGATGGTGTTGCTGGGAATGATAGTACAGAAAATGAAAGTGATGTTAATTCGCCTGAAGGGGATCTTAACAAACAAGGTGCTCAAATAAATCAAGAAGAGCAGGATGATGATCTCTCCAGAGATGAGCAGGCGCAGGTGGAAGGTTCCTTTGAAGACACTGGTGGTGAAGCCCTTGATGCCAATGATCCATCACATTCAAATGAGAACAACAATGAAGTGCTTGAGACTGGTCGCCTTTTTGTCCGGAACTTGCCATATACTGCAAAGTACCTGGTCTACTTTTGTAGTTTCTTTCCTCTTGTTTTTCCTGGATGGATTTATTTAATTTTATTTCCATGCTTTCATCTGTTTCTTCCATTTAACAGTGAAGATGAGGTGGAGGAGCATTTCCGAGTATTTGGTGAAGTCGCACAGGTGCACATTGCTTGTGATAAAGATACAAAACGGTCAAAAGGAATCGCGTACATTCTTTACTCAGTACCTGAATCTGCAGTAAGGTACTTTCCTAGTCTATTTCTATGTAGCAATTATATGTGTTTGGAGCTGCAACAACTAAGTGGTGAGAAATGAAGGTCCCATTGCACCTTGTAAATATTAGATAAAAACAACACACTTCCAAGGGCAACTTTTAGGTGCTATTGTTCTTCAATTAGAGCTTGTGTTAATGGACAATATAGAACTTGTCATTTAATTTTTTTTGTTCTTCCTACTTTGATGTGTGTGTGTGTGCCTTTGTGTGTGAAAGCTCTACAACCAAACGCGGGAGGAAGCTCTTATGATTTTAACTATGCTTCATTCCATTGGTTTTGCAACTTTTCTTGTTATTTATGCATAATACCATCAAAAATTTCAGAAAAATTAAACTCTCTCTCTCTCTCTCTCTCTCTCTCTCTCTATCTACCCAGAATCTCTACCCTTTTATTTGTTTCTTTTTCTTTTCCTTTTGTCATTGTAATTTCCTACCATTCTTATTGTTAGCTAATGTTGTTCTTGTGTTGCTTTGTGTATTCAAACAATAAAGTGTAAGAGGTGCTGCCATTCATATGGGTGGGTGTATAAACTTTTTTCTTACAAAAAAAAAAAACAGTGAAGTGTAAAGAGTTTTTTTCTGCCCAATTATAGCCAATCCCTAGCTCGGATAAAAGAAAAGGGTCAATTGCCTGTGTCTTGTCATATCTGTTTGCATGATACCTGTGGAAGGCAATATATGTGAGGAGAAAATGAGACAAGGGTAAACCTGAACTCACTTGTGTAGATAGTGTAAAAAGATTTTCTGCTTTTACAGCTCATGAAAGATCTTGCTTCTAATTTAACAGGATGGAGAGACAGCAGTCATGACTTTATGTAGCTCATCTTGATTGTTTTGGATTAAGGCCAGTTGATTGACTGTGTAATTGAATAATTTACAATTGCTTTGTCCTGTGGGTGGGAAAATTATGGTATAAATCTGCCATATTGTTGGGCATTGCATCATCATCATCATCATCATCATCATCATCCTAGACATTGATTGCAACCATGTTGGTGTCAGTTGCCTGAAATTCATAATGTCAATTAAATGTTAAAAAGTCAGCAATGCTAGAAATCTGTGTGAAATAAAAGTGGTATTTTATTTCACAATGCACATCCTATCACATCCTCTTTTTCTGAATTCAGCTTTCAAAATTTGAATAATCGTTTCCTGCTCTGAAACATGGAGCTATGAGCTTGTTCTGAATTTTGACAACTAATCTTTAAGGCACTAGAAGAACTGGACAGCTCAATCTTCCAGGGCAGGTTGTTGCATGTTTTGCCTGCAAAACTTAAACATCCTCTGGAGAAACACAAGTGAGTAACCAAATCCTTATAATTGTACATGATTGTGACATTGGACACACCATCCCAATTTTTCCTCTCTCTCTCACGTGCGCTCCCTCACTCCCTCCCTCCCTCCCTCCCTCCCCCCCTCTCTCTCTCTTTTGGCGATGAATTTAATATAGCTTAATCCTATAGGAGCAATAAATGTTTGGAAGGTCAAAGAACGTTCAAGCAGAAAAGGGAGGAACAAAGGAAGGCAGCTGAAGCTAGTGGGGATGCAAAGGCTTGGAATAGTCTGTTCATGCGTGCTGATACAGTAGGTGATAGTGATTATTGTTATTGTGGTAAACTTCACTAAACTATAAGATTAATCCAAGAGCTTAGCTGTTACCATAATTTAACAGGATGGCAAATCAATATGAAGCAAATATACCTTTCTGCTGCACCACTCTGATTATTTTTTCTTTCTTGAAAGCAAGCATAATATTGAAATGACAACAGGCACTTTTATTACATCATCTTTCAAAAAGAATAATTAAGAAAACTGAAGTTTTCTTGTTCACGACCGACATTTCACTGCACATCTTAGTTCAAAATTTGTCTTATGACTTTAGAAAACTTAACTTGCCCCTGGTTGTTTTTATACATACGCTTGTTGCATCTGCAATAGAAGTTTATTGGAAGGATTAAGATTAAAACAGAGTAAGCTTCAAGGTATCAAATATATAATATGACACAGACCAATGGCAATGGTCATATGTATGTACTTTTTCATTTTACTTTGCTTGAGTTCTATATATCTTATAGAGTATCTTACCTAGAGGGCTGTTTGCATTAGTTTATCATGATGTCTTGCTCGTGCTCTATACATCACTAATACTGGTTCCTGTTTTTTTAATATTAACAAAAAAATCTTTCACATCAGTTACAATACTGGTTATGTATTTATGGTAGTTTCTTCTCATCTCTTCAGTTGGGCTTTACTGAAGATTTATGTGTTGAATTTCATAAATATTTTGATAGCTGCCTCAATTTTTATCTCTTTGGATGTTAATAGGTTGTTGAGTGCCTTGCAAGGAAATATGGTGTAAGTAAGAGTGATTTACTTGACCGACAAGCTGATGATCTTGCTGTACGTATTGCATTGGGTGAAACCCAAGTAGTTGCTGAGACCAAAAAGGCCCTTGATAATGCTGGCGTAAATGTTTCTGTGATGGAGGAATTTGCTGCTGGAAGAGCAGGTGGCATGAAAAGAAGCAACCATGTCCTTTTGGTCAAGAATTTCCCTTACGGATCATCTGAAGCTGAGCTGGCTAAGATGTTTGGGAAATTTGGGAGTCTGGACAAAATCATTCTCCCTCCAACAAGAACATTTGCCTTGGTATAAATATTCTTGCAGTCTATTTCTACTAAAAATTTCACTTTATGCATTTAGGCCTGTGTTTGATACATGCACAATTGATTTTATGAAACTGGTTGGATTAACTTTATTTAGAACATATGATGGTTTGCTTCCACAAAATATATATATATATATATATATACATTCACAAAAATTGGTATGCATGGCAAACTTTCTTAAAAAAGTACACAGGGTTTGGGGATGTTCGGACTGTACCTAACACTGACTTGCATATTCTATGTAGCTTTAATATGTCTTCAAATATCCGAACAAAAGGAACTTTCTTTCTTTTCTGGAATGTAACTAGTCTGATACTTCACATAGGCAAATTGACCTTGTTTATTTGTTTTGTGTATTTTTCAGATAAGTTTGTCACACTAGCTTCTGTTAGATTGTTCCAACATGAATCAAATTATGTCCTTTTTCTTTATTCCACTTGATGCTTCAGGTTGTTTTTCTATAACCAGCTGAAGCTCGTACAGCCTTTAAAGGTTTAGCATACAAATGATACAAGTAAGTTGACCTTTTCTTAGCATTAGACGTTATAAAAGAATTTCAAGTGCGTCTGTAAATAATCACTCCTCGTGGGCATTGTGTCTAGTGTTGAGATTAGATCATTTGTGTATTGCATGCTAA
Source organism: Aquilaria sinensis (assembly GCA_005392925.1). Lineage (NCBI taxonomy): Eukaryota > Viridiplantae > Streptophyta > Magnoliopsida > Malvales > Thymelaeaceae > Aquilaria > Aquilaria sinensis. The sequence continues at coordinate 216,781 of SMDT01002881.1, read as the reverse complement.
TTCAAGTGGGTTACTGGGTTTTCCCCAGGGGTTTCGAGATTAAATCATTTGTGTATTGAATAGTTCTCAAATTCTAGCATTGATATTAGATGATACTATATGATATTGCCATGCCTATGCCCTATTAAAAACCTTAAATTCTTTGAGGAACTAATGTTTTGTTTTCTCTTATGTTGATATAGGGATGTTCCACTATATCTGGAGTGGCCTCCTGAGAATATATTGAGCCAAAATTCTTCGGAAAATAATAGTAAGAGCGGCTCAATTGTCGGTGAAAAAGAAGCCAAGAGGGCACTTTTGGAACAGCATGTTGAAGGAGTTTCAGACGTTGATCTTGATCCTGATAGAATTGAGGTTTGGCATTTCAAAGGATTTATTTCTGTCAACTTCGCCTGAATGCTTTTCTTCTGGTTCTGGTGGATTTACTATATTCTCAGTTCTTGAGGTCATTGAGCTTCCCCTAATGGAGCACTTAAGCAGGAGATGAAACTATAGTTTTTTTGGTTTAGAGCGAACTGATGGTGCACATGGGCATTACTCTTTTTAGATGCGGCATTTTCTATTTTCTAGGTCTTTGCTGCATGCAATTGGGGGTGCTCTCTTGCATCCTAATACGCAGACTGTTCCTTCTGTTAGTTGGCTGCTTATTTCTTGCACTATGGAAAAGAATGAGTCTCCCTGATTCTTTGTTTCTTTCACCATCCCCTCTTTGATTTCACACCTAAAGATGTTAAGAGAACATATTTTAGGCGTAGGTTTAGGAAATTCCTGCCCTTCATCACTCTTTTTCTTTCTTTCTTTTTTTTTTTTCATGTCATTTGTTATCTTTGCTGTGGGTGCATCCATTATGCAACTTCTGTGAATTCCAAAGGATTCTATACGAGAAATTTTGGCATCATTACATTTGTTTCTGGGACAACTTTGATTGATGTTACCATTGTTCTATTGTTGCCAAATCACTTTGTGTCTAATTCATTGGCACCTTTCTCTGTTTTAACCCCAGACCTTTTGCTGCTGATGTCTCCCTTTCTTGTGAGCTAACTTTTTTCAAACAAAAACACACATTTGCACTTACTGGGACATGGCCCAGGCTTACATCATCACTAGACAATGAAAACTGCGACTGGAAAAACTAAATAGAAAAAAAGAAACATCAGCGTATATACTTGTCACACCTCATTGTTCTTGTCAAATAATGTACTTCTGTTTGTTCCTGTCAAATATTGTACTTCTGTTTGTTCCATTTCTCTTTTTGCTTGATGCTTTACTGGCCTTACAAGGCAACATAAAAACATGCTGTATTATGCTAGCACATTTGCTTTCATGAAGTATTGTCTTGAATCAAACTACATCTTTGCTTTCCTGCAGTCACGGTCTTTATTTGTCAAGAATCTGAATTTCACAACCTCTGATGAGAGTCTAAAAAGGCACTTCAGTCAGCAGATAAAAGAACGGAAAATTCTTAGTGTCAGGGTAACTGTCAGCTCACCAACAGTTCATATAACTAACTTCATACGCTAAATTTCTGAAAGTTGTTCAATTTATTTCAGGTGAAGAAGCATGTGAAGAATGGTAAGCAACTTTCAATGGGCTTTGGTTTTATTGAGTTCGACTCTGTGGAGACGGCAACAAATGTTTGTAGAGATTTACAGGTACTCACATTTAGATAAGTGGCCGCAGAATGTAGGTTGTTTTCTACCTGACCATTCATCATATTGCACCTTAATCCGAATTACGTTGGGATCGATCTTATGAAGTTCATAGTGTCGGTTAACTGTTTAAAGTTAATTGAACCGACAAGTTCGTGCAAAAGCAAAGTAGCAAAGTTTAACCTAGATGCCCTTCCTGACGCAACCCTCTTGCAAGGGAATCTTTTATACTTGATTATTGATAAAGAAAGAAGCCCTTGTTGAAAGGGAGAAGGACCACAATAAATTTGTGCCTTAAAGATTGAAACTTGATGACATTTGACGGTTATTTGTCTTTTAGGGAACTGTTTTGGATGGCCATGCTCACATCTTGCAACTTTGTCAAGCCAAGAAAGATGAACAAGTTGCAAAAGATGGTGGGAAAAACAAAAATTCAACTAAGTTACTAGTCAGAAATGTAGCTTTTGAGGCAACCGTCAAAGATCTAAGACAGCTATTCAGTCCATTTGGGCAGGTAAGAATTTTCTGTTGTAAATCTGAGAGCACTAGAGATGTGGATTACTTATAAAAATAGTCATCAGACTTGGTTGATTGATTGATTTATAGTGCCATCCTTACAAGCTGCTTAAGTCGCCTTGAGCGATATTATCTCCAACTAATCTTGTTAAAGCTTCCTCTGTTGGAAAACGATGACAGGCACCGAAACAAACAATTTCTTGGAAGCCTTGTTCACTTCTTGATGTGGATTATCTACTATCTACAATCATTATAATTGAAATTGGTGGGATCATGTGCTTCATTGGAAGAACTGATTTTTGTTTTTCTTAATTTTGATTCTGTTTGTTAGATTAAGAGCTTAAGATTACCAAAGAAGTTCGGGAACCATCGAGGTTTTGCTTTCGTGGAGTTTGTTACGAAGCAAGAGGCACAAAACGAGCTAAAAGCACTTTCAAACCACATCTTTACGGTCGGCATCTGGTGAGTTCTCCCTGAAAAACCCTAGTCATCTTACTTACAAAATATAAGCACCGCTGTAATGGAGGCATGTTTCAGGTTCTGGAGAGAGTAAAGGAAGGTGAGACATTAGAGGAGTTGCGAGCTCGAACAGCTTCTCAGTTTACTAATGAAGAAAGCGGGTTTCAGAATCTTGGCAAGTTATCCAGGAAGAGGAAGCACATGGCCATTTTGGACAACCGCGATATGAAGTTCGAAAATTTTGGTTCTAAGTCAGAACTTCACCCATGTATGTGTAATCCTCACAGGTTTTCCCAGTTGAAAGTTTTAAGAGTGTGTTTTACGTCTGGTTAGGTCAGCGGTAAGTGTAAATGCGTGGAGAGATTTTGAAAAATGTCATATTATTTTTGTATGGAAATTGCTAGTTGAGAATGTAATTCCGCTAAGCAAAAATATGAGGGGAGTTGGGGTTTTTGTCACTGGGGAAGAATTCTAACAAAAGAACTTCTAATTCTTTTCTGATTAAAAGTATTGCAATAATTTCATGTTTAGTGATTCTTTATTTAGAATCATTATTATTTAAAAGTTAATATTTTATCTAATTAATTATCCCTTGAATAAAGTTGTTTTAGAAAGTAGTAATTATTTTTCATGAATTCTTTTGCACTCAAGAAAAAGAAAGAAAATAGAAAGTATATGTTTATCTCAAAAAACATTATAAAAATTTTCGGTTTCGTAAAGTGTAAAGTTTCAGTTGATATATAGGTTGATTGAATAATTACTATATAACAAAATAATCACTAATAACTGTTCTTCTTTTAAATTTATTACCTAACACAAATTAGAAGGAAAGTTATTTTCAAAGAGAAGGAAATTTTTTTTTCAGTCATTGTTTAATCTGGTCATTCAGAATTTAGAAAAACAGTTACCGTAATGTTTCCCTTCCAGGCAAGGGTCTCTAGTTTCCCTTCCAGGCAAGGGTCTCTAGAGATGACAATTGGGTAGATTGGGTTAGGTTTGGGTCAAGTCATTTAGATTCAAGTTTAATTGGGTTACCATGAATTCGAGTCTAGGTTGGGTTATTTGGGCTCAGGTTGAGTATATTTCGTGTTCGGGTTAGGTTAGGTCGGGTTTATTTGGGTTTGGATCCAATCAGGTCGGGTTATCGGGTTTTAGACCATATTCAACTTGATTGTCAGGTTTACTCGTTTCACTGATGTATAAGCCAAAATCGCTAAATTGATTCAATTTTTTGTTTAATTTTAATTAAAATTTAATTTAACTAGACATAAAAATAATATAAAATTTATGAAGATATATTAATATATAATTTATTTAATAAAATACTCCCTCTATGTCAAGTTCTTTGTAATATTTACTATTCAACAATTAATCTATAATTTTTTTATTTTCAATATTTTAATATATAAATGAAAAAAATTATATTAAATAATAAATAAAGACCTATAATTTTTAAATATATACTTTTTAAATTTTTTTCTAACAAATAATCTCCCTCTGTTCCATTTTATTTGCTCCATTTAACTTTTCTGATTAGTTTGACATGAATTTATTTATATTATTATTTATTAAAAAATTAAAAAAAATATATTTAAAAATCGTAGATCTTGATTTATTATTCATGTATAAAATTGTTTATTTATATATTAAAATGCTGAAAACAAAAAATTATATATTAATTGTTAAAATACGAATGGTGCAAATAATTTGAGATATAAGGAGTAATATAAATAAATTCAATTTAAACTATTCAAAAAAGTTAAATATTTCAAAAGGTGTGAGGCAGAAGGGGTACTATAATTTCTAAAACCTAATTATTTTTATCTCTCTATTATCGTTTCACTAATCGTTTTCCATAGTTCTTACTCACCCACTTTACAACACAGAACAGATTAGTAAAGTTGAAGAAACTTATTCACATATATTAAATTATAATTTTTCTAAAGTATTTGTTGGCCATATATTTTATATTAATTCAAGTCAAGATCGGGTCTTGTTGGGTTTAGTCATCGGGTAAATTCAGGTTCAGGTTCAAGTCAGGTTGGGTACAGTCGGGTTTAGGTTGTTGACTTTTCTGGTTAAATTGGGTCATGTAAGGCTTGGGTTTGGGTGGATTGGGTCAGGTCTTCAGGTCGGGTCAAATTTTGCTATATCTGAGAGTCTCAGGTTATGGAATATTCCTTTTCCCTTGTACTCTTCAGAGTTAACTCCTCTTTTGTGTACCATTAAAGCTACGTCTTGCAACTTAGCAAAAATATTGTGCTCCATGAAAGATAGATGGTCTTAATGGTCTAGCGCCCATTTGCAAATAATCATATAATCCACCTAAAAATTGCCCTATAAGGAAGTTATCTAATCTTGTTCTTAGACCAGCTTATCCTCTACTCCTTTCTTCAATTCCTCAAATCTTGTTCCCTGGCTATGGCAGCTCTAAGATCGTGTTCTGATGCCAATTGTTACACGCCATGAAAAGACATGAGAAAGACTCACATGTAAAGACATGCACAAAGACATGCACAAAGTTGCTTTAGCTCAAGGACGTTCAACAATGGCGTCCAAGAGTTCCCAGAAGAGTTTTCAAAGGAGAACAAGAGAAAAGAGAGAGAAAACCTTGTAAACTATTCATCAATGCCTAATCAATCTGTTACAAGGTATTTAAGCTAGTTCCAAGCACGAAGAGATGAGAAGGAAGCTCTAACAACACCTCTAACAAATAACTAACATCCAATTCGTTTTAACTTAAGTTAATTTACTACAAAATGATTATTTTTATTATTATAGTTTTTTACCCAAAACTAATTTTAATTAAAAACTAATATTATGTAGTTGTAATCCATTGAAAATACATTTTTTGTAATCTTACTAAATTTTTTAATCATTTTTTTAGTTTAAAAGCCTTAAAACAATCATAAAAATTTAATAACATTATAAAAATTTACTTTCAAATGGATTATTATATCTACATAACATTGAGTTTCAAATAAAATTGACTTTAGATAAAAAATATATAAAAGTAAAAATATGTCAGTTGAATTAACTTAAAATGAATAAATTTCCTGCCAAAGCAAAATGACGATATATTGGATTAAAATGACAATGTTTTTTGCAACACCTTCAATGCGTAATTTGTCCATAAACTATTGTCAATGACATATCTGCTTCAACAAATACTTCAGTGGGTAAATTTTTTCCTTGGCCTATGATAGGTGATATATTTGCTTAGTTTGCCATTTTTGTATATAGTTATTATTTCTATGAATGTATATAATTTTCTTCGATAATTATTGATGTATATAATTTGAAACTCTATACTTAAAAACATAAAAATTATTTCTAAAAATATTTTCTTATAAAAGGTAATTATTTTTTAATCAATTTTTTAGACTCACTAAGGAAACATTAGTAACTTCCACAAATAAAAATACTCCCTTAGACGCTTTGTTTGCACAATTTCATTTTAGTATGCATAAGGAAAGTGTAAATTTCCATCTATTTTCCACTTTTGCCCTTGGCACACATTTTGTGTTTCCCAAGTACAATTACTGCTTTTAGAATTTGTTCAATGGTTTGGGTTAATTTCTTTTGTTGATGAAGCAACAAAATAGTCACAAATTGGAGCCAGAAAAAGTAGTCACTACTGAGGTAGAAGAAGCTAGCTTGCTCCCAAAAGGAACATATTTCTCTTCATCAAATTCTGTAAAAAATTTTGGTATATATCATTTTTATTATTTTCATTTTTACCTATTTTTGCCTAGAAACAAAATTATTTGAAAGTTAATATTTTCTTTAAGAAAATAACTATTTTTTTTATGATTTTCGTGTAGTCAACATAAAAAAAAAAAGAATAGCAAAAGTTAGTTACCTGATTTTTATTAATAAAATCATTTGGATAATACTCTATTCGTCTCATATTCTTTATGTCAATTTTTATTTTAGAATGTTCCGAATTCTTTGTTGGTTAGAGAACAACAAGCCTATACATTTTAGAATGTTTCAAATTCTTTGTTAAAAATATTTTTTAAAAATAAAACTAATTTTTAGAATGTGGTGTACCAAATCATGATATCTGTCATATATTTTTTTAGAATGTTCCAAATTCTTTCATTCCATAAAATCAATTGAATAACACTCTATCCATCTCATATTTTTTATCAATAAAATTACTTGAATAATAAAAATGATAGTATACCAAAAAATTTATTGTCATATCTCTGAACTTCATTTCTAATGTGGTGTACCAAATATGGTAGGTTTTTGTACCAATTTGGTGAAATCAGCAAATTTGCTTGTTTCAGCTAGTTGCCAGCAAATTATATTAGAGACGAGGAGAATGTCGCCGGCAACTCCTTTGTCAATAGTGGGAAACTCATCATTGGTGCTTGGCCACAAGAACAAGACAAGAGTTGACTTCAAGGAACAAAAATCAGAGGAATTGGCTGTGTTGGAAATAGAGATCATAAGATAAAATTTATGACAATCTGCTTTACCTGACGGCTATTTTTTAATTTTTACACTAAATAAATTGGCTTAACTCAAAAAAAAAAAAATTGCTCCATCTTTTACCCTCAATTCACTTGAGTCCCAACATTGTCATTCTGCTAACTAGGTCACTGAAATTCTTTGTTATTTTCATTAATTATTTCCATCTTTTCTATAATTATTTGTTGTTATAATTTCTTACATATCTTAATCTTATTTTTCACATCTATGCATAAATATGAAAGATGAATGATACGTACCCTTTTAACATATTCCGTACCAAAACATCATATCGAAGCACACTACCCATTCGTACCATGTACTATAGAAATTAATGTATTATGTAACCATCTCCATATCATAGACCCTACTGTACCCCATATCAGCCAGTAACTATCGATTTAATTCCTCCCAACAATTTGTCCATTGAAAAGTTGAGAAACAAAAAGTTAAAATGTGATTTTACCATTCAAATTTAAAAGAAAAAGTGCAAGTGACCCAATCTTTTAGCATCTATTATAGATATCATGAGATTTTGATGACCCGCATGTTCTTGTGGGGATTTAATTCAATAAATTTAGCATTAAGATAAATTTTTGTTATAAGTAATTACAAATTTTTCACCTATAAATACACATTAAATAACAAAAAAATTGCTTTATTTCAATTTTGAGTTGGGTCCTCTTTACATTATGAGTTGGATTCTCTTTATATTATATTCTTATCATTAAAATAATTAGTTATGATTGAAACATAATATCTTGAAAAAAAATTTGTATGTACTTTGAATCTATACATATTTTCTTTGTTATTAAAAAAAAATTACTAAAATTTTTCATCTATTATTAATTTAAACTCTAATTTTTAATATCAATGAAAAATTTGTCTAGAAAAATTTACTTTAAATTTCAGCAATTATGAACCAAATTATTTTAGTAAACTATAGACCTTAAAGTAAATAATTGATGCGGCAAAATTCAATCTTTAATAATGAAAAAAATGACTGAAACACAAAACTACATTTAACTTATGCCAATTAATTAATGGTTTAACTATTAAATTAATAAAAATGAAAAGAAAAATAATTGACTTAAGCCAAATCAACTAGAATCATAGTCAAAAGTAGACAAATTATAATGATTAAAATTTTATTTCAGAAAACAATAATAAAGAAATATGTCAAAAATAGTTTGGACCAAGATAAAAACTGGAAAAATTTCATGTATTAAAGGCTTAATATTTGATTTAATAAAGTCAAAAAAATGATTTAACTAAAAAATAAAAAAATTATGGTGACTAATGTCTTAGTTTAAAAGATAGTATATAAAAAACAACAAAAAAAGTTTGGGGACTAAGAGAGCACATAGAAAAAAGCTAGTTCAATAGTTATTAAATTTGGGAACCAAAATGGAACACGGATGAAACTTGGGGACTAACTTCGGAAAGTGAGAAAATTTAGTTATTGAAATCGAGTTTTAACCAAACCAAAACATGGAACAGACTAAAAATGGGAAATTACAACAAATGCTCTCAAAAAGCTATTGCCTTGTGAAAAGGGGGTTAAACTTAAAAAGAGTCAATGACATCCAAGACGAGGGGAAAAAAGTACTGTTAATGTACAATGAAATTTACTATAGATGAATAGTATAAATATTGGTCTCTTGTAGAAGTAAGCGACGTATATAGAGACTTGTGTAATAATGCAAATTATTGATGGAATAATATAAAAAATGAAGATGTGTTTATATATTGTTAAAAAAGTATTAAAGATAACAGACAAACAATTGTCAATGTAGTTTCACTAACCAATTCAAATGAAACCATTAAGAGAAAGAAAAAACTTTTGGTATTTATGATGTAGGATAACATTGCACAATATATATGCATAAGTTTTTCCAGAATTTTATTCATTAATGAATCATGATAAAATGAAACTTTTTAAGAATCAATAAACTATATGTAATGTAAATTATGCACTATTTTAACTAATCAAAACTCTGAATCATATCCAATGTAAACCACTCGTGCATTATACAAATTGTGCATCTTTTTCAATAATTCAAAACTTTAAATCTGACCTATCTAACAATACATCTGAGTAAAATTATGTAAAACAAAAAGATTTTGGTATTTAATATGATTAATAAAAACATGTCTCTCATTTCCATTTAAGGCTGTCATTTTAAATTTAAATAAACCATCAAATTTTTTTTTCTAAAGTTTCCAACAGATTGCAAAAGTTGAGGACCACTATGGTAAAATTGTTATATTAAGGGACCAAAGGGGGGGGGGGGAGAGTACAAATATACTTTCAGCCTCTGTGTTATTAGTTTCTATAAGTAGCAGTTCCCACACTTTATTGTCTGCCGATCTTACCATCATTAATAAACTATCTTCACCCTATTCTATTCACTCTATCCTTCGACAGAAAGAGAAAGTAGGGGATCAGTATGGCGACATGAAATATTCAGAAACCAAAAGATAGCTTTTACCACAAAATTGGAAAAAATTAAAAGAAAGAACTGGCAGCAGTAGTACTGCTGTTGATAGAAACCCTAATTATTTAGAATATAGTATAATAATTTATCAAAACTAGCAAAAAATATTTTCCAGTAAAAGTAAAATCTTACTTTTTTAGATAGTCGGCGGGACATGGGAGCCTTCGCTTAGGCCAGTTGGACGGGAGGCCTGTATGAAGGGCTAAAACAAAAATTGTGGAAAAGGTTGGGGTGGTGGAGAGAAGGGGTTACTGTGACCGTTGGTGCACTTGTATTGCATGCAGCACCACCTAACATCCTCTCCCGGGCAGTGTTTTATTTCCAACACCGTGCACGAGGCATCGAAGTTTTTTTTTTCAACTGCACGGGGGAAACTTCAGAAAAAGACCCCAACAATAATTTTATGAGTACTGATTTCATAAACTTGGCTTATGGCATAAGCCTTCCTTCTACTATATAACTACTGTCATTTCAACCCCTACCTATTAAAAACTATAATCTGGCAAACGTGCTACGATTTCTATGAAATTATGAGCGTGCCACCGAGTCCAAAACTCGAGAAATTACAGCCTATGCCATCCGATAAATATCTGTAGCATGAAATCCGAAACTATTCAACTTCTCCGAGATGCTTTTGTTCCAGTAACCATCATCAACGGATTGTTTCCTTCAACCGCTCAACTTCATTTTTTGTTGAAACCCTAAACAAAATCTCTGTTCCAATCGCTAAACTTCTGTTGTGAAAAGCCTAGCCAATGATAAACTGATTTTTGGTGTAAATCGGAGAATCACAACGATGAAGAGACCATGGGATGTAAAAACATTTACCGAGCAATTGTAAGTACTTATCATCTTCCACACCTGTTCCTTTAACTTGTTCTGTTTTCCATTGCTGTTCATTTTTCTGCACCATAAACGTATTTAATCCCTAAAGAATGTTGATAATCAAAGCAATAAATAAGAGAGAAACTCCTGAACAAGGAAAACAAAAAAAAGAAAAGAAAATCACACTGTTTGCCAAAGACGAACTAGAAGCATCTATGAGGAGTAAAAGAATTGGAAAAAAGTTAGAAGAAATCACACATCAAAGGTATCTCTCATTTTTATTCTTTTAATGGTATCCGTATGTTCTTCTATGTTCTTTAAAGGTGAATGTGTTTGTTTTTTTGATGAGGTGCTATTTGTCTTCCTTAGATCTCGTTTTATTTATAAGTGTCTGTTTGTTCTTTTGTTCTTTTGTGTTTATTCTTTTAGAAGTGTATGTTTGTTCTTTTAGAAGATATTGTTTGTTCTTTGTTACTTATATGTTTATTCTTTTAGAAAACACTATTTGTTCTTTTGTCCCTTCGTGTTTGCTCTTTTAGAAGGGTATGTTTATTCTTTTAGAAGACATTGATTGTTCTTTTTTGTTTTCGTGTTTGTTCTTTTAGAAGGCAATGTTTATTCCTTGTTACTTAAGTGTTTGTTCTTTTGATGAGGTACTGTTTGTCTTCTTTTGTGTTGTGTTTGTTTTCTATTCTTTTAGAAAGCCTTGTTTGTTCTTTTACGTTTTCGTGCATTATTTGTTCTTTTGTGTTTTAGTGTTTATACTTACGGGCCTGTTTATTTTTTTAGAAGGCAATGCTTGTTCTTTCTTTTACAGGTTTATTTTTTTGTTATTTAAATGTTTGTTCTTATAGAAGACACTGTTTTTTTATACATGACTCTGTTTCTGTAAACTTCTTGTTCGTTTGTCTTCTGGTGTTTGTTCTTTCATAAAGATATGTTTGTTCTTTTAGAAGGACATCTTTGTTCTTTTAGAAGACAATGTTTGTTCTTTCTTTTACATGTTTATTTTTTGTTATTTAAGTGTTTGTTCTTATAGAAGACACTGTTTGTTCTTATACATGACCCTGTTTCTGTAAACTTTTTATTCTTTTATCTTCTGATATTTGTTCTTTTAGAGGGATACATTTGTTCTTTTAGAAGGGTACGTTTGTTCTTTCAGAACATACAACAACAATATATAAAACAACACCATATATAGCAAGTAAAAAAATATAAAGTAAGTACTGAAAGAACAGACACCACAATACAAAAAGAACATAGAAGTAAACATAAAAGAATGTGCACTACTTCATGAAAGAACAAATACAGGGTAACAAAAATGGATATAAAAAGAACAAACAACATTACATAAAAGAACATATAGAAATCTGTAAAAGAACAGATACATTAATAGATGAGAAATTACCAGCTGAAAAAACATCTCTACAATAAGTAGGGCACCATTTCTCCCGTAATGCAAATATATTCTCCAGGCAACTATTACCTTCTAAACCAAATGTCTCAATCATAATTGACCACCTTTCAATAAACTCCACACCAGGTCAAAGCTTTATAAAATTCTTTGTTGCTGTTCATTAACCACCCAGAATGTTTTCATGCATTTTGTGAAACATGCCATAGGCACAACCTATGCTTAGAACCAGGTAAATGTCTCTCAACAGCAAACATAATAGCATCATTTTGGTCTATCATAAAAGTTGATGGTTGAACACCTCTCATACTCTCAAAAAATTGATCAAACAACAACCCAAATGTCTCATTCTCCTAGTTAATCAAGAAGCCACAACAAAAAATAACAATCTGCCTATGATTGTTCTCTCCAGTAAAGGGGGCACATATGAGACCATATATATTTGTTCTGTATGTTGTATAAAAAATAACAATATCACCAAAGCACTGATAATCTTCATACATACTTGAATCTCTCCATATAAAATTACCCAAATGACCATCAACAAATTGATATTAATAGTAAAAATTGTCATTACAAACAAATTTTTCTTTAAAACAATCAAGCAATGACTGTGCATCAGCACTCCCAATCTGAATTGACTTTTCACAGGTAAAAAAATTGTATAAATCCCTTTTCGTAAACCCAACAGACTCAATACCTCCGTATTCTTGGTACATTATCCTGAATGCATCTATAGCTCGAATACCAATTTGCATGAACGACATCAACATATTCTTATTCATTTTATTTATATGCCTCGTAGCATGCAAAAAATGTGCCTACCGTGTCTATCACATTTTCAAGTACCACTCATATCAATTTTAAACTTTACAAATGCCCTACAATTAGAACAAAAACTAGCCCTTTCATGACTCCCATCAATCGCAAAACTATGTTTTTCACCAGCACAAGAACAACAAAACTCCCTTTCACAACAAGAACCATCTGCCTGACGACAGAGCCTAGTCTTCCTTATATCAAAATCATGACTAAGACCATGTTTCCTGTAATACTCATATGCTTTATCCTTGCTGCCAAACTCTATACCAGTCATACCAATCCTTTCAAATCCATCATCTTCAGAATAACCTACATGCAGCTCCATTATAAGAACATATACAACATACAAAAAGAACAAAGTTTAACACATAAAATAACATATACATTTTTAAAAAGAACAAACTCTGTAGTATAAACGAATAAGGCTAAACTCATAAAGGAATGTATATTGAAAAAGTGAATATTGGAAAGTAGAAGAACAAGGTCTAAAGCACAAAGGTACAAACAGTTCTGTAAAAAGGTAAAAACACTAATGAAGAAAAAAACATAGCTATTAGTCACAAAAGCTCAAAACATCAATTCTGTAAAGAGAACAGATTGTAAATCATCAAAAGAACAAGGCCAACTCATAAAAGCAAATGTGCCAGACCAAAAAACATATATATAAAGCTAATATAAAAAATAAAAAAAATAACATTGTCTAAAATAGAAAAGAACAAACAATATCTTAAAAAGAACATATACTACTATAAAATAGAACATGTACCTTCAACAGGAATACCACCTGAGATTGCCAAAGAATTGGACAATGGACCCAAATCAGATTCCTCAACAGCAGATATCAAAGACTGAACATCTACTCTACAATTTAAATCACCAGAAACTGAGACAGAAGGACCAAAACCTAACATTAAAAAAATAAATCTAATATGAAAAGACAATCCAAATATGATATATACAAATTAAACACAAATAAATATCAAGAACTCATTCGTACCTAAGTTAACAGAGCAAAGAACTTCAGACGACCGAGCAGGAGAAACATTCAGATATAGATCGATTACAACCCACAAGCAAACACCTCCTGCAACAGCAAAGAAAAACGAAAACTAAGATCGAAGTCCACATACAAAAACTATAATATTACACCCCACAAGTAAACACCTTCTTCAATAGCAAAGAAAAAAGAAAACTAAGATCGAAGTCCATACACAAAAACTATAATATGACAAAACAAGAGTTCTGAAACTAAAAACAAGAAACAAACAAAACCATATGTATTACATAAAATTTAAATAAGCGAAGAACGATTGATGCAACCCGCAAGTCTCGTGGTAAAGCTAGAGGAAGAAACAAAGCAACTAATTCTTGAGGCAAAGCTGGATCAAGAAATAACAAAAAAAAAGGTATAAATAATACCAAATTTGTAATTTTAAAGGAAAAATGTGATAATGGCACGAATGTAAATAAGCCAAGTATACTGGCGTGCGGGTTTAGGGTAGAGATAGCACATGCCTGCACGCGCCCCCATCCAGAGTAACAAGCGAGGTCATCTAATCTCAATATAAACCGGACAGGTGGCTAATGAGCTAAGTATCACGCGTCTGGTAAGTTTTGGTGTGAGACTGGTTCTACTTTAAGTGAAGATAAAAAATGGTGCATCCTGATTTGTCAGGTGTGGTCTTTGATCGTATCTAGTTTTAGATTTTAAGATCTGAAGTCGTGGTTTTGGGCACTTTTGCTTTGCAATTGCAGTTGAAAATATGACTCTCGGTTGTTGTTTTGGGGTCAAGTCGTTCAAAGCTGCGTTTCAAGGATTAACGTTGTGGTTGTGGGTAACGCTTAATGGGCTATTGCTATTGGGCTTGGGCTAATGCTTTGTCCTTTTTCCTTTTTATTTTTTTTCCACTACACCTTAACAAATGTGTCTCCATATATTTGTTAAGAGATTAATTGACTTCTAACATTAAGGTCAAAATACATGTATCTTTACCAATTAAATTTGAATCCAAGATGCATAGAACTTAGGTAGGGAAGTCTAATCATCAGGATGGATCATGGAGAAACAAGCAATCTCTATTATGGTATTTCTAGTAAGATTCAAATTTTATTCTTATTTGAGAACAAAAATGGCCTTACCACTTGGCCTAACCAGTGTTTCAAATTTTGTGTGAAACCACGAAATATCATGTACTTCATACTTGCGATATAGGGTACAAAAGTTCTCGCAATTTATCAAGTTTTTATTTAGAATACCACAGTATTTTCAAATATTGATGTTTTTTTTATGTGTTTTTTTTTTCAATTAATTGCATTGTACTACATACCACGAGTTAAAAATTTATAGTTTACCTCCACATACCACATATATAAAATGAAAAAAAAAGACAATTAATACATATATTTTAACATAAATATTGATGTTATTACATTTTCTTTAATTTAAAAAAAACTAATTGGTAGTGTATAGCTTTTTAAGAAATAAGTAAATATATAGGCGGCAGACCATACAGCATAAGGGAATGCATAGCATACCGAATTTTATAAAATAGAATAACACCAGAACCAAATTTTATGTAACACGATCATGTGGATATCAGAGTTGGAAGGCTGAACCTTTTCCTTAAGCCTTCAACCATTATTCAAATGATAAAGATGACTCATGTCTACTCGAACATTCCTTCTGCCAACATTCCACACTGTTAAAGCGTCCAACTTAAAAACCAATTGGCTATAAGTGGAGAGACCTCACCACGCCATGTAGGATTTCCCCACTTAACACGCTCTCTCACGTGTAGGCTGTTTCGACTCTATTACGTGGGTTATTTTCAACAATGGTTTCAAACATATATTAATGCCATGTTAAAGACTTCAACCTAAAACCAATTAGCTACAAGTGGAGAAGCCTCACTACTATATAATACATTAACTAACCCATTTTTCTTAGTCAAGTGGAATTTTCCCACTTAACACACACAAAACTCATGCCTTGGGAATCCAATCACTTCAATTCTTTTAGATTCGGCTATTTTAACTACCCGTCAAATACATGAGTTATTTTATTTTATTATTTTATTTTCTTGAAGGGTTGAATTCGTAATAATTGGGTCACATCTTTTATTTACGCAAATCCGTATGTATCTGCACCACAGAAAGGAAAATATCATATTATTAAATATCATATTATTAATTGGGTCACATCTTCCATTCACGTGAATTTGCAATAATTTGGTCCGATAAAGATGACTGACCCGAAAGTTTCAGCTGTATTATTGATGGGTTCGGAAAAAGCTCAGCGGGATGAAAGCTTGGCAAGTCATATTCAAGCCACACGAATGCAATCGGACGGCTCATTACTTGACTAAGTTTGGTCTATCCTGTGATGATTTTGTTCTATGATCGAGTGATATGCCAACATAACTTATAGAGATTGTTTAAGATGATTTGTTATGTTGAGGTGGAATGGAGTTATCTCTTATAAAAAAAAATAAGTATCATTAATTTGGATGATTAACAGCCTATGTATAAAAAATATCTTCTGTCCTTTGATTTGAATCATTTGCTATTTTACAAAATTTTATATCATTTCTATATTTATAAAGTTATTTCACTATACTATCTCTAAAATTATTATCTTAAAGTTTATTTTTTTTCATTTTTCTTAATTTATGTGTAAAAAATATAAATAAATAATATTTCTTCTCTTTTCAATTTTTGTGCTAAAAACATACTTTCAAATAGTATGTGATGGATAAAGTAAAAAACAATTACGCGTGCATATGTATAGGAGTGGGCATTTGACATACTTGTAATGGGCTCGCCCAACATAGCTAGATATGGGTTGAGCATTCCTAGCCCGAGACTAGCACAAGTAAACACAAGTCACTTATGCAACATATGGGACCGGGTCTATTTACCTTAAGCTTATATAAGTTTAACTACATTAGGTGAATGAGCCGCGTATTGCTATGACAATTTTTGTTCTTGGCCCAATGGTGATGAAGCAAAGTTTGGGGAACCAATAGAAGAAAGACGAATATTATAGGGACTCAAATTCCGTGAGTTTAGGAGGTAAATTGTTACTCAGTGAAGTATTACATTTTTCTGCTTTGGATATTTTCCTAAGTTTAAGGAAAGTTTAAGGACCTAAAGAGCAAAGTGCAATATCTTAGGGAGCTATTTTAGATCCACCATTTTTCTGCTTTGGATATTTTCCTAAGTTGGGTTGTCACTGTTCATCTAATGCCCAATTTTTTCAACTGTAGCTCTACAATAATTTCTAACTCATAATTTAGTGTGTGTGTAATTTTCGCCCATCTACATGAAAGGATGATCAAGGACATGAACGAAAGCCTGAAATTTCTATTTGACGCGGTGGAGGGCGTGGAGGAGATGGGACGGCTGTAGTTCAAGAACAAGACAACTATAGGGTTGGAGGATTATTTCACCTACTTGAGGTTGTGGTTTGTATCAAAAGATGAAGGAGAAAGGCGTTGAGCTTTTGACACCTGATTTGATGGAAAATTTCAAGCAGGCTTGGAGTTTACGCAAAGAAAATGCACAAAAGTGGTGAATTTCCCTATTTATCTCAGGACTGGGATGGATGAAAGTTTGAATAGGGGTATTTAAAATTTTGATCAGCTTAGTCGAGGCTAGAGGTGTTTAAAATTTTTTGAAGTAGTGACGGTTGGTTGTCGGTAGCTTATGTTTAGTTAGCAAGAGTAAACCGTTGCTATTGTTAAAAAGATCAGTTGAAATTTAAGAAATTCTCACTTCTCTTTTTTCTTTTGTAAAAAAATAACTGAGATGACCAAATTTTTCATAAAACAAAAGTTTATCCCAAATTATAATTTATATTTTTTTATAAACACATAAATTCATTAATTCATACATTTCAATCACTAAAAAAGACAAGAGTCATTATATCTGGCTATAACTTAGTAAGAGCTAACCGTCACTGGACTTGGCCAGTTAGTGATGGCTAGTCGTTATTACTCGATGACAAGTTAGTGAGGACAAACAATTATTATCTTTCGACATAAGTTACTGTTGATAGCACATGGCTAGTTAGTAAGGGGAAGTTATCACTACATCCAGCCATAACTTAGTGATGATTAGTAGTTACTAGTTAGCGATGGCTAACAGTTGCTACCTCTATCCATAATTTAGCAATAGCTAAATGTCACTAATCTACGGCCAATTAGCAACGGCTAACTTTACTGTCTCTAACAATAATTTAGTGACAATTGACCATCATTAGTTTATGATCAGTTAGTAAAGACATGCCGTTACCAAAATCTGGCCAAACTTAGCAACAACCTGATAGTTAATTGTCACCAATCTGTTAACAACTGCAAGCTTTCACTAAAGTATGACTGAACTCTTTTATTAATGATTTGCTATCGCTAGTTAATGAAAGTTTTTAATCATCGCTAAAGTACATTTTCTTAGTAGTGATAGAGTAATGAGCTCAAAAATGGTGATCAAAATTGCTATGAAGTGGACAAATTTGACCAAAAGTCAACCTTAACATGTTTTAATATGGAATGTTTTAGAAGTATGTGCATGATCGTAATCACATAATTCAATATTATAAAATGATTGACACTAAGTAGGATTGGTTAATAAGTGAAGAATGATGAAATGAAAAAAAAAATGCGTAACTGAATACTAAAAATCATGTTCTTTTATTTTGTTCAGTTGAATCAATTCATTGTTCTTTTATTCCTGATGACCATAATTTTTGTTTTATTATTATCATTATTTGTTGATTAATTTATATCCAATTTATCTTAAGTTGTTGACTCTTTATTATAAGTTCATTTGATTTCTTGATACAAAATTTTGTTCACGTATAAATTATACAGCGAATAAGTAGTCATCACTCATTTTGTTTAGCCGCCTCCCTATCTTTTACATCGTAGTTCCCAGTTAACGGCCGCCGGGCGCCGGCGTCCTATCTTCCAAACCAATCCATGACTGGCCTCCATATCCATTTTTCAAGCATACCGTTTAGTTATTAATTATCTACGCGTAATATATCTCTGTGTACAATAGCAAGCAAAGATATAGAGCGTACAAATCATGGTTCTTTTAAATATATATCCACTTAAGCTTAAGTAAAATACAAACAGAGCGGGAAGAAACATAAACCAACTAACAGTCGCAATGGAGGTGCGGACTTGTTTCTTAATTTTAATGATATCCTTCTCTTCGATTTTGTCCACCGCCTTATCATCGAAAGCGCATCAAATCAACGTTACGTGGTGGTGTGCAAAGACGCCGCACCCGGAGCCCTGCACCTACTTCATGGGCCAAGACCGCCGCCGCTTCGCACCCCATCAACTTCACCAGTTCCGGAAAATGGCGGTTCAAGTGGCCGTCGAACGAGCTCTAGCAGCGCGATCCCAAATCAATCAGTTTGGCAAGGACTGCGAGGACGGCAGCCGAAAACGTGCCTGGTCCAACTGCCTCGAGCTCTATGACAACGCAATCCTCCAGCTGAACCGCACCCTCCGCGTCCTCTCGCAGCCGACGCAAACCGCCTGGAGGTTCGCCGACTTCGACTGCCAGACATGGCTGAGCTCCGCCTTGACCAATATCCAGACCTGCCAATCCGGATCCATGGACTTGAACGTATCGGATTATTTCATGCCCATTTTGTCTAACAACCTAACACAACTCGTGAGCAATAGCCTCGCGATCAATTCCCACTTCTTGCATCAAACGAGATTGCATGATCACACTACGACTGAATATGGCACCGGAAATCACTCTGTGCATTGGCTCTCAAGACACGACCGGCGGTTGCTGTCGCCGTCGGCCTCACCCAAGTCTATGGCGAATGCTGTGGTGGCGCAGGACGGTTCCGGGAACTTCAGGACGGTGCAGGCGGCGATCGATTCGGCGTCAAGGCGGAAGGGGAATGCTAGGTTCATCATTTATGTGAAGAAAGGGGTGTACGCTGAGAATATTGAGGTGGCTCCTAATAACAATAACGTTATGCTGGTTGGCGATGGCATGACATCTACCATAATTACCGGCAGCCGAAGTGTTCAAGGAGGGTACACTACTTACAATTCTGCTACAGCAGGTAATAATGATTTTTCATGCCGCTAAAAATTTAACCTTGCTAAGTAACAATTAACAACTTTGATGCACCCTTTTTTTTTTTTTTTTTTTTTTTTTCTGATGAAGATTTCCTTCTGAACACTAGGCATCGACGGCCAAGGCTTTATAGCCCGGGACATCACTTTCAGAAACACTGCTGGCCCGGCCAAAGGACAGGCGGTGGCTCTCCGGTCGGCTTCTGACCTCTCCATCTTCTACCGTTGTGCCATCCAGGGTTACCAAGACACCTTATTTGTTCACTCTCAGCGCCAGTTCTACCGTGAATGCTATGTCTACGGAACGGTCGATTTCATCTTTGGAAACGCTGCCGTGGTTTTCCAGAACTGCTTCATCTATGTCCGACGACCACTCCGAGGTCAAGCAAACATCGTCACCGCCCAAGGCCGCAGTGACCCTTTCCAGAACACCGGCATCGTCATCCAGAATTCTAGGATTCTGGCGGCGAATGACCTCCAGCCGGTGGTCCCGGCTTTCAGCACCTACCTCGGCCGGCCATGGCAGCAGTATTCACGAACCGTGATTCTCAATTCATTCATGGATAACTTAATTAGCCCACAAGGTTGGTCGCCGTGGGGAAACTCAAACTTTGCTCTTAATACGTTGTATTATGGTGAGTACAAGAACTATGGGCCTGGTTCCAATCAGCGATGGAGGGTAAAATGGGACGGTTTTCACTCCATCAGTAGCCCAGTCGTCGCAGCAAGATTCACGGTTAATAGCCTCCTCACCGGCGGGTCTTGGCTGCCGGCGACTGGCGTCCCTTTCAATCTTGGATTGTGACAATATTGACTATAAATGTATATAAAGAGGGAGTGCTATTATTCTTTTAGAAAATTTTATGCATATGTTCTATTTGCCAACTTCTTTTTGATTTGTTAATATGATTTATTCAAGATTGATCTGTAAAATGGACACTAACAAACCTTGGCTAGAATGAACAATTTCGGTGTACCATAATAAAAAACATGAAATTATGACTTGCTACTACCCCTTCAATTCAATAGGACCTTTGCATAATAAAACTATAAAATGGATACATTTATGTTATGTTATCCGTTTGGCGTGAAAATTAACACTATTTTAATCACATGATGTTTGAAATATTGGTTTGGCATGCATACCAAGGCAAGCTACTGTTTGCCTCTTCTTTCCATCTTTGCCCTTCTTCTCTTCCTCTATTTGTTCACCTATTTTGCCCTTCATCTTCGGCAGGCCCATGTACGTCTCAGCCTTCTTTTTCACCCTGGCTTTGACCTTCCATATCTACCCTGCCTTCAACCTTATGTTGCTGCCTAGCCAGGCTTCCATCTCCACTCCTATCTTCAACTTTTTGTCACTGACTATTCGCCTCATCTTCGTCACTCTGATCTGTCGATATGGTCAAATCAAGCACCAAATAACGTTGATCTGCTTCTTTCGTCTATTCACGTCGTTCTTTGTCACATCGATCTTATCACATCAATCTCGTCCGTCTCGTCGATCTCGACCGTCATGTCAATCTCCGCCACTTCACATCGATCTTCGTCCATTTGTCATCTCCATTTTCGGCCACTTCCCTCCTTGTCTTCGTCTTTGGTCACCTTCGCCCCAATCTTGACCTCGCCAGACCTCCATTCCTTGACTCATAGCCTCCGTACCCTGATTGCATGCATGCGACGGAGGTCACTACCTCACCATTCTAGGCTAAAATCACAGCCAGATAAAAGGAAGATTGAGAGTATAGATGAAATGAAGAGAAAGAGTGTGGGTTAAAGTAGGGGTATAATAGAAAGTTTACTAAATAAGGAAATGTTTCAAAAAATTTGGGACGTCTTAAAAAAGAAAATGTTGCAAAAAATATGGGACAGAAGGAGTATTTGTTAGATATAGATAGGCATGGTGTTGCATTTACCTAATCCAACCTAGGCCTTAGTTAGAAAGGGCCCAACTTGCCCTCCAACTGAGCTGAATATACATGGGCCTAGGAATGAAGGCTATAAACCGAAGGCAAATGGCTGACTGAGCCCAACCGAAGTCCAAGCTTGGGTTATACCTAGCTTGAGATTAGGTGGGCCTGCCTTGGGCCTTATGTCCCACAGCGCAGATCTGAGAGAGCCAAGCCTAGTTACGATATCAACCTCCTAATCCTATAACTTTTCGAGCATTCAAAGAATAGGTCAATTCATGTATAAGACTTGAGCCCTTCTTTTATTTTACTTTGTTTAACTTTATTCTAACCGAATATGGTTCCCCTTACTTCATTTTTTAATTAAAAGCGTCATTACTTTTCTGATAACTCTAAACAACTAGCGAGCTAGCTAGTTGTGACTTGTTAGAGTTTCATTTCGGCAAACAAAAACCAAGAAAGAAAAGGGCTCGCATTTTGGTTCTTCAAAATTGAAGAAAAGTAAACCCCAAAACCAAAACTTAGCCGGCGACTAAAACATATACGAACTGGTAATTAAGTAACTAGTGCTAATTGTGCTTAGAGGCGAAGTTATGGACAAGATCCAAGGCATTGGCAGTGAACTGAGCCACGAAAGCCATACGAGCCATAACGGAGTCCTTAACTTTTCCCTCCAGGCCCTGCTCTACGAACCCTTGCACGCAAGTGTCCCCGTCCGTCAGCGCCGCGCTCACATCTGAGTTCACTTCAGCCATGCGCACCTTAAATTTCCAGCCCTTCCCGGGACGATTGAGCACCTTCACCGACTCGGTCAGCTCGTCCACCGCCATCACCATCAACTCGATGCAATCTCTGATGGCCATGTGCTCCCCACGCCTGAGCCCCCTAAACTTGGCCAACGTGGACACGAACGACCTGGTCGATTTGGTTTGGTCTAGGCTCAAGGCCAAGGCCGCTTCAACTAGCCGCCTCTGGCTGTGCTGGATGTGTGTGGCATAGAAGGAGAGCGTGTGGACACACAGGGCTGGGTGTTGGGTTTTGCGGCAGTGCCTCTTGATGAAGTTGTTTGGGCATCCCGAGACGGATTTGGAGATCATAAAAATGAGCGAGATGACAAGTAGGAGACCAATTCTTCGGCAGCCTCTTGACATAATGTTAATTTTTTTTTCCCAGGAGATCTAGTAGTAAAGCACGTACACTATATATTTATACACTTATTTTTTAAGCTTTGGAGCTAGCTAGCTAGGGTTTAATTACCTTGGATTCTAAACTCTCAAATTTGATATTGAGAAAATCTTCAGATTCTCTACCTGTGCTGGATTTCTTTAGAGTCACGTAACAAAAAATTTGTATAGGGCTAAAGATATTGTTTGCTACTGTATATAATTTTCCAAGATTCTTTGGCTGAGGCGTAAGTGTGGTTGTGATTTGATCCGTCTCATCTTGGGCTACGTTTTTCCCAGCAGATTATGTATCTGCCTGCAACGGCCTTCTGATGAGGAGTATTATTCTTGTGAGATTTTCGCTCCGAATCCCGTTTCCGTACGTGTTCTATAGTTAGTTACGAAACGGCCTTTTGGATTATGTCCCAAAATTTGACACGTAATTAATCTCAAACTGTCGTTTTCGCCACCCATATTTTATTTTAATTGAATTTACCACTTATTAATTAGTAAAAAGGGGGTTACTTTAGAGAATAAATTAGTAGAAAATCATTAAGTTCGCAATTATTTGAATGGAAAAGACGCTACAATTAATAGAACCATGCGAAAAGAACCACCAAATATATGTATATTGATTATTTTGGTTATGTTGGCTAGCTTATTACTTGCTACATTGATCATTTATATAAAGCATACAATCAGATAAACGATCGTTTAGCAGTAAAAAAAATGATTGTTGAATGGTTGTTAATCTGGTTGCTAAGAAACTAAAGCAACCGCAGCTAAAGGTCGGTGACTAACCATTTACAAGTGACCAGTAAATGATCGAAGTGCTGGTATACGTAGCTTGATCTGTTTGGTGGCTTTGTAGTGACCGACTATTCATGGTCCCCCAAGAAGGAGATCTATGACTATGAGGTGCCGCTCTACAGCTATGTTTCGGTGCCTACCTGTCACAATGTTAAGAGAGTACTGTTATGTCATTTCCTCATTCATTTTTTTTTTACTCAGAATCATATAATGGAGAGAGATTAGGGAAGAAGAGATGACGCAAGGTCATAGGTCAAATAATCACACTGACATGACATTACAACCAATGAGTAACAATCTATCTTCTCCATGTGGAAGGTTGACATATCAGATCCCTCAAAGAGTAGGAAGGATCTGTGAGCAATTCGTCAATATAGTAATATATCGAAGTAAATTCCTAGTGCCAATTGGAATTACCCCTGTAAGTGTGATAAGCTTTGCTTTAAGGGGTGATGAGCAATAATTGCCAGACAACTTTCTTCTTGAACCGAGGTAGATTGTTTGAACTCATCCAAAGCCAAGCAGTCACAACTCAGCTAGAAGGCATATATGCACCATGGATGATCAAAAATAAAGATTTTGGATTTTAGGGAGGGGTATTAAACTTTCTTGTATCCTAATGGCATAAAGGGCTTAGAGGATTATTTGTAAGTCGAGAATAATATGATATGTAGTCTGTGGTTACAGCTAGTTGCTAGACAAGAATGCTCATCTTGGCCATGATTGATTGAGTGTGAAAAGGATCATTTATGAAGAAACAATCGTTTCTTCCCAACTATATAGTATAAAGAGTATATACAAAAAAAATGTAAACCACTCCTGTTGCCATTTCCCTTGAGATCCCAAGATCAATAATTGACATTCTTTTAACGAACGATAGCCTTGAGTCAATGAATTGACACAAAAGGCCCCCTAACCTTTATAAAGCCTACACATTCCTTGAAAATATGTAATTCGATGTTAACATCTCAAGTAAGTAGGATTAAAAAAACCACCATGCACAACAAGATTGGAAGCAATTAGAAGTGTATTCAAAATGCACTTTTACAAGAAGACTTGAATTTCTGTGAGGTCTTAAAGCCCTAAAACCTTCTTCATAGTTTGGCAGAGAATTGAGTCAACAAAGTTGTCCACAGTGTTCCTCCCTTCCCTGGGCATTGATCAGAGCATTCGACTTAGAAATAATTTCTTATTTGTAGCCATACTTTTGTGGTGTATTGTCATGAAGGATGACCTAATCATCGAATAGATAAATCAACTCCCTGAGATTCAAATGGGAAGATGGGGTTTAAAATCTTGTGGACAATAAAATTTGGCAAGAGATATTGAAGTGGGGGCACATTTCCAATCGTTTTGCATTTCATTGGAAAGGTCTGAAACTCTCAACTATAGCAATAACATCTCATTAAAATTGCTAGCTTTAATCTAGTGGGGAGCAACATCACGGATTTAATTATCTTCCTATACTTAAATGGAAGTATCATTACCAATATTCTAATGGTAATGTTGAGATAAGATGTCTCTCTCATACAATAGGCTACACCATATTGGAGATGCCTTACTAGAGGCCTTGAGAAGATCCATACTTAGCCATAAGGACTCAATAAACAAGCTAAACTATGTTTCCAGTGCAGATATGCTAGAAAGCACTAGAAAGTCTTAGCGATTAGGACTTGATTTAACAGATACGTCTTTGACACTTGATCCTCCAAGATCTTTAGGCAACATTAAGATACTTTTCTTCTTCATGTGAATACCTTTCCTACCTTGAGATGTAGACCACCAAAAATGAATATAGCTTTTAGAAATCGAGTTTGAGAGAATTATAAGAATCTTGAGAAGAGACATTACATAAACAAGGAGCGATGTCAAAGTAGATTAGATCAATGTTAGTCTACTATCATTGTTTAGCAGCTTCCACTCTCAATTTTTCAACTAAGCTTTGATTCTATATACTAGGAATTAAAATGAAGATTTTTTTGACATGACTTGGCAAAAGGGAATACCCAGTTTAGAATACAATTATTGATTTGAAAATGCAACATTAGACAAAATTGTTGTCTTAAGTCTTGGGAACATTACGACTGAACAACCATTTGGATTTACCAAAGTTTAGTTCAAGGCCTAAGTCTTGGGATCGAATATGGGATTTCTAATCATTTCTATTTAGGTGTATATTTTTTTTCAACATCATGAATTACTCAATTTGATCTACTAAGACGTTAAATCTAACTTAATTGCTAAAATTGAGTGTAACCTAATTTTAATACTGTTAGAAATTCAAGCCTCAAGGATTATGTTTATAATTTCTTAAAGTAAATCGTAGTCAATTCAAACAAAAGCAGGCTTGAACCTAAGCTTCAATGGAGTAGCCAATCAAAGGTAGTACAGTAACCGTATGGATACCTTGCACGAGCTTCTGCTTATGGTTATGGGGGGAGGCATTATACCAACATTTTAAAGATTCTTTCTTTACGATTTGAAGTCTTTTTTTCATGAAGTGACCGTTTTTCTCATTATTACAATTCTACTATGATAAGGGGTGTAATTGCCTCTGATAACCAGTGAAATTAATAATCATGATCATTCACCCTCACAAACTTGTTTGTTCAATTTCATATTCATTAGTATATTGGGGTTATAAGTTTGATGGTGACATTTAAACCAAATTGCAATTGTAAAATTCCTATCTTTTGCCTAATTATCTAGTTTTTGGTGACGATTGTTGGCAAGGGAAAGGAAAAAAAGTGTAAAATCCATTCTAAGTGCTTTTTTTGTTCCTTTGCAAGAAAATTAACTTTCTGTAGGGTTTTTGAAAAGTTTAGTTGATGATGGGTTTAATTACCTATAAATCACCACTCAGGTCAATTCTTAGTAGCAAAAAATGAAAAAAAAATTGTAGCATATGATCTAAACATTATGTTAGCTAGATGGCCCAATAAATGGCAGAATCATAGTTATGTCCGCTCTTTCAAATTTAAGTGTCAAGATAATATGATCTTTCTTTAAATAAGTCTAATTCCCATGTAAGGATTATAATTTTATAAAACAACAACTTCAACTCCTATTTTGTGAAATCTTAGTCCTCCCCTGAGTGGATGTCTAAAGGACACTTTTTAAGGCCTATTATTTCCTTTTTCTTTCCTTTTTTTTCTTTTTCTAATTAACTAAGTTATAGTAGCATGTAATAATGACCCTTTTTGTGCAATTTTTTTTTGTTTTGACAAAAGATACTTCATTCCAATTAAAAGTGAGCCAAATGGCACCTTACAATGCAACGATGGCATAAAACTCTAAGAAACAACAATAATATAAAATTGAACACAAAAATGCTACTTGTTTGTGCAATACTAAATAAAGAGGAGAGAATCGGGTTAAGCTGAACCTTCCATGTAAGCTAGAATAAATCTGAAGTATAGAGCTCACAAATAATTGAAATAAAGCCTAGGCCAGAATGACAATAACTATAAGCAATGCTAGAACTAACTAGGTATCAAAGATCTGAATAAGATTATCTATGAAAATAAAAACATAACCAATAGAACCTAAAAAAATAAAAACTGATGTTATTATAGACAATCACCTCCATATTTATTGACAAACATTGGGACACTCTACTAGGGCCGAGATTCCAATGTATTCAAGAGAAAACCTAAATCTATCGCTGTCTGCTTCCAATTGAAGATCTATCATGTAAAAGTCTCAAATCACTTTAAAACATCAGAATTTGACGAAGATTGCATCCATTATAAAATCTAATAGTTAATATAGAATAAGGTCAATGAAACAATAAAAGGAATGAAAGAAAACTCGCCAGATCCAAACGGAAGTTGGAGTCTTGCCATAAATGACAGATGATAGTAAGGGAGATGGCAAAGAATTAGGTTTAGGGAGAGAGAGATGAGTTTGTGGTCTAACTGATTCCAATTAATGATGTTATAATTTGGGTTTTGTTCAAAGTTATAAACTTTTGGTATTTGGTAGTTGATCTAGATCGAGACACATCAGATCCTGTTTTACTCCTAGTATTAAATAATACTTTATCCTAGTTTACAAATGTAAATGTTAAAAGAGAGTATGGATTTGTGAGTAAAGAAAAAAGAACCAAGTTGGACGATCGAAATTTTTTTTATAGAAGTCGTTTAGCTCCAAGTTATTTCCCATTAATTAAATTGAATATTTCCATTTGTAATTTTTTTAATCCAAAATTAATTTTATTTGAAAGCCAACACTATATAAGCATAATAATCATATGAATAACATTTTTTTATAAAGTAGTAAAGTTCTCATATTTTTATAAATTTTTAACTTACCTAACCATGAAAAATTCATTAAAAATAATTAGTTTGAAAGAAAAACCATTTTAAAGCACTTTTCTTTTTGATAGATAGGCACTTCATTCTTGCGATACTGATTGAAGGAAAGAGAATTGGATTAAATCAAGACATTTCAGATAAACCAAAACAATCATGGAAAATAGCTCATAAGTAACTGAAAAAAAAAATCAAATAAAGGACAAGATAAATGAAAAAAATAACATATGATTGTCTTAATCTATTATTTGTAAATATCTCATCATTTAAGTCTCAGCCGCTTTCCGCATCCCACTTGATCTTCTTGTAGGTACTAATTGAAAAAATATGGGTTACCCAAAACTCTCCGTTGTAAAGTGTTGGAGGTGAAAAAATTTTGTGGAGAAGAATGAATGGTGAAAGTGATTGAGGATAATCAAGTGGAATGATAATGAAAAATTAAATGATCAGACCTATATTGGAATGCAAGCCTGGCTAAATACATAGAAAACAAAAGAGAAATAACAATGAGATGAGAGGAAAGTGTGCGGCTATTTTAAAGTACTTCTCAAACTTTTGAAAGTATTGGGTTTTAAAAACCCTACAAGTTTAGCCCATAATTACTATACATAAAAAAAATTACAAACAACCAAATTAATCCGTATTTAAAACAAATTGG
Source organism: Aquilaria sinensis (assembly GCA_005392925.1). Taxonomy (NCBI): domain Eukaryota; kingdom Viridiplantae; phylum Streptophyta; class Magnoliopsida; order Malvales; family Thymelaeaceae; genus Aquilaria; species Aquilaria sinensis. The sequence goes on along the minus strand of SMDT01002881.1, from coordinate 188,159 downwards.
GCATCAATGTTTGATAATTTTTCAAAATGTGCCTCTTATTATATTAACTATTCGGTTAACTAGTATATATTTGATCTACTGATGAAACTTGTCATATAAATAAACTTTTCAATGAGAATTATTTTTATTTTATGTTGTTTAGAAAAACTTCTAGTTACATGTCAAATACCAGCTTTTACATCTGCTAGTTGGACTATCAGCACATATAAGACTTAAATGTTTAGGATTTCTACCAACACTTTAAAAGATTTGACTTAAAAGTTAAAGAGTATTAGCTTTTAGAACTTGTAGCATTTTTCTCATTAATTCTATTGATTTAATAAAGCTAATTACAAGAAAATTAGAATTTTAATAAAAAGAAAAAAAACAACGTGTTATATTTTTCATAATAATATTTATTTACTCTCTTTCTTATTCCCCCAATGGCATGCATTCCCATAGCATATTTTAGAATTGAACTAGGATATTAAATTTTAATATATTTTAATCAAAAGAAGGTATATAACTTAATAAAATAAAAGATGAGAAATTTCTATGAGATGCCTAGGAAGAAAAGAGATGGAAGGACCATTTCTTCAACTGATGGATAATTTAGGTATACCAGTAGTATAATTAGTTTAGCCTTAATTATATATTGACGAGGAGTAGATTATATTAAATTAGTTATTTTATTCTCTCTTCAATAGGCATTGAATTAATTATTTATTCCCGTATGATAGATTATATTTGTTATTTATTCCCTTCCTTAAAAAATGAAAAGTTTCTCTAAACACATAGATTTATGTATGTGTAATTTATGATGTCTTTTTCAATTTTATCCTTGAAATTAAAACTTAAAAAAATTCATTTTTAAGTTTTGTATAGTAAGAGTCTAAATGATTATTCACAAATAAAAGTTTTTTTTTGGGTTTAGTATGACAATAGTTTAAATAATGATTAAAAAATATTTCTTTTTGAGTTTTGTGTAGTGAGAATTTCAACAAAGATTACAAAATATTTATTTTAGGGTTTCTTTTTGTTATTAGAGTTGGAATGAAGGTTGTAAGGCAAATTGAATATGGAAACTTTTTAAAAAGAAAAATGTTTCAATTTTTTTAGACAAAAAAAAAATTACATTTCATCTTTTTGAGGATGAGAGGAAATACATATTATATTTTAAAGTTTAATAAACTATTTTCGTATAAATAAACACTATATATACACTTTCTGTTTTGCCCGGAGTCCCTCTCGGGCTCTCAATAGTTTTTAAGATTTTGATTTACAAATCCCCATTGCCGTTCTTCTTCCATTGATGGGCAAGAAAATTTGACATCACTAGCTATACGCAATTTTATTCAGCTTTTTTATTAAAGAAATTGTTATAGAAAGGAAAAGAAAATGATTTAGTTTCAAATCCATCCAAATAAAACACTTCTCGATCGATCTCCATGTCCTTCCCAAAATATCTACACAAAATGATTGAAAATGTTTCACATCTGTATCACATACGGCACCCTGTATTCATACACTTCAGCTTTGAGTATTTTCTACTCTTACACATGATTATCCGTACATCACACAACCCTAAACTTTTTATTGGATATGTAATATTATCGTTGTTATTGTTATAACTTTTATATAGTTTTTGGTTTTGTTACTACCACCAGCTTATCCTTAATTTTTATCTCAAGAGGAAATATTTGATCTTCATAATAAATTAGATCCTAATATATCATTTCTTTTCTTTCTCTTTTAAGCAAATGCAATATTTAATCAACATGTAGGTTTAGATTTTTAAAAAGTGATTAGAAATGTGTATTTGAAATGGTTTGAAATGGGTGTTTAATTTATACAAAGTTTTAATAAATATACAATCTGAGAAATTAACCGATACATACATACATACATACGTACGTATATATATGTGTGTGTGTCTACATATATATATATAAACACTTTTAGTGCTTTATTAATATCCAAAATAAACTAAGCATAAAATTTTATGATATAAATAATTCATGAAATCCTGTAAACCATATAGTATAATATGTAGAGATTTATTATTATAAAAAATTATTTTTTTTATCATAAAACTATTTCATGAAATATTATAATTCCAGTCAAATTTGGACCGAAATATATAAAAGTAGAAGGTAAGCACACATCTTAGTATCTGGGTAGGAAGTTTGAACAACAATCATTTCTTTTAAACGCCACATATCACATAATAAATGTTCATTTTGTGCTTTTTATAAAAATTATAGATGTAATGAGATAAGTAGTATATTTTTTATGAGGAGTGCTAAGGCAGTGCAATTACAGTTGCTCTAACAGCCTCCTTTTAATTTTTTAACATGTGGTATTAGCTTTAATTTAAACAACGTACTTCAACCGGTTACAGAAGGTTTCACTTATCTAATATAATATTAATAATAAATTAATATTTTTCCTCCTGTTGAAAATGAAAGCTTCGTTAGCGCCGTCCATCTTCTTCTTAACGGCAAAACCATTATTGCTCAACCATCACTTTTTTTTTATTCTAGGTTTTTTCCATAGTTGTTACTCAATTGCTACAAATCCTTCGGTCACCATACGGTAAGCAAAATGAACTACTTGTTTCTGATTTCTTTTAGACAACCTGCTGCACTGAATACTATTTGGAGATTTTATTTCAATAAAAAATAATAATACTTATTAATAATAAATATTTTTAAGATATTAGCCGTTTGCCTCATTAGTATTTTTTAACTCTTATTTACTTACATTTTAAAGCACATAAATGTAAAAATTAAGAGTCTAAACGGTTAGAAGTTTAATGGTGTGATTATGGCTCTTAAATAAGACTCTATATATATGTTTGTTTTATCTTCATTTCATATACACATTATTGGCCTCTTCATCTCTCCAATTTTTTAGGTTGTTTCCACTACTAAAAAAAGCTTAATTTCCAACTGCCAGCCGTTGGAAATATTACGTTTCCAACGGCTAGCAGTTGGAAATGGGACAGTTGGAAATCAATTCGTTGGAAGTTTTCTTTCCAACTGCCCAGGTTTTAGCAGTTGGAATTTCCAACTGTCAGCAGTTGGAAAATAAGCAGTTGGAGAATTTCCAACGGCTGACGGTTTTTTTTTTAATTTTTTTGTCCCAATTGCTGAGGCAGTTGGAAATTTTCCATATTTTCCAACTGCCTGAGCAGTTGGAAAGTTTCCAACTGCTCAGGCAATTGGAAATATTTCATTGGAAAGTTTTAATATTTTCCAACTGCCTGAGCAGTTGAAAAATTTGCTGGGCAGTCGGAAAAAGCAGTTGAAAATGTGGGCATATTTACTTTCCGTTTCGAAATATTTTGTCATTGATTGAACAGTGCATTCACATTGATTGTTTGCTTTAAACTTCAACCTATTATATTCTAGATAATTATATCGATTGTAGTCAAATTTTTTACTACAATTACATAACAATAAATTTTAAACGACCTAAACACATACACAATTCAAATTACTACGTTATTATATAAATGTACTTATAAATCCACACATAAGCTTTTATAGTAGAAATTACATTGTTTCATTATCCAACTAAATGTTTGTTTGTTAATAAACACACATAGTAGCATGATATACCTGATATATTCTTAATCCGATTCCGAGTTATCATCATTATCATCATGAGGCGCGGGCGGTGGAATGCCAATTGACTTACATATGTACTCGAGCTCAATCCGTTGTCTCCTCTTCAGACGCTCTAGCTTCCGCTCATAATGTGATGCTTGTTATGCAATTTACTCTGCTACGACTCGCTGTACTTGTTGCGTGAACAACGGAGTCTATGTGACATTGTACGTGCTAAGAAAATAAATAACCCAAACAATTGAGTTCAAACTACTAAAGATTTAGTATTTTTGACATATACAAACTAATTTCACACACAAATTTACTACGTAAACAATACACTTAAAAGAACATATTTTAAATATACAAACTAATTTTACACAACAATTAAATATAAAACCTAATCAATTTACTGACAACTTATTATTAACTATTTGAAATTAAACTAAATAATTTCACAGATAAATATACAACCTAAATAATTTACTTCCAACCAAATTATTTATTATCCACAAAGTATACAAACTAATTTTACAAAAATATTAAATATACTACCTAATCAATTAACTTACAACTAATTTTTCACAATTTTTAATTAAACTCAATATTTTGACATATACATATATTACCCACACATTTTACTTAAAAGTAATTATTTTCTATTTTTAATTTAATCCCAAAATTCAGAAAAAACTAAGAAAATGTACATAAATGTTAAATTATAATGGGTCACCCAAATAGTTCAAATCCAACCATCAACAACAATACATCACCAATATTTCACAAATTTTACTACAAAATACCATGAAATAATCGGAATATTACCTATTTTTTGGAAAATAAAAAAATAAAAAATACGTTCTAAACAAATAAAAATTTAAGTGAGAGTAAATTTAAGTGTAGATTACTTACATAGTAATTTTACACAACAATTAAATATAGTACCTAATCAATTTACTTACAACTTATTATTAACTATTTTAAATTAAACTAAATAATTTCACACATAAATATACAACCTAAATAATTTACTTCCAAAGTACTTATTTATTATATCTAAATATAGAAACTAATTTTACACAAATATTAAATATACCACCTAATCAATTAACTGACAATAAATTTTTCACAATTTTTAATTAAACTTAATATTTTGACATATACATATATTACCCACACATTTTACTTAAAAGTAAGTATTTTCTATTTTTTAGTTAATCCGAAAATTCAGAAAAAACTAAGAAAATGCACATAAATGTTAAATTATAATGGGTCACCGAAATAGTTCAAATCCAACCATCAACAACAATAAATCACAAATATTTCACAAATTTTACTCCAAAATACAATGAAATAATCGGAATATTAACTAATTTTTAGAAAATAAAAAAATTAAAAATACGTTCTAAACAAACATACCTCAAATCCGACTTCAGTTGCTTCAAATACCTCCAAATAGCTTCAAATCAGCTACAACAATGAAAATCAAACCCATTATCAACAAACAACCGATCCAAATTCGATAAAAAAAATTGAAAAAATATTCACACTAACCTACAGATCAATGAAATGAAGACCAGATCCACGTTTTACTAAGCTCAATGAAGCAATTTCACCCCTGCTGCGTTTCGGGGGGGGGGGGAAATTTAAAACAGAAAAATAAAAAACGCACCGTATGCAATTAATGATTTTCCAACGGCTCAAGCCGTTGGAAAAAGTAAATGGGAAAAAAAATATTTTTTCGTCTCAACTGCAATAATTGCACCTTTCAAAAACCAATTATTTCACCATTTTCCAACGGCTTCGGCCGTTGGAAATATTAAAAATTAAACAATAATATTTTTTCGCTTCAAAAACCAATTATTTCACCATTTTCCAACGGCTTCAACCGTTGGAAATATTAAAAATTAAACAATACAATTTTTTCGCTTCAAAAACCAATTATTTCACCATTTTCCAATGGCTTCGGCCGTTGGAAATATTAAAAATTAAACAATACTATTTTTTTTGCTTCAAAAACCAATTATTTCACCATTTTCCAACGGCTTCGGCCGTTGGAAATATTAAAAATTAAACAATACTATTTTTTTCGCTTCAAAAACCAATTATTCACCATTTTCCAACGGCTTCGGCCATTGGAAATATTAAAATTAAACAATAATATTTTTTTGCTTCAAAAACCAATTATTTCACCATTTTCCAATGGCTGAAGCCGTTGGAAATATTAAAAATTAAACAATAATATTTTTTCGCTTCAAAAACCAATTATTTCACCATTTTCCAACGGCTGAAGCCGTTGGAAATATTAAAAATTGAACAATAATATTTTTTCGCTTCAAAAACCAATTATTTCACCATTTTCCAACGGCTGAAGCCGTTGGAAATATTAAATATTAAACAATATAATATTTTTTGCTTTAAAAATGCAATAATTTCACATTTTCCAACAGCTTAAGCCGTTGGAAATACTAAGTATTAAACAATAATATTTTTTTTGTTCCGAATGCAATAATTTCAACATTTTCCAACGGCTCAAGCGGTTGGAAAATATTAAATATTAAACCTCAATATTTTTTTTCGTTCCAAATGCAATAATGTCACCATTTTCCAACGGCTTTAGCCGTTGGAAATATTTTTCAAATTTAGTTTCTTAAATTTCCAACTGCTAGGCCGTTGGAAATTAATTTTGGAAATTTCCAACGGCTCGAGCAGTTGGAAATTTCCAACGGCTTTACCGTTGGAAATAATGGCAGTTGGAAATTATTTTGTCTATATATATCTCCAAATTATATTGGGTAAAGAAAGGCTTAGATGGAGCTTTACTTCATAATAGTACATATGTATGTGGAGTTACAACAAGATGGTTAAACTGCTTTATTCTAAGGGTGGCATGATTGAGGCCGCTACACAGATATGGCACGAAACTTTCAAAAGAGAGCAGGTAAACCCACAACTCATCCCAATTACTTTTGATATATAGGTGATATTTTTTATATTTCTTACGTATTTCACTCTCTAATATCTACTAATTTTGTGTTACAACACTGTCTATTTTCGTGTCATTGGTAGATCAATTTTTTTTTAATTTTTAATTTTATTATTTGTGAATTTCTAATATTTCTACTGTGCAAGAACAACAATTTTTGGACATTTTGCCTTACACTTTTTTATTTTTAATAAAGCAAACCGATGTTTATTTGGTGGTGAGACCAAAATTATATGCCTTAAAAATTGATTGGGTAAGTTTTGGATTAGCTTGCATTTTCTAGTAGCATGGGTTTTAAAAATTTCTTTTGGTGTAAATTGGACTTTATGATTTTTAGTTTAACAAGATACACTTTTGGATTAAAATAATAACAACTATTTTAGCCCGACAGCTAGCTAAAGAAAGTTTCTGTGAGATAAATTTTAGTAATTCAAATTTTCTAGGGATTTTATTTTTAGGGTTGACTCGCCAAAAGTGTTACATAAATTGAGAAGAATTTGAAAATTTTATCAACTTGTTTTATTTTTATTTTTTTTAAAAATGGCTCCTGGTTTATTGTGTATTTGAATGCTAGGAGTTGTTGAAAGTTTTATATATATTATGTTTGAGAAAAAAAAATGTTTACTGCCTTGTTTTAAAATCTTGTTTGGGTGATGGGGAATTTGTGCCAAGTGCTCTTTATGGTTAACCACCAACATTTTCATAGCCTTTTGGCTAGTGGAGGAAAAAATATGTTTTCTTTTTCAATACCATGTATTATTACTAGTTTTTGTTGAAGATTGAAAAAAAAAAGAGATCAATTTTGCTTTTGGCACAAGAAGATTGGGAAAAAATGGCACACTTGGTAGATGGAAAAGCTTCTCAAAATTATTTTTTGTTGGGGGTTAATGATTTTTGGAAAAAAAAATTGTGATTGGTGAATTTATGAAATTAGAATTCCAATTTCATAAGTTTTGAAAAAAAAATAAAATGTGGGAAAAGCATTTTTTGTGTCACCAATGACATTTGAAAGGGGAGAAAAATTTTTTTTTTAAGGGTGGAATAGAGAAAGTAATAAAAAAAAAAGTTTTATTGGTGAAAATACTTGAAAAAGATTTATTAGAAAATTTCTTGGGAAAGTTTTTGAAATCTCCTCTTTTTTAATTTTGGTGCATTTGGTGGTTGGGAAAATTCTCTCTTCTAGAGAGAATAGTTTTTTTCCTTATACTTCGAAAACAAAAACATATATATATATATGTATGTATGTATGTATGTATGTATATATCTGTTGATACCCAATTTCGTCCGGCCATTAAACATTAAAAAAAATTAATTAAAAAATATTATTAGTTTAAGGGGGGCATTTTTGTTTTATAGTGTTAGTCAATACATATATATCTTTATCTGTGTATTAAAAAAAATTAATTAAAAATTATTATTAATTAATTAATTAATTAAAAATCAAAAGAAATAATTTAAAGGAGGGGTACGAAATTTCTTCCCCGGAGACAAATTTTTCAATCTCTCTCACCTACTTTCTTGGACTTCTCTGGCACCTTTTGAATTCTCTTCTCCTAATCACCTGCGATCTTCTCCCCTGGCCTCATTTTTCTCCCCCAGCCAAAAATTTCAACTCTGCTCACCTGCTCTCCCTCAAAATTTCCTCCCTCGTGCGTTGAAAAAAAGGCTTCTCTCCCTTATACAAATTCTATCATCGGGCTCTCTTCGGGGAGGAACTCTCCCAGCTCCCCTCTCAGCTAAAACTCTCATCTCTCTTTCAGAACAGCTCACATATCTCTCTCTGTATTTCTCCCTTCTCTCCATCTCTCACCTCTCCCTCACACACAACCGCTCACTCTCTCTCTCTCCTCTCTTCCTCGTACCTCGCTTCTCCCCTGCTGGCCGCGCCGCCATCTCCTCTGGTCGCTGCTCCCCCTCTCCGCCAGCCTCCTGCCGTCGCGACCGAGCCCACGCCGTCGCCGATCGCCAAGCTCCACTGTCGCACGCCGCCTACTCCGCAGCCGTTCACACCTCGCCCGGGCCACGTTGCGCGCCACCTCCCCTCTGCCGCCAGCCTTTTCCCCTCGCCCTTCTCTGGCCGCGCCCCTCCACGCTGCTCTGCTCCAGCCACCCCTACTCCAGCTGCCCCCTGTCGTTCGCGCCTCGCCGGTTCCAGCCCCACGCCTGCCGCCGTCGCGTGTACTCGTCGCCTCGACCCCAGCGTCCAAGCCCAGGAGTCTTTCCTCCGTCAGCATCGCCGGCGAACAGACGAAAAGAAGCAAAAAAAAAAAAACTGTTTCGCAATAATAACAAAATTAATTTTCAGTGGTATAACTCCACTTTACACCCCCATCTCTCCACATTTATTCATTTTGGTCACTAACCTTTGTTTCTTTTGTTTTTACAGATTAGTCACTGATAACAAATTTCTGTTGTTTGTTGTTTTCTTTGTCTTCTTGATTATTGTTGATTGGCCTTGCATTGAGTATAGTCATTAAATTGAAATAGGAGAACAACATGGGCTTTTTTTTTAAAGAATAGTTTAATTTTAATTTTCGTAATGCATCCAATGTGCATAAATTATTGGTCAGTAACAACAAGCCTTTTATTGTTTTCTTTTTTTTTTTTGTTTTGTTTGTCCATGCATTAAATTTAACCATTAAATTTGTATCAGGGTACAACTTAGTTTATTTATTTATATATTTCTTTAATCTAATAATAGTTTAATTTAACTCACATAATACACCCCGAAAATCACGATTAGAGTATTAATTCTGCATGAGTCTAATAAAATCCTAGGATGAATTTAGGACAATAATTAGAAATAATTTTAAGATCCACATCGAAGTGGTCCGTTAGGATCTGAGATTTGGAATTTTTTTTTAAAAAATAAACAAAAATTAAGTTCATTAAAAATCCATATCCAAATAATTCGGTAGAATTTTTTATATGGATTAATTAAAAACATAAAAATTAATTAAATTTTTCATTAAATTTCCATATCGAAGTGGTCCGTTAGGATCCGTGATTTGGAAAGTATTTTTTTAATAAAAATGAACAGAGATTAAGTCCACTAAAAACCCATATTCGAATAATTCGGTAGAATTTTTTATATGGATTAATTAAAAACATAAAATTTATTAAATTTCATTAAATTTCATATCCAAGTGATCCGATAGGATCCGTGATTTTGAAAAAAATATTTAATAATAAACAAAAATTAAATTTTTATTAAATTCCATATCCGAGTGGTTCGATAGAATCCATGGTTTGGAATTATCAAAATCATTATAAAAATTAAATATCAAGATTCAAAAATTCCATATCCGGCTGATCTGATAAGATTCATGGTTTGGAATTAAATTATATAAAATTCATTAAAATTATTATACTCAACCAAAGATTAGTTCAAGAAACAAATAGTTAGAAAAAGATAAAAACTGAACCCATGGTACCAAGTTCCGGGCGCTTTAATAGAGTTATTTTAGCGTAACCGACTCACGATCTTAGAATCTCTCGCAGACCATTACAGGTTTCCAATTGACCTAGGTAAACGGATTGGTGGCGACTCCATGAAATTTTCACGTTGCTACAGCTTGGCGACTCCACTGGGGACGAGTCTAGCCATAAAAAGGGTTTAGTTTTTGTTCTTTTTATTTCTTGTTTGTTTCTTGACATGCTGATTTGATGTGTTGAGTATTTTTAGATTGTTGCACGCACACACCTCGGCATGCATAATGAGCTCAATACCCAGGCTCACTCCAACCAAGTTCTGCAAAAATACCCGGATTAGGCTAGTCGTGTGAGACAATAGTTTCCGTGCTTTCTCTAATCCGTAGTAGTTAGTAGTGTTGCCCGAGTGTGACAGTAGTCACCCCATGGGACCATGAAAACTACGACTCGAATTAATCCTTCCTCACATAACCCTCGTGGGTGAGGAATTGGGCCTTTTCTAGTCCGATAGGACTTAGTAAAAGGGATTCGAGAACCAACCCATAACCTTTCTTTTCAAAAAACCACCTACGCATATAGCGGCCATAGATCTATCCATTAGGATTTCCATAACAAAACACAGCTTGTTTATTGCTAACTCTCTTGTCAATCTAACCACTTTGTGCCTTGTTAAGTATACTTTTTCTCTTTATAATGTTCACAGTAGCTCATATATTATTCTGCTATGTTACTAACTCTCTTTAAGTTATTGTTCTCTTTGCATGCATATCACTATAGGAAGCATTTAGCGCAACCTCCATTACCATGGACATTCTTGACCTACTTCTGACTGATTGCAACGAGACTTGGGCATCTACTATAGAAGAAAGTCAGCCAGAAGCCATGAACCTCTCTGAGGAGTCACAGTTAGTACTTGGAGATTGCCTTTTACCTGGAAGTGAGATCGATTTGAAAAGCCAGGTTCATTTTCGACTGGAACAGAACTTCGTGAAGGAGTTATCACAGATATGGAAGGCTTGGTCTTCTGCTGAAAGAGAGATCTTCGATAGCGAATTCAGGCACATTGCTTATCTTCTGGATGTCAAGATCGACGAGGCTTTGTTTCGAGCGCTGATATCATTCTGGGATCCATATTACTGCTGCTTTTCGATCAACAAGATGGACTTGACTCCGACTATCGAAGAGTACAGTGTTCTGTTGAACATTCCTCTTGACTTCCCAACTGAGGCGTATTCTCCCGATCAGAAGAGTGATGTGCTACGATGCCTATCTCATTTCCTGAACATGCAAGTTATGGATCTCAAGCAGCGAGCTACTAAGAAGGGTGGAAAAAGCATGGCATGGAGCACTCTCAAACACTTTATGGAGACGTTGACATCGAAATCACAAAAAAGGAAGGCGCTTGCATTGGCAATCTATGGGCTCGTAATATTTCCAAGGGCGTTATCACACATTGATGAGGGGGTGATCAAGCTATTGGATCAGATGCAGAGAAAACACATGAGCCCTCTTCCTGCTATTTTGGCTGAAACCATTCGCTCCCTCAACTTTTGTAGACGTAATGGTGGACAGTTCATCGGTTGTGTGCTGTTGTTACACATTTGGATTAAGAGCCATCTACCATGCCTAAAGAGGGAATTTGGTCGCCGTTTCTTCCAAGATTTTATCCTAATCAAAGCTTTCATAGACAACGTCTGGATAAAAAAAGGAAGTAAAGAAGAGTGGAGGGATTTCCTTAAAAGCTTGCTAGACTCTCAGATTACACGGAGGGCCCCCTTTATCTCAGCAAAACCAGTACTCTATCGATGTAGGAAGCTTCCATGGGTTCCTGTTCTTGGAATATGGGGAGGAACAAGCTACGCCCCAGCCTTAGTTCACAGGCAGTTTGGGTCCCAACAGTTTGTACCAATGACACATCGACTATGTGAGCGCGAGTTCTCTTATGACGATCCACAATGCCACCGTCTCATTTCTGGAATGGCAATAGCATGGAAGAAAGTTTACCTAGTAAAACCTGGAACCTTAGTGTCTTCAAAAAGGTATCCAGAATGGAGGCAAAATCGAAGGGAAGCTATTCTCCCATCAGACAGACCTAGCTGCGCTACTAAAAGGGATCTCGAGGAAGAGCTTAAAAAGGAAAGAGGCAAGATAAAGAAGATCCGAGTCGAGATAGATGAGAAAAACTCTGAACTGGAAGCACTGAGGAACAAAAACCTACTCTTGCCAGGGAAGATAGAAGACAAACAGGCCATCATTAAGCAGTTAGTTGAGGATTGTGATAAGAATGAATGGGAGAAAGAGAACTGGAAATGATAGTATATCCGGTCTACATGTCAAGTAGAAGACTTTGTAGAATAAGTACGGAAGGTCACTTGGGTTGCAAAAGAGATGGGTGAAGAAGCCAATGACATAATTGCTAGTACTTGGCCTAACTCATCCTCGGGGCAGCAGAAGATGATCAGCTACATCAAGAACGCCCGCAAGCAACCATCTCGGAAAATTCTTTTAGTCTTTGATGTAATAAAGTGGGCCGGACCACCATGGCTTTCCTTATTTGGTTTTAGGATTCTTTTGGTGATTTAATGTTGCGCTAAATGTTTAGGTATCGACACTTATTAAAGTTTAAATGTGTTACGATAGTAGCCATTCAACTCAATTACATTAATAAAAATAGCATTCATTACATACATGCATTACATCAATGACATACATGTAAAGTCTAACAAAATGAATCTCACTTTAAAAAGATAAAATTGGACCTCAACACCGATATCCAACTCGGCTTCAAATAAGACTTATGGCAGAGCAAACTGAAGGACGTCTCACAGATATTGAGTCCAAGATGGAAAGCATGGCAGAACAAATGAAACAACTAATGGAGCTGATTAAGGGAAAAGCAACCCAAGTCCCCGTCAAAGAGGCACAATATCCCACTTATCCTTCGGGATTCACTCCACAACGAATCTCAGTTCAGGAAAATCTATTTCAGGAATCTAGTCCATCCGCTAGCGTTCACCTGAAACAAGATACTATATACGAGGAGAAGAAGACATTATCAAAAGAAGAAGGAGAATCTCAAAAGCTCGAAACAATAGAGAAGAGACTCCGGGCCATTGAAGGAGGCACTATGTTCGGATCTTTATCAGTGGATGATCTCTATTTAGTGCCAGATGTTGTGATTCCTTCAGATTTTAAGGTACCAGACTTTGTGAAATACGATGGAACGAGTGATCCCATCACTCACATCATGTTGTTTCTAAGAAGATTACAACCACTCACAAAAGACGAGAAGGTATGGATAGCACTTTTTCAAGAAAGTCTTACAAAGTCAGCACTACAGTGGTATCTAAGTCAAGGTCCAAGAAACATCAAAACATGGAATGATCTTGCTCAGGCCTTCATCAGCAATTACAAACATGTCATAGACCTGGCCCCGGATCGCCAAACTCTCCAAAATATGGAGAAGAAAAAGCAAGAAACCTTCAAGGAGTATGCTCAAAAGTGGAGGGACTTAGCCGCACAAGTTCCACCACCCATGACGGAGAGAGAAATGGTTACTTTATTTGTCCAAACATTGAAGTACCCATATTATGACAAACTCATTGGCAATTCGGCAAGTAATTTCTCAGCCGTTGTCATGTCTGGAGAAAGAATTGAGCACGGGATTAGGACCGGAAAGATTACTGAGTCCTTTAATGATCCTATGAAAAGAGGAGGACCATGCAGAAGAAAGGATGAGGAGGTACAACAAATTGGACGCGGAAGAGGGATCCCCCTCATGGGTACCGTGGCTACTGGGCCTCGCCTATCCTATCCTACCAATAGGCCCAATAATTATCCTCCCAACAGGCCTAATCAATTACAGGCACCTGTTTCAACCCCTCCAGTACCTACACAAAGACCAAAAAAAGTTTTTGTGCCAATTCCTATAACTTACACTGAGTTATATCCAAAGCTCATTGAAAGTCAACTTATCCGTCCAATTCCTACAAGGCCATATGAACCTCCATATCCAAGGTGGTATGACCCCAGCATAAATTGCCCATATCATGATGGCGTCGTGGGCCATGGTCTAGAGAATTGTCTAGCTTTGAAACGCATAGTCCAACAATTAATCGAGTCAAAGTGGTTGGACTTCTCCGATGAACCAAACGTCACTCACAACCCACTGCCGCCTCATGAAGCTAAGCTAAACCAGTTAATATGATAAAGGAATACCAACTGATAAAGAAGTCAGTCAACGACATCACAACCCCTTTTAAGCATGTATATTCATGGCTTGTGAAAGAAGGGGTCATCATCAGAAAGATTTCTCTTGGTCATGAAGAGATCAAAGATGAAGAATGGTGTGATTTTCATGATAGTAGGGGTCATTCCATTCAAGAATACTCGAAATTCTGTGACGATCTCCAAAGACTCATAGATTCATCCCAACTCAGCATTTTTATACCAGATAAAAGTGTTGATGTAAATGTAATCATTAAAGAGCGAGAAGTCAATGCGATGCCAAGGCCGCTAGTCATACCAATTTCAAAACCTACTATCAAGCCTTTAAGGATTCAAATTCCGACTCCATTCCCCTACAAATCAGATAAGGCTGTTCCATGGAAGTATGATTACACCTCCAACATTACATCAACTCCATTGGAACTTAGGGGTATGACAAGAAGCGGTCGATGTTACTCGCCGGAACAGATGGATAAACTCCAACAAGATAAGAACATCACAGACCCAACGAATGGGCCTATTAACACAAGTAAATCAGAAGAACAAGGTGCGCTTCGAGCAGTAACAGATGAACAAGCTGGTGAATTTCTCAAACTCATAAAGCAAAGCGAATATAGTGTCGTGGAGCAGTTAAACCGCCTACCAGCAAAGATTTCCATGCTCTCACTACTCTTAAGTTCTGATGCTCATCGAGAAACCCTCCTTAAAGTCTTGAACAAGGCCTACGTTGAGCAAGATATTTCCGTGAATAATTTTGATCACCTAGTCAACAACATCACGGCACAAAATCTCATCACATTCACCGACGATGAGATACCAACAGAAGGAAGAGGTCACTCTAAGGCTCTACATATTTCGACTAAGTACAAAGATCGAATTATGGCTAGAGTCCTTATTGACAATGGGTCAGCTCTGAATGTAATGCCACTTGAAACTTTACACAAGCTTGGTATAGACCCATCATACCTCAACAACAGTCATATCATTGTTCGAGCGTTTGATGGGACGAAGAGAGATGTTGTTGGAGAAATAGAGCTGCCAATAGGGATTGGCCCTTGTGTCTTCCACATCACATTCCAAGTTATGGATATTAATCCTTCTTATACTTGTCTGTTGGGAAGACCATGGATCCATATGGCCGGGGCTATTCCCTCTTCATTACATCAAAAATTGAAATTCATCATTGAGGGAAAGCTAATAACAGTCTTTGCTGAAGAAGACATTCTGCTGTCTAGACCTGCGGATGCTCAATATGTTGAGGTCAATGAAGATGTACCTGATTGCTCCTTCAGGTCTTTTGAAATTGTTAATGCCACCTATGTCGGTGAATACGGAAAAGAACCTGTGCCTAACATCTCCAAAACAAGTCACATGGTCGCAAAACTCATGATAAAAGAAGGATACTCACTGGGGTTAGGTCTGGGACAAGATTTACAAGGAATCCCAGAGCCATTGAAAGTCTCTACAAATGAAGGAAAATACGGCCTAGGTCTTACACCGACAAGGCAAGACAAAATGAAAACGATAACTGAAAAGAAGGAAAAGAGGATTGCATGACTAAGGGGGCATCCTCTAGAAGCAGGAAATCTGGGCATCCCTGACATCAATGAAACATTCGCGAGTGGTGGCTTGATTCCAAAAAATGACAATGAAGGCGTGCTGACCATTAGCATCAATAAGCCTTTTGATAGTCTTTCAATTCAGGCAATAATCAGCGACTCACCTGAAAATGAGGAGCTCGTTCAACCTTGTAGCCCACGGGACGTGCTGAACAATTGGGAGGCGATAGAACTGCCCATTGTAATCGAAAGCTTTTCAAAGTAATTTAATAGTATGAACCTCCTAAAGAAAGGTTCAATCAATAGGGTGCAGTCTTTGCTTAAGTGAACCTTTTAGTTATTGCTTTTCATTCTAATAAAGTTGTGGTTTATGCACATTATAAATAAAGCATCAGTTTGCATCCATCTCATTCTAGCCATTTTCCCTTCTTTCTTTTCTCTCTAGCTAATGCAGACCTAAAACTCTCTTTGATGACGATGAAAGAATGAACTTTGATAATCCTGTAAACACTGCTGACTCGGATGACGAAGATCTTCAAATATCTCCTGAGTTATTAAAAATGATTGAGCAAGATGAAAAAGAAAAAGCAACAAGTCAAAACCAACTGAGACATTCAACTTGGGAGACAGTCAGAATACAAAAGAAGTTAAGATTGGCATTCTATTTCCTCTTGAAAAGAAAGAAGAACTAATCTGCTTATTGAAGGAATACGTGGACGTATTTGCTTGGTCATACCAAGATATGCCCGGCTTAAGCTCTGACATAGTAATACACAAGATACCATTGAAGCCTGGGGCGAAGCCTGTCAGACAGAAACTATGAAGATTAAAGCCGGAACTGATCTTGAGAGTAAAAGATGAGATTTGAAAGCTATGGGACGCCGGATTCCTTGGAGTTGCTGAATATATAGAATGGGTTGTCAACATAGTTCCGGTCGAAAAGAAAGAAAGTGGGAAGTTAGGAGTTTGTCAAGACTACCAGCCCTTGAATGAGCTAGCCCTAAAGATAACTTCCCACTTCCTCACATTGATACGCTGGTGGATAATACCGCGGGAAACTCCTACTTTTCCTTCATGGATGGCTTTTCTGGGTAGAATCAAATCAAATTGGACCCAGATGATATGATCAAAACTGCTTTTATTACTCTTTGGGGTACCTTTTACTATAAGGTGATGCCTTTTGGGTTAAAGAATGCTGGTGCTACACATCAAAGAGCCATGGTCGCCTTATTTCATGATATGATGCATAAAGAAATTGAAGTATATGTGGATGATATGATCACCAAAACTTTCACTACTAGGGGGCATCTAATTGTACTAAGAAAACTATTCAATAGACTTCGCAGGTATCAACTAAAATTGAATCTTGCTAAGTGTATTTTTGGAGCTTCCTCAGGAAAGTTATTGGGTTTCATGGTGAGCAAGGATGGGATTCGAGACCCAAGTAAAGTCAAAGCGATACAAGAAATGCAACCCCCGAAGACTCCAAAACAAGTAAGAAGTTTTCTAGGCAGAATCAACTTCATAGCAAGGTTCATATCACAACTGATATCCAAGTGTGAACCTCTTTTCAAATCACTAAAGAAGAACAACACGATTAAGTGGAATAACGAATGCCAAAAGGCATTTGAGAAAATCAAGCAATACTTATCAAATCCACCAATCTTGGTACCACCCCAATCAGGAGAACCGTTGATTCTATACTGGTCAATACAGGATTCTTCATTAGGATCCGTATTGGGTCAACGCGATGAGACAGGCAAGAAAGAGCATGCAATTTACTACTTGAGCAAGAAGCTTATCACATATGAAACAAAATACTCAGTAGTAGAAAAGTCTTGTTATGCCCTTGCATGGGTAGCAAACCGACTACGACGCTACATGCTCAACAATACCACATTACTAATCTCAAAGACTGATCCCAACAAATACATCTTTGGGAAACCCGCTTTATCAGGCAGGATTGTAAAATGGCAAATGCTGCTCTCTGAATATGACATACAGTACGTCACCCAAAAGGCTGTAAAAGGAAGTGCGATCGTTGAATATCTAGCTAATAGAGCATTGGATGATTATGAACCAATGAGAATGGACTTTCCTGATGGAGATATAATGACAATAGAACAGGAAGTCTCTGAAGGTGAAACATGGAAAATGGAGTTCGATGGAGCGTCTAATGCCTTGGGACAAGGGATCGGGCCTATACTCATATCTCCAAATGGAGAACAGTTCCCTCTCACAGCGAAAATCACATTTCCTTGTACCAACAATATTGTAGAATATGAGGCATGTGCTATGGGACTCCAAATGGCACTGGAACTGAAAGTACGAGATCTTCGAGTTTGTGGGGATTCCGCATTAGTCATATATCAAATAAATGGAGAATGGGAGACAAGGGATTTAAAATTGATCCCTTACCAAAAGCTCATACTAGAGTTGGCAGGAAAATTTAACAGTATAAGCTTCCATCATCTTCCAAGGGAAGATAATCAAATTCCGGACGCTTTAGCTACTCTAGCTGCCATGTACAAGTTAAGCGACCCCGAGCATACTCCCGTTTTCGAAATGAAAATACTAGATACCCCGGTTTATTGCATGAGCATCGAGAAAGAATTGGATGGGAAACCTTGGTATTACGATATCAAGAAATACCTCCAAGAACGAGTATATCCTCCAGAAGCATCAGAAAATGACAAGAAATTTTTACGAAGATTGTCAATGGGTTTCCTTTTAAACCTAGACATACTTTATAAGAAAACCCCGGATTCGATGCTACTTCGCTGTCTAGATGCTCATGAAGCACGAAAGATCATGGAAGAAGTTCATGCTGGAATATGTGGAGCACACACTAGTGGTCATACCATGGCAAGACAAGTAATGAGGGCTGGCTACTATTGGCTCACATTAGAAAGAGATTGCATCAATCACGTGAGAAAATGTCATAAGTGCTAAGTATATACCAACAAGATCCAGGCTCCACCTGCCCCTCTGAATGTGATAGCAATACCTTGGCCTTTCGCTATGTGGGGAATTGATGTCATTGGAGCAATTACCCCCAAAGCTTCTAATGGTCACAAATTCATTCTAGTGGCAATAGACTACTTCACCAAATGGGTAGAAGCTGTGTCATACGCAAGTGTAACACAAAAAGTGGTATGCCGATTCATTAAGAGAGAAATCATTTGTCGCTATGGGTCGCCAGAGTGTATCATCTCAGACAACGCCACGAACTTGAATAATGCAATGATGCAGACTTTGTGCCAACAATTCAAGATTAAGCACCTCAACTCGGCACCTTATCGACCAATGATGAACGGTGCAGTAGAAGCAGCCAATAAAAATATCAAGAGAATTATCGAAAAAATGATCATCACTTATAAGGACTGGCACGAGATGCTACCTTTCGCATTACATGCTTACAGAACTTCTATCCGTACTTCTACTGGAGCAACTCCATTTTCTCTGGTATATGGTATGGAGGCTATACTGCCCATTGAAGTTCAGATTCCTTCATTAAGAGTGCTAATGGATACCCAATTGAAAGAAGCAGAATGGGTCAGAACCAGATATGAGCAATTAAACCTAATTGATGAAAGAAGAATGACCGCTCTCTGCCATGGGCAACTTTATCAAAGAAGGATGATTTGTGCTTACAATAAAAAGGTTCGCCCACGGCAATTTCATGAAGGTGACATAGTGCTCAAGAAAATTCTACTCGTTCAACACGATTCTAGAGGAAAATGGACACCAAACTATGATGGACCATACGTGGTGAAGAAAGCCTTTTCAGGAGGAGCTCTAATTCTGACAGAAATGGATGGACGAGAGCTGCCAAAACCAGTAAACTCAGATTCAGTAAAGAAATACTTTGCATAACGATGAAGTTTTCGGACAGAAAGGAAGAAGTGTGTACAGGATTGCCAGAGCTTGTTTAATCAAAATTGTCAAAGAGAGTGTTTTTCTCAGATCTTCATTGTTCTTGATCTGTACCCAAGACTTTCTTATTCCCGTGCTCATAAATGAAAAACCAATTCTCTCTAGCTCTTCTTCGTCAAATCTCACATTTATCTTTTATATTCCTTTATCCAAAAAAATGAAAAGTCATTTCTATCCATTTCTTTTCCTTCAAATCTCACATTCCTACTAGCCTCAAGTGTGCAATAAATTGTGAATTTTGTAGAAAGGATAGTAATAATTAAAACTCAGAAAAAGCAAAGACCATAGATTACTTTGATAAGCTTTATGAATTAAAACAGGTAAGATTGAGGTCCTGCTTTGCGAACGGCACAGAACATAGGCTAACACAGAAGAAGGAGTGACAAATCTTCGAGAGATAGCTTTGGTAGTTGCCTGGATGATCGCTTCAGAAGTCTTAGTATGTTCACGTCAGCAAGAAAGAATCATACTCAAGAATATTTCAACAGGGACAACTATCCAGAGAGGCATAAAGTACGAAGCGAGCAAACATTAAGGAAATTGAGGCTAGAATTCAAGAACAAGTCAAGGAAAACTTCTTTGAAGGAGCTTTTGAAAAGACTTGGGCTTTTGAGGCAATCGGCAAGAGCTGGGAAGCATAAAGAAATTCAACGATAGTTCGAGAAGGCAATCAAAAAGAGGATCCAGTAAAGCAAAGACATGAAAAACTAGATCCATTAAAAAAAAATCTAAAAAAAAAAAGTCATTAGTTACACATGCGCTGCATTCATGCATTTCACATCATGCATACATGGCTTTTGCATAAAAGGGACCAAACGGAGAGCATATCTGCGGCATGATTACAACAGTGTAATCTGAGACTTCAACTTATCAGCTCATTCCAGTCTATCACTGAAGCCACAGCTAATACGCTCGACCAAGCCGCGTCAAGAAGTTTAACATTATGGTTAAGGATAAGATAGACGTTAAAAATGTTGTCGTTGATAATTTGTCAAAAAAGCTGGCAATGGATTCAATAATCGAGGCTACACCCGTGAGGACAGAATCGACGTCACCTCGAATATCAAAGATAAGAGATAGCCGTGGTCAAGGATAAGGTATACGTCATGAAATATTGTCGCTGACAATTTGTCAAAAGCTGGCAATGGATTCGATAATCGAGACTCCACTCACAAGGACTGGATCGACATCAGCTCATGGAATATCAAAGATAAGAAATATTGTCAAAAAGTTGGCTCCATTTTCCCGATTAAGTGGCGGATACGGTACTCCGTGACTCTCAAGTCGGTTCTCTTAGTTGCCCATAATAACTGATTCCTTCCTCTCTTCTTTCTTTTACTTCCTCATTGAAAATGGATCCTACTCTTTCTCCCTTGCAAAAATATTTTCCTTCTCTCCCAATAAACAGTCTTAAAAAGATCTACCGAGGTTGCTGTGAACGAATAAGAGTTTTGATGCTCAAAGGAATCCCTGAAGATGTACGGTGGTTAATCGAAGCTAAGGTTCGGCTGGCAGGTAAAATCCCAAAGGTATTTGTGTCTCACATGCTTGGCATAGGCAAAAGCTCTTATGCCAAAAAGCGAAGAGCAAAGAGGCTAAGTGTTTGTCATAAATGCGGACGATGGACTTGCAATACTAAATGTCGTTCTTTAGGAATGATCTCCGAAAATCGAGAAGATAAAATACGATTCATCAAGAATGGCCTGAGTAAGGACTCATTGGATGATATCCGATTGACTCTTGAGACGCATTCTTGTGGATCAGTGCAACGCGAACTTCTTGGTTTATGGAGTATTTTTCACGAAGAACAAGAGCGTTATAGTCGTGGGAATCTGACTTTAAAAGACCATGTTTGCCAGTTTGTAAGAAAACTGGATGGGAAGCAAATCCCCGACTCATAGAAGGCGTTGAAGCCATTACTGGACGTAAAACCAGTAGAAGATGTGAGCCACAGTCACAATCACTGTACATACGGTTTGTCATATTTGGAAAATTTGCCTTTTCTATTGACGATAAAGTACTCCCTTCTGTAAGCGTAATAAACACGTTATCCTTTCATCACTATAAATGTGCGTTTTGTTTCCGGTTAAGCAGTAGATACAGTACTCTGTGACTCTTAAAGTCGGTTATTTCAGTTTCCTACAATAACTTATTCATTTCCCTCATCTCTCAAATTCTTCTCTCATCAATGAATTCTACTCTTTCTGCCCTGCGAAAGTACTTTCCTTCCCTCCCAATAAATGTTCTTAAAAAGATCTACCATGCTAGATGTGAAAGAATTAGAGTTTTTATACGTAAAGGCATTCCTGACAATGTGCAGTGGATAATTGAAGCTACGGTCCGTTCGGCTGGTGAAGTTGCAGATGCATTTATGTCTCGTATGCTCGGCTTAGGTAAAAATGCTTATGCCAAAAAGCGAAGAGCAAAGAGGCTAGGCGTCTGTCATAAATGTGGAAGATGGAATTGCAATACTAAATGCCGCTCTTTAGGATACATCTCCAAAAATCGTGAAGATAAAATAAAATTCATTAAGAATGGCCTGCGTAAGGAATCTCTGGAAGATATCCGAGGGACTCTTGAAACGCATTCTTGTGGAATAGTACAACGCGAAATAGTCGATTTATGGAGGACTTACCATAAAGAATGAGACCGTTACAATCCCGGGAATCTGACTTTAAACGACTCTGTTTGCCAGCTTGTAAGAAAACGGGATGGGAAGCAAATCCCCGACTCATAGAAGGCGTTGAAGCCGTTACTGGACGTAAAACCAATGAAAGATGTGAGCCACAACCACAATTACTGTACATATGAGCTGTCATTTTGAAATTTGTCTTTTCTTTTGACAATAATGTACTTGCTTCTGTAAGCGTAATAAACACGTTATCCTTTTATCGCTATAAATGCGTGTTCTTCTTTCTGGATACGGTACTCCGTGACTCACATAGTCAGTTATTTCTGTTTCCTACAATAACTAATTTCTTTCTTTCTTCTCTTAAATTCCTCCTTAATCAATGGAGTATTCTCTTTCCGCTCTACGAAAGTATTTTCCTTCCCTCCCAATAAATGTTCTTAAAAAGATTTATCAAGCTAGATGTGAACGATTCAGAGTATTTATGCACAAAGGCATTCCTGATAATGTGCGGTGGCTAATCGAAGCTAAGGTTCGTTCGGCTGGTGAAGTTTCAGATGCATTCTTCCCCCGTATGCCCGGCTTTGGTAAAAGCGCTTATGCCAAAAAGAGAAGAGCAAGGAGGCTAGGCATCTATCATAATTGTGGATGGTGGATTTGCGGCAATAAATGTCGTTCTTCAGGGATGATCACCAGAAATCGTGAAGATAGAAGAAAATTCATTAAGAATGGTTTGCGTAAGGAATCTCTGGAGGATATTCGAGAGACTCTTGAAGCGCACTCTTGCGGAATGGTGCAATTTGAGATTGTCGGTTTATGGATGACTTTCCAAAAAGAACGAGATCGTGACAGTCTTGGAAATCTGACTTTAAACGACCTTGTTTGCCAGTTTGTGAGAAAACTAGATGGGATCCAAATCGCCGATTCATAAAAGGCATTAAAGCCGTTACTGGACACAAGGCCAGTGGAAGACGTGGACCAAAGTCACGATTACTATACATGCTAGCTATTGCTTTTGAAATTTTCCTCCACTTTTGGCAATAATGTACCCACTCCTGACATGAGCCATAGTCATGACTACTGTATATAGGTGCCACTTTTGAAATTTTCCTTCTCTTCTGACGATAATGTACCCACTCCTGATGTGAGCCATAGTCATGATTACTGTATATGGTAGCTACCACTTTCAAAAATTTTCCTCCTCTTCCGACAATAATGCACCTACTCTTTAAATGTAATTATTGCATTATCTTTTCACCTCTATAAATACATCATCTTTTCTTCATTTCTCACAAGGTTAAGGATAGGAATGGAGAAAACCTCAACTCATAAATCCTGAAGTATTTGTGTATTTTCTGGGGCTTTTCCCGAAAAAGATGAAGAGTATTTAAAGGCAGCCAACCATTTGGGTAGAGTATTAGCTGAGCAAAAAATACATTTAGTTTATGGAGGAGGTAGTGTTGGATTAATGGGAGGTGTAGCATCAGCAGCATCTCTAGGAGGAAGCCAAGTTCTAGGCATTATCCCTGGACCTTTGAAATTTCTGGGGGCACAATTGGAGAAGAATTAGTGGTTAAAAATTTGCAAGAGCGTGTGTTACAAATGCTTCTTAATGCTGATGCTTTTATCGCTCTGCTAGGTGGTTTTGGCGCATTAGGAGAAATCTTCCAAATTGCTTCCATGACCTAACTTAATTTACACAAGAAACCCATTGGACTTTTGAATGTTAACAATTTCTTTACAGGTCTGATAGCTTTTGTAGATTACGCTGTGCAGAAGAATTTCATATCAAGAGTGGCACGACGAATCATGATATCCGCAACAACTGCTGAAGAATTGCTAGATAAAATGCAAGCTTTTGTTCCTGAACCAGATCCAGCAATGATTCAGATAGACTGGACACGCCAGTCTTTCCCGACCAGTTCAATCCCATAATTGTCCTCTACCCGGCCTGTTGAAGCATTGTGGAAGAAGAAGCGATCCGATCTGTTCTTCTTGTCCTTTAGTTTTGTTATCAGCATTTTCCTTCATGTTTCAGTTTTTTTTTTATTTTCAGGGAATTTCTTCTTTCTTCTTCACCATGTTAGATAGTTTTGTTCATGCTGATATTAAAACCATAGGACAAAGCCTTTAGTTTGGAATGGCTGAGTAAGGAGTAATTTTGTTTACTCCTGAGACGCATCCTATTAGGTCTACTAGTCATGACATTTTCGGGTAGCTAAGCTTCAACCTTATTTGGATAATATATCTCACAAAGGAACCTATATTTTCTAAAGAAAATATTAGATGAAACCTTGGATATTGATTCCAAACATCCATACCCTTACATAATTTGTCTGTTTTATTTCTCATCATCAAGATTCACTCGTTTCATGGAAGTTTAAATTTTTGTGCTCACCTATTGTGAAAATTCACACTTCTGAAGAAATCATTCCAACTTCAATGGCTTTCATACAAATCTCGCTTGAGGTACTCAAAAAAAGAGAAAAGGGTTTTTCTCCATAATCAATCATTATTTCTCTTCAATGATAGGGAGGCTCCTATCACAGGGGTTCTAAGGTAAGACCCTTAACCTCAAAACCAATCAATCATTATCAATCATTATTTCTCTTCAACGATAGGAAGGCTCCTATCGCAGAGGTTCTAAGGTAGGGCCCTTAACCTCAAAACCAATCAATCATTATTTCTCTTCAACGATAGGAAGGCTCCTATCGCAGAAGTTCTAAGGTAAGACCCTTAACCTCAAAACCAATCAATCATTATCAATCATTATTTCTCTTCAACGATAGGAAGGCTCCTATCGTAGAGGTTCTAAGGTAGGGCCCTTAACCTCAAAACCAATCAATCATTATTTCTTTTCAACGACAGGAAGGCTCCTATTGCAGAGGTTCTAAGGTAAGACCCATAACCTCAAAACCAATCAATCATTATTTCTCTTCAACGATAGGAAGGCTCCTATCGCAGAGGTTCTAAGGTAGGGCCCTTAACCTCAAAACCAATCAATCATTATTTCTCTTCAACGATAGGAAGGCTCCTATCGCAGAGTTTCTAAGGTAAGACCCTTAACCTCAAAACCAATCAATCATTATCAATCATTATTTCTCCTCAACGATAGGAAGACTCCTATCGCAGAGGTTCTAAGGTAGGGCCTTTAACCTCAAAACCAATCAATCATTATTTCTCTTCAACAATAGGAAGGCTCCTATCGCAGAGGTTCTAAAGTAGGAACCTTAACCTCAAAATCAAAATCAATCATTTTTCTCCAACGATAGGAAAGCTCATATCACAGAGGTTCTAAGGTAGGGCTCTTAACCTCAAAATCAATCAATCAATTTTCCTTCAACGATAGGAGAGTTCCTATCGCCGAGGTTTTAAGGATGGAACCTTTGCCTCGAAACCAATCAATCAATTTTCCTTCAATGATAGGAGAGTTCCTATTGCTGAGGTTTTAAGGATAGAATTTTTGCCTCGAAACCAATCAATCAATTTTCCTTCAATGATAGGAGAGTTCCTATCGCCGAGGTTTTAAGGATGGAACCTTTGCCTCGAAACCAATCAATCAATTTTCCTTCAACGATAGGAGAGTTCCTATCGCCGAGGTTTTAAGGATGGAACCTTTACCTCGAAACCAATCAATCAATTTTCCTTCAACGATAGGAGAGTTCCTATTGCCGAGGTTTTAAGGATGGAACCTTTGCCTCGAAACCAATCAATCAATTTTCCTTCAACGATAGGAGAGTTCCTATCGCCGAGGTTTTAAGGATGGAACCTTTGCCTCGAAACCAATTAATCAATTTTCCTTCAACGATAGGAGAGTTCCTATCGCCGAGGTTTTAAGGATGGAACCTTTGCCTCGAAACCAATCAATCAATTTTCCTTCAACGATAGGAGAGTTCCTATCGCCGAGGTTTTAAGGATGGAACCTTTGCCTCGAAACCAATCAATCAATTTTCCTTCAACGGTAGGAAAGCTCCTATCGCCGAGGTTTTAGGGATGGAACCTTTGCCTCAAAATCAATCAATCATTTTCCTTAAACGATAGGAGAGGTCCTATCGCAGAGGTTCTAAGGAAAGTTCCTTAACCTCAAAAGGCAGGAGGAAAACGTTTTTCTCCTCAAAGTTTAGGTGGCGAGAAGGTTCTCGATGCCTAGCTAAGGTCAGACGAAATTTGGTAACGACTTTGCATGCGTCATATCCCATGAGGCATGCAAAGGGGGGCAGCTGTTGATACCCAATTTCGTCCGGCCATTAAACATTAAAAAAAAATTAATTAAAAAAATTAATTAAAAAATATTATTAGTTTAAGGGGGGCATTTTTGTTTTATAGTGTTAGTCAATACATATATATCTTTATCTGTGTATTAAAAAAAATTAATTAAAAATTATTATTAATTCATTAATTAATTAAAAATCAAAAGAAATAATTTAAAGGAGGGGTACGAAATTTCTTCCCCGGAGACAAATTTTTCAATCTCTCTCACCTACTTTCTTGGACTTCTCTGGCACCTTTTGAATTCTCTTCTCCTAATCACCTGCGATCTTCTCCCCTGGCCTCATTTTTCTCCCCCAGCCAAAAATTTCAACTCTGTTCACCTGCTCTCCCTCAAAATTTCCTCCCTCATGCGTTGAAAAAAAGGCTTCTCTCCCTTATACAAATTCTATCATCGGGCTCTCTTCGGGGATGAACTCTCCCAGCTCCCCTCTCAGCTAAAACTCTCATCTCTCTTTCAGAATAGCTCACATCTCTCTCTCTGTATTTCTCCCTTCTCTCCATCTCTCACCTCTCCCTCACACACAACCGCTCACTCTCACTCTCTCCTCTCTTCCTCGTACCTCGCTTCTCCCCTGCTGGCCGCGCTGCCATCTCCTCTGGTTGCTAATCCCCCTCTCCGCCAGCCTCCTGCCGTCGCGACCGAGCCCACTCCGTCGCCGATCGCCAAGCTCCACTGTCGCACGCCGCCTACTCCACTGCCGTTCACACCTCGCCCGGGCCACGTCGCGCGCCACCTCCCCTCTGCCGCCAGCCTTTACCCCTCGCCCTTCTCTGGCCGCGCCCCTCCACGCTGTTCTGCTCCAGCCACCCCTACTCCAGCTGCCCCCTGTTGTTCGTGCCTTGCCGGTTCCAACCCCATGCCTGCCGCCATCGCGTGTACTCGTCGCCTCGACCCCAGCGTCCAAGCCCAGGAGTCTTTCCTCCATCAGCATCACCGGTGAACAGACGAAAAGAAGCAAAAAAAAAAAATACTGTTCCGCAATAATAACAAAATTAATTTTCAGTGGTATAACTCCACTTTACACCCCCATCTCTCCACATTTATTCATTTTGGTCACTAACCTTTGTTTATTTTGTTTTTACAGATTAGTCACTGATAACAAATTTCTGTTGTTTGTTGTTTTCTTTGTCTTCTTGATTATTGTTGATTGGCCTTGCATTGAGTATAGTCATTAAATTGAAATAGGAGAACAACATGAGCTTTTTTTTTAAAGAATAGTTTAATTTTAATTTTCGTAATGCATCCAATATGCATAAATTATTGGTCAGTAACAACAAGCCTTTTATTGTTTTCTTTTTTTTTGTTTTGTTTGTCCATGCATTAAATTTAACCATTAAATTTGTATCAGGGTATAACTTAGTTTATTTATTTATATATTTCTTTAATCTAATAATAGTTTAATTTAACTCACATAATACACCCCGAAAATCACGATTAGAGTATTAATTCTGCATGAGTCTAATAAAATCCTAGGATGAATTTAGGACAATAATTAGAAATAATTTTAAGATCCACATCGAAGTGGTTCGTTAGGATCTGAGATTTGGGATTTTTTTTTAAAAAATAAAAAAAATTAAGTTCATTAAAAATCCATATCCAAATAATTCGGTAGAATTTTTTATATGAATTAATTAAAAACATAAAAATTAATTAAATTTTTCATTAAATTTTCATATCGAAGTGGTCCGTTAGGATCCGTGATTTGGAAAGTATTTTTTTAATAAAAATGAACAGAGATTAAGTCCATTAAAAACCCATATTCGAATAATTCGGTAGAATTTTTTATATGGATTAATTAAAACATAAAATTTATTAAATTTCATTAAATTCCATATTCAAGTGATCCGATAGGATCCATGATTTTGAAAAAAATATTTAATAATAAACAAAAATTAAATTTTTATTAAATTCCATATCCGAGTGGTTCGATAGAATCCATGGTTTGGAATTATCAAAATCATTATAAAAATTAAATATCAAGATTCAAAAATTCCATATCCGGCTGATCTGATAAGATTCATGGTTTGGAATTAAATTATATAAAATTCATTATAATTATTATACTCAACCAAAGATTAGTTCAAGAAATAAATAGTTAGAAAAAGATAAAAACTGAACCCATGGTACCAAGTTCCGGGCGCTTTAATAGAGTTATTTTAGCGTAACTGACTCACGATCTTAGAATCTCTCGCAAACCATTACAGGGTTCCAATTGACTTAGGTAAACGGATTGGTGGCGACTCCATGAAATTTTCACGTTGCTACAATATCTTTGTTAGAGATAAAAACTTGTTTCTTCGAATTTTCATTGTGGGAACACAAAAATTTGTTGCTTTGGATTTTGGTTATAGGAATCAAAGTTTGTTATATCGGATTCAAGTTGCGGGAACTTAAAAATTTGGTGCCTAAAAAAACCAATTTGTGAGAAAAAGTTGTTTAAAGATTTAGAAAATAATATGAGTCTAAATCAACGCACCAATGTGGCAGTCATAAAATAATATGGCGATCATGAAATACTATTATGGTATATTGTGACATATATTGAATTAATGGCATAGCCTTTTCACGAGGCACAAAAATCCAAAAGAGTTGTATTGTATGACATACGCATGTCCTAAGTAAATGTGAAAAAAAGATGGACCCCGATGTATGCTCAATTGAGAAATGCACACGACATGAAGAAAAAATACAAAGAAAAGAATATGGAGCCCCTAGTTATGCTCTTTGAGAAAAGCACACCGACCCAAACAAATATGCAAAATAAGTTGGACCCTAATTCACATGCGTGCATACTTATTAAAGCATATACAAATATCCTATAAAATGGGAAATCATGCAAGTGTACATTATCATTGAAGCACATCAAAATACCCATGAAGTGGGAATCACAAATTCAAATATATGATAGATTTATTGGCCACATGATGTAGGCTAGTTGAAAATAAAACCATGGGAAGTAAAATTTAAGCTCAATGCTTATCACCACCTACAATCATTGACATCATTACTAGCAACTTGTGGCATCTGGTCAATACAGCTTAACTTTTGTCACTTATTGCTTGTAAAATATTTGATCGAAGTCAAAGGTTAAAAAGGTTACATCGAGGGGGCTGGGTTTGAACCCAAATTGAATGGAGCTTCCTATGAGGATACCCAGCCCAAAAGTCAGAGATCCTGAGGCTTGGGTTCCGAATGGGAAAAATGAATCATAGTGAAGCCGTTGAGAGATGCATCATGTTAGAGATTTATTTCTCGCCTCATCCCTATGGTGTAGATGCATCTATCCTGTAGTGATTAAGGGTTGAGTATTTACTCTTAATGAGAATTTGTAGCTCTTTATTGAGTGGGGTATCAAAGTTACAAAAGTACCTTTGACTGATTTTTACCTATATAAGTATTGGAATGAGGCCGCTCCTTGGGCTACTTTTAAAATTGCTTATGAAAAAGTTAGGATATGCACATGACTATTAATAGTGCAAACTTATAAGCTCAACAGGCACCTGATTTATTATGTGTGTTAGGTAAACTTGTACCCGCAAACAACGATAATTCAAGGTCATACCACTATTGGTGGTGGAAGAACGGAGTCAACTCACTAAGTAAAGGTTTAAGGTATCACAACCTTTATCACGCATAATAAATTGTCTTTATCCATCTATATATCATTTTGGTTTTTATTGAAATTGAGAGAGAATTGTTGGAGATTTTATTTCAATAAAAAATAATAATATTTATTAATAATAAATATTTTTAAGACACTAGTCGTTTCTCTTATTAGTACTTTTTAACTCTTATTTACTTACATTTTAAAGCATATAAATGTAGAAATTAAGAGTCCAAATAGCTAGGAGTTTAATGGTGTGATTATGGCTCTTAAACAAGACTGTTTTTATATGCTTGTTTTATCTTCATTTCATATACACATTCTTGGCTTCTCCATCTCTCGAATTTTTTAGATTGTTTCATAAAAATTATTATTTTTTGTATATCTTCAAATTATATTAGGTAAAGAAACGTGTGAATGGAGCTTTACTTTACAACAATGCATATGTATGTAGAGTTATATTAAGATGGTTGGGTTGTTTTATCCTGAAGGTGCTATGATTGAAGGCGCTCACTGGTATGGCACAAAACGTCCAAAAGTGAGTGGGTAAACTCATGATTCATCTCAATTACTCTTGATATATAGGTGATATTTTTTCTATTTCTTACATATTTCACTTTCTAATATCTACTAATTTTTTATTACAAAATTATCTATTTTTCGTGTCATTGGTGAGATTAATTTTTTTTTAATTTTTTAATTTTATTATTTGTAAATTTCTAATATTTCTACAGTGTAGGAACAACAATCAATATCCCGAGTGAGGGTGAACACCTGCTTGTAAATCAAGTGCATTTTTTCCTAAAATATATTTGTTTAATTACCCCCACATGTAGACTTCTGAGCTTCAAACAATTCAGGACTCATACAGTCACCAATATCATTATCTACAAAGAAACAAAACTCTAACATGCAGGGCAGTAACCTAAAATCTTATTAGTCTCACCCATTTCCATGTCTTTGAAATGTTGAATGCATAATCCCTTAGTATTAACTAGGCCATCTCTGCAAGTTAACAAAAGAAAAAAGAAACTCATAAGATCATTCGGGACAAACTTGAGCCAATAAAAAATTAGCTAATATATAAATGGACATGTATTCAGAATTTGCATACAAAACAATAAATTCTAGTAATTTGAGTAATTCAGTTGTTTTAACTAAGATTTTGAAGCAAAAAGATAATTGTTAAGCGTTTATTCTAAGGTGCAGCAGACATTTATAATTGGGAAATCATAAGAGATAGTCACACCACTTGCCTCCAAGTTTTCTTTTCAGCACAAATTGATTGCTTCTCCTAAATTCTTCTTCATCAGCAAACCCAACAATAAGAAGAATCTTATATGTGCTTTCACTACTAAAATAAGAGTTATTTCTAGTTGCCACTATTGATAATTACCAACAGTCAGACTGTTGATAATTATCAACACATTAAATCGTTAGTAACAGAATTTAATAATTACTAATAGTAAAGCCATTGGTAAGTTTCTAAGGACTTCAACTATTGGTAATTACCAACACGAAGAACTATTGGTAAGTGAATTTTATATTACCAACGGCTTAAATTGTTAGAAATTGAAAAAAAAAAAGGATCATTTTAAACTAATCATGGGAAATGTGGGACTAAGTGAAAATTTTCCACTTTTCTATTATAAAACCTCGTTCACACTACTATGGATAAAATGGACATATGTCTAAATTTTCCCTTTCTCAAACAGTCTCTCTCTTTCTTTCTCTCAATTCGCCGGCTTGTCCCCTGTTCGTTTCAACTTCCAATCATTGCTGGCCACTACTGCTCTTTCGTTCCAACGATCTAATGGCCGCAAATTACCATTTCTTTATGTTTCAATTCATATCAATGATCTCCGCCGCTCTACGTTTACCTTCATCACAACGATTGCCTTCATCATCGCGCACGGCCAATCACAGATGATCCAATTGCTGTTCCTCTTCATGCTACTATGCAATCACGGCTGCTGTTCGTTCGTGTTCATCCCCGATGATTGAATCGTTGCTTGTCTTCATTGTGAAATTCAAATCAATGGCAAGGTCTATGAAGGCTTCTTTCATCGGAAGGAGAAAATTGAAGTGGCGTAAAATGCCAATGCCGGTGAACGGTCCGATGTCGAGGCCATGGTGGAGGTCAAGATCGATGGCGGCGAAATTGAAGAGAAATGATGAGGTCTTAAGTAAAACACGATCAACGTGCGACAACAAAGCACAATCAACGGGCGAAGGATGATCAACGGCAATGTGCGATCAACGGAGAAACGTTATCAATGGTCAGAGCTGTTAGGGTGTAATTGATTGTGAAAGGCACATAGAGGTAAAGAGAGAGACAAAGAAGAAAATGGCATAATTGGACGAAGAGGGAAAGACATTTTAATATATTCATTTAGACACTTTCAATTATTGTTTCAGACATTTTTAAATTTGAAGATAACAAATTTTCTACTTATCATTATAGCCGTTTTTATATTTTTTGTCAAACACTTTTATATGATTATTTAGACATTTTTGCTTATTGATTTAGACACTTTTATTTTTTTAAGATAATAAATTATTTGAATATTATTCAGACACTTTTACATATTTCTGTAGACACTTTAATATATTTATTTAGATACTTCTACAAGTTTACATATTATTGAATAGAACAAATAGTTTTGCAATTATTGAAAAGAACAAATAGGCTACATATTATTGAAGACACTTATGTATACTTATTCACACATTTTCCCCAATTTTTTTAGATACTTTGCATCTTTGTCTTTGACACTTGTATAGGTGTGAATAATGATGGAAGATCCAGAGGTAATGGTGACGGTGGCAGCTACTACAGCGGTGGGGTGAATGAGGTAGGATTTCTAAAAGAAGAGAGAGAGATTTTTGTTGAGGGGCAATTTTATCAATTCTTTTATGGAGGTGGATCATATACATAAAGAGTTAATGGTGGGTTGATATGTCTAATTAGACATAGATACATAGTATAATAACTACCTTGACACAGCAGACCCTATCATTTTCTTCTTCTCCTTTCCTCTTTCCTATGTAAGTCTCATTTAGTTCTACTCTCTTCCTCTCTGCTCATGACACACTCTTCTCCTTTCTCTCTCTCCTCATGTACTTGAGTTTTCATCTTCTCATTCCTCCCTTTTATTCTCTCTCCCACTCTTTCCCTTTCACACAGACATAAACAGTCACACGGTTTCTGGGTTGGCGTGATGTTGCTGTCGCCAGGATAAGTTTTCCGGCGGTGGCGATGGTCGCTAGAATTTTTTTTCCCCAGATTTTGAATTGGTTTAGATATTCCAATTCCTCATTTACTCCTATTTAATCTTCTCTAAAGGCATTTTCAAAAAAATCAACCATTTGGTGTAGATCAAGCTTCAAAGTTTTGTAGCCCATTTTTTTTCAAAAATTTTCAATTTTGGGTTGTTTTTTTGGTAGGTCTCGTTTGGAGTATGTTGCTGCCAAATTGGAGAGGAACTGAACAGACCCAACGGCGGTGGTGCTCAGCCAGCAAGCGAAGCGTGAGAGCCATGCGCGACCAGCCATGTCATCCACGTGCCACCAGCTGTCCATGGTTTAATTGGAATTTTTTTCGTACTTTTTATTATTCTTTCGGACCTGTGTTGAACCGAAACATTGTTGTTGTTTGGATCTTATTTGTTTGAGTTCTGTACAATTTTTATTTTTAATTTTTCTAGTGATGCATCTTTGTTATGGTCTTCTGGCCTTAATTATTGTTCTTCTTCACAAATATCATGCCTTGATTGTATTATGGAATTATATCATGTGTTTAGGGAAATAATTAGCAAAATATTTATGCGTTCTCAAAATGCTAAATGTTGATTTTGAAAGTTAGCAGAAAATTCCTATAAATTTTCTTATGTTGGTTGTGGTCATTTTGCACAATTTCCTATTGTAGTTTAATTTATGGTTATTTTTTAATTAGGTTATTTTTAAGTTTAATTTTTGCCAATGAGTTCATTCCTGCATTTTTTACTACTCAACACTTAAATATAGTTTTAAAGCTTAAGCTAGATTAAGTGCCTACTCAATATCCATTTGCTGAGAAGTAATGTTCTAGGTATTTTCTAAGTTCTTTCTATAATTTCCCTTTTTAAAAGAATAATTCTTTCTAGGCAATTTTTTGCAAAAACAAAAAAGTAACTTCCAACATGAACGTGTTGGAAACTGCTTTGATTTTTTTAAATAAACCAAGAAATTTTACCAAATGGCTGTTCACATTGGTAACTACAAGCGACTTTGATTGTTGAAAACTTACCAACGGCTAAATGCATTTATAGATACCAACGACTTTTTTTTTTAACAGCAGAAATCTTATTAAAAAATAAAGAATACAAATCCCATACCTAGCCAGAAGCTAGATAAGACCCTTATATATCCTGCCTAACCACAAAACCAACCCACAGCCAGCAACTTTCCTTGTAACGAGGGAGTGACCAAATTTACAGCAAGTTTACAATCCTCTGTTTTGGGTTAATCAACCAATTTTTCCAGGAACACTTAAACTTTTTGCACCTATTTTGAATCCAAACATATGACAAAATCTGAATATCATTTAACATTTACACAACAGAGACTTTCCCATTGTTAAAAACAACCTTGTTTCTATACTTCCAGATTGACCACAATGAAATAAAGCAGATAGCCTCCCACACAACCTTTATTCTATTGTCGATATGCACTCGACCTTGATCCTCAAATAATTCCTCGATTTGCAGATAGAAACCTCTATCTAGTTGCCACCAATAATGAATTTTATCCCAAAGACTTGAAAATGCCTTGCACCAAATAAAAAACTGCTTAATCGATTCTTCAGCATCCAAGCAAAAAGGGTAGCACACATCACTAAGCTGCATTCCACGTCAGATCAGATTTAGTCTTGTTGGCAATCGATTCCTTAGCAGTCTCCAAATGCAAACATTAATCTTTCTTGGCACTAAATTGCACCATTTTGTTGTAAGAGATATATCCACTAGCAGCAGCATCAAGTCTTCCATTAATTTGGCTAGCATTTTTATCAAAAAGACTCTATCAGCTCCCAACGACCAGCACCAATGATCTGCCTTTTTATCAGACAAGGAAACATTGCAAAGGTAAAAAAGTAGCTCCTGCTCCACCCCTAACTCTCTTCCTTTTAAACCTCTTCCCTAAGTAAACTTCCAACCCTCAACCCTCACTCTTTAACTCTTTTTTTTTTTTAATCACTTCTTCTTTCTCCAAATCAACCCTATACAACCTAGGAAACTTTTCACTCAACGGAATATCCCTCAACCACACATCCTCCCAAAATCTCACGTTTTCCCCTCCTCCAACAGACCACTTGAAAGACTTAATAAAATTAACCCCAACTTTTCTAAGTCAAAACCCACTCTCAAAATATTGCCCCATGTACCTTTACCACAACACTCAATTTTACTAGAGTTGTAACCACCATACCCCCCATGAATAGCTTTTATCACTTTCGCCCACAACACTTCCCCTTCTACTTTAAACTTCCACCACCACTTACCTAATAATGCCAATTCTTTTGCTACTAAACTACCTACACTTAACCCTCCCACCTCTCTATCAACCAACACCTTCCTCTAAGTAACCCACACTAAATTTTTACCCACCCCTTTCACCATCTAAAAAAAATGTTTTCTTAAATTCTTAATGTGTTCAATAACACTAACCGGGACACGGAACAAAGAAAAGAATTACAAGGGCAAGCTTCTTAGAACGGAATTTATAAGCGTCAATCTTCCCCC
Organism: Aquilaria sinensis; assembly: GCA_005392925.1. Classification (NCBI taxonomy): domain Eukaryota; kingdom Viridiplantae; phylum Streptophyta; class Magnoliopsida; order Malvales; family Thymelaeaceae; genus Aquilaria; species Aquilaria sinensis. The sequence continues at coordinate 152,143 of SMDT01002881.1, read as the reverse complement.
AATCGATAATAGCCTATTTTTCTAGGATGAAAGTTGGCTTTCAATCTTTTTAACCACTTTCAGCCACTTCTTCACCCTATTCATATTAGCTCCTATAGGAAGCCCAAGTTATTTGAAAGGGAGATCATCCTCTTTACAGTTTACTTTTTTAGCCACCTGCTTAACATCCTCTTACAGCACACCCACCCCAAACAACATACTTTTATTAATATTCACCTTTAATCCAGATGATAATTGAAAACAATTCAAAAGTCTCACCAAATTCAACACATTCTCAGGTTGCCAATCACCAAAAAACAAACAATCATCGGCATATTGCAAGTGGGAAGTCACTAGACCACATTCCTCTACCTTAAACCCGCTAAAATTTTTTTGGTTTACTGCCTGTAGCACCATGCCATTAATAGCCTCTGCTATAATAAGATACAAAAAAAGGTGATAATGGATCACCTTGTCTCACCCCTCACTCCATATTGAACTCTGCTATAGGACTTCCGTTCACCAAGACTAAAACCCAAGCTGATTCCAGACAAGCTTTTATCCAGCCCCTTCATTTACACCCAAACTCCATCTACTCCATTAAATCATCCAAAAACTCCCAACTAATACTGTCATATGCATGCTCGAAGTCCACCTTAAAAAGCATGACTTGCTGTTTTTTTTCTTTGCCAACATCACCACTTCACTTGCAATTAGCACCCCATCCAGAATTTGCCTCCCTTTATAAAACCAGATTGTGCCTCTTCAATAATCTCTGGAATTACCTTTTTCAATCTATCAGCTAACAATTTTGCCACAATTTTATATTGACAACCCACCAAGCTAATAGGCTGATAATCTCACAAGGTCACTAGGCTATTGCACTTCGAGACCAAAGTAATAAAAGAAGAATTACACCCTGCATCCAGATTTCCTTCCTTTTTGAGCTGCCAAACAAACTTCAAAATATCATTCTTGACTATGTTCCAATTCCTCTTTAGAAAATTGAATGTGAACCCATTCGGCCTCGAAGCTGTCGCCCCACCACAACTCCACACTGCAGCCTTTACTTTTTCCTCTTTAGAAAATTGAATGTGAACCCGTTCGGCCACGAAGCCTTCCCTCCACTGCAACTCCACACTGCAGCCTTTACTTCTTCCTCTTTAATTGGTTCTTCTAGAACCAGGCTTATCTTCTTATGAAGTTTCTTAAATATGCCACTTTTGAAAGATGGCCTCTCTATGATATCATCATGAAAATTTTGATGGAAAAATCTTCTAACTTCTTCTTTAATAATTGCTGGCTCCTTTCTCCACACACCATTTATACAAAGACCATTAATTGAATTCTTCCTTCTTTTCCCATGAACTACAACATGAAAATCTTGAGAAATTTTATTTCCTTCTATCACCTATTTTTCCTTAGCTTTCTGTCTAACCATTTCATCTTTCAATTTTTATTTTTCCTACAACTGCCTCTAAGACTCTATTCTTTTTAAAACCTCATCTGCAGTTAGCTCTTTCTCCGAAGCCAACAAGTCCCATTTTTCTATGTCTGATTTTAACTTTTTAATCTAACTCTTCTCATTATAAAAAACAGTAGCTTTCCAATTCCTTAAGCACCATGCTAAGGCTTTCTTCTATTGCTCAATCTTTCCATACAGAACTAACCAAATTCTAAAAATCCCCATGCTTCATCCATGCATCAAAAAATTTAAATAGAATAGGCCCAAAGTCATGAGTCTCGATCTTCAAAACTACTAGGCAATGATCTGAGATCACTCTTTTAAGCGCCACTGACTTTGCACCAGGCCACCTTGTAAGGAATTCTTTGGACACCAAGAATCTGTCAAGCTGACTCATCTTCGACCCCTCCTTGTTATACCAAATGCATTTGCACCCTCCCAATTGTAGATGGAACAACTTTGTTTGATTGATGAGCCTAGTAAATGCCACAGCAACATTTCCTTCAAATTTGCTGCCTCTTCTTTCATCTACTGATTTTACAGCATTAAAATCACCCATGAACACTCACATACCAAAAAACCTTTTCTTTACCTCCAACAGCTCTTACGACAACAATTTTTTCTTACAAGCTTCCTGTGGAGCATATATATTTATAACAATTAGGGCCTCTGAGCACTCTTTCCAAAACCCTACCACACCCAAATAACCATCTTTAGTGAAATAATCAATTTTCTGGAAAATTTTGGAATCCCAAACACAAAGCAATCCATTGAATAATCCAGATGCATCCTTTTGGACATAATCAAAATCCTTTAACCCCCATAAGGACATGACTTTATGTTTAAGATTTCCTGTAGCAATTGATTCTTGAATCCCCATAAATTCAATATTTTCTTTAACCACCATCTCTCAAATCAATCTTATCTTCATCGATTTCCCAATACCTCTTACATTTACTAACAACATCTTCACAAGCAAAAATCAACACCCATTGCAAGAAAAACCACGTACTGTCAATGATAGGGATCATTGTTCCTCGCCAAATTCTTTAACTGCTCCTAGATTTTTGGATTTAGTTTGAACCCAACCAAATTTCCTACTTTTTTTGTAGATGCTACTTCTATAGACACAGTGTCTTCAACTTTGTTCTGTTGCTTTGTCCATCTTTGACCAGCAATTCTCACCATATTCTAGATATTCGAGTCCGACAGGGAAATATCAGCCACTGATTTTCTTCTATTATTCTTCTCCAGCAATCGACGATTGCTTCTAGACTTCGACACTGTTTTCTTCCCCTTCGTATGCCTCTGTCTTGTTACTTGCTTCATCAATCTTAGGGTAGTCTTGCCTTTCCAACCTCATGTTCCTTCCATAACCTTAAACATATGTCTCAGTCTTCCTCACTTTTTTCCTCCAAATGCCTTTTTAAGTTTTGTTGGGCTGATGCTTGCCTTCTGGTTATGTTGTTCCAACTCCACTTGATTTTGACCTTCAATATGGTTCATGTGCAAATAACCTTTGTCATGGCCCAGTGGCCCAACATCTTTATCCCTATGGTTTTCAAACAGCACACTTGCCATTTTTCCTGCAATTTCCCCATCCTCATCTTCTGACTCTTCAACAACCATTTCAAGATCTTTATTATTATTTAATTTTGAACATTGGTCCTTTTCCACTTTTGCCTTAGAAACTACCAAAGAGTTAACACTCTTTTTCACCCAATCTGCTCCGCCTATTCCGATTCCCCTTTCATATTCTTCCCCACTACTATTCCCCTATGATACATCATCATCCCATTCTTTATCTTCCTCAGTGACTTAAACCTTATACCACTGATCATCTGAGCATGACACATAGGAAGAGTCAGATAGATACCTTGGACCAAAATCCACCACAAATGATGGATCCTTCAAGACTCTAACATCAAATATCTTATTATCCACCTTAACTCTTGTAATTTTTAAAATATGCTTCATACAATGAGTGACCATACATACTCTTCCAATATTAATCTGTCTTTTATCAGCAGTCAAATCTTCTGCCACCATAATTCTCACCCATATAACAGTAATTGTGGCAAAGGTATCCTTACACCCAACGTGGAGAGGCAAACCTTCAATATTTAACCAGACAACACGTCCTAATTTATTCAAATCTTTCACCCATATACGAACCTACTCAAACCATTGATGGAACCAGTTTTCCCTTTCCTTCAGCATTAGATCCATTGCTTCTTTCGAATGAAATTCCAATAATACTTTTAGTCCACCAATGTACTTGATCATGCATGGACCAACTCCTTCTTCATCACAAAGGTTTTGAAGATTTTCTATTGTTTGGAAATTCTTCACCTCTCCAATCGCACACTTCTGTAACCAAAGGAGCTCTTCAGATCTTGACTAAACTTCAATACCAGCCCACTCTTATTTTGCTTTAAAATCTTTTTCTTTCTTTTACCAATTCTAATTTGTTCTTGTTATGGCTCTCCTAGTGGCAAGCACATTTGAAGGAGGTAAAGTGCTCTAAATCAAGTTTGAAACCTTAATTCAAGTTTACATAAAAAGAATAGAAAAATTTAGCAAAGTTCACTAAGTTCCAAGAAGGTTAAGGCGTTAATGAGGTTCAGGGGCAAAATGGTAATTTTTGCATCCTGAATAGTCGAGCCAGATCCCGAGTGACTAAAATGAAGTTTTATGACTTAACTTTTAACTTTAATCCAAACTTGATGAAATAAACAAAGATTAATCAAGAATAGCTAAGGTTACCAAAAGATGGGGACTTAAGTGTATCATGTCTAATACTTTGATGGCTTAGATTAAAAATAGTGTTATAAGATTGTAAAGTGGAGGGGTGGCTACCATAAACCCGAGTTCATCCTCTCCACCCTCATTTTTCCATTCAATTAAGTTTGAAATCAAAGTTTATTGGTGAAAAGAGAAGCCATCATAAGTATATAGGTCATTGGGAGCTCATTTCAAGCATAAAACCATGGTTTTGTAGCTTGAATGCATGTTTTCTCTCATCCCCTATTTTTAGTACGAGGTAACCAATGTATTCTTGATTGATTTCAGGTTTATTGGTTAGTTAGGAGCTTGGGTTTTGGCTAGAAAATAAGAATTTGATGTTTGGTGCCTATATTTTGCGTAGAACTTAAATGGTGCTTTGATGAGCTTAGTGGATTGAAAGAGTGCTTGATTCTTGCTTGTTACTTGGAGTTAAGGTAAGGGAGCTGTATTTTTTAGTTCAATTAATGCTATTGGAATGAGGTTGCTTGAAGAATTTGAGTAATTTTAGCAATAGTATTAGTTAGTGGACAAGGTTGAATCATGGTGGACTATAAGGTTTTTGGTAATTGGAATGATATTATAATGCATCATAGATTGACTTGTGACAGTTGGTTGTGATCTATGCAACATGTTTTACATGTATGTGAAGTTTACCAAGCATGGTTGATATGTTTGGCAAGTGTCTAAAGTTCATAGCAGTAAAGTCTGTGAAAATTTTAAAAGTTGCAGGTTGGCAATGTGTTGCCAGTTTTGTACCATTGCCCACGACGCGTCGCTAATACAAGAAAAGTTGGTAGAACGTTACCAACTGTGGTGACGCGTCACCACAGGTATATTGGTTGAATTTTCCAAGTTTTGCTAGGAAGGTCAAGGGGAGACCTAAGAGGGTTCTTAGGGTACTTTGAGGCCTAAGCATTCCAAAGGTACTCCAAGACTTTCAAAAGTCCTTCGAGACCTAGGAGTTTTCTTGAGTTTTGTAAAGTTTTATGGTTACTAAGCAAGAAAACTAGTTTACTAAGAATCACAACTAAGTACCAGTAGCTAGGGTGGAAGGTTTAGAACCCTTGGTGACCTAGCCTTGCCGTTAGCCACGAGGTTGCAAGGTGAAACCTTAGTGCACCTACTTTACAAGGTCTTTATGGCCTAGTTACAATAGTCCCACCCTAATTCACCTGTACAACATAAAAATGGAGAGGTTCAACTGGTGATTTATTACTAATTAGGCTGGCAAGCTCAGCTTGCTAAAGGATAAGGCTGTGCCTTGTAGTTCAAGGACTAGGATGAGGAGAAGTCTTAAGGGACCTAGTTATATGTGCATATATCAGACCCTCAGGCTATATTAGCTCACAGCATGTTACATATGTTATCATATGTGAAGTCCTTAGTAAGTTTCTTGCAGGTGCCATGAAGACTCTTACTGAGAATGTTTATGTTCTCACTTTCTAGTTATGTTGTGCAGATTCTGAAGTTGATGGACCGAGTATCCGTTGAGGGTTATTGCAGTAGTTAGCTTTTATTGCAGGTATTTTCCTTGAGAATCTTTATGATCCTAGTCTACTTTGGTAACTTGTTGGTCAAGTAACAGTATTAACTAGAGTTTTAGGGAGTAAAGACCCACGTGAGGAGTCTTCAACAGAAAATATGCCGCTCGGAGCACACCCTCTGGGGCAAACGGGGCCCAACCAACCCAAAATTCGACGCCGAAGGAGCCCTTTGCCTGACACGAGGTCACCCTCTCCCCGACGACGAAGCCATTCTCCGAAGAGGCGTCGTCAATCTCCTCCACCCGAGGAAGAACCTAGCGCCGCCGCCCTCATGGAGAAAATATTGGCAAGGCTGGACCAAGTCGAGAGGCAGGTGGCTCGCAAGCCAGTTTGGGCCAGACTGTCTGAGTCTTTTTGTGGGGATCAGTCTCCTTTCACCCGAGCTGTGGTCGAGGCAGCTATGCCAGGCGACTTCAGGGTACCTCGGCTAGAGACGTACGATGGTCGGACCGACCCACAGGCCCACCTGACGAAGTACAGACGCAGCATGATGATGCACGGTGCGGACGACGCCACCTTGTGCAAGTGCTTCGAGGTCACCCTCTCTGGGCCAGCAACCGCGTGGTACAACTCCTTGGCTCCAGGAATCATCGGAAAATTCCAGGAGTTATCAACAGCCTTCACCCAACAGTTCATCGGGAGTCGCCCGACGGCGAAGATGCCCGTTCAAATGTTCGACATAGCGCAAAGAAGCGGAGAAACTATACGCGACTATGTCGAGAGGTTCAACAGAGAGGCTTTAAGTGTTCCAGACTTTCGGCCCGAAATACGCATCCTCGCCATGACAAGGGGTCTTCGGAGGGATTCCCAACTCTTCTACGAATTCTCCAAGGACCCTCCAGACACACTGGGCGAATTCTACCGACGGGCCGAACAGCACATGACGGCCGAAGAACTAAGAATGGGCGGACCTAGGCCCGAGCACACCCGTGGCGAAGGGCCCAGCCAGCAGGCACGCTATCCGACCGACCAGCCACCCCGACCCCGGAGAATGCGAGGAAGGAAACCCCCGAACTTCACAGCGCTGATTACCACGAGGACCAACATCCTCATGACTCTAGAGAGGCAGGGAACACAAGTTCAGAGGCCAAGGGCCATGACCGCTGAAAATAGAAAAAACATGAAGAAGTTCTGCCAATTTCATCGCGATCATGGCCACGACACTGAGGATTGCTTCCAGCTAAAGAAGTATGTTGAATCGCTGATAAAACAAGGCCAACTTCGGTGGTACCTACGGTTGCCTTCCTCAAAGGGGAGGAAAGAGGAGGAAGGAAAGGTAGAAGATGAGGACTACGACTCCGACAGGCGGAGAAACCGAAGTCCGAAGAGGCGCCCTCCACCCCCCTGCGGGAGTCATACAAACAATCACGACGGGGCTCCCATCCTCAGAAAGAAAAAGGAAGGCCAGGGAAATAGCTATCATGGCCTATCAAAGTCCGGCGAAGAAGCTATCCCGAAAAGATGGTTCCACAGTCGTCTTCCCTCACGACGATCCACTCCTGATCATGGCAAGAATTGGAAACTCGGATGTCAAAAGGGTATTACTTGATGACGGATCAAACGCTGACGTCCTATTTTCACAACTGCTGCCGAGCTTGGGCATATACATCAGTGATCTCAAGCCTGTCACTTCACCGACCTTCGGGGTAGGACCGTCCAAGTTACCCGTCCTCGGATGGATCGACCTTCCATTAATGATGAAAGGGACTTCGGTCAAAGGACCAGCTGAGTTGTTTGCCTCAACAATGGTGAGGTTCATCATCATGGATGTCCCCTCATCATACAACGATATCCTTGGAAGGCAGACGCAGGGAAATCTGCACATTCGCCCTGACGTGAGATATTTGACTGTCACTTTCGCCACCAAGGAAGGAGACGCAGAAATCTTCATAGATCAGGGCGAAGTAAGAAAGGTGTTCATCAAAGCCCGAAAAGCCCCAGCAAACAATTCCACACAAGCTGTAGAAGCAGGGGCTTCAAAGTCAAAAAATGGCGGGAAAGAAGTTTCTGGCAAGGTAGAAATGGAAGAAGTGGAACTTATCCCAGGACGAAGTACCCGAATAGGGAAAAACTTGTCCGAAGGAGATAAGAAAAAACTTGTATCCTTTCTGATAATGAATAAACACCTATTCGCCTACTCGCCGAAAGACATGCCAGGGGTAAATCCGCGCGTAGTACAACATAGCCTCAAAGTAAGTCCGGAAGCGAAACATGTCCCGCAAAAGAAACGGGGCATCTCAGCCCATAAAAATGACTTCGTCAAAACCGAAGTCCAACGTTTATTGGAGGCAGATGTAATCAGGAAGGTCAAGTACCCCGAATGGCTAAGCAATGTGGTGATCGCCATAAAAGAAGGAAGCAACAAACTTCGGATGTGCATCGACTTCAGAAACCTGAACGATGCTTGCCCAAAAGATTCATATCCTCTCCCGCCAATAGATCGACTGGTAGATTCAACTGCCGAATACGGGCTCCTAAGTTTCCTAGACGCCTTCAACGGCTACCATCAAATAAAGATAGACCCCGAAGACGAAGAAAAAACAGCCTTCATCACTGAGGGGGGGACGTACTGTTACACCAGGATGCCCTTCGGGCTCAAAAACGCAGGAGCCACCTACCAGAGGTTGATGAGCAAGGTCTTTAACGACCAAATAGGGAGGAACATGGAAGTCTACGTAGATGACATGATAGTCAAAAGCAAGCTGCCTGTTGACCATGTAACAGACCTAAGGGAGACTTTTCACCAGCTCAGAACCTTCGGAATTCGCCTTAACCCCGAGAAGTGCACCTTCGGGGTAACTTCGGGAAAGTTCCTTGGGTACATGGTATCAGAAAGAGGCATTGATGCTAACCCAGAAAAAATTAAGGCTCTGTTGGAATTCCGAACTCCTGCCACAATAAAAGATGTGCAGAGACTTGCTGGAAGAATAACCTCCCTCAGCAGATTTATTTCCAGATATGGAGACCGGTGTCGAGCATTCTTCAAAGTCCTCACTAAGGCAGCAAAAAGGGAGGATGACCTCGGGAGTGATGATCGTCCTTGGAATGAGGACTGCCAAAAAGCTTGGGAAGAACTCAAAATCTACTTGGCTCGCCTGCCCACTTTGCGACAGCCCTGTGAAAGAGAACCTCTTGTGTTGTACCTCACCGTCACAGAAAAAGCAGTAAGCTCAGTCCTTGTGAAAGAGGAAGGGCCGAAGCAGTGGCCAGTCTACAATGTGACCAAGTCCCTGCACGGCGCCGAAATCAGGTATCCTTTATTACAGAAAGCTATATATGCCTTGGTCCTGGCAGGAAGAAGGCTGCGACCATATTTTCAGGCTCACCCCATCATCGTCCGAAGTAGTTTACCCCTGCGGGACGTCATGAAGAAGGTTGACCATTCGGGAAGGCTCTCCAAATGGTGTATAGAGCTTGGCGAACACGACATCACTTATGAACCTCGGAAAGCCATAAAAGCTCAAGCCTTGGCAGATTTCATTGCCGAGGTCCCCATTACCGAGGACAGCCACCCAAGTCCCGACGAAATGAGCCAGAATGGGCCTTGTACGTTGATGGTGCCTCGGGCGCCGAGCACCAAGGAGCAGGGGTGATCATTAAAGGCCCCGAAGGCCTGGAAGTAATGAAGGCCATTAAGTTCAGCTTCAATGTCACCAACAATGTGGCTGAATATGAAGCTCTCATAGCGGGCTTGCGCCTGGCCAGAAAAATTGGTGTCAGAAACTTGAAAGCCCATAGCGATTCCCAGCTAGTAGTTCGGCAAACAGCAGGGGACTACGGGGCGAAGGATCCAACACTGGCAAAATACCATGAATTAGTAACGAAGCTTATTCGAGAATTCGACACCGTGCGAATCGAGAGCGTGCCTCGCAGACATAACGCTGAGGCAGATGAATTGGCAAAATCAAAAGCATATACTGAGGTGCTAAGCCAGCCGAGCATTACAGTGCTGAGCATAATGACTTCGGGAAGAAGCTGGAAAGACCCAATAAAAACATATCTCGAAACCAATACGCTCCTTGAAGACTCCAGTGAAGCAGCAAAAGTGCGGAGATGCGTCCGAAAATGTGACAGCTGCCAAAGACACGCTAAAATCCAGAGGGCACCCTCGGAAAAGGTAACTTCAGCTGACTATCCCTGCCCTTCGCAGTTTGGGGCATAGACCTCATCGGGCCACTCCCGACAGCACCTGCGGGCGTAAAGTTTTGCGTAGTCGCAGTCGACTACTTCTCTAAATGGGTCGAGGCAGAACCATTAGCAACTATCTCAGCTAAAGAAGTGCAGAAGTTCGTATGGAAGAACATTGTATGCAGATTCGGCATACCGAGGATACGGGTAGCCGACAATGGATCCCAGTTTACAGACAAAGGGTTCCAAGACTTTGTCAACAACCTCGGAATAAAGATGCACTTCACCCCAGTAGCCCATCCTCAAAGCAATGGCCAAGTAGAGGTATCTAATAGGACCATAAAAGATGGCCTGAAAAAGAGGCTAGGGGAGGCAAAAGGGAAATGGCCAGGCGAACTCCAGAGTGTATTGTGGAGCTACCGAACAACACCCCGAAGAGCCACAGGGGAAATGCCTTTTTCGCTTGTCTTCGGAACAGAGGCCATCATCCCAATAGAGATAGTACAACCTTCGGTGCGAGTACAAGTGTTTGACGAAAGAGGAAATGACTTCGGCCTAAGAACCAAGCTGGACCTCGTCAGCGAACACAGAGAAACAGCCGAGCTGAGAAGAAAAGCCTTCCAGCAAAGAGTAGCTTCGGCCATAAACGTACGCGCAAGGCCAAAGGGGATAAAGAAAGGAGACCTCGTCCTCCGAAAGGCTGAATTTGGCCCCCGAAGGCCGTCCCACGGCGTACTTCGCGCAAAATGGGAAGGTCCTTACCTGGTACTGGCCGAAGTACGAAAAGGGGTGTACAAACTCGGCGATGCCGAAGGCGTAGAACTAAAAAATACTTGGCATTCGGAAGCCTTGAAAAAGTTCTATGCTTAAAGCCCTTAGTGGAAAAAATTGTACAAGATACAAAAATTTCCAAGTACAAAAGTTTCTTAGAAAGAATTTTTTCTAAGTATAAAAGTTTTTTTTTTTTTTAGGCAGAAGGCAATGTACTCCCAAGCCTAAACAAGTCTGGTGATCGTCTTGCGAAGTCTCTGAGAGCAAACGTGTTCGGGACGGCGAGAAACGAAAAAATTCACACAGAAAGACTTAGCCAAAATTCTATGAAAGAAAGTATCTTTATTTATAAAACTGCTTACAGAGAAGGAAAATTACAAGAAGAAAAAGAAGAAAAAGAAGGCAAAGGATCCTAGAACAAGCTAAGGAATCTCGGCGTCCCGGGAGTCATCAGCTCCTGCGTCCTTTTCCGCCGCCTTCGGCGCCGAAATAGAAGAAGGCAAGTTCAGATGATCAATCTTAGACCAGGTCCACCGAGGTCCCTCGGGAATGTTCAGGGCCGCCAAGAAAGAGAGGTCCAGATCTGGAAACCTCTGAAGGACTTGGTGCCGAGCAAGACAGAACCCATCCTGAAAACCAACCTTGGTCATCTGGTCAGACTTATCCTTCTCGACCTCAAGCTTCTCGAGGTCCTTCTGCAGATCAGAGATCTCCTTCTTCAGTGCCTTCGTCTTCTTCTTCGGCTCCTTCTTCAAAGCATCAACCTCGGCTTGGAGCGCAGCCTTCTCAGCAAGCGCCTTCGCCAGGAGACCTTCAGCCTCTGACTTCTCTTTCTGATGCGCCTCATTTGCCGAGATCAGCTCCGCCACCTGGGAGCCGAGGTCAGAAATTTTCTGGGAGGAGTCCTTCAAAAGTTCCTCTTTTTCTTTCTGGAACTCCTCCCGAAGGGTGGCAACTTCCTTCTCCGCAGCTTGGGCCAGCTGCAAATTCTTGACAGCTAATTCCGAGCACATGGCCTTAGTTTTTTCTAAGGCTTCTAAGGCCGAAGCTCGGAACGCCGTCTGCCTCGCCACCCGAACTCTGAGAAAGCCGGCATACCCCAGTAGCTGCAAAAGGATAAAGGCGAGGTCGTTAAGACAAAGAGAAAACCAAACACTTAGAAAAAATTCAAGGAAGAAAGATAGGCGCGAAGTATACCTGGGCGGCGTGTTCGGAAAGCTTCGCGGCAAGAGAATCGTCGCCCGGGTGAGCCTCGGCAATGGCCTTAAAGGAGGCCTCGGTGAGGATCCCTTTCGAGATCTCTTTAGCCATTTGCTGGCAGTCTCCGGAGTACAAATTCATGTCCTCCGTAAACGTCCAGAAAGGCTCCTTCGGGACTTTCCCCTTCGGGATGCGGGCGTCCCGAAGGGCTCTCCTCTCCGCATGCTCAGCTGCCCAACCCGGAGTGAGCAACTCCTCTGCACGGCAAAACAGAAAGCTGGATTAAGGCAAGTAAACCTCAAAACAGAAAGCTGCATTAAGGCAAGATATCACAAAATGAACCTGCTGGCACTTCGACCACATCATCGTCAAGATCTGGGACCTCCTCGGCAGAGATCCCCTTGCCTTTGCTTTTACGCCGTTCTTCGGTAGAAGGGGTCTCTACCACGGCGTCCAGAAGAGCCTGTGACGGGGTAGGACTGTGAGGAGGGACCTCGGCAGTAACCTCGGGCTGAGGGACGGTGGCAGCTTCCGGCTCTTCGCTAGCTTCCTCGGAAGCTTCACGCTGAACGGAGGGAATGGTCTTCTTCGCCCGCTTAGCCGAAGGCCCAGCCCCGGTCATTTTCCGCCTTCGAGAGACGGCTTTCTTCGTCTGCTCACCCCTCTCGGATTGACCGAGGAAAAGGGATTTGTAGAAGGCAGCAGTGTCCTCGCCCATTTCTGAAAAAGAAGGAAGACATCAGTGTGAGTCCAGAACGAAGTTATAACAAAGAGACTAGAAAATAACTTACTCTCACAAAAAGTTTCGAAAGAAACTTCCTCCCGAAGGAGTTGCACTAGCCATGAATCCTTCCCAGCGATGGCAGGAGCCGACATCCCGAGGTCCGTCTTGTGCTCCTTTACCACCCCTAGCTCCCGAAGGACCTCCTCGGTCATCAGCCTCCAGTTGATGGGGAAGGGGTAAAGAGAGCGTGAAGGGACCTCGGGACCCCAGTCGGTGATGGCTCAGATACGTCCGTCGAAATCCGCGAATACTGAAGATAACTCAGGAGTCAACAGTATCCTCGGATCTACGACATCATCCCCCAGCCTTCCCTGAGCCCACTTGGTCGGAACATGCGACTAGGCCTCCTCCACCTTCAGAAAGAAAAACTTTTTTTGCCACCCTCGCCAGGTGTCCTTAGTGGCGAAGGTGAACATATACTTTTTGCTCCCGGATCCCCGAGGTAGCATGAAGTAAAAGCCACCCTTCGGGACCATGTAGAGCTTGTAGTACTGCATAAAAATGATGAAGTGGGGTTCTATTTTGAAGACACCACACATACAGAGGAAGGCGTTGAAATAGCAGTATGAGTTCGGAGGAAGTTGATTTACGGCAATGCCATGGAATTGGCAAAAGTCACAAATCAACTTCGGAGGGGAGAACCGAAGTTCGGCTTTCAGCTAAGCTCGAAAAATGGTAATCTCGTTACTATGGTTTGAGAAGCTGTAATGGTCAGAATTTGGCAACCTCGTAACAGCGTACGAGGGAAGGAAAAAATTTTTCTTCCACCTTGCTACTTTTTTTAGGAGTGGTGCAGGAAGGGTGGGACAAAAGAGGGTGCCAACTTTCAGGAATAGGCATTTTTGGCCGAAAAACGAGTTCAGAAAAAGGCAAAAATGAACTTCGGGAAAACTTTGAAAAACAAAGAGTTTTGGAAATCAAAACCCACCAAATTTTTTGCCGTAATCTGGGTGTGAAGACGCCGTCGTGAAAGGTGACCGGAAAAAAGCTCTGACCGGAAAAAAGCTCAGGTGAAAGAACCGCCGCGAAAAGCAGAAGAAAGCAGAAGGAAAACCAGAGCAAAAGCAAAAGCAAAAGAGACAAATGACAAAATGAGCATATATATAGGCCGAGGGAGGTAGGCGAACCGGCGTCATAAGTGCTCTGCGAAGGCGAAACGTCGCCATAACTGCTCTTCTGCACCTAAAAAGGCGCGCCTGCCGTTACAACACAATCCCCACCAATAACAAGCTGCCACGTGTCAACCATCGCGCCAAAAGGGGGGATGCGTGTCCCGATACCCCTCATCCTTAGGCGCGTCGTTCCAGACTGACACACCTATTCCTAACACATGACGTGGCGCAGACCTAAAAAGCTGGAAAGCAGGTTACTTCGAAGACACCAACAGACAGGCTATGGTAGAAGAGCCTAACATCTTCGGACGAAAGGTCCGTCTTCGGAACAGGTACTGCACTCAAGGCCCAAAGAGGGGCCCTCAGGAAGCGAACAAACCGAAGTCTCCACTTCGGCTTTTTCGAGGGGGGCCTGTGATAGCCGAAGGGCTCTCGCCTCTTCCAGTATATACTTCCCCGAAGGATTGTTCGGGGAGCCTGACGTAGCTCGGAAAGAAGCATTGCCATCGACCTCGGCAGAAGCAAAGTCGAGCATGACGAAGTAAGTACTTCGGCTGAAACGCCAGGTTATCTTAATGTGTTGCTGACTCCCTCGGGGAACCGAACATATCGCCTTTGGGAGAAAAGAACCAGCTACTGAAAGCAGGAGAGATTCTCCCCGAAGGCGGAACTCCCGAGCTAGAGAACTCCCCGAGCCACTAGCATGATTCCCGAAGAAGGGCATCCGTACCAAAGGGCGACCTCGCCCAAAGGACCTCGGGAGTACGGCATGAGCATTTAATGAGCATTTAAGGAGCCTCTGACAGATCGCCCACACGCTGCCTGAAACGGCGGCCTGACATGCTGACATCATCCAAGTCCCGTCTCAGCCACAAAACTAGGAGCCTACAAACGGCTACCTGTCCCCTACGCCCAAAAAACACAGAAAGAATTCGACCGAACACGTGTCAGGATTCGAACGGGCCAGGTACTTCTATAAATACTGGAAAACAGGACTTGGCAATGGATCTCTCGCCATCGGCACTCTCGCACAGCAGAAAACATATACAGGCCAGACCCTATATCCATTTAAGTGTCCCTACTTTACTCACTATCAGGACACTAACTTGGGTGTCGGAGGCTCCTCCTCAGAAAAACATCCCGGGGACCTCCTAACGCTTTTTCTGAGCCTTTCAGGTACTTTCCCACCTGGGGAATCTCTCCGTCAGACGTTCTCCCTCCTCGGAAGCTCCCTCGGAACTCACCATGTCATTAGACAGAGATGCTTCAGGGCATCATCTACTTTATGTATGAATGCTCCCACACAGTTGTTATGTACAGTAAAATCACATAAATATTGATTTTATAGGCTTTGGCTATTTGAACTTATTTTTTGTGGAAATCTTTTGGCCAAGTCAATGTTTTATGGTTTTTTTTAATCCAAGCCAAACCTTAAAGAGCATGCATCTTGCATATTCTAGGTTAATCAACTAGTATCACAGAATTTTAATTCACGCACATATTCAACTAGTCAATTGCAATCCACCATGAGACTAGCTCTCACAGGTCTCTTGGGCAGGGGCCAAGGACAGTCGTGTCAATTTTTGGTATTAGAGCCAAGAGCTCATTTCATAGCTATTGGAGGCTGTGGTTGAGATCTAGTTTTGGAAATTCCAGGTGCTAGGAAAGTTAGTACTGACCAACATCTAGGGAATGTTGTCTGGCTTTGGTTGTAGGTTGTTATGGTTGACATTAGGTCAGGAGCTTCGAGAAGCGCTAGGGAACCTGGATAGGGTTCTAGCCAGTTGTGGCAAGGCTGGATGAAATATCCAGGGTGCTTCAGGGGTTAACTCAGACTATGGCCCAAATGGCAAAGGGTATAACTACCATCATGACTGAGTTATTCCAAGATCATGAGAATAGAGAAGTTGTCCAAGAGGAAAACGATCCACACCAGGATCAGGAAAAGCATGCTGAGCAGCAGTGAATGCCTAGGGCTCATGAATGGACAAATCACGTTCATGAGGAGGAAGATGAGCCAAAGGTTATGGAAGCTCCAAGGAGGGTCGACACCCCACATCAAATGAGGTTGTTAGAAAAGTTTAAGACTGTAGATCCACCAAGTTTTGATGGGATAAGTGATCCCGATCGAGTAGAAGATTGGTTATCCAGGATGAATTGACTTTTCACTTGTGGAGGTTATGAGTCTAAACAAAGGATGGCCTTAGTACCTTTCTTTTTTAGAGGGAGGGCTAGTTTATGGTGGGATGATGTGATGGAAATGCTCAGAGAAAGCAATGGTACTTGACCAGAGCACAAGAAAAAGGTGCTCAAGTGGTCAAACTTTGAGAAGAAATTCCGATATGAATATATTAGTAAAGCTGCACAGGATCAAAGGAGGATCCAGTTTGAGAATCTAGTGCAAGGAGAGATGTCTGTGCAAGAGTATGAGCAACATTATAATTCACTTATTTGGTATGCTCCTTACATGATTGGTAATGATGAGTTGAAGGCCAAGAAATTCTTTCAAGGTTTGAAACCCGTGCTTTGGAGGTATATGACGATAGTGGATATCAGGAGTTATCGCTAAGTGGTTCAGAAGGCATTAGCCTTAGAAAGAGAATTTAATGATGCGAGGACATCTAGCAAAAAGGTAGAGGTTGGACCAGCCAACTTAGGAAATAGCACCGAAAAGTTACCAATGGTTGAAAGCCAAGGTCCTTTCAAGAGAAAGAAAATGAGTTTGTGCCCTAAATGTAGACGATTCCATGGCCATAGGGATTAATACTTGCAATATTTGTGGTCAAAAAGGACATTGGGCGAGGGAATGACCACGAGCTTGTCCTTTGCCAGGTTTGCCCAGGAACCTACCCCCTGCACCTCTTGGCATAGGAAATCGACCTGGTGTAGCCGCTGCAGCAGTTGACCCGAGGGTTTTCACCTTGGCGAGTCAGGTAACCAAAGAACCAGCCGCCATTTGAGGTAATTTTACTTTTTAGAACAGTAGTGTTAAAGTGCTTTTTGATATAGGAGCTACTTTTTCAGTGATATCATCTACCTTGGTAGATAAGTTTAAATTGCAACGAGAAATCTTCGATGAGTTAAGACTCATCAGGACTGCAGGGAAGAGCTTTATTATAACCAATGAAGTGGTTACTAGGTATCCCTTGCAGTTAGGCGACTATAATTTCTGTTGTGAGTTATGGTGATAGAATTGAGGTCTTATGACCTAGTGTTAGGAATGGATTGGCTAAGTAAGCATAAGGCACAAATTGACTATGTGAATCACTCAGTCGACATTACTGATGCTCAGGGAGCTAGAGTGACTTGCACAAGAGGATTAGCATCCAGTGCTAAAAGTTTACATCTTAGACTTATGGATACCATCCCTATAGTCAGCGTAGAAGAATATTATTCATTAAATAAGGTGGCTACAGAGGAGGAACTTAAAAGGATTCCTATAGACAATTAGTTTCTTGAAGTGTTTCTAGTAGAATTGCCTAGGTTACCACCCAAGAGGGATACTTAGTTTGCAATCCATCTTCAGCCTGGGGTTGAACCTATTTCAATACCACTTTATAGGATGTCAGCTCTTGAGATGGATGAGTTAAATAAGCAATTGGAGGAATTGCTAGAGAAAGGCTTTTATAAGGCATAATGTATCCCTGTGGGGAGCCCAGGTGTTATTTGTGAAGAAGAAGGATGGAACTTTAAAGCTGTGCATCGACTACAGAAAGTTGAATGCAACAATAGTTAAGAATAAGTATCCACTTCCTAGAATTGATGACTTGTTTGATAGACTCAGAAGGGCAAAGGTATTTTCTAGGATTGACCTCCGGTCTAGATACTTTCATATCAGAGTTAAGGAGGAAGATATCCCGAAAACTGCCTTTAGGATAAGATATGGACACTATGAGTATACAGTTATGCCATTCGGTGTGACTAATGTCCAAACAATATTCATGGAAGTTATGAATCGAATCTTTAAACCATTTCTGGAACAGTTTGTTGAAGTTTTCATCGATGACATTTTAGTATACTCACAAACTACCTCAGAACATGATAAGCATCTTATGTCAGTTTTGTAAGTGCTGAAGGATAATCAATACTATGCAAAGTTGTCTAAGTGTGAGTTTTGGTTTGAAAGGATTCAATTTTTGGGGCACATCATCAGTGGTCAGGGTTTGTCAGTTGATCCTGAAAAGTTCAGGCGGTAGTTGAGTGGAAGAGACCAACTACAGTTATAGAAGTGAGGAGTTTCTTAGGCTTGGCAGGCTACTATAGGCGATTCATAGAGAAATTCTCTGTGATAGCTACATCATTAACGGTCTTTACCAAGGAAACTTAGAAGTTTGAATAGGCACCGAAGTGTAAGGAAACTTACATGGAATTGAAGAAAAGATTGACTAGTACATCTATACTCATTCTACCAGATCCGAACAAAGCTTTTATAGTATACACTAATGCATCAGGTTTTAGTTTAGGGTGTGTGTTGATGTAGGACAGTCAGGTAATAGCCTATGGTTCAAAACAGTTCAGACCTAATGAGTTGGACTACCCTGTTCAGGATCTTAAGCTAGCAGTAATAATTTTTGCACTTAAGCTGTTGAGGCATTACTTGATGGGGAGGTCGTTCAGGATCTTCACCAATCATAAGAGTTTGGAGTATCTATTTACATAGAAAGAACTGAACATGAGGCAACGTCAATGGATTGAATACATAAAAGATTATGATTGTTCCATTGAGTACTGTGTTGGCAAAGGAAATGTGGTAGCAGATGCATTGAGCCGGAAGTACACAGGAGTGATCCTATCTAAGAATCAGGCTACGAATCCTTCGAAGGAACGTTAGGGGAGTGTTTCTCAGCTTTGCATGAGTTTTGGCAAACCCAAGAGAAATCCTTAGTCTACGTTTTGAAAATACAATCAGCTTGGTTAGTCAAAGTTAAGGACGCTTAAATGGAAGATCCATTGTTGAAGAAAATTTTAGGAGAAGCGAAGCTTGGTACCATGAAAAGGGAATTCTTATACAAGGATGGAATACAAAACTATAGAGATCGTCTCTATGTACCGAATGTGGAAGGACTTAGGCAGCAAGTCCTAGAGGAAGCACATAGTAGTACTTTGAACGTTCACCCTGGTGTTAGTAAGATGTATCATGATCTTAAGATGCATTTTTTGTGGCCAGGACTTAAAAGGGATGTAGGAGGATATGTGGCAAAGTGTTTGACATTCCAAATGGTTAAAGCTGAACATCAGAAACCAGCAGGTACACTTCAAATTTTACCTTTTCCAGTGAGGAAATGGGGGTCCATTACTATGGATTTCCTAGTAGGATTGCCAAATACTTAGAGTGAACATGATGCTATACGGGTAGTGGTTGATCGGCTGATGAAGTCGGCACATTTTATACCTACCAAGATTACTTATACATTGGAGAAGTTAGCTCAGTTGTATCTCAAGGAAATTGTGAGACTCCATGGTATACCGGATCAGATTATATCTTATAGAGATCCTCGGTTTGTGTTACGATTTTGGAATGCTTTCCAAAAAGCATTAGAGAGCAAGGTTAGTTTCAGTACCGCTTTCCATCCTCAGACTGATGGGCAATCTGATAGAGTAATTCAAACTTTGGAGGATATGTTACGTATGTGTGCTATTCATTTCAGAGGTGATTGGGATCAGCATTTACCACTCATTGAGTTTGCTTATACTAACAGTCATCAAACTGTTATAGGTATGGAACCATACAAAACTTTGTATGGAAGGCGTTGTATGACGCCCCATTGTTGGGCAGACCCTGCAAATAGAGTAGTTATTGGTTCTGAAATCATAGTTGATACCATAGCTAAGATCAAGTTCTAGAAACAGATTAAGGCAGCCAATGACCGGCAAATTAAGTGTGCAAATTTGAGAAGAAGAGATTTAAGTTTTGAAGTTGGGGACAAAGTACTTCTTAAAGTGTCTCCAATGAAAGAAGTTATCCGTTTTGGGCAGAGGGGTAAGTTAGCCCATAAGTACATTGGACCCTATGAAGTTTTGGAGCAAATAGGAAAAGTTGCTTATTGGTTAGTGTTACCACCTAACCTATCCTAAGTGCATAACATGTTTCACGTTAGTCTACTCAGAAAATGCACAGTAGATCTGGGATAGGTAGTTAGTCATTTAGTGGTACTTATTCAGGAAGACTTAACCTATGAAGAGAAACCTGTTCAAATACTTCATAAGCAAGTCAAGAAACTTTCAACTACGTGGATTCCGATGGTTAAGATCCTTTGGTCTAACCATAGTGAGCAGGAAGCTACCTGGGAAACGGAGCAGGATATGCTGAAAAGATATCCTAGAGTTTTTCCAGAATTGCAGAGGAATTTGGGGGACCAAATTCCAGAAGGAAAGGAGAATGTTATGGCTCTCCTAGTAGGAAGCATGCCTGAAAGAGATTAAGGCGCTAAATCAGGTTTAGGGGCAAAATGATAATTTTTGCATCCTGAATAGTTGAGCCGGATCCCGAGTGGTTAAAATAAAGTTTTATGACTTAACTTTTAACTTTAACCCAAACTTGATGAAATAAACAAGGATTAATCAAGAATAGCTAAGGTTACCAAAAGATGGGGACTTAAGTGTATCATGTCTAATACTTTGATGGCTTAGATTAAAAATAGTGTTATAAGAGGGTAAGGTGGAGGGGTGGCTGCAATAAACCCGAGTTCATCCTCTCCACCCTCATTTTTCCATCCAATTAAGTTTGAAATCAAAGTTTCTTGGTGAAAAGAGAAGCCATCATAAGTATGTAGGCCATTGGGAGCTCATTTCAAGCATAAAACCATGGTTTTTTTAGCTTGAACGCATGTTTTGTCCCATCCCTTTTTTTTAGTACGAGGTAACCAATGTGTTCTTGATTGATTTCAGGTTTATTGGTTAGTTAGGAGCTTGGGTGTTGGTTAGACAGTAAGAATTTGATGTTTGGTGCCTATGTTTTGCTTGAAACTTAGGTGGTGCTTTGGTGAGTTTAGTGGATTGGAAGAATGCTTTGATTCTTGCTTGTTACTTGGAGTTGAAGTAAGGGAGTTATATTTTCGAGTTCAATTAATGCTATTGGAATGAGGTTGCTTAAAGAATTCGAGTAATTCTAGCAATAGCATTAGTTAGTGGACCAGGTTGAATCATGGTGAACTATGAGGTTTGTGATAATTGGAATGATCTTATAATGCATCATAGATTGGCTTGTGATAGTTGGTTATGATCTATGCAACATGTTTTACATGTATGTGAAGATTGAAGGCTAACCAAGCATGGTGGATATGTTTTGTAAGTGTCCAAAATTCATAGCAGCAAAATCCATGAAAATTCTGCAGATGCGCAAGTTGGCGACGCGTCGCCAATTTTGAACCATTGCCCATGACACGTCACCAATACAGGAAAAGTTGGCAACATGTTACCAACTGTTTGGCAACGCATCGTCACAAATATGTTGGCTGAATTTTCCAAGTTTTGCTAAAAAGGTCAAGGGGAAACCTAAGGGGGTTCTTAGGGTATTTGGGGCCTAAGCGTTTTGGGGGTACTCCGAGACTTTCAAAATTCCTTCGAGACCTAGGAGTTTTCTTGATTTTTGTAAAGTTTTATAGTTACTTCTACCATAAGCAAGAAAACTAGTTTACTAAGGATCACAACTAAGTACCACTAGCTAGGGTGGAAGGTTTAAAACCCTTGGCAACCTAGCCATGCCGTTAGCCATGAGGTTGCAAGGTGAAACCTTAGTGCACCTAGTTTACAAGATCTTTATGGCCTAGTTACAATAGTCCCACCATAATTCCTCTATACAACATAAAAAGGGAGAGGTTCAACTGGTGATTTATCACTAGTTAGGCTGACAAGCTCAGCTTGCTAGAGGACAAGGCTATGCCTTGTAGTTCAAGGACTAAGATGAGGAGAGGTATCAAAGGACCTAGTTATATGTGCATATATCAGATCCTCAGGTTGTATGAGCTCACAGCAGGTTACATATGTTATCATATGTGGAGTCCTTAGTAATTTTCTTGTAGGTGCCGTGAAAACCCTTACTGAGAATGTTTATGCTCTCACTCTCTAGTTATGTTGTGTAGATTCTGAAGTTGTTGGACTGAGCAACCGTTAAAGGTTATTGCGGTAGTTAGCTTTTGTTGTAGGTATTTCCCTTGAGAATCTTTATGATTCTAGTTTACTTAGGTAACTTGTTGGTTAGGTAACAGTATTAATTAGAGTCTTCCTTTGGCTGTAGAGCCTAGTAGCACTTGGACAAGGGTTTTTGTGGCTCTTCACTGGGACTTGCATCTAAGGTGGGAGTTAGTTCAAAAAGATCTTAGTTGAGGCTTGTATATATAGTACTCTTAATTGCCTCCATTGTCTATGTTTTGAGGAGTCCTAAACTCTAGGGTTGCTCTTGGGTGACGACATTAGTCTACTTTATGTATGAATGCTCCCACACAGTTGTTATGTGAAGTAAACTCACATAAATGTTGATTTTGTACGCTTTGACTATTTGAACTTATTTTCTGTGGAAATATCTTAACCAATTCAATGTTTTATGGTTTTTGTTAATCCAAGTTAAAGCATAAAGAGAATGCATCTTGCATATTATAGGTTAATCAACTAGTATCACGGAGTTTTAATTCACGCACATATTCAACTAGCCAATTGTAATCCACCGTGAGACCAGCTCTCACAGGTCTTTTGGGCAGGGGCCAAGGACGATCGTGTTAGTTCTCCTTACAACTTCCACATATTTCCTTTTTGTCCCGCCAAGCCCCATCTCGAACCATATTGTTCGGACTTCCTCCACACTGTAAAACTTCTTGGTTGAGCACCTCCTTCCTCGAAAATCTTGACAGATTAACTCTTAGCTTTTAGCTTCCAATCCAAATCCCATTCAAATCCTTCTGCAATACTGCTGCATTCTTCTTTTCTTTAAATCACACAAAACCGAACTTCCTTCCATCCTTGGATCTTTTTCTTGCAACATACACATCCAAAAGTACTCCATACCACTGGAAAACCATCCATAAGTTCTTTGCTTCCCAATCCTTCAAAAAATTTGTAAAAAATAAAGACATCGATATCTTGCTCATAACTCTATCGAAATCACACTTAGAATTACCTACCTCAAATCGCTTCTTTCGTTCATGGCCCCTAAATTTTTCTCTCACAGACACTCTCACTTGCACTCATCTCACTCTCTAGCTATAGATACCAATAACTTTGACTGTTGGTAAACATTCGACTGTTGCTACAAAGAGTTTGACCTTCGACTGCCAGTAATTACCAATTGCTCATTTACCAACTAGTAAACATTGGAAATTACCAATGACTAAAAATATGGCCGTTAGCAATACCATTACCAACGAATTGATTACCATCGGTCTGTGAAATTATTAACGCAAGACCGTTTGTAACAGCCGTTGGAAAATTGAGGAATTTTAGTAGTGTTTGGACAAGGAAAATTTGTAGATTTTCAATTCCGAGAAGGAATCTTTTTCATTTCCTAGGAACCAAACCGGTAGAAAGAGGGGGTAGGGAGAAGAGAGTGAATCAGCATACAAGTCATTAGTCTTGGAGAATAGAAGCCCCTAGGCATGGGGCGGGATGGAGGGTGATTAGCTCTAGCGAGATGGAAGGCAAGCATGTGGGGTAAGATGCAAAAATACAGAGTAGGTACGACTCAACAGACCAGGCATGGGGCGAGATGAAGGGTGATTAGCTCCGGTGAGGCAGAGGCCAAGTAGGTAGGGCAGAATGTAGAAGCTCGAAGCTGGTGCCGTTGCATGGACTAGGCATAAGTCAAGATGGTGGGTGATCAACTCCAACTAGATGAAGGGGAAGCAAGTGGGGTGATATGCACAAGCTCAGAGTAGGTGCGGTTCAATGGACCAGGCATAGGGCAAGATGGAGGGGTGATCAGCTTCGACAAGATAGAGGGTGAGCAGGTGGGGCGAGATGGAGGTCTTTGCTAATGCCTTGTTGGGTTGATAAGTGTAGAGCATATCTTGTAAATAACTTGAAATGGGGGAAAGTGATGAAGGAGTTTGATTGGGAAAGTAGTGAAAAAGAAGCTGTGTTAATTGGTTTACCAGGTTGTTTTTCTTAGTGTAGATAAAAGTGTCATATGTAAAAAAATTAGAATGAGACTATTGAAGCAACTATAAAAGTAGCTGCCCCTAGCACTCCTCATTAGGTATTTGAATATGACCAATAACATTGGGACCCAATTTTTTTGTTTAAACAGTCAAAGATATATTAAATTGGGCAAAAAAATACAAAGTGATCAAGTTAGCCAGTAGCTAGACTCAAGTTGTAAAAAATAAAACATGTAACATCAGGACCCAATTTGTTACTCGATTTTTTTTTTCTTTTTGTATGTGTGTGTTTTAAAGGTGAAATGTTATCGCATCAAAACCAACACCAAATGCCCAGGATAAAAATAGACACTCGCAATGTAACAAGAAATGTCTATTTGAAGAGCCAGTAATTATTGATATATATGCCCATAGCGGTGATGTTATTGTGTTGCTTGCTGTCACAAAGAATTTATACCAAAATTAATATACCTCTCAAATTAAAGGATCGGAAGTCAACATGTAAATGTCATTAGCTATATACGAATATTAAACTCGAAAAAAAAAAGAGCAGGTTAAAATGCTACTTTGTAGTAAGATTTTTGGCGAGTTTTTTTGTATTAATTTTAATGCATTATTATACATTATTATTATTATATAAAGTGACTATTTGTTCAAATTATCTATTTTTCTAACTTTACACTTTAAGAATTTTTTTTATCAAAAAATAAATAATTTTATTAAATTTGAAGCCTAACCAACTGAAAAAAAGAATTTTTTAAAAAAGAAATCGTAAAATTTTATTTTGCACTTCTAAAAGTGTAGGATTCCAATAAAATTGATAATTCTAATATATAATCATTCTATATAAAAATAAAACACAATAATGTGTTAAAATTAATGTAAAATGAACTAGTTGTCCATTACTTAAAATACCATTGTAGTCTTAAAAGTTAAAATGTAAATGTTCTTAGCGAATTAACCTGGAGATAAAAAAAAAACTAATGGTAAATTTCGTATATATCTGTAACCTTTAATTATGTTTTATTTTAGTTTCTAACCCCCTAGCTGTTATGTTTTGGTCCTAGGGCTATTAACAATCATTCATTATGGTCCTTAAATCCTGAAAAAAAAAATATTTTAATGTGCTCCCTCATCAAATATGATATATTAACTTAGAGTTTTTATCTAACATATTGACTTTTGATCATAATTTAAACTCTCTGATAGTTATCTTCTAGTAAATCTAAACTATACATGCAAATTTGTGAAAAATCTATATTGTCAAAATTTTCCCCTTTAATTTTAGTTTTTTTTAACAGCACGACAAAACAATTTTATCTTTGCTTCAAATAGAAACACACAACTCCATAAGGCCGCTACAAATCCAGGATGAAAAATCAAAGCAATAGTCCTCTTCATGATCAATGTAATTATAACAGCAAACATGTGTATTGCTTAACAACTTCTATTTATGTATAGCATGCAACTAATGTACCAGGACAAAAAAGGAATCGAGAATCAACATGTAGGACAGGAGGAGGATGAAGATATCTTTGTTTTTCTAATCAGTAAAAAAGAACCACTCGATCGATCGAAAGAAAACAAACAAGTCAATTTGGTCGCTAATAGGAGTGAGTATCATTTGGATAAAATAAAAAAAAACTGAAATTTAGATAAAATGATTCGGTTTTCTTTTTTCTAATTCAGTTGATTTAGATAAAAATTAAATTTTATATTCAATTATCAAATTGGTTATTGGATCAAACACTTAAAATTGAATAAACCGAATAGATCAAATAGTAGTAAATATTTTACCATTATTCATAATAATCATATATATATAAAGTTATTTTCTACTAATTTTTATTATTATTTATATTGACCATACATATATAAAGTTGTTTTTCACTAATTTTGTACAATATATTGCATTCTTTAAATATTTACTATGTGCTTAAATTTTAGAAAGAGAACTAAATAAATTCAAATATAAATCAAATAATTTAAATTAATTTTAATATATAATTTAAATAATTTAAATACATTTTATAATAACAAATAATTGACCGAATCATTATATTTCAATCGATTTCATACCGAGCAAATTGAATGCTTACCTAGTGTTTGATAATTGGCGAGCGGGTGATGGCGACTCCCGTAAATATGACATGGCACTGAAATTTAAGCGAGCGAGACCGAAGACAGCGTACCGGCGAGTTCAAACGTAGGGACCACAAAAGGAGGCACATGAGCCGTTGGTCGGGGCGCACCTGGTGCAACTGCAACCCATTGCGGGACCCACACCCGCCCAGCTAGAACTGACCACCCGTCAAGTTGCGAGCTCAATGATGGTGGCTAGCCCACGCCGGACCGCAAGCCGCCACGTACAGACCACCCTCCCAGTCCCAGTCTCAGTCCCAGACCCAGAGCCAGCCCATCATCATTTCCAGCTCTGCCCTCGTGGGACCCACCGTCCACTACCTTCCGGCTCCTATCAGCTCTCGGCTCGTATTTGAGCCGCCATACTTAGTCATTAAATTAAAAAATTTTAATCTGATAAATTTGGAGGAGTGTCCCTTTCCTGTCTCAAAAGCGGCTGGGTCAGTTGGTCCTGGTTAATGAGAAAGCAGCATCAGCGTAACAGCGATTGATATTTCCTAAGACGACAGGCCAACAAGAAAGCGCCACCTGTGGGAAGCTTCTCGTTGATTAGTGCTAGTGGTCAGTTCTGGGAGAATGGGCAGGGAAACTAAACGGGGACCGGGTGGGGTAAGCCGTTGGGACGGGCGGCAGGTCAGGTCCGTAATAATTTGTTTAGCAGAGACACCTATGTATTAGTATAATAAAACTGTATAATTACTACGGAGGGAAGTGGAACGGGAGTCGTATCAGTCACGAGCATAGAGCCGGCAAAATTTTAAATTTTTTTCCGGTACGAATTATGGGTACAATCAATTGTGTTTAATTATTTCAGGGAAAACTAGGACAAACTTAACTAATTGGCACTAATGAACCTAGCAAGCATAAAATTGGTGAGAGCTAAACTACCCTGCCCTACAATGTTAGGTAATGGTTTGATACAAATACGTGACTAAGTGGAAATTAATTAAGATTGTATTTGGTAGAAATTATGTGATAAGCAATTAGCATGTTTTAAGAAGCTTAATAAAAAACCATTTTAAAGCGTTCTTTGTAAGAAAATATTTTAAAATTAGCATTGGTTTCAAAATAAAAAATAAGAAAACTAAAAATAAGCAGTGAAAGAAGTTATGCCAAATGCAACTTAAATTTTTTAGAGTGAAGGGATTTATAACTAGAGATATTTATATTACCAGAAGTTTTGCGGTGCAGGGGCCCAGTTTTTTTACATAATTAGGAGGGGTCAAAGATAAGTTTTTCTTAAATTTTGATTAAATTTAAGAGGACTATAATGTATTTTATATTAAAGTTTTACAATTTCACTATTTTAGGGGCGCCAAGGAATAGACACCCTTAAGTTCCCCCTGTATTCGTGACCAAGACCCTGTCTAAAGTCATGAGAAGACAATCGCACCCTTTTACTATTTAAATTCTTTTTTATTTAATAAGTAATAATTTTGATTAGCAGAAACAAATGTCTTCAAGCATAAAGGTCAATTTATTTTAATTTAAGTCAACTTAATTTAAAATATTTTTTTGTTATTTTTACATATTTTTTATTGATAACTAATTTCATTTAAAATTCAATATTATATAGGTGTAATAATTCATTCAAAATAAAGTTTTTATGATGATATTAAATTTTATAAATTATTTAATACATAAAAAGGAAAATTTTATAAAAATTTTAAAATTAACATATTATTACACTTAAATAATATTAGTTTTCAAATAAAATTATTTCCAGAAAAAAAATTGTAAAAATAAAAATAAATTATTTTGAATTAAGTTAACTTTAAGTTAAAATAAATTGAATATAAAAGTTTTGTTACACATCATAACCATAATCTATCGGTAATTAGGAGTAGACCATGACTAATTAACTTCGCCATGCCATTACGTAGAAAATTTCTGACTCGATAAATAATTAAATTTCATGTAAATATGGTCACAAATACAAGTGCTCTTAGAAAGTTTACACATGTCTACCTTAAGGTTATGTGCTTATGTAGTAAAAAAAAAGCTAAATATATATATATATATATATATATATATATATATATATATATATATATATCCGGGTGTTGCTAATTTAAAGAATGATTACTTTTGTTATCTGTCGCGTATTTAAAAGTATAAATATATAGAAATAAATAAGCTCTGCGTTTTTCGGCTTTATCCTTGATTTGTGATCAACAAATGACGGCATCAATATGTAATGATCAGCAAGAGAGAGAGTAGAAATTCCACGCTAATAAATATGAT
Organism: Aquilaria sinensis; assembly: GCA_005392925.1. Taxonomy (NCBI): domain Eukaryota; kingdom Viridiplantae; phylum Streptophyta; class Magnoliopsida; order Malvales; family Thymelaeaceae; genus Aquilaria; species Aquilaria sinensis. Next base: position 123,899 of record SMDT01002881.1, on the reverse strand, counting down.
GACATGTAAAAATCATTACATTTGATGAATGATATATAAAAAAGAACTTTTTACCATCTTTGACTAACTTTTGACATATAATTACTTCAGAAACAAACTGAAAACAATATTATTATATATAGCCTAAGCTTCACACAAGTAATTTACACAAAGACCCCTAGGGTTTGTTAAGAATCAGATTGCCCTTGAGGTTTCAATATTACAAGTTTTGAGGGAAGGAGACCAAGGGACAATCCTTAAAGAGAATGTGTTTTTGCCCCAATATGACTTTATTAATTAACGATAGTCCTCAAGTTAAGTGCAATATTTGTACAACTTGAAGTTGTCACTTATTAATTAATTAGGTTAAGCTTCTGGTGTTACTCTTTCCTTTGTTACTTTTTTTAGTAGGGCAAATCGTTTTTTAAAAAAAAAAATCACAACAGTGCAATATTGTTAGAAAAATATATAAAGAGAATGGCCTAAATCCACAATTCACACCCAAACTTTTTTGACTCGGACACTTAACTCCTTCAACTATGATTCAGGGCAGCTCAGCCTCTAAACCTTGTAAACTAGGACACATAGCTCCTCCTATCTGAAGAAAATGTTCTTTTGGTTTCCAAGAGACTTATATGACAATAAAATTAAATAAAGAGACCGAATTTGGCATTTTAGCATTATACTATTTGAGAGGTCATCTTCCTTCATAGCTTCGCATGTAGGAGATTGGAGAGTTTTTTTTAAAAAAAAACTATGACTTGCCAAACTGCAATATGCTAAAATAACAAGTTAACCTTTCTTGTTCAATATTATTGTCATTTAAGTCCCTGAGAAAAAAAATCCATCAATTAGAGGGCTTATGTGTCCCAGTTTATAAAATTTGATGACTGAATTGTTTTGAGTCATAGTTCAAAAGGTTGAGTGTCTGAGTCAGCAAAGTTTTGCCGTAAATTGTGAATTTATGCCTAAAGAGAATACAGATTATTTGTGGTATATATAGCGTGATTGTGGTAAAAATAAACCTCACAAATTATTTGTAAGTATAAAGTTAATCGGATTTATTTAATAGGAAAAACAAATTCACAATATTAGCGTCATAATTTTCAAAAGGTCGTTCAGGACGAAAATTTATTTCATCATCCAACCACCAATGATTTCAATCGTTCATAAGTTACGGTATACATAGTTATTTTTGTAATCGTGGCATTTAAGATTTTAAGACAGAATAACATGCATGGCACGGTCTAAGCATTTGAAACAAAAGGTTGAATATATGTCTTTCATTCAATGTCTCATATAATTTTTAAGTCCAGTAATATTCTGGGGCGAACATATGCCTGTGCCAAAATTCCAAAAAAATTAGAGTACAAAAAACAAAAACAAAAAAAATACTGTTGGCCTCCTTTCAGAAAAATGCCGATTGGCCTCTCCATTAATATTAAACCGGAGAGTGCACATATGAAGAGCCCTAGGTTTACCGATATGCAACCATTGATTAAATTACCCGTTCAAAGGTAACTACCCAATAAGAAAATTATTTTGGAATGTCAAAAAAGGCCCTATTCACACCTCTACTATCTCTGAACTTAGTCATCCGTATCTGAATCCAACCTTACCCGAAAGTTATGAGAGAAATTATGAGTTTGATTAATTTTACCCTACCTTACCTACATCCTCTCAAATTAATATTTAAAATATAATTTTACTTAAAAAAAACTATAATTTAACATAAATAATATATTATTTTAGCTTATGATTTTTTAGGTATTAACTAATTAATGTAAATATACACATTCTTTTGAATATATACATAAACATATAAAGAAAAGTCTAAAAAAATCTAACATATGGCTTAAACGGGTTGGAGGGTATTATCCATCTACATGTGAGCTGAGTACTACCTAAATCCAATTAATTGTGGAAAGAGTTTGAGATTAGTTAAATCTGATCCAAACCCAACTCATTGATATCTTTATAGTCATTTGAGAAATTGGTGAGTGATTTTTCCTTGTTTTGGTAATGAGAAGATATATTTAAGGCGCGAGGAGCTTGTTGGAAAATTGAGGGGTGAATTGTCTACCTGACAAAATTTATAGAGCAGCTAGCTGCATTTATCAATTTGTTGACAGTTTTTTGCATGGGAGCACACGGCCGGGTTTCGAACCCGTACCTTAGTCCAAGTGTTAGGTCTTTGCAAGTAGAGTAAGAAAAACAAGGGGCTAGCACAAAGGGATCGAGTTTTTCACTTAAGAGGTAAAGTTTTAGGTCTTGTTTCTCAAATTAGGATTGTTTTCATCTTGTTTCTCATAATGGGGTAGTTTTGACATGTCACTGCCTTCTCATACCACATGTCTGCTGTGTCCAATAAAATGGAGAGGTTTGTTTCGTACAACAAATTAAATAAGTTTGATAGAGCCTCAACTCCAAATAGAGGTGCCTGATGACTAATGCTTGCTTCATTATGGACCACCCGATTCCATCGTCTCCATATAGCCCAAAACGTAGTGAAACATACTGCCTCCCAAGTTTTAAAATGCACCCTGTTTTGCTGAGAAAGGTTTAATTTGCTGTGCTCAAGACATCATCCACCAAATGTCTACACGATCCCAGGTTGATTGATTTTGAAAAGCTGCAACGAGCCAAACCATGATCCACAGTTTCAGTTGCTTCCCTGCACAATGGACACATAATGCTGCCAACTGGGACTCCTCGCCAAAAAAGATTAAACCTTGTTGGTATCTTTCGCGCCAACATATTCCACATAAATATATTAACTTTTCGAGGCACAAACTTGCTCCACCTTGTTGGCTGAGTTGCACCTTCTGAAGGACAACAGGCATCATCGATCAACCGGGCCAAGGCTTTTACTGTGAAATTCCCAGATTGTTCTAAACTTCTAATTCCCAGCTCCAAGTTGTTCAAGAATAGTGGTAATTAGTTTCTCGATCCTTTGCCTTAAGATGAATCAGTTCTATTTCTTGATGGGGGCAGAGAAGAGATATAACTCAGCCGTATAGTGCCACCTTGACATAGTGAAAGTCATCAGTTCAAACCTGATTATCCCTAAACCCAATGCGGGTTTTTCTATTTTGCCATAATGGTAACTTGCAAATTGTGAGCAGCATTTTTTATAGACTCAAGTTGCCCTAACTCCCTCCCCCTTAACTGTCTCAGCCAACTCCAATCCCATGTCCACATATCCCCTTGCCACCTTGCATGTTCCCTCACCAAGCACCTACCCTTTTCATGTAAATAAAACAAGCGAGGACACAACTATTTTAGACTCTTCTCTCCAGCCCATATATCCTCCAGAAAACTAATTACACTCCCCCATTTCTATCTACCCGTTTGAAGGATTTCGTGAACAGTACACCCAGCCTATCTATCTCAAGCAAGCCCCGCCTTCACAATATTTCCCCAAACTCCACTAGGACAATTGTTTTCCTCACTCACATCTAGGTAACAACTATCCCCATAAACACTTTTGATCACTTTTACCCACAGAGACTCCCTCTTATTTCTAAACTGACGCCACACCATGTTCCCAACAAAGACAAATTATTCCCTCTTAAACTTCCTACCCCGCCATACTCTTTTTGTGACACTATTTTATTCCAAGCCACCCATGCCAAAAACTTTAATGGCAATTTAACATTTAACCCCAATATCTCTGTTAAATATGACCGGCTAATGAGATTTTTTCCCCTCTAACTCCGTAAATGTAATCATCTTGATTTAGTTAAATCCAGAGGATTGAGTCAATTTGAGCTTAATTAATGCACTCATGAGTTTTGTTTTTGATGATTGATGAATTTCTTACCCTTAGAAAAGGATTAAAATTAATTGATCATGTACTTAAAACAGTGGAAACTATGAGGACCACAAGGAAAAGTGGCTTAAACATTGTTATGAATCAAGTAGTTTAGCCTAGCTCTCTAGGCAAAAAGTGCTCCATTTCAGTAAATAGGATAAAAAAAAATAACCTTATTTAAGAATAAAGATTTAGGACCTCACATGTTAAGGAAAACACTCACAAGGGATCCTTCTAAACCCAACTCTCTAACTCCTGGTTAAAAAAAGTTAAAGCCTAAGCTTCTGGCGTAGCCATGTGATTAGGTTATTACAATATGCAAAACAACTAATTAAACTCTAAATTACATGAATTTTTAGTACATACTTGAGAAATTCTTTTTAAATATTTTTCAGCCTTCTATCAACAATACTATCAAGGAAAAGCACGCGCTAACGCAAATGGTTGAATTGTTGGCTTTTATCAGCTAATGTAACTCTTACACTTATTAATAACCTCGTATCTGGTCAATATATTTTTTTTTAAGTTGGATGTTTATTTATGTGGCTTAGGTTCATCAATTTTAAATTAATTGAAAATCTCTAATATTTTTATCTAACAACATTTTAGCCAGAAGTTTCAACAACTCAAATTTTATTAGGGAATATAGAAAACTTTACAAATCTAATCAAATTAAAAATCTCCATATTTATTGTAAATGAAAACCATTATCAAATGGTAACAGTTACTAAATCTTATATTGTGCAAAACCAATTCTTTCATGTGTACCAAGAGGGAAGAAATTATCACCAAGTTCACATATAGTACCTAGACACGTGAGAAATGAAAATGGAACCATCAAATTTATTATAATCTGCTAGATGTAATGGATGAGCCTTGCCGGCAAAGGCAATTGCCTTGCCTTATATAGATGGTCAGCTAGGATCAAAAGGCACATAATTTACTGCCCAAATGGCTATATATATGTGTGTGTGTGTGTGTGTGTATAACTAATTCATACTAATAATGTGATTTACTAACAACAGGTCTTAACTGACAAAATAAATAACTCAAATATTCATCACCAACGATCTTAAAGTCTTGAATTTAAATGTCGTTTGGCCGATGCAAGGTAAATCCACATCACATGGACTGGTTGTGATTAAAATGATTGGAAACTTATGGTGAAAAGAAAACCCAACTAAAACGGAATAAATATATGGACTTTCAAAGATAATACAACTTTATTAAACAAAATCTCACTAATTAATACTATATCTATGGCTCTGTTTTTTTATCATTATTTTTATATTTTCTGATTTTTTAAAATAAATATCATTCAAAACCTAATATTTTATACAGTAAATAACTATTTTAAATAAAATTATTTTATAAATTAATTAATTTATAATTTTTCCATACCCAATTAATCGAGAAAAATAAAAATCAATAAAATTACCTAAATTACAAAAAAAATTGAAAAATGCTTTTTAAAATTCTTTAAATATAAAATTTTAATTGATATATAAATTGAGCAAATAGTCAGTGTATATTAAAATAATAAAGAATTTAATTCTGTGTACGAAAAGGAATAATCACAAATAACTTAGTTTTAAAAAAATCACATATCTGGTTGCTTGTTGGATGAAAATATGGGAAGTAGGGGGAATGTTGTGAGAGAATATTATGATGGGATGCGACCGGTGGTGAGGGAAATGAACAATCCATCATACCCAACTTATTACAGTTTAGATAGCATAATTACCATGATTATATATACTATTACTCATTTAAGATTAATATCGTAATTAAAATAATAAAAATTATGGGCCACCAAAATATATAAGTGTGTAGATATAATAAATAATCCCTGAATAAAATAGAAGAAATGATGAGTTTGGTTCAGTCCGTGTGGTCACTTTTTGGCTGGTTTCTGTTCAATTACGTCACCCGTACCTCTCCCATTTTCCACCTCCCTTATTCTATTCCCCCTTTTTGGATTCTTCTTCTCCTTCTTCTTCTTTCATCACTTTGCTCTGGTCTCGATGAAGTATGTGCGACACTCTTCTATTATTTTATCCACCTAAGCATCATAAGTAGTACTCGATTATGTTATACACATGACTCTTGATATAAACATCAGATCACTACTTTTTTCTTTGAAAGAAATAGTAATAATGTCTGCTATGCTTTTATATATATATCGATTCACTTCCTTTGGTCAGCCAAAGGGAAAATAAAAATCATTAAAAGAAAAAATATATATACAACCTAAGGCAAAAACCCTTAATTTTTGAAATTAAATAAAAACTTTAGCAGAGAACCAAAGAACAAGGAGATTGAATACACAACACCAGGATATGAGATGAGTACAAGACTCTCCTTTTTCCTTGTTTTTTTCTTTTTTCAAACAGAAAACAAAACTGGAATTATATTGAACAAAACAATCAGTTATATAATGTTTACAGTCACACTAGCCAGAAGCTAGCTAGCTGACCACCTAAACCATTTCACCAGCATAATGGCTGATCTCTCACTAGTTGCAAAACCTCACACGTATAAACAAATTTTCAACACTTGGGAGGGATTCACTAATCAATCTACCGACAAACACCTCGTACTTTTACACCAATATCCCGTCCATAAGTTAAAAAATGTTGGAGATTTTATTTCAATAAAAAAAATGATTAATGCCTAGACGTTTTGTTTTTGTATTCTAAGTCTTACTACTTGTTGGTTCTTAATGACAAACTGAGTATTTTCTTTCTTTCCATTTCTAAACGTTTTACAAGCCTTATATATTTGTCAAACGGCTATATGTTAAAACTAGATATAATTGTTTTGCATTCACTCCCAAACGGCTAGTTGCCTCCAAGCCACAAATATACACATATGTGTGTCTTTGCTTATTTGGATATACACATTCTCGGCCTCTCCTTTTCTCTAACTTCTGAGATATTTCACAAAATTATTGTTTCTATATATCCCCAAGTAATATTGGGTAAAAAAATGTGTGGGTAAAACTTTACTCTGCTATAGTATATATGTGTGTTGAGCTACAATAAGAAGGTTGAGTTGTTTTATTCTGAGGGTGGAGTAATTGAGACTGCTACACTGGTATTACACAAAACGCCTAAAAAAAATGGGTAGACCCATGACTCATCTCAATTATTTTTGATATAAATGATATTTTTCCTATTCCTTACCTATTTCACTTTCTAATATCTACTAATTTTATGTTACAAAACTATCTATTTTCATCTTGTTCTAAATTCTATATTTTATTATTTTTAAATTTTCTAATATTTTTATGGTATAGGAACAACAATTTTTGGACATTTCATCTTGTTTGAAGAATATGTGAAAATTTGATTTTGTATTAATATTTCTTATAGCCATACGAGTTTACTTTGAGCCCATTTACATTAGTTTATGTTTTGAATTTACTTGGCGGATTTTAAAACCATATCAATAGATTTTCCGATCTAGTGCCTCTCTTAGTGTCTAATTACTTGTTGGTTTAAGTAAGTTGGCTATCTTTGGAACCAATATTTTTATTGGTAATTAATTTGTTTCTGTGGAAGCAAATTAAAATTGGATGGTTTGTAAATATGCTTGAAAAATCATAGTGAAAGAAAAAAAAAAGACTTATAGGTGACAAGTAGAAACTTGAAACCAAAAGTTTTTTTGATTCCGTGAGAAATATCTTTGATTAAAAATATTTTTTTATTTATTACTTGGAAATTCAGTTATTTTTATTTTCTTGGCAGATGCCGGGTTGGAAAAAATCTATATTTTGATGGTAAATATTTTGTGATTTTCTTGGATGTATCGTGACAAAACCAAAGTTTTGATTCTGGATTGCAAGAGAAAAAAAATGGGATCATTTAGTAGAAATTGCCCTTTTATTGCCAATTGTTTTACATAGTTTTATGGTTTGACAATTAATATTCCTATAGATTTTATGAATTTGCTTAATTTGGCGTGTGAAGTAAAAGAAACATTTCCTTTTCTAATCCCATTTTTCATTACTAGCTTTGGTTAAAGATTGAAAAAATAAGATCAATTTTGCTTTTGCAGAAGAAGGTTGAAAAAAAAAAAAGGCATACATGTTTGATGGAAAAGTTTCTCAAAATTACATTCTCTTGGGGCTATATGGTTGGGGTTAATGGTTTTAGTAAAAAAAAATGTGATTGATGAATTTATAAAAATTGGAATTCCCTGAATACAAAAAAAAATCTCTTTGTTAGAGAGAAAAATTTATTGCCTTGGATTTTCATTGTGAGAACATAAAAATTTGTTACCTTAGATCTTAATTGTGGGAATCAAAATCTGTTGCCTCGGATTCAAGTTGCAGGAACTTAAAATTTGGTGTCTAAAAAAACTTTTGTGGGAAGAGGTTGATTAAAGATTTAGACTACAATATAAGTCTAAATCAGGTACCAATGTGACCTATATTGAATTAAAGGCATAGTCTTTTCATGAGGCACAAAGGACCCCAAAAGAGTTGTTTTGTGTAACATACTCATGTCCCTAGTAAATGTGAAAATAAGATAGATCTTGATTTATGCTCAATTAAGAAATGCACATGGCGCAAAGGAAGTACTGTTGACAGCCAATTTCGTCCGGGGGTTTTAAAATTTTAAAAAAATTTTATTAAAAAAATTAATTTAAAAAATATATTTATTACTATTATTATTATTAAAAAATTTAATTAGTTTAAAATATATTTTTGTTTTGTGAAGATTTGATTTAAAACGATATATGTGTGAATATGTGTATGTTTGAAATAAAATAAAATTTCGTGAAAAAAATGACAAAAAAATTAAAAATTTGGGGTAAAAATGACAAAATTGAGAAGTTTCGGGCAAAATTGACAAATGCTGAAAGTTTCAGGAGCTTTGGGTAATTTTTCGCGTCAATTTTGGGCCTAAACGGACGTTTCTGGCCCAAATTGACAGAAAACGTTAAAATTGTCAAAATCAGAAGCTTCTGAGCTTATCCAGAGCTGGAGTAACGTAAAGGACTGAAACTGTCATTTTACCAATTTAAAAGATAAGTTTGATATTTTTTATTAATTTATCCGTCCACAGTTCAGCTAAGCTCCTTCTATAAATACCCCCCCAAATTCAGTGCTGAAGACATAGAAAATCAGAGACAAAAGTTCAGAGCTCTATTTTAAAAAAGAGAAAATAGAAGCCTTAGTCCTAGCCTCTCCTCCCTCTGCCAAAACAGTCCCAAAAATTATTCATTTTTACGTTTCGACTACCTTCTTCCTCCGTTTTCTCTTTCTTTCTTTTGCCGTCGCCGTCCTATCCCGCTGCCGTCGCCCTGCCGCCGCCGTCTCGCCGTCGCCGTCGCTCCTACTCCGTCGCCGCCGCCGTCTCCGCCGCCGTTGCCATTTCGCCGCCGTGCCCAGCCGTCCTGCCGCCGTCGTCCTGCCGTCTCGCGCCGCCGCGTCCAGCCGTTCCGCCGCCGTCGTCCCGGCCGCCGTCGCCCCGCGCCCTCGTCGCCGTCACCCGGCCGCCCTGCGCCCTCGCAGCCTCCGCCTGCCCAGCCCGTCACCCCCCTCCTCCCCGTGTCGCGTCTTCTCTGTTTTGAAAACAGAGATTTCAAAATTTTAATTTAAAAAGGGTAAACCTCTATTCCATCCTTCATCTTTTCAATTTTTTTCAATTTGGTCACTAACGTTTTTATTTTGTTCTTGCAGAATTAATTACTAACCTTTTTTTATTTTTACTTGTTTGTTTATTATTTGTTTATTACTAACCCTTTCTTTATTGTTGCTATTAACAACTAACAACTAACTTACTAACTTTTATTATTGTTGTTAATTAATTAACTTAATTAAACTTGGCTAACTTTTATTATTGTTGTTAATTAATTAACTTAATTAAACTTGGCTAACTTTTATTATTGTTGTTAATTAATTAATTTAATTAACTTGACTAACTTTTTATTATTGTTGTTAATTAATTAATTTAATTAACTTGGACTAACTTTTATTATTGTTGTTAATTAATTTTAATTAACTTGACTAACTTTTATTATTGTTGTTAATTAATTAAATTAACTTGACTAACTTTTTAATTGTTTTAATCAATTAATTTAATTAAACTTGGCTAATTTTTATTATTGTTGTTAATTAATTTAATTAACTTTGCTAACCTTTATTATTATTTATTTTTAAAGTTATTATTATTTCCTTTATATAATTTATTTAATTTAATTCATTTAAATAAATAATAACATTTAATTCACTTTTACCCTTACTAATAAATACATAAATCAAAATTAAAAGAAGATTATTTTTTTTAATTATTAAGCCTAATAAAAATCATTTTTTAAAAAGCTAATTATTTTTCTTTTATAAATTTAAATAATTATTTAAATAATAAATAAAGATTTCACTAAAAAAAAAAAACTTTTTAAGATAAGATAAGAAAAATAATAAAAGAAAGACAAGAAAAAGAAAAAAAAAAAAAAAAAGAAAGATAAGAAAAATAAAAGAAAGATAAGAAAATAAAAGAAATAAAAAGAAAAGAAAGATAAAAGAAAAAAAAGAAAAGAAAGATAAAAGAAATTAAAAGAAAATTAAAAAAAGGTAAAAAAGAAGAAAAGAAAAAGAAAGAAAATAAAAAAAAAGTAAAAATATGAAAATAAATTTTTAGTTAGATTTAAAAATCATTCATAAACAAAAAGAATTACCATTTAAAAATTAATTCCATAAAATAATAATTAAATAATTAACTTTAAATTAATTTCCATATCCGGATGATCCGGCAGGATCTACGGTTTGGAAATATCAACCTTTTTTTTAAAAACTAAATAAATTAAATAAAAAGGGAAAAATCCATATTTTTACAATATGGATAAAATTGTTTAAAATTTCACCAAATTCCGTGTCCAAATGACTCGGCAGAGTCCATGGTTCGGAATCAAAATCTTCCGTGTCCAAATGACTCGGCAGAGTCCATGGTTCGGAAGTATAAAATTTCATCCGAATTAATTACCAAAATCCACATTTTCGACTAATTCAGTTAAAATATCTAAATTAACTGAAATTTTTTTAAAAGCAAAGTAAAACAAAATTAAAATCAACTAAGGTGCCAATTTTGGGCGCTATAACAATATTGTTTTAGCGTAACCGTACTCCCGATCCCCGAACTCTCGCAGACCAATTTTAAGGTGTCCAATCGACCTAAGTAAACAGATTGGTGGCGACTCCAGAAAACCCGACGTTGCCACAAGTACAAAAGGAAAAAGATGAACCAATAGTTATGCTCTTTTCGGAAATGCATATCGGCCGAAACAAATATGAAAAATAATATTGATTCATATATATGCAAACTCATTGAAGCATATACAAATATCCCATAAAATGGGAAATCATGAAGGTGCGCATTATCATTGAAGCATATTTAAAATCCCATGAGATAGGAACACAAATTTGAGTATATGACAGCTTTATTGACCACGTGATGTAGGTTGGTTTAGCATAAAAATTGTGGGAATTGAAATTTAAGCTTAATGCTCACCACCACCTACAAACATGGACATCATTGTTAGCAACATGTGACATGTGGTTAATACAACTTAATCTTTGTCACTCATATTTTGTAAAATCTTCAATCAAAGTCAAAGGTTAAAAGGGTTATATCGAAGGAGATGGATTAAACCTAAATTGAATGGAATTTCCTATGAGGATACTTAACTGAAAAATCAGAGATCCGAGGCTTATGTTTTGGATGGGAAAAATGAATAATAGAGAAGCCGTTAATAATAGATGCAGCACCTTAAAGATTTATTTCTCGCCCTATCCTTATAGTGTAAATGCATATATCCTATAACGATTAAGGGTTAAGCATTTGCTCTTAATGAAAATCTATAACTTTTTATTGAGTGGGGTATTAGAGTTATAGGAGTAAAATTAACGGATTTGTTAGTGTTGTGCTAAAAAACCAGTCATGAGATGATTGTGTTTTACATATTGAGTCATGATATTTTATTGAAAGATTAATCTAGTAATTGTGTTTGTTGTTTTGTTTTTGTGTAATATAATCAAATATAATTATAACCCTAGAATAATAGTGTTCTTAAATGTCCCTAGTATAATATTATTATAGATTGAGTTGCAATAATACATAAAGACTAGCATGTATGGAGACTAATATAAGGTACGTAGTCTACATACAAGTATAAGTTGGAGAACTTATGTACTGGACTGACCTACCATGAGAACGCTACATGGATCGTTATATGAGTGTCATAAGTGATTCTCATAGTAATTATGTATATGTAGTCCTTTGACCTAAGGTCATCAAGGTTCCCTACATGTGAGTCATATACTTTGACCATTCCCTTTGTTGCTCGTAACTGAGAGAACATGAAGGATGTCATTGGATATGTCACATATCATGCGGAGGGTTTTGTATGATCAAGATGAGATTTATCCTTCCTATGTAATGGAAGTGATATCTTCGAGCCCCTTAATTGAGTGAGAATAAGGAAATGCATGACCATACTTGGATGAGTTAATATGGGATATCAATTGTAGTTTCAGGAGCCAAGTAAGCGCAACGGAATATAATCAAAACCCTCCAGGATCCAAGTAAAATGGGGTAAACCCGGTGTTCGAAATTTTTATACCTAATTTGGTTGAGATCTTTCACCCAATTGTTGAGTTGAATCATAAAACCTAAATAATTGGTGTGTTCAAGCTCTCTATTGTATCCACACGAGCCTCTTGAGATCACCATACCTCCATCACGTCCCGGTAGTTGCGTTCCTCTTACGCTTGCAATGCTAGCTTGCATTCTCCAAGGAATGGCAAGAGAAGAGTGCAGTTGGAACTTTCAGAACTCTTCGGATTTCATCCTTAAGGAGATTAGGGCACGAGTTGTGAATTTCTTACTATATAATTTATTTATAGTGATACTCCAACTCCCAAGCCTAATGGATTTTAAAGTCTTAATCCAATTAAGCTTTAATTTCTGGCCTAATAATGGCTCAACCTTTAGGCCAATCTTTAATATGAAATTGTTATGAAACCAAGACTAAACAATTCAGCCCATAGACTCAAATAATCCCATTGGCTCTATGTGTACGAATCAATAGGCTCCTATCACTTTGACAATGATTATAAATCACATTTATGATCATAAACAATGAGCGATGTCTAGCAACACATCATTACTACTCAAGTGATAAGCTTGTCGATGATTCAACTAAACCTTTATGATCATTATCCGTATATGTCATTGTCTCTTTATCCAAGAAATTAAGACCAAACACGAGACATGGAATGTGCCACTCTCATATAACCTTATTTATAGTTTCTTGATTATCGAGTAGACTAATTTAAACTGATGACATTGATATCGTATATCAACTCATCTAAGTATGACCATGTATTTTCTTAGTCTCACTCTATCAAGAGACCTGAAGATATCACTCCTGTTACATAGAAGAGACAAATCTCATCTTGATCATACAAAACCCTCCGCATGATATATGACATACCCAATAACCTCCTTCAAGTTCACTCAGTTATAAATAACAAAGGGAAGTATCAAAGTATGTGACTCACATATAAGAAACCTTAATGACCTTAGGTCAAATGACTACATATATATGATCACTATGAGAATCACTTATGACACTCATATAATGATCCATGTAGCATTCTCATGCTGGATCGGTCCAGTACACAAGTTTTCCAACTTGTACCTATATGTAGACTACATATCTTATATTAGTCTTCACATATGCTAGTCTTTACGTATTATTGCAACCCGCTCCACGATAATATTAGACCAAGGACACTTAAGAATACCATTATTCTAAGGTTATAATTATGTTTATTACATTACGCAGAAACAGAACAACAAACATAATTACTGGATTAATGCCTCAATAAAATATCATGGCTCAATATCCAAAATACAATCATCTCATGATTGGCTTTTGGGCATAACATTAACATCAATGTCATCAACTTTAGTCAGTTTACTCGATAATCAAGAAACCTTAGATTGGACTGTATGAGAATGACACATTTAATATCTCGTGTTTGGTTTTGATATCTTGGACAAAAGGACAATAAAATATACAAATAATAATCATAAAAGTTTAGTTGAATCATCGACTATCTTGTCACTTGGGTAGCAATGATGTATTGCTAGACACCACCCATTATTTAAGATCATAAATATGATTTATGATCATTACCAATATGATAAAAGTCTATTGGGTCGCACACATAGACCCAATTGAATTATTTTAATGCAAGAGCCAAATTGTTTGGGTTTTGGTTTCATAATAATTTTAGATTATTAATTGGCCCAAAGATTGAGCCATTAATAAGGCTTGAAATTAAACCTAATTGGATTACGATTTTGAAACCCATTAGGCTTGGGAGTTAACCCTCACTATATAAACATCATACAATGAGAATTTTCAAGCTTTTGCCCTAACCACCCAAATGATGAAATCAGAAGAGTTCTAAAAGGTTCTAGCTACACTCTCTTCTAGCCTTTCGTTGGAGGACTCAAGCTAGCATTGTGGGTGCAAGATGAACTTATCTGTCGGGACATGGTGGAGGCATGGTGATCCAAGAAGCTCATGTAGATACCCTAGAGAGTTTGGACATGTCAATTGTTTAAATCTTTAGGATTCAACTCAACTGTTAGGTCAAAGATCCCATGCGACTATGGATGAAAATTTTGAACACGCGATTTCCTCCATTTCACTTCGATCCTGAAGGGTTTTGGTTACTTTCCATTACACTTATTTAGCTCCCGAAACCCTACAGGATTTTCACCTATATGAGCGTTAGAGTCAAGATATGCACATGGTCATTAATAGTGTAGGCTTATAAGCTTAATGAACACCTGGTTTATTATTTATATTAAGTGAACTTGTACGAAAAAACAACCATAGTTTAAGGTCATGCCACTATTAGTTGTGGAACAAGGGAGCTGACTCACTAAGTAAAAGTTAAAGGTATCCGCACATTTATTGTGCAAAATAAATAGTCTTTACCCAAATACATATGTTATTTTTGTTTTTATTGAAATGGAGAAGGAATTATTGGAGATTTTATTTCAATAAAAAAATGGTTAATGCCTAGATGTTTTTTTTTGTATTGTAAGTTTTTCTACCTATTGGTTTTAACGAAAAACTAAGTATTTTCATTCTTGTCGTTTCTAAATGTTTTACAAGCCTTATATGTGTCAAATGGCTATATGTTAAAACTATAATTATTTTGCATTCACTCCAAACGGCTAGTTGCCTCCAAGCCACACATATATCTCATTTTGATATACACATTCTCGGCCTCTCCCTCGCTCAAACTTCTTAGATATTTCACAAAATCATTGTTTCTATATATCTCCAAACAATATTGGGTAAAGAAAGATGTGAGTGGAGCTTTGCTTTACTATAGTACATGTGTGTGTAGACCTACAACAAAAAGGTTGAGTTGTTTTATTCTGAGGGCAGCGTGACTGAAGCCGATGTACCAATATGGCACAAAACATTCAAACAAAAGTGGATAAACTCATGACTCATCCAATTATTCTTGATATATAAATGATATTTTTCCTATTTCCTACCTATTTTACTTTCCAATATCTACTAATTTTGTGTTACAAAACTACCTATTTTCGTGATGTAGGTGAGATCAAAAATTGTTCTAAATTTTGTATTTTATTGTTTTAAATTTTCTAACATTTTTACGGTGCAGGAACAACAAAAAAAAATTGTATATCACTTAGCATTTGTAAAATTGACAATTGACCTCCATTAAAAACTATATTGTTCCTAGTTTTCCAAATAACCCAACAACTAACATAGCATACCGCCTCCCATGCTTTTTTTTTACCTTGCTATCTACCTGCATACTTTCCAATTCACTTACCTAGTCTGCAAAATCCAGAACATTAATGCAATTAAAGTGCCACCACAAGCAGACTTTCCTCCACAAAAATAAAGCTACTTTACAATGAAAAAGAACATGTACAACTAATCCCTCCTCTGCCTTACAAAGTGGACAATACACCACTGAAATAGGAATACCATGAATAGTTAGATTTGATCATGATGGAAGTCCTTCTTGTGTTGCCTTCTGAACGTAGATATTGACTTTTTACGGGACAAGTAGATTCCAACAAAATTTGCAGTCCTCTTTAACTAGATGCAACAGCACATCATCCAAGATTTTGGAAAGTCTTTTCATCTAGAAGGATCCAGCTCTAATCATCATGGACATATAGAGAGATAAAAATATTTGGTACAAGCCTCTTTAGCTCTAGCAACTGTTCTACTTCACTAACCCTTAACCTTTTTCACCACCTCCACTCCCAAACCCAATTTCCCCATCCCACATCTCTTTGTTACTAACAACACAATCTTTGGTTAACAATAATCTATAAAGTTTAGGGAACTTCTCCTTTAGACAATAATCCATTACACATAAATCTTTCCAGAATTTCACTTTATCTCTTCTTCCCACCTTTCCCCTAAATGACTTAATAAAGTTGATCCTCCTTTTCTTCAATTTCAAACCCTACTTTCACTATCTCACCCTAAAACCCCTAACCTGGCCCTCATCTTTACCTTTGCCCATCCTTCCAACTTCTCTGTAAATTTCCTTAATATCCTTAACCCACAACACATTCCATTCTCTTCTAAATCTCCACCACCATTTCCCTAATAATGCTAATTTTTTTGCATTTAGCTACTTACACTAAGACCCCAAACTTCTTTCCTAACTAAAATTTTTTTCCATGCTACCTAAACCATTTTCCTGCCCTCGCCTTTGCCCCCCTAAAAGAAATTGGTCCTCATACTCTCAATATGTTTAATAACTCTCAATGTGTTACAGTAACTCATCTTTTCCTTGTACCACTAAAAATTCTTTTCTCCAAACATGATATAGGGTTGTCATTAAGGTTGTTCAAGCCAGACTACAGACCATAGCTTTCCTCTTCATTTTGTGGTTAAAGCATTGAAGTCCATCCCATAATCTTATCAGCTTCCTTTTATTCCAAAGCCATCGAAGCACGAGATTCCAAACTTCTCTTGTAAAAGCACAATCAAAGAATATATGATTTATAGCTTCTTCCACATGATGCATAAGAAGCACTTCCTACAAACATAAACCTTTTATTCCTGCAATCTATCTTAGGTTGAGAGACCTCTCTCTTACATTATCCAAGCTATTTAACAAATACTTTGGCACTAACATAGCATCCCAAATCATGTTGCTCCACTTATTTCTTTCATCCCACTTTCTAAAGGATGTAATAATTGTTCAAGCTTTGCAGCACCACATAGTTTCTTGTGTGTTCAATATTCTCTTCAGCAACTAGTCCTTAACTTTAAGCAAATTGCTCCATATGCATGCCATTGAAAACACAAGTTTAACTATCCAAATATTCCATCCCGTAAGGTATAAAGACTATACCCATTAGACCCATAACCAATCAACTTTACTATAAACATCCTAAATGAGCTTCAAGAGTAATCAACAATTTCTAGCATTTAAGAGCTTTTATGCTTCCATTTTCCACCCATGAACAAAGAAAATTTCAAAATATGCTATTTATTGCATGTGTTACCTCCTTCTAATAAAAATCCCCGAGCTTCGGTAAATTTGAATAGAGGCTAGGTCTAACTTGAATAGTTGTACATGATCTACCAACATAAGAAAGATATTTTTTGCCAACTACATAGTTTTTTTTTTTTACCTTGGTCACCAAGGAATCAAAATATTTTGCACGCACCAAGGACAAAGAAATCAGAAATCTTAGGTACCACATAGGCAGGCACCTTTTTTAAAATTAGACTCCTTTGTATTCTTATTTTTTTAAATCCCTACATAATTTCTTCCATAAATGATTTTAGTTTTCTGCTAGCTAAGGAAGAAGGCCTACAAGGGCTTCTAAGCTTGAACTTTAAAGTAACATATGCTCTGTTAAAAAGAAATACATCATTAGGAAAGCTTAAATTAACAATACGAAACCATTTAAACTTTGAGTAAAACCAAACAAGGGGTTCTATTTTAGACAAACTAGAATCCTAGAAATATACCATATGCATCACACAATCAAATATAGGGATATTGGATCTCCCTTTCTCAACTCTCTAGCTCCCTTAAAGAAACCATGTGTTTCACCATTGATAACTAGAGAGTAGGTAAGTGGAGATACACACTCTATAACCAGATGCACAAAATGACTTAAGAATCCATAACTTGAGATAAATTAAGGTAGAAATCCCAAAATACAAAGTCATCAACCATCATTATATCCACTTTTATCACACATCTTAATGACATATGGTCATCGGAGTAATGATTTAAGAATTCAAAAGCCAAAAGAATACTATCATAAGTGTACTTGCCCATTTTTTGAATAATAAAGGTAACAAATTTTATTAATTGAAAAAATAGGGTGTACAAGTCCATGCTCTAGCAGTAGGCTACAACAAAGTTTCCCTGACAATCAACTTGTAGGGGTAACACTACTACCTGAATTGTTTGAAAGTGATAGAATGGGACTATGAATATACCAAGAAACTCATTTTGGAACTCTTATTGCTTAACCACAAAAATGAAAAGAACTGAATTTCGGATAACTAATCACTAATGTTCACCATTTAAGAATTAAAGATTAACTTGTTCTTACCCTTCCAAATGATCAATGAAGTGATACATAATGTAGTTGACCATTATAGAAGCATCTCCTTAGAACACAAACTTAGTGGCTTATGTGCAAGTAAATTGGCCAAAGGCAACTTAGAAGGAAGAAATACTTGCCACCAACAAAAAAAAACACTCCAAATAAAATTTTTTTTTGGAGGAAACCATAATATGTTGATTAATCTTTAATTGACTTTAGCTAACAGAACAGCATTTCTTGTCTAACTGGATATTATGACTAATAAATTTTCTTTGGAAAGAAGTATATTTTGAACCACCTTTTAAAGAAAAATGTTTTCTTTGCAAAGCACTAGAAGGTTCCACCAAACTCAGACATCATCTATAGGGGGAAGCAATGTTGCTTGGTCGATATTGCCATGAATCACCTTGACTATATATGCTGCAAAAAAGGTTGTTCACCAACAACATAAGTCCAACTTGCTAGAGGCAGGGCAAATAGTAATAGAAGCTTACAAAAATAAGTTATATTCACCCATTACTCTACCATTCAACGGCTTCCTCCAAGCCCATGACCAGCACCATCTATTCCTATCCCAAAAACCTCTATCACCAAAAAAAAGAACAGTATTTTTTTTCTAGTCTAAAACGCTTTAGAAATCTAAATTCTAAACTCTCAACCCAACCCAAGTAAGGGTGAAAGAGTTTGACCCTAACCCACAACCCAACCTGAAACATGACCCTATATTTTGGGCTAGGGTCGGGGTCAGTAAATGAAAAAAGTGGGATTTGGTTTGACTCGACCCCAACTCAATCTAAAGAAGTAAAAATCAGGTTAGTTTAGTTCAAACCCAAATCAACCCAAAATAACCTGATTCTTCTATTCCCATCCTATTCCTAGCCTAAGCCCACCTTCAATCTACCTATTTCTAACATTCCTAAACCTAGGCATTTGTCACTCTTAATTTTCACTCTTACCTTACCTCGCCCTTGCCGCTACCTCTTGTCTTTTGTGTCTGCCTTTTTCCCCTAACCAAGCAAGTAATGCTGGTTTGCACCGCCCTCCCACTCCCTCACCCTCGTGATACCCTCCTATTGCCCCTCTGCATCACCCTACCCTCTTGCCTCAACTTCCTTCACCTCGCCCTCTTCTCACCTTATCCTCCCTCTCGCCTCATTGCCCTCCCTCACACCACCATTAGTTGCTTGTCATTGCCATCTTTTGCTCATCATTTATGGGATTCTGTCTTGAAGATGAAGGCTTAGCTTATCCTAAGATGAATTTGATTTACTGATTTTGTTGTTGCTAACGGAGAAGTGGAGAAGGTGAGGACTGTAAGAGGCAAAGCGGCGGAGGAATGGCCATGTGTATCGGGCTGAACTGACCCAATTCGACCCTAACACAATATTTTTTAGCTACGTTTGATTTGGGTTAGGTGCCCAATTTGGTTCGAGTTAAGGCTAGAAATTGACAGTTGTTTATAAGGCAAAAAAAGGTATAAGCCTGAACCAAATCCCAAACTTGATTCTTACACCCCCTAAACCCAAGTATCCTTTTAGAACCTCACTTTGTCACCATTACCCACTTTCCAAATAATATAAATCAAGAAAAACACGCTTAACCTTTTTATTTCAAAACCAGCCTTTATGATACTACTCAATGCTGACCACCATAAATTGAGGTTGTTTTTACCATCTAACCCTTATTTCATCCTAAAGATACTTCAGACATTAAGATCCACAATGCTCTCCCTTCTAAGTGGAACCTTCACCACCATTTACCAACACTACTTAAAAAAATGGATCTCCAATTGCCATTTCTGACAGCTTCGCATTAGAAATCAAGAATTTCCAACGTAAAGCTGTTGAAAAATGGCACGTTGGCAAAACATTCATTAGAAACAAAAACTTTCCAATGGCTCAAGTGTAAGCTGTTAGAATTTTTTAAGGCTTGACCGTTGAAAGAAGGCTATTAGAAATTTCCAACAACTATTCGTGAGCTAGGGTTTTTTTGTTTGTCAACAGCTACGACCGTTGGAAATCTACAACATCCAAGCCATTACAACTTTCCAACGGCCAGCCTAACGTTGGAAATTTGTCACAACTGATTTCCAATGGCTGGCCATTAACAACTTCCATGTAACTGCTTTGCGTTTTAGTTATATTTTTCAAAGGTTAAGTCGTTAGAACCACAGTTTCAAATTATTTGTCTGATCATCAATTACATTTTTACCTCAGTGAGACAACTCTCATGTACATTATCGACATAAGTACAACATCTTGTCTCTGTTTACTCATAAATCCACTTACAAAGATATAAATATAGTTATTTTTCCCAACCATATACATAATCTAAATAATTATGTTCATTGAACATTACACTAACTAATAAGATCACAATAGTTAGTCAAGATCAACATATATAGTCTTTCCGTCATCCTAGTAATAGACTAAAGTTTGATAAACATAAACATATAAGTGATATACCTCAAGCAATGACAAACTCATGCAGACCCCATCTCATCATCATCTGAGCCTGAGTCATCGATATTGTCTTAGGCAAGTGCAGGTGAAGGAATGCCAAGTGATGTATATATTTACTCCATCTCAGCTCATTGTCTTCTCCTAAGACATTCCAACTTCCACTCATAATATGTTGCTTGTTTTGTTGTATGCTCTATTATAGCCTGCTGCACTTGTTCATTGAACTTAGCCGTTTGAGTGAGATCGACATGTGGTGTAAGGCTATAGCCTAGTCTTCGGTGTCCTACCACATCATGCTGCTCTGATCCAAGGCCAAATACACATTTTTTTCTTCCTCCCACCAGTTGCTACACTGAAAATCACAGCCTCATCAATCTTTTGTAAGCCTTCTCCTTGGCCCGTTTGCTGTGTTTGTTCCTCAATCTCAGTTTTGATCTTTGCCTACACAAGCAACACAGAACATAGGTTACCAGTATCTTTTCTCATATTTTTGAATTTAAAAACCTCATATATAACTAAATTAGAACTTACAACTACTTCTTCAGTTCGCCTGTTAACGTATTCCCCACTTTTTTTCTTATGAGTTTTTTAAAGAACCTTGAACAAGCCAGGATCCCTCTTATCTGGGTCTTTCTCTCACTACATTATATGTTATTTAGATAAATTTGAGTAAAACATAAATAACTTGATAAGTGTGTAAAAAAGGCGGATGAATTTTACCATTTGTTCTCGGTGGCAACTAATCAAAATAGAGCCCCCTACATAAATAGCACTGAACCCATCGGTAAAAAAAGAGTCTCGCTCAAAAGATGATGGCCGAAGTGTCTTAGCTAATCGTTCCTGAAATGCAGGTGACACCCATTATGCCTCCATTTGCACATATTGTGCATCAGTTATAAATAAAGCTTTAGTTCGCCATTTTGTAGGATCTTTTTGTCACCGAATGTCTACCATCTTCGACCTGTAGTGAGTAGTGCCCAACATGTGTCAAATGTGATACACTTCATTATGGTGAGTTGGATCCTACTCACATAGTCCCTTTAATTAAATAAAGAGAAGGCATCAACAATTAGCGGTTACATCTTAAAATGAAGAAGGAAAAATAATACTTATTACCTTAAATACATGCCACCATGCTTGAAGATTCATATGGCTCACACTTGACTGGTCATGATATGGCTTAACATAGGTAGTGAAGCATCTGGTCACCAAGCGTGTTGCTGCAGATGGAAGGAAGTTGTGTGCAGTACATGTTCAAACATAATATATGAATAAGTTTTTGGAAACTCAACATACTACAAACCACATACTATTATGGTTGAATAATGAAAATTTACTTACGTAAAGGATGATCCGTAAATGTAGTTGAGTTGTGGTATGTGCAACAGATGATTGAATATTGGAATTTCACACCATTGGGTGAATCGAGCAGGGATAGAGCACGTCAACTCTGACCACAGACTCAAGGATCAGGATGAAAAGAGTCGCCTATACATGGGAGCGAGTTTGGTACAATGGGTTGTTATGTGGAGGCCTGTGAATCACAATGATGCGACTGTGATGATCCAGCTTGGTTCAATCTGGCCACATTTTCCGCCAAGGCTTCTTGTATCTACGCATATATTTTTTTCCTGGCCAACGTTTATATGTTGTTTCCACTTAATTAAATACCGTGGTATACCGCGTACCCGCGGTACACGGTACAAATGTTTTCGTGTTTTGTCATTTTATCGTGCGGTATACCACGGTATTTCGGAGTATACCGTATACCATGCACTTTTAATATGTATTTTGTTAAAAAATCACAGTATACCGTAAAATACCATGTGGTACGTACTGCGATATTTAATTTTTTGTGCCTATTTTTTTTATTTTACATCCAAAATATCATAAATATATAAAAAATTAAAATAAAAATAATACACATATCATAAAATAAACATTTACTTTTAATTTTTTTGTTACTTTTCTTAATTAATATAAAAAATTAATGGATGGTGTTATTTATATTTATAGTATATGCAAAGTATATGGATGGTATTATTTATATTTATAGTATATCAATAAATTAGTTTTTTTAGTATTATTTTTTTTTCAACATATATAAGATTTTTTTTATGTTTCTTGTATTAGAAAATATCTTCTATCATATATATTTTATTTATATTTGGCACATTATGATAAGAAAAATTAGAATACATATAAAATGTGTAAAAATAAATTATTAAATAAATTATGTCATCTTAAAATAATATTCTAACATTAATAAATTATTAAATAAATTATGACATTAATATCGTATATCAACTCATCCAAGCATAGCCATGCATTTTTTTAAGTCTTACTCTATCAAGGGGTCCGAAGATATCACTCCCGTTACATAGGAGGGACAAATCCCATCTTGATCATACAAATCCCTCTACATGATATGTGACATACCAAATAACCTCATTCAAGCTCACTCAGTCATGAGCAACAAAGGGAAGTATCAAAGTATGTGACTCACATGTAGGGAACCTTGATGATCTTAGGTCGAAGGACTACATATACCATGATCACTATGAGAATCACTTATGACACTCATATAACGATCCATATAGTATTCTCATGGTGGGTCGGTCCAGTAACAAGTTCTCCAACTTGTACCCATATATACACTACATATCTCATATTAGTCTCTACATATGTTAGTCGTTATGTATCATTGAAACCCGCTTTACAATAATACTAGACTGGGGACATTTAAGAATATCATTATTCTAGGGTTACAATTATGTTTATTACATTATGCAGAAACAAAACAACCAACATAATTGCTGGATTAATGCCTTAATAAAATATCATTACTCAATATGCAAAAATACAATCCTTTCATGATTGGCTTTTGGGCACAACACTAACAAAAATGAGACAACAAAATAGTGACATTATTTAAAAAATGATAAGTCAAAATGGATTATAACATAAGGCAAATAATTCGTACATATTAAACTGAACTTATTGTAGTAAAGTTAAACTATATATTTACATATAATATATGTTTCCACATTATTGTTACATTGAAGTTTCGTTATCAGCACCCTCTTCACTGCTAATATCATCATCATCAGATATTCATTCTAAATCACTATTCTCACTATCCACCGATTCACCTTCATCTTCTACATCAGTTGCTTCGGGAGACCCTTCTTCCAGAGACACATCCTCAAAGGCTTCCATTTCTTCTATATTCATATTGTTATCATTTGCAGCTTCACCCATTCCAACTTTAACTAAATTGTCATAGGGTCATCTTTAATTACGGCATCATCGTTTACACTTACTACTACTTCTTCCTGCAATGCATCTTTGACATCATCAAGCACATAATGAACGATGTGTCGTGGTGTGATTTTCAAAATGGCTGACCACCCTATTTTCTCCCATGACTTTGTTGGATAAGGGGTGTAGTAAACTTGATTAGTTTGGGAGGCAATAATGAATGGGTCAAACTTGCCATATCGATGACCATCACAAACCTTAACTATTCCATATTGTTTATGAACCTAAGTCCCACGTTCAATTGTAAGGTCAAACCGCTCGCACTTTAACAAGACAATGTTTTTATACGGCCATCTAGGATATTCAAGTTGAATGATTTCTTGTAACACCCCATAAAAATCACATTCAACCTCAGTTGATCCTGAACTCCTAATACATACTCCACTGTTATATGTTACTTTGTTGTGACCTCAGTCACTGATGTAGAACTTGTACCCGTTTATAGAATAAACAGGTCACATCTCAACATAATGTGGTGTGCCACATGCAACAACCCATAAAAAGTGGTCTGTGATATTGTTATGAGGTTCGTTAACCTAAATACACATCAAGAATAAACATAAGCATGAGTCAGAATGAATAACATGTGCTTGGGTTAGCAAAGAACACTTACATAGTTTCTAAGCTATATGGCAAAGTTGTTCTAAATGTAGATGTCTTGGCCTGACATAGTTAAGTTAGGCTCGTTCATGTGACCATCCTCCACAAACTAACTAACAATAGTCAACTAAGTTAGTAAAGCCTAAAACCTCTTATATATATTATAGAAAAATATAAGTTTTATGGCTCTTACTCGAGGTACGACTTTTACTTAGTACAATTGAGCAACACATATGCAGTGGTGACCCTTATTTCATTGTCATCAAGATATATATATTTTAATGCACCATATGGACAACGCGGATATCTAAAGATGGACCACAACCCTTCATTTTATGGTGCTGGTCCACCATTATCATTTCAAGGAACCCTAGTTCTCGTACATAGAATATGGGATTCAAAATAGTGTGAGCAAAATGTAGAAGTTTCTTCTATTAGATAGGCTTCACATATCAAACCTTCCACATAAGCCTTATTTGAAACCTTCATTTTGAGGTCATACATGCATCACTCAAATTTATACATCCACCGATATTGAATAGGGCTTCCAACCCTTGCTTCATAAGGTAGGTGGAATGAAAAATGTTCCATGGAATAAAAAAAAATTGGGTGGGAAAATTCTCTCAAACTCACAGTATAACAGGAATATTTGCTTCCAACTCCATAATGTGATTCACATCCAATTCGGGTGAGCATAAATCTCACAAGAATTGGCTTAACTTAGTCAATAGTTCTCATATTTTCTTAAGGAACGCTTAAAGAGCTATGGGGGGAGCTATTGCATCATGACATGACAACCATGAGTTTTCATACCAAACATATGACTCACATTGTTGTCGACACACCTCCTAAGGTTAGATGCATATCCATCTGGAAGTCTAAATGCTTTAACCCAATTCAATATATAGGTTCTGTATTTTGTGCTCAATGTAAAAGAAGCTTTTGGTTTGAATGAACCATCGTCTACTTCATGAATCAAATTTACCTCTCGCTGACTGCACAATATCTCAAGGTCCTTGCGCGCCTTTACAATGTCCTTAGTTTTATTCTTGACATCCATGACTGTGTTCCATAAATTTTCAAGCACATTCTTTCTCTATGTGTATCACATCGAGATTATGGTGGATTAAAATTGCCTTCCAGTAAGGCAACTCCAAAAAAATACTTCATTTTTTTTCCAATTATGAGTTTTGCCATAGCCTGGTATGCTACAAACTTGTCCATTGTGAATAACATATGGCAAATTTGAGATATGTTCAAATATTAATTCAGCTGGAAGACACTCTTGAGGCAAAGGTTTCTCAACTTTACCTTTTCTAAAAGCCAATCTGTTCCTTTTATATGGGTGATCCAACTCGAGGAACTACCGATGACAATCAAAGAAAAAGGTTTTGCCGCCGTGGACAAGTTAGAAGGCTTTACTTTTACCATGCAAATTCGACCAGATATGACATGGCCATCCTCGGCCCCTGCCCAGGAAGCCTGTGAGAACTGGTCTCACAGTGGTTGCAATTGGCTGGTTGTATATGTATGCGGATTAAAACTCCATGATACTAATTGATTTACCTAAAATATGCAAGATGTATGCTTTTATGCCTTGACTTAAGTTGAAAGAAATCATAAAACATTCACCTAGACAAGATGATTCCATTAAAAAAAAAAACAAATTCAAATAGACAAAGCACACCATATCAACATTTAAGTGAATTTACTACACATAACAACTGTGCGGAGCATTCATACATATAGTAGGTTAATGCTCTCACCCAAGAGCAACCCTAAAGCCTAGGACTCCATTATAAACAAAAGAGGCGACTAGTAAGCCTGTCCCAAATGAATCCTAGTAAGCTTGTCCACGTGCTACTAGGCTCTGTGGCCAAGAAAAACGCCATAGTTAGCACTGTTATTTAACCAATAATTAACACAAGTAGAATGGAATCATAAAGTTTCTCAAGCATAGTACCTGCAAACAAACAAACTACCTCGACAACTCTCAATGGCTATCTGTCCCAACAACGTAAGTATCTACACAACATAACTAGGGAGTGAGAATTTAGACATTCTCAGTAAGCGTCTTTACTTCACCTGTAAGAAAAGTTACTAAGAACTCCACATATATGAATATATGTAACCTACTGTGAGCTCATACAGCTTGAGGCTAGACTTATGCACATCATTTCAGTCTCTTAGGACTTTTCCCCAACCTAATCCTTCAACTACAAGGCATTGCCTTGTTCTCTAGCAAGTTTAACTTGCCAGCCTAACTAGAGATAAATCACTAGTTGAAACTCTCGCTTATGTTGTACAGGAGCACTATAGTGGGACTATTGTAGCCTAGGCCATAAAGACTTTGTAGACTAGGTGCACTAAGATTTTACCTTGCAACCTTGTGGCCAGCTACATGGCTAGGTCACTAATAATACTAAACCTTTCACCCAAACTAGTGTTACCTAGTTGTGATCCTTTGAAAACTAATTTTCTTGCTTATAAGGGAAGTAACCTTAAGACTGCATAAAATTCAAGAAAACTCGGAGTACCCCCGGAATGTTTAGACCCCAAGGTACCCTATGAACCTTCTTAGGCCTTCCCTTGACTTTCTTAGCAAAATTTGAAATTTTCAGCTACCATGTCTGCGGTGATGTGTTGCCAATTGTCGCCATAGTTGGTAACATGCTAATAGTTTTCATGGTAACGGTGACACGTTGTGGGTACTGGCGACAATTGGCAACGCATCGCCAATACCTGCGACAGCCCAGAAAATTCCAGTTTTCTTGCTATGAATTTTGGACACTTACCAAACATATCAAACATGCTTGGTTAGTGTCCAAACTTCACATGCCTGTAAAACATGTTGCATAGATCACAACCAACTATCACAAGCCAACCTATGATGCATTTAAACATCATTCCAATCATCATAAACCTCATAGTTCACCATTAACCAACTTTAACCATTAACTAATGCTATTGCTATAACTACTTGAATTCATCAAGCAAACTAAATCCAATTGTTACCACCTCACAAAAATGGGAGAATTACAAGATGTGACATAATGGTAAAAAATCATTATATTGTGTAATTCTCACCACAGTGATTAAAGTGTGAGCGGTAAACAACATGATCAACACCTCCTTAAAAGTGTTTTAAGTTGGTAACTTGGCCCCCAAGAAAAAGCCTTAAGGATTTCTTGTTTGTCGAGCAACCTATGGAATTTTTTGTAACATTTTAGAAATTTGGGTACTCAATTGCAAAACTCTTAAGAAAGAACTTTGGAGAGTTATGGGAAGGATATAAATGGTATGAAAATGCTATTGGAGGATCAAATTGCTTATAGAAGATAGGTGTGGACAAAGAAAACAAAAAAGGCATTAAGGACCTAAGTGTCTTAATGTAAGCCTTTGGATGTATATGTCTTCGACTTAAGTTAAATAGAGACATTTTGGAGTTATCTCACTCAAGAAAAGGCAACCAAAGCAAGATAAGGATAGTCAAATGTGGGCCAAAAGATTAAGACTAAGAAACCATAGTCTATTAGCAAGCAAAATGACATAAAGCATGGTTAAGGCTAGTTAAGTGTGTTTTGTGCACTAAAGCTTTTTATAAGTGGTTATCTTTGTCTTTATCTCCCACATTTAGCCTCTTCCAGTAGCAAAAATGTAGCCCCTCTACCTCCACACTTCCTCCATTGTAATGGCCGCAAAATCCTAAGTAATTAAGCCTCGGGTTAAAAGGATTTAAGTCTTAAAAAAAATTCATAAATTGGGAATTAAGTTCATTGAGATTGGGAAACATTAAATTCAATGGGACCAGGGAGTATGATGAGTGTTGGAAACTCTAAGAATTTAAACTTGGCTTAGGCCAATTAAAATGATGAAAATTTAAGGTGAGAGACTCAATTGGACAAGGAGGACTTTTGGTAGTTGAGCTTAATTGCCCAAATGCGAGGAATTGAAGGACTAAGAGGGGGATTAGCCAATTTTAAAGGCATTGGATGCCATGGCTGCCACCTCCCTCCATTTTCCATTATTTTAATCCACCTCCCATCTAACTCATCACTTAGGATTCCTTCCCCCACCTATTTGTCCCTCACTCTTGACAAATTCTCCCAACTTTCACCAAAGTCTTCCAATTTGCCCCATACTTTTGACTATCTCATCCACCACCCACACAAGTCTTCCAATTTGTCACCTACTTTTGACTATCTCACCCACCACCCACACAAGTCTTCCAATTTGTCACCTACTTTTGACTATCTCACCCACCACCCACATAAGTCTTCCAATTTATCTCCCACTTTGTCTCTCACTCACCCCCATGTGAATCACATGATTTCACTCTATATATATACCCATGGCTGGCCATACAAGTTCCATTTTAGTCTTCATTTCACCCATTTCACTTACTTATTCTAAAACACTCATTCTTTCCTTTTAAAGCTCAAACACTTCTCCAACTCTTTCTCCCACAATACCATTCGACCAAGTATTGCTCTTGGTGTTCTTGAGTGTGAAGCTTGTGTCCTCAATGTTCATAAGCTTCTAAAAGTCAAGAGGAAGCTTGAAGGAAATCAAGCATAAAGATTCAGTCATACCTTATTTGTTGAGGTATTGTGTGTTTCACCAAGTTTTCTTGGTATATGTAAGCTTTGAGCTATCGTAATGCAAGAATATACTTGTTAATAATTCAGCTATTGTAGGTTCTCAAGCTAAAAATTAAGTTCTAGCTACAACAAATGAGGGAAAAGCAAAGAAACAAGCTTTTAAAGCTTTCGGGCAACAAAATTGCTAAGGGTTTTGTGGTAAGGATTCCTATACTCTTTGAGTATTCGGGCCCTTGGTTGACGGATATTGAATGCCATGTGATCCTAAAAGTGCTACAGAGGGCTATGTTTTGTTGCTTATGAAACTCTATGCTAGCTAGCTCCGTGCAAGCATTACGGCTAGGAATTGGGTTGGCCAACTCAATTCCCAAGCATAAAAAGATCTCATATTAATACAGAAAATATGTTCATGCTTGCTCTGCCTTTTAGAGGGATATGATGTTAAGTGGTGTGTGTGTTTGTGTGCTTCTATGTTTGGATGTACAAGCTAACCCCAATTATGATGATTATTATTATATGAATATATCCTGTATGTTCTTTGTCTTAGTGTTTTCTTTGAAGGAGCATGGAGTATATTTTGCCATGTTATTCTTGGCTATGTTAGGCTCTATGAGCTGTACGGAATCCTTATTGAGTTTATAACTCACCCACCCTTTTCTCCTTTTTTTTTTTAGGAAAAAGGCTTACTTGAAAGGCACTAAGGTCAAAAGTATTTTATACTTTTTCTGCTGGTAAAGGTTTGTGTACATACGTGTTTGCTCAATATTCTAAGTATTCTAAGTGTTATGGGTTGCTTGTGTAATAAGCTAATAAGTGTAGACTTTATGTGCATGGCTTGGAGTCTAGATTGTGGGAACAAAGTCTCTAAAGTGGAAATTTGTTCTATGTGTGATTTGCCATGCATAAACATGTGTATAATAAACAAGTTTTCAAGACTTGAGTTGGTATTTTGGTTACCATGTATATACTTAGCTAGTTGAGTAATGAAATGAACACTTAACTTCCACATAAGTACTAACTTGTTTCAGAGAGCACAATATAAACCTTTAAGTAAATAAATACTGAGCTAGTACTAGTAATATCCTAGGGTTCATGCCCGCATGTTTAATATGGTTTAAATTCCCCTTTTGTGGAATTCCGCTGCATAGTTATGTAATTGGGCCCGAATGGGCCAGAGACTAGGCTGGGCATGACATCTATAGCCACCAAACCTCCAAGCTTGAAGCTAGAAGCAATTGAAAACAAGAAAGGGCAATTGGAAGCTATTTGGTGCTAAGACTTGAGTGCACCTAGGATCAAGCTCCAATTTTGGCATACACTCAAGGTAAGGACTTTTTCTCTCATGGACTTTTTACTGTATTATTCAAATATCCATGGAGCTAGGGCTAAGTTTGGAAGAGAGTCAAGTGCTTAATAAGCCAAGCATAGTGAAGGAAGTGCACTTCGTGAAGGTTTTATGATATAGTGTGAAGGGCACAGTGATGGCAGTGAATTTAAGGGTTTCTAGAGTCCAAAGTTAGTACTAACTAGTGTTAAAAATCTCCTAAGACCAAGCTTATGCTTGAGGAGGGCTGCCATAGTGATCTACTCATGTTTATTACATGTTTTATGGACTAACCAATGCATATTGTTGCTGCCACATACATATGGTTATTCTTTGTGTTTGGTTGCTGCATTTGGATGCTCTATATTGGATTTTTGCATTGTGTTTTCTTATGTTTTAATGTATTTGAATGCAAGTAATATCTAGGCTAATATGACCTTAAGCACCTAAGTGTGCTCCTTACTAAGTTTTCAAGTGAAACTTACCTCCCGTCAAATCTACCCATTTCAGGTCCAGCAGAAAAATCATATTCAAATTGACCTTTGTGGTTTGAGTTTTTATTTGAAATCTCAAGTACTTGAACTACCATGTTTCTAATTGTGATATGAAAAGTTTAGGAGCACATTTGGTATTTTTAGTGATGATGCTTACTATACTAAACAGCAGCTGTCCAACATCCTGTTTCTGGAGTGCATTGTGTCTAAAGCTCTCATGTAACTTGGGTGCATGTTTTAGCTGAGTTAAGGCCATTATGTAGTGCATGGATGCATGTATGTGTAAGACATGTAAAGTTGAAACAAGTATGTGAACATTTGAGGACTGTTTTGCTATGTATGTGAATGTGGTGCACAAGCTGTCTAAGTCTGAATGATAGGCTGCTTGGTCACATAAAGTTGCTAGATGGAAGAGCATGTAATTCTTATGTATATTCGACATGTATGGGATAGCCTTTGAGGGCTTACCCCTTGTGAATGAAGTGTTTGCACAATTATGGAATTTTGTATGGGCAAAATGGTCATAAAGTGGACAGAATTTTGACCCTGTACTCAAAGTTTTATATCTCCATATGTATTAAGAATCTTAGTATGAAATTTTTACCATACCTAGAGCACATTTAGAGGTTTAACTGGGCTTTGGAATTTCTGCATTTAAAGCCCTGTAGCCAATGTTATAACATTGCAAAGTTGGCTAAGTTAATGTTTATTTGATCATAATTTTTTAACCAACTTCAAAAATTTATAACTTGGTCCATAGATGGGCTATTGATGTAAAACTAAATTCTCTAGGTTGGTTTAAGTCTCTACTTGATAATGAAGTAAATAAAATAAAGGGTACATGGGTACATTAATACAATTTTTTGAAGGAAGTTTCAGGTGCAATGGCTGGTTACTTAAACTTAACAAGATTGCCTATTGTGTGGTAATCAAGATTAAGACTTGTGCTAGTGTTTTCCTTCCTTACTACCATGGTGTGCATAAAATGTGAACATGTGTGTAATGGTTAGACCAATATGCATGAATCCACATAGTG
Source organism: Aquilaria sinensis (assembly GCA_005392925.1). Taxonomy (NCBI): domain Eukaryota; kingdom Viridiplantae; phylum Streptophyta; class Magnoliopsida; order Malvales; family Thymelaeaceae; genus Aquilaria; species Aquilaria sinensis. Next base: position 91,605 of record SMDT01002881.1, on the reverse strand, counting down.
GCCAAGAGGGCCACTTGGGTATGCAAACTAAGGGTATTATTTTGATAGCCTACAGAACATACCAATCCTGAGAGTTTTAAATGGACAATTTTGGCACCATAACTGGACTACCCCGAAGTGGGTAACACCAATAGCATCAATTAAGCTTGAAAACATAACTCCTTTACCTTAGCTTGACCTCTCAAGAAAGAAACAAGCAACCTTTGCTCACAAATCCAAGTTCCACAAAGTTTTACATAGTTCTAAGCAAACAAAGGCACAAAACACATAAAAACTAACTTCTAACCAAAACCCAAGCTTCCAAGCTTTTAATAAACAAGAAGCTACCAAGAACCTACGTGTTACCTCGCATAAAAAACAGGGGATGGCGAAAAACTTGGTTCCAAGCTTCAAAAACTTGAAATTATGCTTGAAACAAGACCTCCATAGCATACATACCCTTGGTGGCTTCCATTTTCATCAAAATCTCTTAGTTTTGGGCTTGGATTGATGGAGAATTGGTAAGGTGAAGGGTGAGTTCGGGTTTAAGGATGAAAATGGTAGCCTCCATTTTCATCAAAATCTCTTAGTTTTGGGCTTGGATTGATGGAGAATTGGTAAGGTGAAGGGTGAGCTCGGGTTTAAGGATGAAAATGGTAGCCTCCCCTCCACTTTACCAATTTTATATGCCACTTTACCAAAAAGCCATCCAAGAATTTAAAAAGTTTCAAATAAGTCCACTCCTTTAGGTAACCTTGGTCAAACTTGGTCAAATCTTGTTTATTTGAACAAAACTTGAGTTAAAAAGTAGAAGTTAGGTTTTACAAACTTATTTTTAACACTTAGGACCCAGCCTGACTATTTGGGTTGTAAATTTACCATTTCGTCCCCAAACCTCATTTAGTACCTTAGCTTTCTTGCAACTTAGTGAACTTTGCTAAATTTATCTATTCTTGCTATGTGAATTTGAATTAAGGTTCTAAACTAAATCTCAAACACTTAACCTTCCTCAAGCAAGCTTCCAGCTAGGAGAGTCATAACAAGATAACCTCCCAAGAGTCATCCATCCCGATAACATCCCATAAGCCAGAAAGTCATTTATGGTCCACAAAACTAAGCCCAAAGTTGAAAATTTTGTTTCAGTTAAACATCCCAAGTATCAGCCTCATCCTCCCACAACTACTTCAATTCTTCAATTAGAGGTTATAAGTATACATCAATATTCTTCTTCGGACTACGTGGCCTGGGTATAAATGAAGTCAAAAACATATATGACTTTTTCATGCACATCCATGGAGGTAAATTATAGGGAGTAACAATAACCGACCAACATGAGTATTGTTTGCCAGAGATTCCAAAGGGAACAAAGCGATCAAAAAAAACCCCCAAGACGGACATTTTGGGGCTTCGCCACAAACCATGGATACATGGAATCAAAATGTTTCCATGCTTCCCCATCTGAAAGATTTTTTAATATATTTAGCTTCGACTGATGCTCATTATGGCATCTCATGTGCTTGGCTATTGAAAGTGACCATATAGTCATTGGAGTCAGGGAGTTGGTGGTAAATGGTGCATGGTTTTTCTTGGTCTATTTTTACCCTTTTTGGCTTTTCTTAGCTTAAACCAGGATTGACCACAAAACTTACAACTTGTAGCCTCTGAATCATATTGCCAAAATAACATGAAATCATTTACATATGTGTCAATCTTAATATGTAAAAGACCTAGCTGTGAAACTAATTTCTTTGTCTCATACCAATTGAATGGCATCTTACTGTCACTGGGTTTCGTCTCTTTCATCAAAGCCATGATAACATCATAACATCCTCTTGGCATATAATATTCCGATTTAAGGTTCAACAACCGAACTGCAGTGGATAGCTTCGAACGCTTATCACATCCACCCCATAGAACTTTAGATGCCAAATTTAACAATTTAGAAAACTGTCTAAAACCCTCATTAGGTTTTTCATCAAATTGACTGGAATTCTGATAGCAACTTAGTCCAATTGCATCAAACACCATTTGGGCATACGAGTTTACATTTGAACTATACTCATTTGGCCAATCAAAACTATCAATAGGGTGAACCACTAGGGGATCATTAAACGGTTCACCATGAGCCGTCCAGTTGAAGTAACAAGGTATAAAACCCCATTTGTACAAATGAACTCTAACCTCATCACAATCCTTAAACCTCAAATTCTTATATCTCCTACAAAGACAATATACTTTCCCCCCTTCCAGGTGGCCTAGATTACTATGGGAAAACGTTATAAATTGCTCAACCTCGATCTCCCACTCCTCTTTGTACCTAGTTGGCCCGGGTAAGAAACGATTATTATATATCCAACTATGTTCCCATTTGATAAAGTGCTACAAATGCAAACAAGTTACCACTCAAAAAATCATAAACCATGAACGCATTAACTTATTTCTTATTCAACTATTTCATGAAATGTGTGTTATTTATTTTTGAAAATATTTTTTCATATTTAAAAATTTTAATTGAAAAAAGCATATACTTTTTCTTTTTTGATAAAATAAATATGTGGGTTTTAATAAAATAAATATTTCTTTTAATTTTAATTCACCCAAATTCATTGATAAAATAAATATGTGTTATTCAAATTCTATTTTATAAAATTTAAAACATATTCTATCATATTTAAAAATTTTCCTTAATAAATCCCTCATACTTGAAAGAAAATTTTGGCTTGACAGTGAAATTATTTTTATTTAATAATTACTTCATAAACATATAGACACATAAATATTAAACCCAATCAAACAAAGTTAATTAAACCTATCAAAATATTAATTCTTGATCAATATCCAAAATTAAAAATAAAATAAAAATCAAAAAATTGTATATATCAATCAATCAACCCAAAACTTCAATTCACACCATTAACAATAACAAATAAAAAATTTCCTTCTATTTTCACTACAAAAAAGAAACAAATTTCCTAATTTTTTTGCTAAAATATTAAAATAAAAGAGAAAAAATTAAATCCTTCAAGAACTTACCTCAAAATCAAAAAAGAACCTTGAAAATGAGTGGGTAAGCTTCAAATCTATGAAAATAAGTATAAATTTGCACTCATTTTACCCAGAAATTAAAATATCTAAAAAACCCTTCAAAATCCATAAAACAAGCTAAAAACCAAAAAATGCATATCTCTTTCTTTGATTCGGCACCAAATCTACGAATCTGAGCTGAAGAAATGTCAATGAAGCATGCTTAATGCATGGATTCAGTGGATGGAGGAAGCAGATGCTGTGTGTGCCTGTGTGGAAGAGAGAAGGAAAGATAATGAAGGCAGAGAATAAATGCCTGTTGCGCGAGCTGGGAGAATAAAAATTGACTAGGCTGTTGGAAAATGGGGGCCCAAAATGTACCATTTCATTTAAGCTCATTTCCGACGGCTTAAGTAGTTACTAAAGTACACCTTGCACTTTCCAACAGCCTAGCCATTGGAAAATAACAAAAAATTTCCCTCCACCCATTTTTATTTCCTTTATCAAATTTCATTTGAATTTTTTCCATGTATAATCTAAAACAGAATGAAAGGGGACAAATAGGAAATTTCATTTTCCAATGGCTTGGCCATTGGAGTCATTTTTTACATTTTCTAATGCTTTTTGCGTTGGAATTTTTGAACGGCTAAGTTGTTGGAAATAGGACCATTAGAAATATGCTTTTTTTTAGTAGTGCAAGAAGACCCATATTTTTACCCAACAAACTATGCATACTAGGCCCACCAAGAGCTCTTACAACTAACACTTTCTTCCACTTAACCCAACTTATATCTCTACCCGCCCCTTCACTTCCTAGAACAGAAGGTTTTTTTTTAAAAAAAAAATCAAGCTCATTGGTAACGCTCACTAGGACTTGGAACAAAGAGAAGAAATGTAGAGGCAAGCTAGACAAAATAGATTTTACTAGAATAAGCCCGCCACCCATCGACAATGGTTTTGAGGACCATAAGTTTAGCCTTACTTTGAATTCTTTAACAACTGGTTTTTAAGAATATTTATACCTACCCATATTAACTCCTACAAGTAATCTAAGATTTTTCAAGGGCAACTTGTCCATTGAGCAATTTAGCCTCCTAGCAACATCCTTAAGAACACAAAAGTCAACACAAATACCATACAGTTTTGATCCTGAAACCAGCTAGAAACATTTTGAGAATTCTTTTCAAATTCGGCAAGTTTTCCTCATTTCAAGCACCAAAGAATAATGTATCATTTGCATATTACCAATCCAAACTCCAGTAAATGGCTACTAACAACATGAGATTTAAAACTTCAGTTGCTGTAAAGAATCGAAAAGGTGATAATAAATGACCTTGAAGCACCCCATTTTCTAGATTAAATTCAACAATGGACCTACAATTAATAGGCACTGAAACAGACGCAATTTCTAAACAAATAGAGATCTACTTCTTCCATATATCACCAAAACTCATTTGCAACATAACTGAATCAAGGAAATTCCAATTAACGCAATCAAATGTCTTCTCAAAATCAACTTTAAAAACCAATGATTTTATCTTCTTGAATACCAGAAAAATACTAACTTCACAAGCAACCAAAACCCCATCAAGGATTTGTCTATCATTAATAAAAGCTTATTGAAAATTAGAGATCATGGAGGAGATAACAAATTTCAATCTTTCAGAAAGGATTTTACTAACAATTTTATATTGACAGCACAAAAGATGTATCAGTGTACTTGCCCTTGACAAACACAAATTGGGTTTTATTGACTATGGCATCTAATACCTTTCAATCCTTTCTGTCAAGACTATTGAAATAATCATGTATAGAAATCACTATTAAAAAAACATGCATTTTTTAATGATCAAATTTCTAATGGTCTGGCTATTGGAAATTTCCAACATGAATGGCCATCGAAAAAAGGAGAGACAAGTTTCCAATAACCTCCGCATTAGAAATTTTGAACACCTTATTTTCCAATGGCCTAGTAGTTGGAAAGTTTCCAACATGAAGGCCATTGGAAAAAGGTGCAAGTCATACAATAGATTTTAAAATTTTAGACAACAAAATAATATTTTTAAAGTATTTTTTAATAATAATGATAATAATATTAATATGGTGTGTGTGTGTGTATAACCCAGCCCACATACCATTTGCCCAAGTTAGCCCAAATTCAATCTAATCCTAACTATATATATCATCATATCTGCCTCTCATCCGCCTGTCCTTGTCATCTACCCCATCTCCCTCTCATCTCTCTCATCTATCATCTTTCATCTCTTATCTGTTGCTCTCCATCCACAGCTGCCGCCCTTCCTCCATAGCTGCCGCCCTTCCTCCATAGCTGCCTTCCCCCTATAACCCGTCCTCTCTGCATGCCATCGTTCCCCTCACCACGCCTTGCCTCGTCATTCATCATTCTTCAACTTTCTCAGCATTTAGCATCATTCCTACTTGTTCGCCTTGCGTCACTTGCATCACTAGGCCTCTGGTCACTCGCACAGCACCACTTGGCATCACTCGACTTCCCGTCACTCGCTTGGTGTCCTTGGCTTCCTTGTGCAATGTCGCTCAACTTCCTTGCCTTTCATCCTTCCATTATTCGTGTGACGTCGCTCACCTTCCTCAACTTCCTCGTTTGCCAAAAGAGATGGCTCCGCAATTTTGAATTAATAGTGCAAATCTTTGGATGTTGGACTTTGTATTTTAGATCTGTTAGGTATGTTGGATCTGATCGAATTTTTGTATTTTGGATTATGTTAGATATGATTGGATTTTGTGATTTTGGATTGACTATGTACTTTTGTAATAATGTAAATTATAATTTAGTAAATATTTTATATTATCAAGTGTTTTTGTGATTTGGGATCTCATCAGATTTTTATTTTGGATCTAGTTTTTGTGATTTTGGATTGAATTTATCAGGCGTAATAATGTAAATAAGTTATGTTAGATCTAATCGGATTGAATTTATCAGGTGTAATAATGCAAAACATATTATATATAATATATTATCAGGAATATTATATTTTTCTATTTTTTAAAAGGCCATTGGAAACTTCCATTGGCTTGAGTTGTAGTTAAGCCATTGGAAAATTACTCAACTATTAGAATAAAATTCCATAAGGTTTGGCTGTTGGAAATTTTTAACAATCCATATTCCAATAGCCAGTTGATTAGTAATACCAACGGCCAATCTTTAGGGCATTGGAAATTTTTTTTCCAACTCATAATTTGCCAACGCGTCAATTTCCAACAACTTGATGTTGAGAAATCAAATTTTTCAATGCAAGACCATTGAAAATTAGCTTTTTTAGTAGTGAATGAAGCCATCATAAATTTTCCAATGAACTCTTCTGAACGGTTTTCGACACCAGCCTGTCAAAAAGATATTTTCAATGGCTTGCCATTGTAATTTTCCGATTGCTAACTATTAGAAATTTTCTAGTAACTCGAGAGCGGTTGAAATTTCTAAGCTTCTGTCAGAATTTCTCCATTAAAGTGTCCAAAAGGCTTTTTTACTCCCAACTAAGCGTGCCGAAATGAAGTTTTTTGCTTTTAAATTTCTAATATCTATTCTCTCCACTTTATGCCACCGAAAACTAAAATTTTCACTTTTAAATAAATAGTATATATATGTATTTTTAATTAATTAATTAATGTAATTATAAACTCAAAAGTCTAAGACATATATATATATATATATATATATATATATAGATGTAACACTAGGTAGCTGATCATTAGGCTAGTGTAAAGAAAGCTTAATTGGAAAGAGAGAATAACGAGAATTGGGGAGTCAGTTGATGGGTTGCGTCTCTATCAGTTGCGGGTAGAGATGGAATGTTGAAGGGATATTTGGGGAAGATGATAAGAGTCGCCAAATGTTAATTGGATGGTTGCTTTTCCTTGCTTTGCTTGCACCACCTTCTGGTTTTCCGGCCCAAAGCCTTGTGCACCAATTCAGCTGTCCGGCTCATTCCGATACTTCTCCGACACTGAGATTTCGACAACGAAACCTCATGATTAGCAATCAAAACCCATCACCTTCTTACTTCATTCTTTCTTTTAACTTAATTACCCACGGCTTAATTAATTACCACTTTAATCTTTATTTTAGCCAGCCAGCCAGCTAGCTAGGGCGATACCTTTTTTATTTTTCTTAATTTTTAGCGAGTCTTTTTTTTTTTGGGGTGGGGGTATTTCCTTTTGATGGCCGGCCTATTTAAGCCTACCCATTCTCATTTCTTCCATTCCTCGAAGCCTTTCCCTTTTCGTACCCCTTTTCGATCGCCTCCTCGCTTCTTCTTCTTCCTCGGGATTCGACTCGACATCCGACCGACAGGCTCAGCTAGCCAAGAGCAGTATCGTAAATGAAACAAGAGGCCTGCTGCGTGGTTCAGTTCCAAACGCCGAGGTTTTTTGTCTGCCTATTCTAAACCGCTGCTCCTACTTTTGTCTCTTTGCCGGCCGACTCCAGTTACCGACTCTCTTCTTCACAGTTCAGAGCTCTAATGGAGTAACCCAGAACTGTGCTCTAGTTCATTCCAACATATCTTCTTCAGTCGCCCGCCTTGAAATAACGATTCAATCGACGACCCAGATCTGGGAGTTTCTTTTGACAGCCGGAGATCTTATTTGCTTGCTTTATCCGTACGTGACCTCTTTCTCTCTCTCTCTCTCTCTCTCTCTCTCTCTCTCTCCCTCTCCCTCTCCCTCTCCCTCCCTCCCTCCCTCTGAACTTTTGTTGTTTCGGATTCTGATAAAAGAAATGGAACGATCTCGCGATTTCATAGCTAAAGCAGTCTTCGACTTACTTTAATTTGCTCTCTTGATTTCTTTCTTTCTTTTTTTTTTTTTTGGTTTAATTTTTGAAGCTTTTTTTACCCTTAGAAATATATTTATAATTAAAATTTTCTGAGTTTAACACATGTTTTGTTTTCCAAGTTATTAATTAGTGTCCATTTATTAGTTCCCTGAGTTAATAATAATTGGTTTTTGGTAGTAATAATTTTGTCAGGGTTGCATGAACCATCTAGAATCATGAGAATTCTGGACCACGGTTTTATCCTTTTTGCACTGAAACCCAAAAGAAAAAAAAATCAATCTTTTTAGCGAGTTACTTTTTTTTCCCTGTGGCAATTAGCGCAACGAGATTAGACATAAAATCGGGGGATTTGCCCATGGGAAAGCAAAAAAGCTACCTTCACTTGAAAAAAGGCCAATTTTCTCTCTTTTTAACTTTCAACCCAATTGGGCCTTCCATCATCACGTTCTTCTTTTTCATTATTACGTTGACAATTGATAAAAGAAAAAAGTAACATTTTCGATTAATTAGCTCTACACTAGCATTAATCAAGGAAAATCTGGCTTATTGACAAGTTTCTTCTACCTATATTTGGTTTTTTCACTTCAGGCTGGGTATACTCAGACACTATATGATAAAATCTTCTCGATAGCCTCCCATATTTTCTTAACGATATGAAAATTTTTCCCAAGAGTTAACAAAAAGAATAAAATAAAATGATAAATGGATCATTTTAGAACTATATATATATCTTGGACTTCATCTATTCATTCTTCTCTTTAACTTGTTATTCACGCTTGATTCACTACTCATTTATGGAAAAGCATCACAAAATTAAGCAATTTTGCATCTAAACAAAATTCAAATCAAGTATATATATTTGCTTTTTAGCACATCAATAAATCAAGTATATATATAATTGAGCATTCTGGGTCATTACATATTCATATCTCACTATTGTTATCATTATTTTTTTTTTTTGGTTGGAAGGAAAATGTAATATATATATATATATCAATAAGTCCATGATGCTTGCCCGTATATATAGCATACAAGACAAAGTGACATTTTATATGTGAAGTACTTATTATAGTTCAATATATAGATTCATGATAAAAACTTGATCTTTATATTTAGTTGCTTGAATAATTTGAGTTTGATTTTAACTTGTGAGGAGTTATTTAGTTTGTTAGAAACATCGATGGAAAAATTACACCATTATTTAGTCAATACAATACCCCTTGCTTTGATTATTAATATAGAGATATCAATTGAAAATCAAAAGCTTTCTGTATGACACTCGAAATCTTTAGTTGTTCAAGAGCCTATCAGAAAAAAAAAATTAAAAAGGAAGAAGTAGAAGAAGAACAACAAGAAGCAACAACTTGCTAGTGTGCTTGGTTAATGGGTTGTTCCCCATTCCATTCTTCTGAAACTTGTAACTCCTGATATTTGTTATTTTGGGCATCTCTCTATATAAATCAAGTCCTTTTATAATACAACATGTAATTCGTTTTAACAAGTCATATTTTCAGTTATGAAGTTTGGAATTATTTGATATATGGAAGACATAAATCCACTATGTCAAATCCATGATTTATAATGGTAAATGCAGCCAAGTAAAATATATCTTTATCAACACTAAGCAGTTTCTTCTTACATATACATATTGCAAACATGATTTTTCTTTTTTTAAACTGCAACCAATTATATTAAAGAAAACAAGGTCTACAACACAGAAAATGAGAACTCTAGCAAGGAGCTAGAATACAAACCTCTGCCTTACTTTCTAACACCATTTGATATTGTTACACTAGGGTTAAAAATCCAATCAGACCAAATTATCTTAACTTCTGAACAATGATGATTAATCCAGAAAAAAAACCATATATCCTATGTATTTTTTTTCTTCTTATTCGTTCTTTTGATAATTAAAGCTAGGAGAATATAGAAGTTATACGAAAATTTTACTTACATTTGCTTCTTCATCTCAAAGTATTATCATTAAATAATATTAGTACTGGCCCTTGTTGACAATATTAAAAGTAACATTTTTTCTTAAATGAAAGTACAAAAGTCCTTTGCCCATAAATAATTTCATGCATATATATATGGCATCCTAAGGTGTTGTACACATGTTGATTGTGTTTGGAATTCAAAAAATTACATGTAAATTTACTAGGTCAAACACAAATTAACAGGTTGGCTTAATGACTTGTTCACCAATGAGCTCCCTAGAGGTCTTGGATTCAAAAACTCATATAGGTCCGCTCAATTTCAGGCAGCGATTGTTTTATTCACTTTGTAATTGTTTCTAATCAATAAATATTTCGTTGCTATGTTCAAAGAAAAAATGAAGACAACTTTGTGGGGGAAAAAATCACACTCTGTACCTTTTCCATTGGTTTGACTAGGAGCTATAGCAATTGCCTCCTCGTATGTATATGGAGCTAGGTCCATCCCATGTTACCTCCAAAATATTTTTTTCATTGGCAATAGAAATTTTCATTAGAAGATAAAAACATTACGTAAACTCAAATCCATGTCTAACAATGTTCTAAAGAATAATCTCTACGTTGCAGGATTCAAAGGTCAAATCGAGAAGATGAACACATTTCCGGCCGTGCCACCAGGGTTTCGCTTCCATCCCACAGATGAAGAGCTGGTCGACTATTACCTCAGAAAGAAAGTTACATCAAGACGAATCGACCTTGATGTCATCAAAGATGTCGATCTCTACAAAATTGAGCCTTGGGATCTTCAAGGTCGTCCAGATTTAATTTACATAAATTTTTCGATCCCAATCTCATGGTTTAATTAATGGACAATATTCCTTGAACAGAGATTTGCAGGATTGGGACAGAAGAGCAGAACGAGTGGTACTTTTTCAGCCACAAAGACAAGAAATACCCTACAGGGACTCGAACCAATAGAGCCACCGCAGCTGGCTTCTGGAAAGCGACGGGACGGGACAAGGGCATCTACTGCAAGCACGACCTGATTGGGATGAGGAAGACTTTAGTCTTCTACAAAGGTCGGGCCCCCAATGGCCAGAAATCTGACTGGATTATGCACGAGTACCGGCTCGAGACAGACGAAAATGGTGCCCCCCAGGTTAAGATATGTCTGTTGCTTGAAAACTAGAGCACATGCATGGCGCTTATCGCTAAATGGCGCAAACTAATTTGCTTTGCAGGAAGAAGGATGGGTGGTTTGTAGGGTGTTCAAGAAGAGAATAACCGCCATGCGCAAGGTCATGAGCGAGAACGAATCCATGTGCTGGTACGACGAACAAGCCTCGTTCATGCCCGAGCTGGACTCGCCGAAGCAGAACTCGCCAAACCCTACCTTGCCCTACCACCTCTCTTATCCCTGCAAGAAAGAGGTCGACTTGACCCAGTACCTTCACCTTCCGCTTCTCGAGAGCCCTAAACTCCTCCAATCCACCCCACCCAGATGCACCTCCATGACGGCCTACGGGCTAGACATGAACACAAACACATTTCACGCTTCATCAGTCGCCCACTACGACCAGATCCAACGGCTGCCCGCGATGTTCTCAAATGACGGGGCTGATCAGGTGACGGATTGGCGGCTGCTCGACAAGTTCGTGGCCTCTCAGCTGAGTCAGGAGGACGGGTCGTCAAGTGCCGGAAACAGTGGCTTCCACTGGGCGGAGGCTGGCTCATCGGCAAGGCATCAACAAGAAGGAAAAGTCGCCGGAAAATCAGTCCGCGTCGAGCCATCGGATTGAATGATCATGGAAGCGTATCTATTAATTGGTAAATAGAACTAATTATAATGGGGCAGATGATCTGGAAATTAAGAAAATTAAGAAGGTACAAGCATGCATGTTGATTTTAATTTGTGTACATAATAAGACTAGAACCCATATACGACGTTAACCTGAGTTTAGGTTTAGGGTTCAGTTTCTCTTCCTGCAGGATTAATTAACCATGAAAAGGGAGAAAAAGAAAGAGAAAAAAAAAAACAGAGCCTTGTGCTTAACTATTATATGTCACTAAAATGATGAAAACGTAGAATGATTAAATGTGATATAGCAGTGGAATTTCTGGATCGAATTGTTACGCAGCAGATGTATGTAAGAAGTTACACGCGGTAAAAGCAGTTACGCAATGATGATTTAAATTTACCTAACAGATTTATTTTTATTGATATTTTGTTATTTCTATTCCTATTTTTGTGTTTCTTTTATCATATCTTGTCCTTTTTTCATTTTCCGGCCCATAGATAGAGTTCTTGTAGGCACCCCTTTTAGTATTTAATTTTTAGGAATAAAAAGTTGAAAGACAGAAAATCTAGAAATATTTCAAGTGTCACGAGTTGAAATGCTAGATTTTTTTTAAGCTAATAAAAAATGCCTTTATAATGTACAATGTTTAAAAGACATTTATATCCAAGAAAATGGAGAAATTTATGAAAGCTATCTAAGCCAACATTAATTGGGCATTATGTGAGAAAATTAGAGAGGTTTGGTTCGAATCATGGGCCTCCCATTGTCCCCTTCAACCACTATGCCAGGTTGCCAAGGACATGCTAGGGGTTTGATCTATGTGGTACAATTGTTTTTACTTGGTGTTTATTTCTTCCATTTTTATTTTTATAACATTTTTACTTAAGTTTTGTAACGTTTTTCTGCTTTCTACTTCACGCTTTATGTCACTTAGGGTTTTGTTAGTTATGAAACAATATAATATGAGAAATAAAGCTATCCAAATTCACATAACATAGACAGAGTATAATTATGGGTGAATCTTTTCCTTTGCTCAGAAGGTTTGGTGAGAAATTGATCATGTGGAGGTTATTTAACATTTCAAGCGTGCAAGGCACTCAAAAATTCCCAATCCTCTTCTGACCGGTGTAATTATACTTTAACGAATCACTCATATATATTTAAAACGTTCCTTACTAATTTTGGGAAGAAACGAATTGAATAAAAAAAATTTGGTGAAAAGTGTTTAAATATTTGTCCTTTAATTTTTCTTTTGGGTAAAATCAATCGGAGATCCCTTAGCTTATTTTTTTATCCTAAACGAATACCCTATCTTAAGGTTATCCTGCCGAAGTACCCTAACTTCTATTGCATGTACCAATTAGGTATTTCTCATCCATTTTACTGTCAAAATGGATGGATTTTATTGATGTGGCATTAATTAAAATTAAAATAAACGTAAAATTACAATATTTGTACTTGAAATTTTCCTAATCAATCATTTTAACTCAAAATTTTTAAATCTCCAATTCAATCCAACCCTTCACATCATCATCATTGCCATCACTCGCCGTGCTTTGTCTCTGGTGGAAAATATGGGCGCCACCGCCCCACCACCCCTTCTACCGCTGCTCCCATGTCAATCCCACAATTGTCATCCCTCCCTCGGCACCAGCCCACTCCCACCAACAGCCTCCCTCCTCGCCACCGACCAGCTTCCAGCGCTCCTTCTCCCCCACCCCGTATTCTTTTATTTGATTGCTGATTTTCCCATTTGATTCATCAATCTTGCCATTCGATTACAAGAGCAAAGAAAAGTGGAAATTGAAGAGACAGGGGAGTGGAACAGCAAATCCAAATGCAATGGCGATGCCATGGACGATGTTGTTGCTCCAACGAGAAGAAACGGGAGGGCCTTGGGACTAGGGCAACAACAGTGGTGAGGGTGAGGGTGTGATCGAGGCGCCCAAATTTGGATGAAAAAGAGATGGGGAGATGGGGCGGTGGTGCGGTTCAGGCGAATCTAGACGAAAGCAGAGGAAGCCTTGGTGGATGGTGAATCTAGGCGGTGAGGGTGAGGGTGTAACCGAGGCACCCAGATTTGGATGAAGAAGAGACAGGGAGATGAGAAGACAGGGCGGTGGTGCGGTTCTGGTGAATCTACGGAAGCGAAGGAGGGGTGGAAGGAGGAGCTTGGGTGAGGGAGGGGTGTAAACCGTAGACTAATATATTTAAGGTTTAAAAATTATTGATTATAAAATTCTGATGACTAAAATTGTTATTTTACATTTCTTTTAGTATTAATTAATGTCACATCTGCAACTTCTGTCCAATTTAACGTTAGAATTAATAGAAATGATTCAATTGAAATGAGAATAATGAAGTATGGTACTTCAGTAGAACAACTTTAAAGTAAGATACTCGTTTGGGATAAGAAAATAAGTTAATAGACTTCCGATGGTGAAGTTTGATTTAAAGGTACCAGATAACTCAACTGTGTATTGTAAAACAAAACCCAAGTTGAGACGTGGAGGTTGAGATGCTTTAATGTCCCCTGCCGCCTTTCATTAATGTTAAAAATCAATTCTAGACTAGCTAGCACCACCCACAAACCTCGAGTAGAGATCGATTAATGTGACCCATTAATTAGAACACCTCATAATAATATCAAGAAAAAAAAAGGGTCTAATCCAAGGTAGCAGAAAAGCTGCTGGTAGAAACTGAACTCCAGTACCAAAGGGTAAGCACAAACAAAAGGGTAGATCTCAGACAAAAACAGATCACCAAAAACAAACGATAACAACCGACGACACATGACCAAATTATAGTCTGGACCTAAGACTAGCTGAACAAGCATTGAAAAACAATTGAGAGAACCCACAGCATAACCTCAGCTACCTCCTTTGCTAAGGACACTTAAATCTGCCAGGAGAATGCAAATGTATGGAGTTTTATAGTCCTGTTTATGAAAAAAAACTATCTAAGAGATAGTTTATAACTTTAGCCATTTAAAAAGTTGTCTTTATTATTAATAAAATATTCAATCTCTAACATTTAGAATAGTTTTATTAATAAAGTTATCGACCCTTTACATAGTCGGCTAAAGATCAAATATCCTTTTGACCATTTAGTGCTTGATCCCATCTCTATTCTTTACGTACATATACATATATAAAAACATACATATACACATATATATGTATACGTTTGTCAGTGTAGATGTGTGTGTGTGTGTATGAACTACTAATTATACTACCTTCATCTCATAAAGCAGACCCCTAATATATTTGACTTTTTACCGAGTTTAAGAAAATTTGGCTTGCAATGGATTTGTGGAAAAGATAAATGAGTAGTTGTAGTAGTAATAGTAAGTTTCTAGTGCCTTTTTTTTATCAGCAGTTTCTAGTACTTTTTAAGGGAAGATGAACTAGTAATTTAAGACTTCTAGATAAGGAATAATAGTCAAGTAATACGAGGTAGAGCGAGGGAGCATAAACTTCAACAATAAAATTTTACAGTAAAAAGCGGGCATTGAGAAAGCTTTACCGCTAATTAAGTGAAGTTTGACTTAGCTAGATATCAAGTCTTAACCAGTCATGGCTCAATATATATCCAGGCACGTAGTCTTGCGCAACAGTTCAATAAAATTTTATAGTAAAATAAAATTTTTTACCAGTAAAAATTAAAAATTGCACGGAAGTATGCAAATAATAATTATAAAATATGCTTTTAAAGTCTTGCCTTCACAGTAGTTTGCAGGTGCACTAAAAGTTGCCTTTAACCTAACCAGGTCGAGCACCTTCATGGAGACAAAAAGCCCACACAACTCGTTAAGTGGGCTACCGTCCTGTCCTCTGCTGAAGCTTGTAACTTGTAAATTATACCAAGTGGGGGAAAAAAAGAAAACAGAAAAGAAAACAAATAGGAAGTTCTTAGTTAGAGAATAGATTCAAGCCAGCCCAGCAGGAATAGGTGCAATTTGTGAGGAAAAACCTACGCCTTTTGAAGGCGGCAACATTTACTGAAACAAGTCCTCTAGGCCAGTCAACATCTCATCGAATTATATAAGACTTTGTAGATTATAAAATCCTCTTTTGTTTGTCTGAGAAACAAAACAGAGCATCGCTGTTGACAGAGAAAGTGACAGAGAGAGGGATATCCGTACCTCAAAAAGTCAAAAACACACGGTTCTTATTCTTTGATCGCTCTATAGAAAGCATCAAACCAAGCCTTGTAGCTTGTAATTGAAAGGCAAAAAACATTTTATAGTACTGCAAGTACTAGAAATGGTAGTGGAGAGGTCAAACTTTAAGCAGTGAAATTAGTCATGGATAGGATTGGGCTGCAGGGAACATGCTCATTGTGTTTGCATCTATTGTACCAAAATATACATTTGCACATGATGTAATCATAGTGATTATGTTTTAAGGACCACAAATTATGGTCAATTAAACCATCTACTATTCTTTTTTTTTTTTGTGTTTTATTATTATTATTATTATTATTATTATCATTATTATCATTATTATTATTGTGTTTTTAACTACTTCTAATAAGTCAAGCGAAGTAGAATTTATCTTTACGCTGAATGTTAAGGATAAAGCAACTCTATTTACTACTATGTTGATTATTAAGGTAGGTTGACATTTTGCCCCTAGCCTAGTCTTGGCAAGGGCATCTTAATTATTACTTCCTCCATCTCAAGTTCTATGTTTCATTCCATTTGTTTAACTTAAGTTTAGCTTGAATTTCACATAATTATTTGATAAATTTTTTAAAAAATTATTATATTTAAAAATTATAAATCTTGTGGTTTCTAAATTTATTTTTTTAAAATTCTTTTGAAAAATAATAATATAAATAAACTCAAATAGAAAACTGAAATAGAGCAAAAAATTTAAAAAAAAAACTAAGGATATTGAAGATGGTCCTATGAATGTTCTATTTAGGAACAACATCAATATTTAACATTAGATATTAATAGAACTAGCTTTTAATGATAAATTTTTATATAAATTATCTCAATAATCCATAAATTATCTAACATCTACACTAATTAATTTAAAAAATTATTAACCGAAGCTGGGAGGCTTTAAACTCTTTCGGACTATATATACAATGCTTGTAGCTAGTAGTGGGAGACATTCTTTGGGTAAGGTTTCGTAGAATTACGGTGATGTGGTTGTGATGATGATGATGATTAGGCCGGCATGTATGGTATGGCCCAAAGAGCTGAAGAAGGGAATCGTGTGAAGAGTCAAAGGCCGCCCAAAAGCGCGGAGCTAGACAAGACCTGTGGATGGATAAAGTTATAAATTAATTTTTCTTTATACATATAAGTATTTTTACAAGTTTAATGAAGGTAAAGGATAGTAATAGTATAGATATGGAGAAAAATGTCTGTTTTTTTAAATTAATTTTAAATGACATTATATGAAAAAGTAAAAAACATATGAGTCAAATTTCTGATAGTTGGCACGACTATTTAAATTAATTAATTTGCTACACAAAGTTTTTATTTTGTTTTGGGACATGACAATCATACATGAGATGACACTTCCATGTGCCTGGCTATCATTTCCATTCCAAATTGCTCCCTCTTATTCCCATTCCTCAGATTCTTCTCTCTCCTCCATCGACTCCAACATTTATTAGGCACGCGGCAATTAATATTATTGAAGAATATATATTAAGGAAACTTACAATTATCCTAAGGTTTACCCTAATTTACAGTTTATATTTTTTTTTTTTTTTTATATTGTCCAATAATAATTTTTGAAACTATAATTTAAAATATATTGTAGTTATCTTCTAGTAATTTTAATCTCTATAATATTTTTTATAGTTAACAGATATTTTAAATTATAAGTTTTTTTCTTTGTATAAATATATTTTCTACTTTGTGAATACATATCAGTATTTTTCAAAAGTCAGTTAGATATTAAAAAAATATAAAAAATCTTAAAATTACTGAAACATGGTTATTAGATAATTTAAATTCAGTTTCAGAAGTTGTTACCGGACACCGTAAAGAAAGCATGGGGTAAAGTGTAAATTTTTTAAAATAGAGAGAAAATTATAGGTTACATCAAACCATAGAGTGGTTTTTTTAATTTTCCTGCATATAATAGTGTTCTAGTTTAGCCCCAAAGGTACAGCCACATTTCACTCTACTTCTGTTTCCATATATCTATCAAGCTTTGACTTTGCAGATTTACTTATTAAAGCTTCAAATGTTGCGTTAAAATAGAGTTTAAAGGAAAGAATGGGATGTGATCATCTGACTAGTAGCGTGAGCTCTTTGGAGAAACAAAAACGAAGTTGTTAATTTTCTCTGACAAGCACAAAATTGAAATGCAAATATGTGTAGATATGCAGGTTTTATGTATGTATGTATGTATGTATCTCCTATTTGTGGCTCACTGATACATAGATGCTCTAAATTGAAAATGAATTGGGTGAAATCGAGCTTAAATCCTGTCTTAAGTGTTACAAAAGTTTCCTGGAGTGGTTAGTGTAGTTTGGTGACGCATTTATAACCATCTAATATCTAACATCTTGCTAGATAATTTAACTTCTTTGTTATTGGCTTTAATCAATATTATTGATATTCTTTGTTGTTAAAAAAAATATGTTTTCATGTGACCGAAAGTATATTACAAGTAAATTCTTTCATATAAATGAAGACGGGTAGCCATGTTGTATTTGCAGCATCTTAAACCCTGCCGGGTGTAATGCCTAACAACGTATGGGAGATTTTTCAAATTTTGATTTTTTTTTTTTTTTTGGTATATCGGAGGCAGATCAAAGAAGCAGCAAGGGATTGAAGCTAGGAATTGGAACTCTTCATAATGACCCTAGCTTTGACCACTAAACCAATATTTTGTTTTTGTTTGGTTTTTCTTTTCTTTTTTTTCTTTTCTCTTTTTTTTTTGATGAACTAAAATTTTGTTAGTACTTAGTAGAGCATAAATTTGAAGCTTTGAAAGGTGAAAAAATGTGGCCTAGCGTTCTAATTATTATACTATGCACCTATGTCTAATTAAACATACTAACCCACCTCTATATATAATTCATTTCCATCAAAAGAAATTGATAAAATTGTCCCTCTGCAAAACTTTCTCTCCTCCTTCAGAAATCCTATCTCAATTCTACTAGCACCAAGGCTGTCACTGTTGCCACACCTAGATTCCATCATCACTCATATCTACATAAATGTCAAAGGTAAATATGTAAAATGTCTAAAGTAATTAGGAAAAGTGTGTAAACAAGTACGTAAAAGTATTTGAAATAATATACAGACTATTTGTTCCCTTCAATAATATGTAAACATGTCAAAATGCCTGAATAAATATGTTAAAGCGTCTATAGAAATATGTAAATAATTTATTATCTTAAAAATGAAAGTGTTTAAATCAATAAGTAAAAATATCTGAATGACAATGTAAAAATGTCTGATGAAATATATAAAAAATGACTATAAAAATATGTAAAAAAATTATTATTTTCAAAATTAACAGTGTCTGAAATAATAACACTACTAAAAAAAACCGTATTTTCCAACGGTTAATTTTTCAATGGTCAAAACGTTGGAAATTTCTAATGCGCTAAGCCGTTGGAAACAAAAAAAAAATTCCAACGGCTTGGCCATTTGAACTACGACGACAATAAATATTCAATTTAAGAAACGCTATTTCCAACTATCTAAGCCGTTGGAAAATTCATTAAAAGAATTTCCAACGGCCTTAGCCGTTAGAAAATTTAATCCTTGATTTCCAACGACAGCTAAATTTCCAACTGCTTAAGCCGTTGGAAAATTCAGTAAAAGAATTTCCAATGGCCAAGGCCGTTGGAAAATTTAACCTTCATTTCCACGGCTTAGGCAATTGGAAAATTTAGTATGCTGTTGAAACTTCATTTAATGAAACATTGCGTATTGTTTTATCTAATTTGAATCGTCTTCTTCCCGCAGATCTGGTTCATTTTTGTGTCAAACTTACATATCTCTTCGTCTTCTCTCCCACACGCACACACCGCACATAGCTAGCTTGAGGGACAACACAAAGCTTTAACTTCCATTTTTCGAGGCTGGCATTGGCTTTTCTGGAGCTCAAACTTCGAGATCTAGTAAGTTTTTCTTAGTTTTTTTTTCTTCTTCATTTCGGATTTTCGGGTTTTTTTCTTCTTTGATGTTTAGCATGTTAATGGGTGCAAGATTTTGCTTGTGTTGCCAGATTCAAAGCCATTCCCATGCATTTTCAAAGTTCACTCTTGGATTTGAGGTAAGTTGTGAAAATATTTATTTTCTCATTTATTTACGTTTTTTTACCAAAAAATGGAAGTAAATCTGGATTTTCTTGAGTTATTTTGGTTTGAAATATGTGAAATGTATGTGAATTGTAGTTGTTGATGGTTGAAAGTGAAGTATTTAGGTTACCCATTGATATTTTGAATTTTTGCAGATTTTCTAAATTATTTTTAATTTTGGGTTTAATTTAAAATTAGGATATAATTAGATTTAATTAAATTATTTAATTGGGTAGTATATTTATGTGTCAAATTATAGTTGATAGGGACCCATTCATATAATATAAGAAATATGTGGTTTTTTTTTAATTTTGGGATTTAATATAATATTGGTATACTATTAGTGTTAATCAAGTTTGTATAGTATTGAGTGGGATATTTATGTATGAATTTTTTTGAATTAAGGATTTAATTGAAAAGTAGTATATTGTTAGTTTGAACTAACATTGTTTAATTGGATTTATTTTTAAAAATTTTTAATTTTGAGAATTAATATAAAATCATAATATTTTTATATTTAAATAAGTTTTATTTGATTAAGTTTGATTTTTAATATAATAAATTTAAATTTATAATAATAATAATAATAATAATAATAATAATAATAATAATAAATAATAATAATAATAATAATAATAGTCATAGTTGTAGTAGTAGTAGTAATATTCATAATAATAATAATAAGAGTAGTAATAATTATAGTAATAATAATAATAATACTAATAGTAGTATTAGTACTAGTAGTAGTAATAATAATAATAATAATCATAGTAGTAGTAGTAGTAGTAGTAGTAGTAGTAGTAGTAGTAGTAGTAGTAGTAGTAGTAGTAGTAGTAATAATATCATAATAATAATAATAATAATAATAATAATAATAATAAGAGTAGTAATAATAATAATAATAATAATACATTAGGGAGATCCAAGGTTACAATGTGTATTAAGACCAAAATTACTTCTAATGTGTTAGGGATATATAAATTATTTATATAATAATAATAATAATATATCATTTATGTAATAATAATAATATTGGAATAAATAGCACTGGAATATTATTATTATTATTATTATTATTATTATTATTATTGGAACAAACAGCATTAGAATAAACAATATGAAAAAAAAAACTATTTCCAACGGCCTAAGCAGTTGGAAAAATTACCAACTGCCTTGGCCGTTTTAAAGTTTTCCAACTGCCTAAGTAGTTGGAAATATGGAAATTTTTCCAACTACTTAGGCCGTTGAAATATGGAAAAAAAAAATGTTAATTACAGCCGTTGGAAATTTCTAACGGTTTTTTCTCCAACGGCTGACTATTGAAATTTCCAACAACTCTCATTTGGGCCATTGGAATAACAATTTCCAACCCATTGATTACCAACTACTTAGTTTCCAATGACTTCGTGTTGGAAACTGGGAAATTTCCAACACGAGGCCGTTGGAAATGGACGTTGGAAAATGCCTATTTTTTAGTGGTGTAAGTCAAAGTGTCTAAAAGAATAAGCGAAAGTGTCTGAAATGAATGTAGAAAATATGCAAAACAAATTTTTTGGACACTTGATATACTTCCTCTCACCATCTCTACCACCCGTCCACTAAGCAGACCTCTTTGTCACTTCTCTCCCTCAACCCAATCTCCTTGTTACTTCTGGCTCTCAAACCAATCACCTAACGGCCAACTCCCTCTCCCTCACAGAGACAAAAGGTAGAGCGATGACAGCAATGGTGTGATGACAATGATGGGGTAAGGTGTAGATTGCCTGAGATTCGAGACAATTCGAGCCAAGGATCACCGGAGATTGAAGGCAATTAGAGCCGAGGACGCTGGAGATCCGAGAAAATGTGAGACAAAAAGACCATGGAAGATGATTGGCGATGATGAGCAGCAAAAGCAGATCCAACAGCAGCAAACAAGGAGGAGAAGAGGAGCAGTGTGACGGCACAATGCGAGGCTTCACCGACAGAAAAAGGAAAAGTGCACTTCCTCACTCTAGCAGTCACGAACTCGATCCAAAAGGAAAAGCACGGCAATCACCAATAAGAAGAGTGATGGCAAAAATAGAATCCAATTGAGAAAAAGGGCGGTGATCGTCGATGAGAAAAATGGTGGTGATGAGAGGGAGAAAGAGGAACTAGTTGAAAATAGAAATTTTGGGAGGTAAAATTGTAAAATAAGTCATATGTCTAATTAGATATATATCCATGATATCCATAGTACTAGCCCACAGAAAAATGAGTTGACAATTTGTAAGAGTAAAAAAAAAACAAAACAAAACAAAACAAAATAAAGAGTCAATTGCTAATCATTTTTCTTCATTTGCTGTTGGGCCCAAATATAGCCCGCTTGTAGTAATAAACGGTTCAACTTCAAATACAGTTTCCTCCGATGTTTAGTGCGCTAATTACACTTTTATGAAAGATTATTAGACTTTATTAAAAAAAAGCGTTAATATAGAAAAAGACTTTAATGAATGTATAAAGATGAGTTAAATATTTCATTAATTATGAAAGATTATTAAACTATTTAAATTTATTGTAAAACAGTTACAAGAAAATTTATGTTAAATTTTTTGAAATTGAGGTCAATCGGTAAAATAAGGACCAAACCCATTCACATAAATGTAATTCACTCTGACTAAACTATGCTTATCTTTATAAACATCCATCATGATTTATTCAAATAATTAGTCAATAAAAAAACTATTTATCCGTTGAAAAAACAAAAACTTAACAAATATGTATAACCTACAAAAATATTTTTGTAAAGTATCTCTTCTCTAGTAAGATCTTGCAACTATCTAATAGTCACGACACAATTTGAATTTAAGTGAATTCAACTAGCGAGTAGATCAAAGTTTAGAAAAGTAAGGGAGAATAGTGTACACTTTGAGATAAGAGCCACAGAAGGCAGGCATAATTTTGATAAAAGTAATTCACTCTAAACCAATCTTAGGGCAGGCCATGGTTTAGGTTAGCCATCTATATTTGGAGAAAATGTTTGGGTTACTCATCATCACCATGTATGTTGAAGTACACAGAATGATGGATCCCATGTATAAATTACAAATAGAAAACAATTAAGTACCTGAAAATTGTTTTTAACAAGAACAAAATCCCTCCAAGAATCATTTCACTTTGCAACCTAATCTGCCTGTAAGCCATACTAACTATGACTTTCACACACAAATAAGATATGGATGCATTAGCTAAGACTGAACATGAATGCTAAGACTGCCAGCAGCACGGTGAGAAATACGTCGAATTTTCCTTTAGGCATCGATGTTGGGGAAGAGTTTTGTTGCCTGAAGACATGAAAAGAGCTTGTTACTGAGAGACAAGGAAACGAGGAAAGAAGAAAAAGAGAAGAGTCTCAAGATATATATACTTTTGCAAGCTTGCAAGGGCGCCACAGTATTGAACATTAATTGGCGGATCAGCTTCTGTTTTGCCATTTTCCTCCGCATTTACAATTCTCATGTAAGTTTCCTGGCCTAAGTACCACCTATCTAGATTTTCTGCTCTGAGATTCCATACTCCAACATTGTCGAGGGAGACGAGTATTGCTGTCCATCCTCCAGGATACACCTAAAGAAACAGCATATAAATACACATTTTGCAAAAGCTTTAATTTTACAATCAATGAAACCAAATTCAAACGAAATCTAAGATGAGACAGTTGAAGCCATCAATTATCCTATTATGACACATAAGACAAGAAAATGTGCTGTGGTCAGAATACCAACCTCAGCTGTAGAGCGCGAAATTGCATCCCATCTATTGTAGTCATTTCTGTTGTTTTCTGACCAGATGCCATAGCTCATCCTGCATTTGATTATACATGAAACTGTTTAAATACTTAGCAAGTGAGACTTTAGACCTATGCAAGAAATGTTCTTACCCGACAACCCAAAAGGCATATCCATCCATATGAAAGCTCTGCATTATGGTGTCATTGTTCTGCAATATGACTTCGATGAATCCCCTGTATGTAGCATTCAGTACAGATGTATCCAGCCTTGGGGACCTATCAAGTGGTTTACCAGGAAAATCCAATGTATACTCTCCTTTCACTTGGTGCAGGTCAGCAAGCCTGATTGGTGTTTTGGGAGGAAGAAAAGAGATTCCGTTCAACGTAGATTTTACTTTTCCATCTATTGTAACAGGAGGCAAACTTCTCAAGATGTAGGTATCAGTAATGTTGATTGAACCATAGTGAAAAGAGCCTTGGGGATTCGGACGAGCTCCACTTGCTGTTGTGTTCTGCCTGTATCATCACAGAAACATTAACATTTTGAGTAAACAACAGACAATTGGCCACAAACAAAGGTAAGAAGTGAACAATCAAACTACAAAGCATTAACGACAACCAAGGGTAGGCAGCTGCAAACACAAAAATCCAGCAATAACTTACAGGAGAGTTAGAAAATCTTAGCACAAACCTGATGGCCCTTGGCTGGTTAAAAGCTGACCATGTGTTGTAAATATCAGTTGGAGCTTCAGGCAGTGGACCAGCCGCTGGTCCTTTCGAATTGGAGTAATGCAAGATTGCAACACCTGTAACCCTTTGCCAGACTGATTCATTCACAAACCTAGCACTAGCCACGATGTAGTAGTCAGAACTGGCATTCTGATCCATGGTAACCAAAAAGGAATACGACTGCCCAACATGGATATCAAAGCTAGAGTAATTTTGTTGAAGAGTATAGCAGCCTTCTGTTTCAGCCAAGAGTAGACTATGACTTTGAATTCTAAAGTTCAAACTTGTAGATACCCCAACATTGTGCACCCGAAATCTGTAAGTTTTGCCTGCAAAGCATGAGTATTTGAATGTTAAGATTCTAGATATTCAAGGCTGCGTACATAACAAATAGCACCAAAGTCTGAATGATGCAGTTAACAGTAATATCTCCAAAACACACCACATCAGGACATACTAGGATATGTTACTATCAGACTGAACAGAAGTGAGGCCATGCGAAGAGAAAGTGAGGAAGAATAAACATGAAACATGCAACATGAGATGTAAAAACTGACCTGGATCAACATTAATAGTTGTATATTCTATTCCATCTGGAACAAGTGAAGTATTGTATCGGTAGGGACCCTTTCCATTGATGAGAACACCATCTGGCATTCCAAGGTCCTTACCAGAGTCAAGGGCAGTCCTTAGCGCCTACAAAACCGTTACCTGAGAATTAGAGTTGATCATATGGACTGTAAAATATTCATAAAACAAAGGAACACAAATATTGACCCCTTAGAAAAGAACTAACCGTATGGTTCTGAGTATACCAGTCACCTATCAAGACCACAATATCACCATTGGGCTGAGCAAAAGGAATCGGGATGATTTCCCGGTTATTCAAAATAAAGGGACCAAAGCCACCAGATGCTCTTTGAAAGTTGAGTGACGGGAAATAGAAGAAGCTACCAATCTGGTCCTTGACTTGAAACAGGTAAGTAAAATTAGATTTCGGATGAATAGGGCAGTTTGTCCCACGAACACCATCTTCCCATGAATTCCGCCTCATTTGAATTCCTGGCCTGCAATTTTTACTTGCAGCCATTAGAATAAAAATCCCAAACTAAAAGCTAAAAGGAGGAGACAAGGGTTATTCTAAATCAAAACAAACCAAGTCAGAAGAAGATCCTCATCCAAATGATTCCAAACATTAACAACAACATTGTTGTTGGTGGTGGCATTGATAAGAGGACCAGGAAACTGCCCATTAATTGCTAAAACCTGCAATCACAAGTACAAAAGTAAGGATCCTAGTTCCTTTGAATCACTTTTGTAATTCAACTGTCACCATCGAATTTGAAGCACAAACCAAGGTTTTCAGCGAAGTTATTAAGACTACAATCAAGAAAGTTTGTAAGTGAAGCAGATTTCAAGTCAGACTGGTTTTGAGAATTTATGTCGATATTCCTTTTTTACCTTATTCCAAAATAAACCTGACGCTAACTTATTCTAGTAATGCTAAAAAATCAGAAACTACTCGCAGGTGATGAACCATTATTACATTTCTCATGCAGGAATTAGGAAATATGTACAAGTGTAAAAGCAGGCTGGTGGTTTCAAATTCAACCAGTACTAGTTCCAGCAATAAACCCAGTGGGGTTGGGGTACAAGGGTACAACTAATATTAGGCATCACTTTTACTGGGAAAAAAATTCCCCATTTAGGAAAGAGAGAAAAGAGGAGCCTTTATAAAGCCCACAAAAAAGAGAAATGTAAAAAGAAAAAATTGACATATTCAAGATCTAACATCGATTCCCATTCACAATCTACAAGTTCTGGAACTGTGCTTCTCGCATGAAAATCGTCCAAGGAACCAAAGCTCGAAAACCCCGGAAGGACAAATCATCTAAAACAAGAACAATGAGCCCTACTTCCTATTGGCTAACGATTGACCCCATATTTGCAGGAAGAGCGGACTGAACTGAACAGTTTCTCAGAGAAAAAACTAAAAGCAAAGCCTGAAATTTGAAGTCAGAAACTTCAAGTAAAATCTATATTGCCCACAAAAAGACAATTCCCAGAGGCATGCCATCACCAAAAGAGAATGAAATAGGATTCTTAAAAAACCTACATTGGCAGAAAAAAGATAAAATGGGCACAAACAGAATGAGAATTTCAAGAAGCATACCCGTTGAGGAGTACCAAGCGGAGAGGCAGTGATATAAGAAAGTTTGAAATCATAGAACACATAGGGATCATCACCATAACAGACGCTCGAAAACATAGCAGTGAAGATCAAAAGGGACAGAGGAAGAGAGAGCTGAAACAGAGCGGCCATCGTCATGCAGATCAGCAGTTGGTTAACACAGAAGTTAGGAATTTCAGGAAGCAAATGGCAGAGATTAGAAGGAATCTTTTTTGTGAATAAAATTTACATAATAATCAGAGGATGGAAGCAAGAGGCAGCAGACAGAAATTTGGGTCCGTTGTGACTTGTAAGTGGGAAACCGAAGAGAGCGGCTGGCTAAGGCTGTTTATTTCTTGGAGCTTTTGGCTTTGCAGGAATAAGTACAAAAGGAAAACAGAGAGGGTTGCCCTACACTTCACTGTCGCCCCTGCATTGGAAATTTTTTTTTGTCAAACGCTGGTTCAACGCGCATACCACCGGCTACACACTTAACCGTTTCAAACAGTTCACTTTCATGGGAAACTTATAGAAACCCTCTAATGTTTGGCACAACCTACTCTTGCACCTTCTATTTCAGAAAACTTACACTTTAAGCCTCTGAATGCTCACAACCATCAGCTTGCATGTTATCTAAATAGGCTAAATGGCCTGATTACCCAATAAGATTTGTAGATTATGTAAATCATCATAATATTCACCTCATGCCACCTCCAATCCATTTTTTTCTAAATATATAATATATTTCTAATAAATTTTCTATTTTTGAATAATTTCTATGTTTATAAATTTACAAATAATTTCTATTTCTGAATATAAATTGTCCATCATCACTTATAATATATACTCTCTTCGTCTCATATTATTTAAAACATGTCACTTTTTTTACTCAAATCTAACTTGAATTTATTTATATTATTATTTGTCAATATACTAAAATATTAAAAATAAATAAAATTATAGATTAATTACTATGAATAGTTAATATTACAAAGAACTTAAAAATCAAAATAAGACTCCATCACTGCGTAATAACTTATATGCCATTTAGAAACAAAATAATATAGTAGGAAAGAAATTTAATTAAAGCTAAATCATGAGTTGCTAAATACTTTTCATGTTTTTTTGTTTTTGAAAAAACTCTGGCAAGTTTAAAAATATAAGAGAAGTTCGAGAAGTTCATTGCGTACGAGTTGATGAAGTGGTGGAAGATATTCTCGCCGAGGTAGTGCTCCGCCATCAGCCATTTGGTTGTTCCAATTTTGTCCTTCCACTTCATCGCCTAGAACAACTCCTACCAAATGGACACCAAGTTCATCCTTGCCAACACCATCTCCAAGCTCTATGTCCTCACCCTTCTCTTCATTTAGGCCAGCTTCTCCCATTGCGAAGAATCACTTGACTAGCTCATCACTCTCTTCTTTGATTATTAGTAAATTTTCTCCAATAATTTCTATATTTCTAAATAATTTCTAAATTTTCTATGTTTATTAATAAATTTATGAACATATAAATTATTTAAGGGTAGAAAATTTATTATAAATATATTATATATTTAGTGAAAAATGTATTTGAGGTAGCATATGGTGAATATTATGGTTGATTCACATAATTCATGAATTTTATTAGACAATCAAGAAATTTAGCCCATTTAGATAACACTATTAGAAGGGATAAAGTGCAAGTTTTCTAAATAAATGTAAGTTAGCCAATCATCGGGGATTTTTGTAAATATACCTGGCTGATTTGGTCAAATTTGCTCTCGTGTATTTTGTTGGAGTCACCGGCCACAGCCGGTAACGGGAGGGAAACAAAGGGCCGTAGTTCAATGCACAAGTCTCGGCGCCTGCGTTTCGTTTTTGCCGTTTTCAATTGCTACATTATCACTGCCCGATTTCTTGCACTTATATTCCTATTTTTTTCCTTAAAATGTGTCGCTCTCCCATGTGACTCTGTGCGACCCCACCAAATTTCTGTGGGCCCCGCAATACGTTCTAGGATATTCCTCTTCCTTTCTGGATCAATGCACAAAATGGTCACCCAATTTTCTGTCTAATTCCGTTTATCCCCCCAGAAATGATAATCCTACCGCCTTCGCCAACGGCCTCAACTGTAAGCCTGACCTGGCATCAATTTCACGGGATGCGAGAACAACCTGGAAACTCCAAAAGGGGTAATCGCTCCTTTCCTCGCCAGCTGTGCCAACCCTAACGTGGACGACGCTCTTCCTTGCACGACAAGAATTGAAGGTTCACGCACCATGGGTTTCCATGAATGAGGCGATCAAAGAAAATCCAAGCCATTTTCAGACTAAAAGATTTGGTACAAATGCAGAGTTATTAAGAAGGGGAAGGGGCAAATATTAGGAGGCTCTGAGTCTAGCATTTTAATGCCTCCAAGATCCACCAATTAAACATAAGACGTTGACTTTTGCCAAGAGTCAAACGCGGCATGAACTCCATGCAAGATCAATTGCGTTTATGAATTAGTGGTCTGGTATTGTCCCAGAGGCGGCACTACTGAAGCTGAATGGATTCATTGGCCCTCGCTAATCAAAATCACAGAATTACATATAATAGCTATATCAATCCATCAATTTATGGAGTTTTTATTTAAAATAATTGGGGTTGAGCTATATGAACTCTGTGGTCTCATTTTATTCTGTTATATTCCCTCACTTTCATGTTCTTTACTTCATTTTAATCTTTTGATTTAAATTTATTTATATTATATTTCTTGAAAATTTTTAAAAACTAAAAGTTTATATTCATCAAATGTTAAAAATAAAAAAATTATACATTAATCAGTATAAATAGTGAGTGATGCCAAAATTTATGACACACAATGTCTTGCATTTGTTTAAAAAAAAAGTTTTATAATTTTTTTTTTGTTACACAAAAGCATCTTTACATGTCCAATTAGAGTAAGAGATACTTACAGTATAAGTAGGGAGAAAAAAGTCTGTTTTTTCAAGACCTATAAGGTACCCAAACTAATTTTAAACGGTATTGTAAGAAAAAATAATAGATACAAAAGTCAAACTTTTGACCTCCTACTTTTCGTCGTACCCTTACCACTTTACTAGAATGGTTAGAACAGAAGTTTTATAATTTTACCTCGCTACTCGCTAATCACTTATTTGTGCCTCAAAAAGGGAAATGCTGCCTTTGTTTGCTTATTTTCACAAAACTTGAAGATGTGCACCAGCATTATTAAATCGATCATGGTCGCTATCTTATTCAATATTGGTGAATAGACTCAATCAATTGTCGATTATGAGGATTTTTTCTCGTTGTCTTCTCTTCTAGTTGACTAATGTTTAAAGCCGGTGGCAGTTGCACAAAAACCAAGTTAAGGTTGTTAAAGTAATGCTGTCATCTGACAGTTCTGAAAATATTACCTCTACCCAATGACCTTAATAAATTTAATCATATGTTTTTCATACTACATATTGTTATTATATAGATGTGACAAATGAACAAACAATTCAAATAATTCAACCATGTTTGGAGTTAAATTTTATCTATGACTTGTTATTTTTATAGTTGAATTTGAACAAAATGTCAAACTCAATGTAAAATTCAAATAAAAGCTTGATTTACCTACTATTTAAATCAAGTCAACTCAATTTTATTCTATTCTTTTGATTTAATTAGGAATTTTGAGTTCATCTCAAGTTTGATTAATTTAAAACTTGTTTATGAATTGCTTATATTATTTTTAATTCAAATATGAACAAAATATCAAATTAGATAAATATTTTTATTCCAAATAAAAACAATCTTATATTAGGTCATCTAAGCTTGTTTTCATCCTTGTGATTATACCATTATTTAAGTTACACCTCAAGGAAGGAGCCGATAAATTCCAAGAGTTCAGACAATTCGAAGCACATGCCCACTCCATCCCAACACAGAAATGGCATGTTTTAAATTCACTTCAAACAAAAATGAGCGGCTTTCCAACATGTTGCACATGGGCTTATACCCGCTAAATACAAGCTTCGATGAAGCCTTAAGGAAATTGAGAATGGACTGGACCTATTTTGGGGCTTTAAGCCCACCCACATCTAATAGATTATTTTTCTCCTCGGCACCCCACCAACCTTAAACCGTCATTGCTAGCAAAGGAGAAACGTTTGCCCAAACTGGACCTAGAACAAAAAATCTAGTTGGCCACAAGATATAATGGTATTCATGTTAATGAGGCAAGTATTTTATTGGCAAAGTCTTGGCATGAAGATACCAAATTTCTTTGGATGTCAAACGAACACCAATTGAAAGCAAGTTCCATGTTTTACACTAAAATTAATGCATTATTATTTATTATTATTATATAAAATTATTATTTATCTAAATTATTAATTTATTAAAACCTTTGTTTTTTGTGACATAATAAGAAACTTTATTAATAAGAAGAAAAGATTACAGAAAATGGGCCAAAGGAATAGTCATTAGCTGCACCTACAAAGTTAAAAAAACAAACTCATGAATCTACA
This sequence comes from Aquilaria sinensis, assembly GCA_005392925.1. Taxonomy (NCBI): domain Eukaryota; kingdom Viridiplantae; phylum Streptophyta; class Magnoliopsida; order Malvales; family Thymelaeaceae; genus Aquilaria; species Aquilaria sinensis. The sequence goes on along the minus strand of SMDT01002881.1, from coordinate 60,622 downwards.
AAACAAAGCATAAGTAGAAGTAGTAAGCAAGGAAATAAGGCAATAGCCTAACAAGGCTACAAAAACACTCAACTCAAGACCAAATAACCATAGGGGAAGAGCAAGTATTGCCATCCTTTGCTAGTCTGTCTACATTAGCATTCATCTCCCTTGGAACATTTGTGATGTGGCAATTTAAACAAGACATAAAAGTGTCGATCTCCAATAGAACGTGCCCTATTTTCCATGGTCTAGGATCAAAATCTAACATCTATGTAACTACATTTTGAGAATCACTTTCAATCTTAACTGTGGTGCTCTTTAATTGCGTTTTATTGTTTAACAAACAAAGAGCCTCACAAATAGCTAAAACTTCAACACTATTAGAGTCAACAATACCTACTGGGTCACAGAAAATAGCAAACATATAACTTGAGTGATCGCGCAAAACACCTCGTCTACTGTAAGACCCAAATTTCCTTTAGCTAAGCAGTCAACATTGAACTTTAGTTCTCTGACATTAAGAGGAAACCAGCAAATAGATGACTGATTCTTCTTCTCTTGCTTTGAGATGCTAACACAATCAATATGAAGAAGGAAGTCCAAAACTGAAAGGGAAGGGTTAGGCCATGCTTTTTTAGTCCAAAACCATACCCTAAGTTTGACAACCTTTATAACTTGTGTCATGTTGGAGATTTTGTTGTTAAAAAAACCTCCCACAAACAAAGACATCCCACATCACAAGGTATAGCCCAATATACATTCCAACAACACAACAGCTTATTCCACAAATATGTAGCAAAAGAAACAATGAATGAAAAGATGATCAATAGATTCAAGTGACGCAGAGTGAAGGGTTTAGCTTGGTTTTTTGAAATGATTTTCTTTTTCGATAGGGCTTCCTTGCTTGAAATTTGATGCTGCAGATGTTGCTAGCAGAAAAAGAATCACCTTGGGTAAGGCTTTGTTTTCTACACTGAGGATAACATTAAGTTACTTGCAAACAATCGCCTCTCAACTTCCTTGTAGAAAGATTTTGAAGAATATTTACCTGAAATCTTATAGGTCTAAACTAATTTATCATGAGTTGTAACAGCAAGTACTTTAGAGTTCAAAATTGCAAAAACGTGACTAAAAACATCCACATCTTAATCGAGAAGGTATCTTGTTAGTTGTATGTTCTACCTTCAAATGCCATCTTCCCATCTTCCAAAATCTAAAATGAGGTTAGCCTTCCCTACAATGAGCACAAAAATTTTAGGAAAATAATTTTTCATCATGATACCCCTATATCTAATGGTCTTACCAAAATCTTGTGTTTTTTCTGTCTCCTACAAAGTGTAGCAAACCATTTTTTCCCACATCCCTACAAATTCATGAAGATATTGAGATCTATGTAATTCCTTTCCAAATCAGAGAAATGGAAACATTCATATTTTGTTTAGAATGAAAACATTAACAACTTATTTAGAATAAAAACATTCACCACTTGCTTGGAATGATAACTTGATTAGAATAAAATGAAAACATTCACATATTGTTTAGAATTGAAACATTCACAACTTGTTTAGAATAAAAAAATTTATAAGTTGTTTAGAATAAAATGAAAACATTCACAACTTAGTATTTGAGGAGATAAGTTGAATTCTAACCAACCATATTTAGCATTAATAAGTATTTTCCACAACACTTCCTTCTCATTACCATACCTCTAGACCTATTTGCAAAGTAGGCTAATGTTCCTGATTTATATGTGCCGATGCTGAGTCCACCATAAATTTTACCTTTTGAGAATGTTGACCAGTTCATAATTACTCTTTTAACTTATTAAAGTGTAAAGTTTTCATAAATTGGTCATTTGGCTAAATAATCACTATATATAAAAATGACACACACTAATGCGTTAATTTTAATGCAAAATGAAATGGGGCAATTTAGTTCTTCTAGGGTTAATACCCATTAGGAAAAACATTTTATCCCATGTTTCTTAGAATTATTTTCTGCTACAAATTCATGCATTGGTTTAATAACTTATAAGCCAAATCAAAAGAAAAGGGAAAAACAAATAAAAGGTTCAAGATAATTTCACTGGGAGATGAGGAAAAAGACTTGAAAACATATCTGCTCGTACATATGGGAAGAGCCCTACCCCCTCACAAAAAGGGGAGCAAATCAATCGGATCAAAGCCTTCCCTAAAAAATGGAGGCCAAACAAAGACTAAGAAGAAAAAATCTATCTAACTGGTGTCATCAAAGGGAAAAGGGCGAATAAAGGCAGAGTTGAGCTGCCAAACAGTGAGAGTGACCTTCACATTCACCCCAGTTGCGTTGTTGAACAAGAAGAGTCTGGCTGCTCCATAGATAGCCTCTGTTGGGTATATTCTTGATGTGATCACTGTTCTTCCTCCTTGGCCAAAGCTCTCTATAATTGAATGGTCAACCTGAACACAAAAGCATTATATATTGAAGAATGGGCCAAAATCTAAGTGAAAATTTAACAACTTAACCGCCATTTTAGCTATGGGTTTTTTTCAACTTTGAAGTATTAAGGTGATGTTTAGCTATGAAAAATATTTTCATTTTTCTTTTCTAAATTTTCTTAAATAAAAGTTTGAGTGTATATGATGTTTTAAAAATGTGAAAAACCTTATTTTCTAAACTTTGTAAAACTCCTTCTTAAAATTTTCTCTTTGGCACTTACCAAAAGCCTCATTTTGAAATTTTCACCATCAAGCACCGGGACTTTCCCTCCATATACCGTATGATATACGCTTGTAGCTAGTGAAGACCTATACACAAAAAAAAAAATTCTTAAAATCAGATCAAACTTGCTGTTTCGCATTGTGTTCTCAAATTCATCGTCGCTGGTGTGGATGAAATGAAATTCATAGCTTAACTGTGAAAGGTCATGTTGGTAAAGACGCTTTAGTGAGAGAATTAATTAATGTTAAAGGAGCGAACCTTGTTTCGTCGGCACAGAAGTAAGTGGCTTGAGTGCCATCAGAGGCATTAATGGGCTGGAAATAGATGGGTGTTAGCTCTGTAAGCCCATCGTTTGCTATCACCAGTAGACCAAATGGCCCAAATGTGCTTCTGTCCCTCGAACCGCCGCCACAGTCGGTCACTTCAGCTGCAGCATTGGCCTCCCCTACGTCCGTTTCAAACTCCGCGATTATATCTAACTGCCATATGTTATTAAATTATTGCTCATAATTTTGACATAGTTTAACGGTTAAAGCTTTCAGTTTATTAACCAAGGTGAAATAAAAAGATTAGGATTTGAACCAACCTGGGTGGCAGAGCCAACATCGACAGGAAGAACTGATCCTGGTTCCAGGAAAACATCGTCAAGATCTGTCCTGTTTAGTCGCAAGCTCTCCACTTCTTCAACCGGCCATTCCAAAATGTTCGACTTTGTTTTTGTGTCAAACGAGACCACCCTTGGAACCGTCTGTATAAAAGCAAAACCAGTCATAGTCTTGTCCGAGCAACACCTTGTAAAGTCTGTTTAAATTAGGAAAACGAAATATTCAGAAATTTACCTGAACTGACGCCCACCCCTTTTCCAGGTCATCTTCTGCAGTATCCGTTTCGTTAATCCAACCCCAGAGAATCCTCCTCTGCTTAGAGGGGTCAAAAAATGTCTTCGACGCATAGTATCGCCCGTAATCAACCCGAAGTCCGATACCCACATCCTCTTTCGGGTCATCCGGCGTCCATGTATCATTCGTCGGGTCGTACGTCCCGATCGCGTAATGATCCACCTTCGTATTATCCAGACTAGCCTTCAACACATGCTTAAGACCCGGCCCGTTTACCGACATGTCCAACCCGATAGGCCCGCCATTCGTCGCCAGCGGGTAGAAATCCACACATTCCCACATACCCGTACCCGGGACCTTATGCAAGACCCCATCCACTTTCTCGTACGTATAAAAATCCTCAGTCTTGTACACAAACGCGAGACCTGTTGTGTTAAATTTTGACCCGATTGCGACCCGCCATTTCTGATCCCATTCTACATACCAAGCCGTTGTCGGGTCCCGAAAATTTTTCTTCCCGATACCGGTTGGAGGAACAATCACCGGGTTACCCGAGTACTTGACCCAATGTAGGAGAAGCGGATCGGATAGGTCTGCTGGAAGGGCCAGGTTTTGAACCTGGACCGTAGCGTTTGTATCTCCGGTGTATAGCATGAATATATCGCCAGTTGGCGAGATCGTAGCGGATCCTGTCCATACACCGTTGATATCATACCATTGATCGGGGACCATGGCAAGGGGAAGATAGAGCCAGTGAATCAGGTCCGTTGACACGGCGTGGCCCCAAGTGATGTTGCCCCAGACGGCGGAGTCGGGGTTGTACTGATAGAACAGGTGATAATTGCCCATGTGGTAGAGTGGACCTACAGCCAGAGTATAATATTCTCGCCAGTTAGGATAGAAAAAATATATTACGACAGATCACGTGCGATGAGAGGACAAGGAAGCTCATCCAACGGTCAACAGACGATTTTCCACGTTTTTGAAGGAGAAGTTTTAACTTATAATTGTAATTATAGAAAAAATTATTTTCATTAATTTATTACTGAGTTTCTTAGGTCACAAGTGTCAAACTTTGAATGATTTAGTACTCAGTAAGATATTCTAAATAACTAGGCAAGTTCACAATCACATACTTACATGGTTTGAAAAAACTCAATGATCAAGATCTCTAAAAATTATAACAGAAACAAGTTTTATTGAACCCCAAATTTAGCAATCTGTTTATATCTTTCACCTCAAACTTTACATTTATGTTATTAATAATTACAAAAGGATAAAAGAATAGGGTAAAAACATGTTAAGGGTTTTATCATTTTTCTTTATCACATGAGATTTAGGGATGCTAATTTGCACTCTTACTCGTAGTTACCCTACCCCTACTTTACCCAATGGGTAGGTTTTTTTTTTTTTTTTAATTGGACAAGTTTGAGATGGGTTCAAGTATTTTTTTTTTTATGCCCCGAGTACAAGGAGGATACGTGTTTAGAGGTCTACTCTCCCCGAATGCAACCCGTACCTTACCTGCATATTATACATGACATATAAGTATATAAAATATAAAATATATTATATATACATACCGAATTCTAGTCCTATACAACCTAAATATAAAATATAATTCTAACCTAATAAACCTTAAAATTCAAAATCGTATAACTATATTACTTTGTTTTCAGTTATGTTGTATATTCAAACATGTCACACTTTTTTTAGTTTTAATTCTATATTATGTGATCACTTCTGCAAATATTGCAAATACAACACCTGACTCTACCCACCCTAATGTGGGGAAGGTTTAGGTGAAAAAATCATACCCGCTGCTGGTTGCGGGGAGAGTTTGGGTAGAGTTTTTATATTGCGATGAGATTTGAGAATCACTCTGCCTTTCCAAAACCTGGCTCGTTGACATCTTTAATCGGGTTATATAAACTTAATGGTTATAATTATGGTTATTGTAAAATCATATTGAAAAAGGTTTTGTCAAATCTTTTCTTGACAAAAATGTGGCAAACTAATAGTTTAAGTCAGAAATAAGTATGAATCCATTTTAACTAACTGCATACCAATGTTTTAAAAACCGGGCCGGATAGGATGGTTCAACCAAACTAATCGTAAACCGTTATCCTCCACAATCCGGGATTCAGTTCAAATGCATCAAGGTTAAAAATAGTCAAAAACCAGCTAGAAACAGGTAAAATTGCAGAAAAACAGTGAACCAATAAACAGTTTCAGACAAAAAAAAATCAAATAGAAGGCAAAAAAAAAATTGAGGCAGAAGAAATCATGTCAAGAAAAAATTGTGTGTGACTGAAAAATCCGAACATATCCCTTCCTCCAATATTCCTCTTATTTCTGGCATAGCATAGGCCCATGGCACAAGCTTTTGTTATCAGTATTTGCAAAATAACCTCAAAAATCAAGAGATGTAGTAGTTATCTGAGAACAATAAGATTACGAGAAAGATTAGAGAAAAAGCAGGGGGGAAGGGACGAAAGTTGAGGCAAAGGGGAGGAAGAAGTGGATGAAACTAGGGGGGAAAAGAGAAGAGGTTTGTGCTGCCGGAGAGAGAAGAAAGTTTGATGCATGTAGGGTTAAGTATTTACATTGGATAATTTACAATATTAGTCCTTGTAATATGACAAATTTTCTTTATAAACCATAATACTTTTCAAGTAACAATAAAGACACTTATAAGTCATGAAACAAAAATGTGAAAATAGCTTTGATCCGACGGTCTAACCGGTTAAACTGGTTGAACCATAAATTTTAAGCTCTTTCAATTTGGTGAAGGGTCCGGGTTTAAAAACACAGCTGCCTACCCTTATTCAGGAGATCACTTTTTAAAAAAATAAGAAAGAAAAGAAAGAAATTGTTAGTTTTGGGTATATGTGGTACTAGTGGCTGGTGTAGGGATGATTTGGACGCGAGCAGCAGACCATGCCATGCTGTTCGAAAGAACAATGACCGAACATGCCTGCCTGCACTTATGACGCCAGATCAGATCAAAATGATGTGCCATTTATTGGCCTGCACATCCTTCACGAAAGCCCCGAAATTCGCTAAATAGTATGAATGGGGCTCAAATCTTTACGTCCAATAAATTTGTCATAAACCTTTATTTTGTTACAAATTCAGCACAAACCTCTATAAATTCATTGTCTATTGATCTTGAGCACACAAGTTGTATTCACAGAGATGAAAAACTGATAGCTTTAATTGTCTATTAGTTGTAAATAAATTAAGATACAATTTGAATTTATCAACTCTAAAAAATTATGACATAAACTTTTTAAATTATATATTAAACTGTTTGGCAATTGTTTTCAAATTGTTTCATGATTTTCTAATAATTAATAAATCATTTGAACTATTATTCCTCTTCCTTATAAATTGGGCTTATGTACCTACTTAGAGCTAGAGACTAATATTGAATAAATTATGAAGGTCTATGATTAATTTGCAATAAATTGAAGGGTGGGGACCAATATGTGTTAGACATCAACAAAAAGCATTGAATGCTTACGGTAGAATTACATTGTTTATCCTTAAACTATTGGCATGGTTGCAATGTAGTCATGAGACAGAAAATGTTGCACTTACATTATCGAACTTTAACAATAAGCATGGATCTCCTAGACATAATTTTCCGTAGACAAACAAGGGTGCAATTGGCTTTGGCGCCATTTATCCCACACAGGAATTCACATTGATCATAGAAATGTTCCAAGACACCGAACTGATGTACAAAATTTTTATCAACGACCGTTAAATGTAAGTAGACAGCGCTATTAATTATATCACGTACTCACAAGAAAACTAGACATGATCCAAGAAAATCGTACCACATTCTTATAAATTAAAAGAAAACGGCTGCTCAGAGTAGTGGGATAATATATACATATATGATGAGAAAGGTTATGAAAGAAGACTTACCATCTGGATCTGAAGTAGAAGAACCATCCAGAGATTGCCCAAATAAAAAAACAAGAGAAAGAACAACAAAATAATATATTAGAATCAAATCCAAATAAGCTAAAAGATCGAAAAGCCAAAAATTGTTCATACGTACATAAATTAAACCAGTACAGTACTGATTAATAAACAAACAAAATAACTTGGATCAGACAGTTCATTTATAAATTAACAATAAATACATATAGTACTAATTGTCAAATTTCACCAAAAAATGACAACTAGAAACTTCCATAAACGAGAACTCTTTCGTATTAGATTAGAGAGTGGGGCTCCAGAAGGGTAGCTAGAAAAGTAGTAAAAAGCGTTTGTTTGTTCCACCTACCATTCATCCAATTCTTGGCTGGCTGAAAATGGTAGGCAGTTCTCTGCCAGGAGAACATCGCGTTCGTCCAGTTGAATGACAGCCCCACCGAGGCCGACGGATTCGACTTCGCCGATACGCCCTCCGTCACCCCTCTCGGCTGCAGAGGCGGAAGCAGCTTCGCTTGTGCCGCCCCAACGTCTGTGGAAGCTTCATTTTGATGAGGCTGCGGAGGTGGGAGTTCTCGGCCCTGGCGGATGATTACGGCGACCAATGAGAGAAGGAATACGACGGAGGCGAGGGTGACGGAGAAGACTTTGAGGGGTCGCCGGGGACTGGCCGGAGGAAGTTTGTCGGCGTCCGGCAAGGGAGTGTAGAATGTTGGGTGCTCCTCGGGATCAGGATTGGTCGGAACAATCTGGGAGGTGGTAGTGCTAGTGCTAGTGTCCATGTTTCGAGTTTGTGAGAGGGAGTGTGTGCAAAGAAAGGCAAGTGAACAGAGGTTAAATAAATAGAGGAAAAGGGTGTGAAAAGTATACGTGGCAAGATCTCATTTACTCGTTTGATCATAAGCTGTGTCAGCCATAAGCTGTGTTGGTTTAGTTATGTGTATGAGATTGGTGGTTGTCCAAATGCGTATGAAAGAGAGAGAGAGAGAGAGACGTGAATCATGTTAACTCTTGTGTTTCTTTCTGCAGTTTCTAATGAAGTAAGAGGGTGAAATTTGAAAATCGATTGCTAGGTGCCAGCCTTGATACTTAATTAGGTCAAATAGTTGGTGCATTTAAATAACGATAAAGAATTTGATCTGATGAATCAATAGATGATCAATCATAATATAATATTTCATCTCAACTTTATAATAAAACATGTTTTGGAGTGAACATTATTAATATTCATAATGTGTCTCAAGATCCTGATACGTGTTAGTTGTTGATAAATACAAGTTCAAATAAACACCTCTAATATATATATATGAATTTATTAATGTTCGTTAAGTTGAATGCGAAGTTAAAATGAAGCTTTATCGGATCCATCGAAGACCCACCTTCCGGTCAAAGTAGCAGAGAAATGGTGACAAAAAATAAAGTAGGGGTAGTTGTTGGGATTTTCTCTAGTATTCCTAATTAGTGACTTGATGTGATCTGGTGAAAATTCGTAGTAGATTAGTAGCTACAGGCACCTTGATGAGGTACGAACCGTAAGGAAACAAATTTCCAACTGTTGTCACGTTAATGAGACTTTTTGTACATACTCTCTTGCCGAGAAATTTTTTTTTAAAAAAAAATGCTACCACTCACCATTTTTCTTATAATTTCTCCATCCCAAAATCATTCTAATATACTTCCCCGGCCCATTTTACTTTAAATGTATTTTTTTTAATATCTAAAAAGGTTAAAATATTTTTTTTATAGAAAATTTTAAAAAATTAATTTATTTTTTTACTCACATTTAAACTTTCAATACATAAAATCCAATAAAAAAATTATTTTTAATCTCCACTTAATTTTTTACTACGTAAAACTAAAAAAAAAAATCTTTTTTTAATCATTATTTAAATTTTCATTAAAAAAATAACATAAATTACATACACCTTAATCTCCGTGCCTCAAGAAACGTTTCAAGTAAAATAGAACAAAGGGAGTATGTTTTATTTTAGTCGGTTATAAATTTTTATAACATTTTCATATTTAATAAATTATTTTATCATATTATCCTTCAAACTATTATTTCAATATTTACCTTTTTTTTTTTTACTCTCTTGAATCCTTAATTTATGTGCAAAAATCTAAGAAAAAATGTGAAAACAATAAATAATTTTTTTTCCACTGTCTTAGTGTCTATGCCGAACCAAATATTTCAATTATTCAAGGATGGATGGAGTATAAAAAAAAATCTAAAAGATAAACTTTCGTAAAACTACATAAAAAGCGAAAAAAACCAACTTAATTGGAAGTGAATGGGTACAAATTGTTTTTGTCCATTATTTATAGTATATTTTAATTTGAAATGATTGAGCCCTTTAATTTGAAAATTCAATACAATAAATATGTAGTTTATATATTAGAGTATTAGTCATAAATCTGATCAAGAGACGTGCATATATATGTGGCTGTTAGAAGCTAGAATACTTCAATCAAGCCTCGAGAAATTCATTGAGCCAAACATATTAGTTTCCACTCAAAACTACCTACCTACATCTCCGTCTCACGTCCATAATTACTACGAATTAATTATCCAAAGATCCTAAAACTACTACTGGTAGGCACCTAACCACGCTCTCATATTATTTTGTTGAAAAAAATTCTCCAACATTACGTTTTGTATCGAGCTGCCTTTTCTTCCTCGTCCGTCCCCGATTGCTCCATCACAGGCCCGTTCATCCTGGGTTGGGAGCGCTTGAAGGTTTGAAGCAGGGGAATCCCAGGAATATGTCAATCTGATAAAAGAAGTGCCAGTTGAGATCATGGATATGGGGATTTGACGAGCTCACTGACGAGTAAAACCTGCTGACTCTCCTTTGGCCGGCCCAGAGTTTGTGGTTTTGTGCTCCATCTCCTTCGAGTTATTAATCGCAACCTTCTAGTCATACACTTGTCTAAGAATACAATTTAGATCCTTTCTTTGCCTAGCTCATCTCCCTCTGCCTTCCAACAATCATACATGATGTGTGTTGGGAAAAAAAATACTCACCAATCACTTATCATATACAATAGAATAACAAACATAATCAATCAGGCACATACAAGAGGTTTAGGTATTTATTAGTCTACATTTATGGATGAAAAAAATCTACTCGAACAAAATATAAAGATTACAGAATAAAATATAGAGATTACAGTAAATATATATCCTTAGTGCTTATACTAGCATATGAATTCCGTACTCACCACTAATAACTCTTATATAATGCTCTCACATAATTACAAAGTATAAAAATCACAAAAGGCTTCTCGCCTGAACCTTTTTCAGCCTCTAGACCTTTTCTCCCTCCTAAAACCTTCACATTTTGCCTCTTCATAATAATTTATTTTTCTCTCATACTTAAAACCCTACCACAACATAACTTTTATAGGCTAACACAAACTTAAACTACATTAAAATCAAGAAACTAAATTCTAAACAAATAGGAAAACTAATATGAAAACCTAAATAAAACCAAAATCTATAAATTTCTTGAATTTGAGCTAACAAACCCAACAACCTCTACTCATGCTCAAATTTTTTACTATGTATATAATACTACGAATAACAACATAAACATGAGCGCTACGAATATCTCTAAAATACGAACACAACAACAAACATAAACGACTATGAACAACACGAACATAACTTCAAACACCAACATTATAAATATAAACAAACATGAACAAAATCTTCAGCCTTCAAATTTTTATCGAATTGTCAGTACTACACCATTTCCAAACATCCCTATGACAATTTGCCATGGCTCCATCGCACTGCAAACACACAATACTTCATTACAACACAAATGAACAATTCCCTAGGTTTCACCACATCACAAACCATCTTCAAACTTCATATCATCATCAACTTCACACCTTCACAAATCCAAACATTTCACCATGCCAAGTATCGAACTGTACACTCTACCATGTCATGACCAAAGCATAAGCTTCATGCCAAGACCAGACTGCAAACACTAATATGATGATACCACTAGAAAATAAATTCCCTAATCACCCATCACGTACAGCGGAATAACAAACAGAATCAATCAGATACACACAAGTCTAACATGGTTTGGCTCTTAACTTGCCTACATCCATGGATGAAAAAAATCCACTCTAAAAAAATATAAATATTTCAGTAGAGGTATGTCCTTAGTTTTCATGCTGGCCTATGGATCCCTATACACTATTGGTAATCCTAATATCTTACCCCTACACAATTATAAAGTATAAAAATCATAAAAGACTTTTCATTCTAGCCCTCTCTGGCTTCTGAACCTTTCCTCTAATATGAGATTCTCACATCTTACTTATTCACAACAATTTGTTTTTCTCTCATGCTCAAAACTCTATCATGACATGCATTTTTTATAGGCTAACACAAACCTAGATCACATCAAATCGGGGAAACTAACACAAAATCCTAAATAAAACCAAAATCGTTAAACTTCTTAAATTTGAGCCAACAAACCCAATACTATGGAAACTCAATAGTGTAGTCGCATGGCAAAACCATGACTCACTTTGGCCACAAATTTTGACCTGGATAAAGTGAGCATGACCTAACATGATTTGGATTTTTCCAATTCACTAAATTGACAGTGTTCAAATGAGCATGGCGACATTTTTCGCATGGTGGGGGTAGCTTTACACTAGGTAGCGTTTGGGTCAATATAGAAGCGGAAGGAGATGAACTAAACAGAGTGGCAATGGTGAAAAGTAAAATGAGAGCCATGAGGAAGATCTTAATCTCGGGGTGCAAGTCCAAGTGAGGCCGATGAACATCTTTTCAGTCTTCTCCAATCTTCTCGGGAGATCAGAACCTCTCTCTCATGTACAATTATTTGTGGATTAAAGAAATTTTGGAGCAAAGAAGAGAGGAAATAGATAGAACTATCCTCCTCATTCATCTCTTTCTTCCCGTTAAAACCTTAGCCACTGTGGGACCCATTAGTGCTTTTGACACAAACAAGTCCGCACTTTCATCGAAGATAACAGAAAAACTAATAAAAGGGACAGATGTGACATGATACATAAGGTAACTCTAGTTGAGGTAATGAACTACTTTAGAATAAACATAAAATTTAGGGATCATATACTGATTTTGTTACTCTTTTGAATAAGCCACTCTCTGGAAAAGTCTTTTGTTGAGGTAATGGACACTTTAATCTGTTCACGAAGAAGCCACTCTCTACAGCAGTATTTTGTTACTTTCTTCCTAATTAAATCATATGATTGCCTTAACTGGTTTCCCTCTAGCCACTTTACACATCCAATCAACAACTTCGCTAACTTCTATAGTTTTACTACGCCAGCTGAGATTTCAGTTTTTGTCTTCAGCAAATAGTTTATAATTCCATGAGCACAATCATGAAAAAGATAATGTCAATGATGATCGAACCTTGTTAAGGATCATATAACGCCAAAAGTAGTCCCCAACGATTAAATCCTAAAACTTAAAAAATGCAGACAAAAAAAAATCCTAAAATTTGCACTACTTATCTTTTTTTTTTTTTTACTCAGAATTATCAGTAAAATATTTGAAAATTGAGGTAAAATTACTGTAATTATAAGAAGGAAAATGTCAACTTTTTTCTTAATAAAAGAATAACTAAATTAATTTTATATAACATTATATAGTAAAGTGGGTGGAACTCCAAATCATGCCACTTAGCGATGCATTATGTCACACTTGCGGACACTACTTATCCTTATTAGTCGTATATGATATGCTACAACAGTCCGATTAACAGAAGTTAAACTATTTGATACTTACCAAATATATATTTTCGTTCCAAACTATATTAATTAACATAAATAATTCTTATTGAAAACGTAATTTACAAAACAAGTTATTACGATCATATTGAATATTGGTAAGCTGATTAATAGTCAACACAATAACAATTAAATCTTGAAGTTTTAATAAATAAATCATTCTATTATATATAAAATAAAACCGAGACTACGCAGATTTAGAAGGGCTAACACATTTAAATCTGGTGAATTGCGTTAATAGTGCTTAATCATTGTTATTCTACATTTTAATCTATAACCTATTGAATATTCTATTTTGGTCATATATGTATCAAAATTATTTCATTTTGATCCTAAATTAACTTGTTAAAAACATTTTATTATGACCCTCCATTGGATGAACTTTTTAACTCAAAATAATTATTTGATAGCAGTTTTTTAAAACATAATTTAAACCATTCGGTAACTACCTTTCAATAAATTTAATTTATACGTTAATTTCTTTAAGGTACTCTTAAATCTCTTGAATCTTTTAGATTAAATTTCTTTTGGGGGTGGTGGTTTTGGGCAGAGATGGAAGAAAAGATTTGTTGGGCTCCTTAGGCAAGGGTTATACAGGAAAGAGACAGTTGAGGCTTAGTTGTGGCAGCTTGGAGAGTAAGAACCTAGCACTCCTTCCCAAGTGGTGGTGTAGGTTTAAGACTGAGTGTGAAGCTCTTTGAGAGAGATGGTGGTCTCCTTTTTACAGAGATGATAGGGGGGCTTAGAGGGTTGCCTAGTAATACCACTTAGGGTAGAATTATAGGAGTGGGTGACCACTTGCTTCAAAAAGGAGTGAATTTAGATAGTTGTTTCACTTGGAAAGTAAAAATTGGTGAAATCATAAGGTTTTAGATTTTCAATCAGACAGGTGGGCTGGAGGTGAGTTAATTTCTACAAGGTCTCTAAGGCTAGCTGTTCAGACTTACCTTAGATAAAGATTAAAAAAGAAATTTTGAGATGGGAAACTGGGTGGAGGGATTTTGGAGATGGCGGTTTGGCTGGGCACAGGTCTATTAGAGGTTGGGAGGTTAATGAGTTTGACATTTTTCTTGCCTTGTCAAGTACAATGACACTAAGTAGGATTGTGGGAATGTTGTCGACTTACAGTTAAGAGTTCTGCATCCTATTTGGACCTAATGGTGTTCAAAGGGGTAGGTCGAGATCGGCCTGAGTCAAACCCAGCCCAGACTCGGTCAAACCCGGCTTGACACGAGTTCGAGTTAATCACAACAAAGAGAGGGGCAATTATGGGCCTCAGGTAAGAGGGGGCTTAAAGTGGGCTCGGCACACGAGAGGCACGGCACAGAAACCAGCATGGGACCAACGTGGGCCCGGCCGGTCCGGTCTAGTCCCAATGGTCGGCCAGCACTCCAATGACTTCAAATTAAAAAAATGAAAAATTACACATGATGTCCTTCTAATGGCTTGCAGTTTTTTTGATCCCCAGAATTACTTTTTTCCCCCCAACAACTATATTCTATAGGCTTTTTAGTAAAAAAAAAAAAAAAAAGGTTTTCCCCTATAAATAGGCAGGCCATTTCCACAATTTCTTCACCAATCTCTATCTCTCTTTACTAATTCATTCTCTCATTTTTTGAAGCTTTCAACCTTATTTTTTTTCATTTTTTCTTAATCATTCCTTAATTACTTTCAAAGCTCTTCATCTTCTCAATTTATTCTCACACAAATGATATCAAGAGGAAAGGGAAAAGCCTCAAGCTCTTCATCCCACATCGGTTTAAGGTTTTTTTTTTTGTAACCTTTCCCGACCGGCAACTCGTGGGACTCAAATCTAATAAACTGACGATAAGAAGCAATTCGATATGAGTCAATATGACTTGGGGCTTAACAATTAACTTTCTGATAATGACATTGAGGAGGTGGAACCAACAACATTAGAGAATGTTGGTGGAGGAGATGGTTCTCAACGAACCCCAGCAAGCCATCAACCCAAACTTCCATCACAAGGTAAGACGTCGAGGCTCACAGCATAGGTTTGGGAGCATTTTGACCAAGTTTTCGAGAAGGATGCTCATGGCAATGATGCAAGGTTCGCAAATTACAAACATTTTAAGACAAAGCTCGCGCACAAGAAGAACTCTGGCACAGGAACACTTAAACGGCATATGGAACATAAGCATCCGAATCTATGTTCGGATGCAGCTGCCAGTACCGGCAATTAGACATAGCTTGTGAGTACTGCCGGCGAATCAGGTATTTTTAGATTTAATCAACAAGATTGTAGAGAAGACATGGTAGAATGGATGATGTTAATTAAAAAACCATTTACATAAGCAGAAGATAAGCACATGAAAAAATGGATTAAATCATAATTAAACCCTGCTTTTAAAAGAACATCTAGGCGTACGGCTAGGAGGGAGACATTTAAGATTTATGAAGCTGATAAATCAAACCTACAAGCATACTTCTCTACTTTGATCATTCTATCTCATTCACTAATGACATTTGGACTTCACCATTAGGATAAGATTATTATTATATCACTGCACATTGGATTGATGATAGTTGAGTCGTTCAAAAGCGTATCATTGTATTTAAATGGATAAAGGTTGATCATACCGATTAGAACATATTCCAACTTATTTCAGAAAATTTTAAAGAATTTTTTTGTCATGACAAGGTTTTTAGCATAACATTTGATAATGCATCTAACAGTGATGACGTGGCTGAAACATTGAAGAAATCACTAAAACTTGTTTGGGATGTTGCATTTGTTCATATTAGATGTGTATATCATATTTTAAACTTAACTGTCTAAAAAGGTCTTCAAGTTTTGAGTACTGAAATTACTCCAATCTAGTGGACAATCCATTAATTGAAGTCAAGGAACAAAGTTCTCAAAGAGTTTAAGCCATATTGTCTTGAAAATGACCTCAATTTTAGTTAGAAACGTTTTAAACTTGATTGTCCTATCCGATGGAACTCGACTTACGAGATGTTGATGGATGTAATATCATTTGCTACACACATGACATGTTTTATAAATATCAAAGAAAAGAAAATGATTTTGAAATAAGAGATGTGGGGTAAACTGTCAAAAGTTCTGCTATGCTACGATATTTTTATGAGGTCACTGTTTTTTGTTCTGGTGTATACTATCCCACATCTTACAAAGTTTTAATCCATTTGGTCAATATTGCATGGGTTTTTAACCAATACAAGGATAACAAGCTCTTAAAAGACACAGTTAAGGTCATGAAATACAAATGAATTTTATATTTCAGTGATATACCCCCGATCTATTTACTTGCATCTGCACTGGACCCAACTGTCAAAATCATGGGTACACAACAACTATTTGAGGGTTATTATAGTTTTTTAGAAATGACATATATTTATGTTCATGCTATAATTGACACTATTGAGGAACATCTGCGGGAGTTATTTAAGATTTATGCTGACCGGCATAATGATAAGGTTGCAAACACTACTTTTTCTACCATCGGGTGTTAATCATTGTCGGGCTCATCATCATTCAATTTGACGGAACAACTCCTCAAACGACCTTGTGCTTCAGCATCCAGTCTTAATGAAGTGGACGCATACCTCAACTTAGTTTGGGAGAATAGTGAGACCGACATTTTAGAATGGTGGTGGAAAGCAAAAAGCAACAAAATTCCAATATTCTCTATAATTGTCAAATAAGTTCTAGTTGTTTCCATCTCAACCGTTGTATCTGAGTCGGCTTTCAGCACTTGAAAACATGTAATTTCAGATAAACGCGCAAGGTTATCACCAGATGTAGTTAAAGTTTGTATATGCAACCGTGATATATGTCTTGCAACTTTAAGATTACAAGACCACAAAAGTTCCGACAAGGAAAACCCTGATGAGATAAATGCTTAAATCCACAGTTTGCTCATTATTTTCCTACTTTGTATTTGATCTGATTTTACTGTTCAGCATAGATCCTAGCTTTTATTTTACATTTACTTTTATGGAACGTTTTGCTATTGACTTATGTAAAGCCCGTTCTATGTTATGTAAGTGCTGTTTAGGTTTAAAATTGATAAAATTTCACATCAGTGGTGGTATTTTACTCTTAAAACAAGTAGTTTTCAAAACATTTGTTTTAGAATCAAATTTTAAAAATATAAAAAAAAACTAAAAATAAAAATAAAAATGGTGGGCCTAGGACCGGCCCAGGCCCAGGACTGGGTAAGGCCCGGCACGCCTCAACCCGGGTTGTGCTCAGGCCCTCTAAACCCAGGACCTAGCCCGGCCGGTCCGGGCTGGTCCCGAGCCGAGTCGGCCTACTAAACACCAATATCTAAACTGCTTGAATCCACATCCCATCTAGCAAGCTTAGGGCTTCAAATGGAATCGGTGGGGGCCCAATTAAAGTTAATCTATTTGCTTAGAAAACACCCCATCACATAATTCAAACAATAGTCAACCTTTAAGCTATAGGATTGTAACAACTTTTGTCTTTGTGTCCATTCTGCAGACTTGACAGTGAAGGCTCAAAGCACTTCATTCTCCATTAAGAGTATTCGTGAGTCAGGTATGATCGGGTTTCAGCTCAACCCAACCCAACTTGCATCATTAACTTCATTCCCTAATTAACTACTTAACTCCACCCTCATACTTTTAAACTTGATAACAAATTAAACTACATAAAAACCAATTCAGGTCAGTTTGGTAATGTTGAGTTTTTATTTTTCTTGTAAGATAATATTTTTATTCAAAACAGTTATAAATCAATGAAAAGCATATAATTATACTTCAAGTTTTAATTTATATAAAAAAATGTCTCAATTCAAATAAAATTTTGTGTGCCTAAAACACTGAAAAAAATCAATTGTATAACAATAATACAAAATAAAAAAAACGTACAAAACAAAACAAAAAGTATGGTTTAAACTTACTTTGGTTTCAAATAATTATCTCAAAACTCAAATAACATTGATATTAATAAAGCGAATAAAAAAAGTTAGCTGTAAAACCTTACACTCACTACCATAAATCTATATATTATAAACAAAAACTAGCTTGTAGTAACCTGCATAAGTAACTGAATAATTTAGCTATTCTCTTTCATTTTCTGTTTATTTGCTCCTTAACCTGTATGTATGTCATATTGGCCAATTTTAATACTTAACAATGGAACTAGATGTATACAAAAAAACCAAAGTCTCATGTGAATTTATACAAGAAAAAAAGGTCTTAATCCAAAACAGTCATAAATAAGTAAAAAACAAATCGCGCAACAAAAGTGAAAAGAATGAGTTTTGAGTACTGTCATCATATTATTAGGGATTAGAATTTAGGAATTGGTGGAAGAAGTGGGTCGGGTTAGGTTTATGTGGGTTTTACAATTGGAACCGCTTCGCCCCTCATGAATGATCAAGTTTACCTTTTCACTACCCTCCTCGACCCAAACCTTCATTATTATCGATTCAATTCAGTTTGAGACAACCAATTTTGTGAGGTTGACCTGGTTGGATAAACACCCTTATTCTCAATTGTCACTTCTTAATGCAGCTTTAGATTTATGTGTACAGATGGTGAGGTGGCCATTATGCAGGTAGGAATCAACACTTTTTTTATCAACTACTAGTTGATTACCCTTTGGCAACAAGATCTTCAGATTGCATGAAAGCTTGGGACATGATCACTTGCAAGGCATCTATATGGTCGTTATGGCAGGTAAGAAACAGGCTTATCTTCGATAACAAGCAACCTTGTATCTTGACACCTTCTCCCTCAATGCAAATGCTTTCCTATTTCAGCTGTCTAGGATAATGGACAGGACTTTTGCTTCTTTCCAAAAATGGTGTTCAAATCCTTCCCTCTGTGTATAGGCATTTCTTGTACTTAGGCAGTCTAATGAGTTTGCCTACTTCATCTCGTTTGTATTTTTCTCCAGCCCCTAGCTTATTACAAGTAATAAAGTCTTTGCTTGCTAATAAAACAAAATTCTTTAAGGTTAATAGACAATTTAAATTATTAGTTTTTCTCCCTATAACTCAAATTTATTTCATTCAAAAAGAAAAAAGTTAGCGATTTTAAATTTTCATCGATTGACTATAAAAAATTATTACATTGTCTAAATTAATTATAACATAGTTGTTAGCTATTTCAAATTAAAATTTAAAAACTTGTATCGAAATTACTCTAAGTTAATAATGGCTTTGATCCGGTAACGGACAAAATTGAAATAATTTTAGTTGATTTAAAATCAAGAGAAAACTTTTAGTAAGTTAGGAACTACAATAAAATAATAACTAAAAGTTAAAATTTTTACATATAACAAACACGAAAAAAAATGTGAATCATACTATAATAATTATAATTTTGGGAGAAAGTTATATATTCTTCATTATTTCATCAATTGAAACTCATTTTCTTACTTGGATTCTTTAAAAGAAATCCAGTTACCTAGATACGTTGATATATCTCATTATAACAGGTATAACTTACTTAAATTTAAAACATCCGCTAGTTACTTAATGTAAAAGTTTATAGAATTCATTTTTCCTAGAATGTTTTCTAAACATAACAGTAGTCAATCTTCAACTTGCTGTGTTAACACCTGGGAAACGTTGGGGCGAACTTGTTGAATCTGGAAAGTGAAAGCAAGAGTGCCAATGTTAATTGGTGGCATTGAAATGCTTCAGGGCGAGTGATGAGCAAAAAGTGACCTAATGTCAGAAGCGTTTTTCGTCTTCAAGAGTCAAGCTTGTGGGCGAAATGTACCAATCTTTGTTCGTTAAAGCAAATTCACGCGTCCTTTATCATAAATGGTTTCGATTTCTACCGTTCGATCTTAAGGGAGCTCATTTTTGCTGGTGCCATGGTGATTTCTGGGATTATACATTATGCCCATAAAGTGTTTGCTAAAATTTCTAACCTGGCACTTTCATGTTTAACACCGTGATCAGGGGCTCAACACAAAGTTCAAATCCTATAAAAGCGATTTCTGTTTACACAGAGGGAAGGATAATCCTAGACTAACACTGTTCAAATCCTTCCCTCTGTGTATAGGCATTTCAGCTGTCTAGGATAATGGACAGGACTTTTGCTTCTAACCTGGCACTTTCATGTTTACACTGTTAGTCTAAACATGGAATAAAGGCTGATTGCTTTACGTTCCCGCTGGTATTGACAGCTTGCACTCGGCTTTGCTGGTTAAGAACGGAGTTCAGGATTCAGGGAAAGGCTGTGAAATATGTGTTTTTCGAGAATGTGTTTTTGGGGAATATCTTGATGTACTCCACACTAACTGTGGAGATTTGAAAGTAGCCATGGAGCTTTTGCTAATTCAGCAAAGAAAAAGGTTGTCGCTTGGTCTGCTTTGACCGCTGGGTACGCTAGAAGAGGGGAGCATGACAAGGCAAGACAGTTTTTTGATGATATGCCGACAAAAGATTTGGTTTCTTGGAATGTAATGATCACAGGATATGCAAAACGAGGGGAGATGGAAGAGGCAAGGGAGCTTTTTGATCGAGTTCCTAAAAAGATGTTTCGACTTGGAATGCGCTGATTGCTGGTTACGTTCTACATGGGTCATGGAAGAATGCGTAGGAGATGTTTAAAAAGATGAAGGGTGCAGCAGAACAACCAGATAAAGCGACCATGTTGAGTTTGTTGTCTGCTTGTGCTGACTTGGGGATCTGGATGCTGGAAAGAAGGTTCATCATTCTCTTTCAGAGATGGTTGATATGGAGCTGAATGTTTTAATTGGCAAAGCATTTCTAGATATGTATGCCAAATATGGCAATATAGAGGGTGCTCTATGTGTTCCAAGGATGACACAAAAAGATGTTACAACATGGAATTCAGTATTGGAGGATTGGCTTTTCACGGGGTGGCTGAAGAGGCCATCAATTTGTTTAACATGATGCAAAAAGTAAAGGAAGAGCCAGATGAGATAACATTTTTTGGTGTATTAATTGCTTGTAGTCATTTTTGAGAAGTACAAGAGGGGTGTTGCTATTTCCAGCCAATGAAAGAAAGCTATCTTGTATAGCTAAACATTAATCCCTACAGGTGTATGGTTGATATGCTAGGGAATGCTGGGCTGTTAGATGAAGCATTTGAGTTCATTCGTTCAATGCATGTTCAGCTAGCCAAATGCCATCATTTGGAGAACTCTGCTCGGGCTTGTAAGGTACATGCAAATGTTGACCTGGGAAGAGTGTGAATGGGAACCTACTCAAAATGAGGCAGGACCATAGTGGGGACTATGTTTTACTTTCCAATGTATTTGCTTTGACAGGAGAATGGGACAGGGTTGAGAAAGTGAGACAGTTGATGGATGATACTGGAGTAAGGAAAGAAGCTGGCCATAGTGTTTTTGAAGCCGAGGACAAAACTCTAATGCAGTTTTCGTTTTGGTCAGAACCTAAGTTACATTTGAGCACTCGAGAATCATATGCTTGAATCGGTAATAAGCTAGTTTACAATCGTTGTTGTTTGATATTTGTCTATGTTCTGTTATAATTTATAAAAACAGATCGAACATATAAGCTAGAAGAGAAAAGTATACCTAAGCGGTGCTAGGGATTATCTCGTTACTCAATATATTGAGTTTAGACTAACAGTGTTTGTAGAACTCGTCCTTTTTTGCTTCTCATTTAAATATTTAGAGAGTACATTTAACATTCTTCGAGTTACAGAAGAGATGCCATGCTGGAAGCCCAATTACACAATTTAAACATTTCCAGAAAGGAGGTTGGAGAGTATTTGCAATGCTGCAGCTGGCGCTGATGAAGTCACATGATGGTTAGCCCCCTTTATGATTCTATATGCTAGCTTATCTCCATAGATAACTTCCCAGCCAACAATCTACATGCACCCAGAGAGAAAATGTTCCTCAGAAAAATGTGGCCAATTTAGTATTGCCAAGTATAGCCAATAGGTTTGAAATATGCAGTCAGAAAACATTGTCAGAAATACCTTGTTATCAACAAGATAAGCCTGATCTACTTTTGTTGCTGGAAGCTTGAGATCCTTTGCCAGCACATCCAAATTTTTTCTTGTTGCATTAGCTGGTATGACACCATCTTGATCTCCACTATATATGTGGTTAGAACATAGAGGTAATAAGTAACAAAATCCTCCATTTTTCATTTGGAATTTTGAAGAGGAAAAAAAACACGAATGGCAAAAGGTAGAGACCTGAATACAGTAATATTAATTCCCTGTTCAAGTATTTGCTTAAGTGTGGGAAGCATGTCAGTAGCTCGGTCTCCTTTGTTGTAGTGTAACTTTTCTCTGCAATATCATATTTAGGTGCACACACACATACGGATTAAGCATACTTGTCATGTTCACACTAATTTTCCCGGCAATGGTTTAATTTCTCTGATTGAAAAAATAAAAAGGAGAAATGAATATTCACCTGAAACAGCCTTGAAAATTTTTATCTGTGTACTGATTTCGATCGGCATGGAAGGCTTTCAATACCTCCGGTTGATTCATGTAGAATTCTATTTTCGGGTGCATGCACGAGTCCAGACCGAACTTAACTAGAGAAACCTGTGTTACATGCAAGTTTCAGTACTCTAAGTAAGACATACCTCATGCTTTTGATTGGCTTGCATATTGATATCAGTACTACCTCTTTGCCTTGTTTCAGGTCTGTTGCAGCCTTGGCATTGTCACATGCTTCTCGCAAAATGTCGAAGCTGCTTAATGCAGTGTGCTGGAATGCAGCATTGCTTACATTTGTTCTGACCTCAGAGCAGGAAGTGGAATTGGTCATGGCGGAGTACTCCATGTTCTCGGTGTAATTACATGCCTTCAAAACTCGGAGATAGTCCTCCTGTTTGATCATTCCGCGGGTCAAAAGCAATTCAACGGCCATGATACTCTCCAGTTTCCACCGAAGCAGAGGGTTTCCCAGCTGAGACAAAAAGAGGTTGGAAAAAAACATAACTATTACCATCTATTTTATGATCAAGAGCTTATCAATTGATTCATTATTGTGCGTCTATACCGCCACTCCTTTGAGGTTGAACTTGAAACATTTTGATTCCTTGTTGTAGTTAAGTAAAGCATTCGCCAAATTTGATCCGAAATGTGCTATGGTAAAACAGTTGATGTTAGAGGTAGCTCATTAGACCTTGTGCATAGATAGGATATGTATAGGAATGTAGTTATGTACGTACCTCCATAGCTAGATCCAGCAACATAGAGAGCTCTCGACTTGAAGCTGGGATATTTCTCGTACCAAGATAGCATGAAAGAGACTAAATCATCGGCTACATACATTAAAAGCAAGTACAACAGAACAAAAAAAATGTTAGTTTTAATGCTAGAACAAACATATATGAAGAAATGAAAAGAAGCGATATATAATAATTTGTTCTAACTGGTATTCCGATCGCCGTGATAATAATCGTTGGGATCACTTGAAGACGACCATCCAGCTCCCACAGGAGAGTCCACAAATAATATATTAGACACTGCAAGCAGTGTATTTACTTACATTATAATAGCTTAATTATTTTAATTTTATCATTATTAGAAAATAGAAGTGATATTATAATTACTAACTGAGAGAAATTAATTAATAAACCTTTGTTCCATGCATATGAATTTTTTTCTAATTTTCGAGCATTAAGTGTTGGAAAGAATGGACCCATTCCTCCTTCAAAGGCTTCTCCAGATGCTGCACAACCAGGTCCTGGAGATCATACAGAAAAAAGAAAAGAAAAAAAACTGAAAATCGCATAAAAATAAAAGAAATTTTTTTTATGGATATATTTTTCAGAAAAGGAAAAAAACACCGGCATGCAAATATAATTAATTACCTCCAGTGAGCCAAATAGTGAGTGGTCGATTGATGGCATCAGTTTCAGCCTCAACGAAATAGTAAAAGAGACTGCTTTTATTGGCGGTGCCGACCGGAACATATCCGGCGAACTGCCGGAATTCAACCTTCGTTTGTCCCGGCAATTCAGTTACCAAATCATTCATCTCAAATCCCCTCGTGAAGGAGACAAGGACCACACACACTGCAGCCAACAATCTAATTACCTCCATTTTTAGGGGCATCAATTAACTCCCTAAGTAAATACCTAGGAATATATTATTTGTATTTGCAAAGGACAAGAAGAAGGAGGAGGAGGAGGGAAAAGAAACTGTTTATATGTCACCAAATAATAAACAATTTGGTGACAAGTTTTTGCCCCTAGCTTGAAATGAGTTTATGGGGTTTTCTCATATACCATTTGTTGAAGTTATTATTAGGGAGTGGATTAGCAAAGTTTACGCCCATGGATTTACTATTTTCAGCGTCTGGTGAAAATGATTTGCCAATTATTGTTCTCTCACCTGCCACCCATATATAGTCTATAATTAAGAGTCCAAATTAGTTAGCAAGCTCGATCATGCAGGAGCGGAGACAACGGGGGCTGGGGTGTCTCTCGCCCCCCTAACCCTTCATATTTTTGCATAATCACACACACACACACAGTGTATTTTAGGAATTGTTAGAAAATTACATAGTAAAAAATATAAATAACAACACAAATAGTAAAGAAAGTAAAAAATATATCAAATTTTAACCTTTTTATATAAAATTTATACCCAATATTAATATATTAACATTGGTTTTTAACTTGTAGTTGAATTAGTTTTTGTATGTTCTTATTGCTGCGTCAGTCAAATGGTTTGTTAAAGCCAAATTAAAATTGGTTTATGATGTGAGAAAAATATAAGCAGCCATGTTGCCTCACATATAAAAGTCAAATTGTTTATTTTTTGGCGTATGAAATCAAGGCTAAAAAATCTAAAAAAATAATAAGAAAAAATTAGCTTCCAATAGGAGAGAGTCATGAAACATTAGGTAGCGATTTTATTTATTATTATTATTATTTTGACTTGTATGTTGTTGATTTTATCTAGTGGGTTTGATTGAAATTTTTTTGTTCATCTAAACAGTACATAATTCTTACTGTCGCACTCAATTGAAAAAAGTGTTACCGTTGTCACAATATTTTTTGCAAGTTCAAACTTGAAATTACAATTTGTCCATTTTCCATGCCGCTTACTGCCCAATTTATGTGACTTATTTTTTCAAATTTTATATTTTTTTTATCTTTTTTATTTTATTATTATTTTCAGTGACTTTCATATTAAAATCATTACATAACTATGGAGATTGAAATTAGCAAGTTTAAATATTTTTAATTATCAGGGCTCTAACTATGATTTTAATATATTTTTCTAACTATACCAAAGAAAAAGTATATTTTTCTGTAATTTAAATAAAGTTATATGTGTGTGTATTAAAAATTTCTTAATCCTGCCCTTGCTCCCCTCAGCCCCTGAACTCATGATTGGTCTAACTGAAATTGAATCACACAAAAAGTAGTTTCCTGATCTGTATTTTTTTCCCCTCAAACTAATTTTACACCTTAAATTAATAAACGTGCATGAGACCGGATATTAATAAATATTCTACACTCATCTCTATTAACATAATAACATCACCTATATAAAGCCTCTTTTTATAATTTTAATTAGGTTATATATTATTGATCTTTCTTTAGTTTTCAGTATAGACGGTAAAACTTTGTTTCTTCATTTGTCTTATCTTTTTATTTTCCATGTCTTTAGGTCTAATAAAATAGAACAAAATTTTAAAAATTAAATCATTCAAAATGTAATTTGATAATTCGAATCCATTTTGCAGAAGGGGTATACATGCACAGACTAAGCCACGCAGGTTATCAACAAAAGAAGACTGGAAAAAGCACATACAGGTTTTAGTTTCATAACCTAAAACTGAATAAATTTTTCAGAAAAACCAGACCATGACATTATTCTGGTTATTTACTACATCTATTCTTTTTTATTTTTCCTTTTCTTTTTTTTTTTTTAGGAATACCTGCATCTATATATCTTGATAGGCTTAAAAATTAAAAAGGCATACAACATATGTTTTGCATTTCAACAAGAAATACTCCCTCTACCACATTTTTTATTAGTCTCATTTCTATTATAAGATACCCATAATGAATAAAACATTTCTTAGAAAAATATAATATTTTCCCAAGTTTATCTTTGAGAGAGAGACCACACAATTAATAGTTTAATGTGGTGATGTCATTAATACTTAACTAAAGAAACGTATGAGCTTGAAGCATTAAATACTCCATACAATCATTCCATCAAAAAAAGGGAACACTCCACACAATTCTTAAAGTGAAAGAATTCATTAATTAGTTTGGCATAGTTAGGGCACTAACAAAAGATTTTTGGAAAATAATTAATTTTTTATAAATTTTTTTATGTACCCTAGTTTTTTAAAAATAAATTTAATAAAAATACTTTAGTTTCAAAAAAATTATAAAATGGGGATATTTTTTACACATCAGGAAAACCACCCCAATGGGAGAATTATTTTATTCTGGAAAAAGGGTGATAAAGATTAGGGATTGGTTGCAACAAAACTTTGGGCCAATGGTGTATGGTACTTCAAGATGTTAAATACCGTTATCGCTAGATATACCGTACTCTGAATTTTTAAGGTATACTGCATGATATACCGTGCTACAAATCATTACTGTTTTCATAAAAAAATAAATGTTAGAATATTATTTTAAGATAATATAATTTTTTCAATAATTTATTTTTACACATTTTATATGTATTCTAATTTTTCTCATCATAATTTGTCAAATATAAATAAAATAAAGAAAAAAATAATATTTTAATAATAAAAATATATTTTCTAATACCATATTAAGTTCCTAAGTGGCTCAAAGTATGATACTTCTTTCCTAGTTTATTCTGTAAAAGCAACATATCCATCCCATGTCATAGAATTGGTTTTGAGTCAAGAAATTCTGTAAATAAAAGTAATATTCAATTGAGGTAACATACACCAGAAATCCAATTAGGGGATATTGTTTAACAAAATGTTGTGGCTGAAAAATGTGATGATTGTCACTGAATGAATTATTAAAAAAGATTGAGGCTGATGATGATGATGATGAACCTTCGGTCAAAGATGATGACATTTGTTGTAGATATTCATATGATTCATACACCATGAAGCCACTATCACCAATTGAACTTATGTTGGGACCTTCAAGCTGCTACCATGCATTAAATTTTTATATTAACTAAGAAAAGTAACAAAAAAATAAAAGTATATGTTTTTTTATAATATGTGTATTATTTATATTTTTAATGTTTTATATATTTATGATATTTTGATGTAAAATGAAAAAAATGAAAAAAAAATAGCTGCAAAAAATAAAATATTGCGATACGTACCATGTGACATTTGTGGTATAATGCAATTTTTTTTACAAAATGCATACAAAAAGTGAACGGTATGTGAAATACTGCAAAATACCACGGTATACTGCATGGTAAAATGAAAAAATGTGAAAACATTTGTACCACGTATCCACGGTAAATGGTATACCGCGGTATTTAATACTTTGATGGTACTAAACTATTGAAGATGGTGGGGAAGATGTATGAAAAAGATTCAGCTAGTGGGGAATATTTATAATTACCATAAGTTTGTGTTAAAACACCTTGCAATTTTGGAACATCAGTTCATTACTTGGATGTATCTACAAGATGGGTTGTTAACGAAGGACTAGGCAGTGCAAAGGGAGATAAAAAAAAAACAATGGAAGATGTGCTCTTTGTAATATGGAGGACGAAGCAACAACTCATATGCTATTTGAGTGTTAGTTCTCAAGGAGA
The DNA here is from genome assembly GCA_005392925.1 of Aquilaria sinensis. Lineage (NCBI taxonomy): Eukaryota > Viridiplantae > Streptophyta > Magnoliopsida > Malvales > Thymelaeaceae > Aquilaria > Aquilaria sinensis. The sequence continues at coordinate 32,627 of SMDT01002881.1, read as the reverse complement.
GCTTGGGAAAGCCTGTGTACATGGCTTCTCATGAAAACAAAGGAGCTCCAACTACTCTTGGACGGTCCCTAGGAAGACTTAAAAAACAATCAAATCTCTATCAAGGTAAAAAGATTCAAGGTTACAAACATGACTTATCATTTGTGGAAAAAAGGAACCAAAGACTCCTTAGGGGAAAGGCAAGAGATGGAGAGATGGTACCAAAAGATACTTGGACTAGGAGTTATAAATTACCAAAAATTCATATCTAGAGTTATGATTGGTTTAGATTGATTATATAGCCTCGGGTATACCCGAAAAGCCTTTGTATAGATTTTGATATGAATGAAAGCTTTCTTATAGATAAAAAAATGTTTCAATTAATATAAGTTTAGTGAAATCAACAAAAATTTTGTTATTGAGGAACTTATCATAATTTTTTTTATTATATTTAGTGATTCTAATAGTTTTTAATGCTAATATTCAATTGCCACTTGTGAAATGGAAAGGAAATCCAACTTTATAGGGTGAGTTTTTTTGCCTTGAACCTTGAGCTAATGGTGTACTTAGATCCCCCCACCTCTTACATAATGGCTAAGGTATTTGGTGGATATGGGAGAGATTCACTATTTGAACTCTAGCCTGCCCACCTTCTACTTGATGTTGCAATAAAACTAATTCAATTACTATTCTTGTCCTGAGAAAAACTGGCATACCTCTTTCCTTAACTTGTAATAATAATATATCTCTTCCTTATAAACTTGTATGATACTTTTAAAAAAGAAATGTTGAGCACTCAAAAAATTGCCACAAAAACCAATACTTTAAGTGAGAATATTTAGTATTAGGATCTTACTTATGTATGCCCATGATGTGCGCCAAGCCACGCATTTATACTTATATCTATTTTTGACAATTTCAAAGATGTTTTCATGTTTGCCTAAGTAGCTAAAGACTTTAGGGAAAGCTGGGTGGGAGAGGGCTTCAATTCCCAACACAACTTCCTTTTTAGTTTTTTGTAACATTCACTATTTAACAATTAATTTATAATTTTTTATTTTAATATTTTAGTATATAAATGAGAAATTATTATATTAAATAATAAATAAAGACCTATAGTTTCTAAATATATACTTTTTACATTTTTTTCTAACAAATAATCTCCCACTGTCCTATTTTCTTTGCGCCATTTAACTTTTCTGACTAGGTAGACTTGAATTTATTTATATTATTATTTATTAAAAAATTAAAAAAATTATATTTAAAAAATATAAGTTTTGATTTATTATTCATGTATAAATTTTTTTATTTATATATTAAAAGGTTGAAAATAAAAAATTATAGAGAAAATTGTTAAAATATGAATGGTGCAAAGAATTTGAGATAGAATAAGTAATATGAATAAATTCAATTCAAACTATTCAAAAAATTTAAATATTTCAAAAAAAAAAAAAGGACGGAAGGAGTACTATAATTTCTAAAACCTAATTATTAATATCTCTCTATCACCATTTCACTAATCGTTTCTCATAGCTTTTACTTGTTCGCTCTACAACACAAAACAAATTAACAGAATAGAAGAAACTTATTCACATATATTAAATCATAAATATTTTAAAGTCTTTGTCAACCATATATTTTATGTTAATTTAAATTAAAATCGGGTCTTTAGTCATTGGGACATTTCAGGTTTGGGTCAGTTTAGGCTCGGGTTCAGGTTTTTGAGGGTTTCACTTTAATTAAGTTCGAGTTCAAGTTGGATTCGGGTCGTTGACTTTTCTAATTAAATTGGCTCAAGTCGGACTTGGATTTAGATGAGTCAAGTCAAGTCTTGGGATCAAGTCAAATTTTGCTATCCTTGTTCACATTTCATAGCTTCCTCCACATTTTTATTCCTTATTTTTCATTTTTTTTGTATTATTCTCATTTTCTTTAAGAAAAATGTCTACCATTTTTTCATATTTTATTCTTTACTGTTCATTATTGCTTTCATTTTTCTTAGAATTTAAAAAAAAAACAGATGCGTGATGTAAACATTAAATTTAAAATAATAAAATGTAAACTCTCTATTAGCTAAAAGAGATAAATTGAAATTACAAAATAACAAGTTTGCAACATAAAAATAATAAGCTTGTTAGACTAAAAATATATATTTTAAAAATAAAACGATTTGTAGCTTCTATCTCTCTTTTTGTTTTTAAATTTTTTTCTGATATTTTGTTTCCAATTTCAATCCTTGTTTAAAAAAAAATTCTACTTTTTATTCTTAGTTTAATTTCATTTTTCATTTTTATATATTCTTATTTTTTAAAAAAATTAACTAATTTTTTATTCATATTTTTTTAAACTTGCCAACTAATAAAAAAATGAAAAAATAGTTACTAATAAAATAACAATCAGTTCCTTCAAAATAAAAAATGGATACTGATAGAAAAATAATTAATTTCTGTAGGAAAACTAACAACCATCTCAAAAGAACAAACATATGGTAATAAAAGAATAAGATAAAAATAGTTTATCTAAAAAAAAGTAAAAGCTTATAAAAGAATAATAAATTGAGTGAAAAAAAAAACAAATAATTACTAATAAAAAATAGCTATTTTTATAAAATAATAAATAGTTAATTAAAAAAATAGCTAGAGATAAAAGAATTGGTAAAAGGCCAGATAGTATTCATAAAAAAACAAACCTCATAAAAATATAAATAAGAATTAATAAAAAAATAAATAATATTATAAAAGAACAAATATGATAATAAATAAATAAATAAATAGAACTGAAAAAATATAAAGCACATAGTATGAATCTGAGCTATGCAAAACCTACTTGTGGTACCATACTATGACTTTCGTATATTTTTGTATAACTAACATAATAATCGCCCAATACATGTAAAAAACGAGGTCAAAGAGTAGTGTAGGCTTTTTTCCTTTTCTCTTAACTGATGAGCTGATGGAGCTAGTAGAAAAGAGGGTAAGTGTAGGTTTTTGAATACACAGGGGGTAAGTGTAGATTAGGGCAAACCCAGGGGGTTTCTGTAAGTTTCCCTAGTTTTTAGGCTGTCTATCAAGATTTTGTCCAAAAGCTCTAATAGACCTTTGAGGTTGCAGAAGTATGCATATTAGCCCCTAAATTCATAGCCTATCAGTAATTGACTTTGTTTATTAGTTTATGGCCAAAAACCATTTTTGCCCCCTAAACTTGAATGACCCGGACACTTAGCCCCCTAAACTTAGAATCGGCCTAGCTCACCCCCTGAACTTGGAAAGTGGGGACACTTTAGCCCTTTTTCTCTCACGTGATCATCATGTGATTTCTCTTAACCTAGCGCTGCTTGCATTCCATTTGCCTGTTGTTAACAACTGTTCACTTAACATAGCAGAAAGAAGAAGCAGAGCAAAACACAGAGAAGTAGAGGCCTATAGTGAATATTATAGATGCTATTTGCCCTTTTTGCCAAAATTAAACTAGTGAACTAGATAATACCAAAATCAACACAATAAATCAAAGTAAATGACGATAAAACCCAATCACCATTGTAGCTACGAGAAGAAAAAAACCCAATGAATGAAACAAAAAAAAAATCCTCAAAACCCAAAATAGTAAGGAATAACCAGAATCTGGGGAAAGAAAAAAAATCTTATTTTCATTAAAAGCCTTTTAAGGTATTAAATAAAATATTATTTTAAAAATTTATAGTCACATTACATTATAAAAGCGTTCAAAACTAGATTCTTCCAAAAAATAGTATGGAGCATATATACTTACTGAGTTTTTTTGTTTTTTTTTTCTTCTCTATAGTTACTCTTTATGTAAAGCAAGAAAGTTAATAATTTTAAAACCATTAATGGAAGATTTGATATTGCTCTTAAAAAACCATTTATGGATTTAGCATTCTACTCTTACTCAAAATTGATTTTTCTACTGAAAATACCCCTTTCATGTACTATATACTACTTCTTTTATTGTCTCATTCACATGTGACTTGCAAGAAAGGAAATAGAAGGAAAATACGGTCTCCGAATCCAAGCCGAAGTCAGAAGTGATAGTAGAAGAAACCCAAATCCTAATAGAAATTGATATGCATCTGCCAAACCAATAAATTAGACAACGAACTCCCAACGAAAGATAAATGGAATGCAAGCGGTGTTGGGTTAAGAGAAATCACGTGATGATCACATGAGGGAGAAAGGGCTAAAGTGTCCCAACATTCCAAGTTCAGGGGGCAAGTTAGACCAATTCCAAGTTCAAGGGGCTAAGTCTCCAATTCATTCAAATTTAGGGGCCAAAAATGGCTTTAGGCCTTAGTTTATTTATATTTCGACTAATAAATCTTTAATTTTCACAAACTTTTTTTTTCAAATATACATAATTTTTTTACGTTTATATATCCATTTTCTGTATTTTAGGGACCATTTTGTAATTTCTTTTCAAAATCTTAGAGGTAAAAAATGTAATTTTTTAGGATTGTTATGTAAACTTTTTTTTGAAAGTTTAGGGATAACAATGTAAATATCTGAAAGTCGAAGGGTTATGTTGTAATTTTTTAAAACATAATTATTTTGTGGAATCTTACTTTACCGAATATTGGTTTAGGATAATGAACAATGGAAATCTTTGGATTGTTAGAATCATGGAAAAGGATGATGAACCCTAGACAATTGTGAAGGTTAGGAAATTCCTTTTTCTTTTTTTTTTTTCAAAATAAAGCTTCGGAAATCTTTGGATTGTTAGAATCATGGCGAATTAGTTTCCTAGGACAGTCAGAGGAATGGAAAGCAAAAACAAGGCATCGCATGTGAAATGCTGGTACATTTCTACAATTCTATTCATCATCAAAATGCAAAATACACAGAACTTTCCAGCTGGGACAAGTAAACATCTTATGCTGTTCCTGTATTCGTGAAAACTTAAAGCGGACGGTTATATACATTTATGCGTTCTGCAAGGCACCAAAAATTGATGTGAAAAGAATGAAACATTAGACGATTCTGTATTTAAATCAGCTTCCTCAGTGTCAGCAAGGAATATACACAGACAGTTAGAAGGGAAAGAAGCGTTGAGCAGAGGAGACCCTCCTCTCTGCTCCAACTCCAAAATCTGTGTTTCTCCAACCAGCACTCTGTAGGCTGTCTATCTCTTTATATGTATCTCCTTTTCTTCATTCCATGATCAGAGAGCACTCGACTTCTTCCACATCACCATCGACTCCAGAAACTCCATTACCTGGATGAGCAGGCACCCCACTTTTCAAGCGTTAGCTACGAATTCGATTACTTATCATCAGCAGGAACAAGGACTGAAGCTCCTACAAGGAAGACACAAGCTGTACCTCTTGCGGGTCTCTCAGAGAGAAGAATGCATTGCTTTCCTTGGGAGCAGATGAGACTAGTATCCCGTAACCTCGATTTCCCTCTCGGAGAACCTGCCAGCTCAGTTGAACATATAACCCATCAGCTTTTATATACCCCATTATCAACTCCTCGCAGCAGTTGGAATCAAAGTGTGCGTATGGTACCTTGAAAGCATCTTCGTCTGTCCGGTCATCACCAATATATATTGGGAGGACATCATCATGGTTGCTTAATCCTGAATTCTTTTCCCCAGTTAGAAGGTTGACTAGAAGGGATGGAGATGGATTCAAGGTAAGGAAATTGTGGTAAGACTTTCGTACCTAGTGATTCAAGTAGAAACATAACTGCTTTCCCCTTATCCCAATTAATCACCGGCCGGATCTCTAAAACCTAACCATAGTGTCGAAGGTTTTGTAAGATCAATCAAGAAAGATGACATAGCAGGAAATAGCAAGTGGAAAAAACAAAAAACATGTTATCTTCAAATTTCACCTTCCGCCCATGAGTCATTCGCAGACGAGGGTACTTTTTTACTACTCTCTCTACACATTGTGCAACCGCCGCCCAACTCTGAAAACAGAGAAGATCCAATATAAGTTCTTCTTCCTCATATGCAAGTCCATGCACAAGAAAATTTAACTAGCAGTATCTAAAAATCACATTTGTATAATTACAGAATCTGAGAGTTCTACACGTTTTAAAGGAAACATACATTTTCATCCACATTGCGGTAGTGGACAGATACGCAGAACTTGTTATTCTCAACCTTGGCTCCATTAATGTCCTTGGTGCCCTCGAGAAGAGTGGCGAAAACCTGCTTAACCAGAAACAGTCAAGAATGCAGTATTAGACTGGAAAAGAATATCTTCCTATCTAGAGCCTGTAGCTGGGGGAGTTACCTCATCAATCATTGGCAAAAATTCACGGGCAGGCTGGAACAAGTTGACTTCTCTGCCCTGTATTCAATAGATAAAAGAACAAGATCTTATTCAAGTGTGGGCAAGAACAAAACAGAGAACCATGGAGGGGGATTGATTTTTGTTGTCGCACCAGCTTTTCCATGGAACTACTGCAGTTCGACCCATTATCGGATGTAGATTGCTTAACAGGAAACATGATGTCCATTCCGTGACTTCCCGCATAATACAGTTCTGTCAACCGCACAAACTCATAGACCTGAATGAGATAAGGCACGACAACCATCAAAATGGAAGAAGTGCCAGTAGATTGAGGAGCACATGTATTTACAAAATACAATCAGAAGGATTCCTAAAGAATGAGGCAAACAAACACTCTTAAATCACCTTGTCACGACTTCTTCCACTGATGATTGCTGTTGGGAAGCATTTTGCCACCTTTTCCACAGCGGCACGCATCTACCATATATAATTAGGTAATGTTGAACATATCAAGAGAAGACAAGTGAAAGATCCACATTAAAATTTCAATAACTGTTCTTACCTCATTAGACATAAAGGCATAATCCGGGTTGTCTACAATGGGAGAAAGAGTGCCATCATAATCCAGAAACAGCGCTATTCTCTTCCCTTTTGCAGAATTAGTAATTTGCTCGAAACATGCTAGTGCAGAAGGGTACTTAAGCTACAATTACAGAAGATCGAAAACAGACCACATCAGTAAATTGTCAGTTGTCACCAGTTCTAGGGGAGAAGAAAGACAAATGGAGAGGGGGGGGGGGGAGGAGGGGGTTAATACTTACAAGCCAGGCACAATAAGCAACATCTGTATCTGATGAAATATTGCTCGACTCTTTGGTCTTTTTCTGTGGTGGGGGAGATGAAGCTTTCATGGCATCCAGCCAGCTGCTGGCACGAACATCATCAAGAATTCCAGTTTTTCTCTTGGGAACTTTCAACATTAAATTGGATGAGAAAACAGATCCAGGAGGAGGATATGGCAGCAAACTAGAGCGAACTCCAAACTTTGGCTTGCTTATGGGTGTAGAATCAGCCAGAACTGGAGACGCATGGCTGGATTTAAGGTCCATTGGATCCAGCTTGTCACTCAGATTTGTATATTCACTTGCTAACTTCTTACAGATACTGTCGTCAAGTTTTATCTATATGTCAATCTTCAACCTTAAGTCTTGTTTCTAGCCAACTCGTTTATCAATGATGAACCACCTCTTCAGAGATTTGTTGTCACTGCTGTTTGGAAAGCAGTCCATCAAACGCAAGTCCCCTGAACACTTAACAGCCAAAGAATAGCGTAAATATCAATCCATGAGACCCAAGTTCATTAATTGAAAAAGAAAATATATCTGAACTGAACCTGCTCATGTTCACAAGAATCTGTGCTGATGATTACAGGAAGATAACAGTATCTGCAAACAATGTCGGTTCTTGAATTTAGTTTCCAGTGAAAGGGATTAGCAGCAAAAAAAATAGTGAAAGTAGTTATGATCCAGCAAACAAACTTCCGACTAAGAAAATAAGGACGACCACTAGCAAGAGATGTATGAACAACTTATGGCATACAGTGCATAAAATCATCACCATCATAAATACTATTACTATTGTTATTGTTGTTGTTGCCGTCATCTTATTAAAAAGAATGAGATCACATCTAAGGAGAAGCTGGCAAAACAACAATCAGCAAGTGAAGCAGGAAAAGACCGTGGGTCATCATTCTTGTCTCTCAAGTAGACGATGAAATTTGTTTACATAACCAAAGGCAGTAAGTAATACTCTGTTTTAACTTTTTACAAACTTATCATTTCTCAAACATTCATTTAATCTCTTTGGTAAAAGAAAGACCTGATAACTGAGATTGAAAGTTAATAACTTGTATGTCTTTGCCCTTCTTTCTAAATCCGTTATAAATAGTACAAAAAAGTATCATCCTAGAATTACAAAGCTAAAGAAAATGAATCACAAAACTTAGAACTAGTGTAGAAGAATTTAAAGAAAATCCTTAACAGATCAGGAATCATCGTATTTGGACCAAAAATAATAACTGAATCAACGTCTAGGTGTCAGAGGTCACTATTCCATACAACGACAAATAAGGAAACCGGAGGAAAGATCAAAATAACAAGTATGATGGTGATGATAGAGTTCCAAGCACAATAACCAATGCTTTGCACTTCGTATTCCTCAGCTGTAGAAAATGCAACGCTGATTCAACCTGTAGACTAGCATGAAAAGAAAGGAATCTACCACTGCAAGGATCCCAACATATGACTAAAAATAAACAAGCAACACAACTGGAAATTACAACTTGTAAAGGTGGTGAAAATGATTGCCCACATGTGAACAGCGCACAATCCAATCGTGTAACAGAAACACAACTGGTTGAGGAAAAAAACACAGGCAACTTTCGAAAACAAAAACTGGCCCATGAAACTGATCTATTGTTCATGATCAGCATGCGGTAGTCTTGTTGTGGTGTAATTTAAAAAGCCATCCTACCCCACATAGTGGAGAAAAAACTGCACCATATGTAACCACACATAATAGGCCTACTGAGACGTATGGGAGACATAAGCACATGGACCAGACCAAAAAAATCCACAGATTGAGTTCAATTCGTGCACAAGCCAACAATGAAAATTCAGATACCACCATACTCGGGTTGCTATCACTTATTCCACCAAGTGTAATAGCGACAGAATTATCAAAAATGACACTAGCATAAAACTCTGCTACATATATTGCTTCCAGCGGATGGAAAATGGATAATATTCGGCTTTTAACCTGGATAAGCACCCATCAATGACTTCATTTAACAGAGATAGCCCAGGAAAGGTTAACAGAATTAACCATGAAACACCAGGACCACTGATAGATCCTTAAGGTTTAACGGTTCAGAGCACTGAAAAGTGAAATGCCCATAAAATTTCTTGGGTAAGAATTTCTGTACTGGTAGTTTGGCACACCTCTCCCCGTCAAATGGTCCAAAAGAGAACAAAAAGAGAGATGGAGTCACCAGAAATATCGCATCAGCATTTAAGAAATATGGCTCCAATGCAGCTACATTGGAGTTTGACATTGACATTAACCTGTACGCCGTATTGGGTCAAACTGAAAAAACTAAATGAACCAATCATGTTCCCATCAATCAAACGGGGAGCCAAAAAAGACATACTCCAAGAAATAAAAAAAGACTACTTGTAATAATTATGAGAATCCTAGACAGTGAGACCCACGCAGAAATCCCACCAAGTACCAGTTTTGACCTAGACTTTTCCTAACAAAGGTAACAAGAATTCAAAAAGAAATCAGAAAAACAAAAGGCAGAACTCGTCAAACTTCCAAGAGAACAAAGAGAAAGGAAAGCCCAGCAATACAAAGCTCTCCGACAAGATGAGCAGTTCATCAAGAAAACAGAAATCTCGCATCACGGAACGACTTAATCATAAGGGAAGTTCCTAAAGGCGAATTTAGCTGGCCTATGATCGCAATAAATAAAACGAAAATGAAAACCAATCAAAAAGAAAATGGTAGATGCACATCATGCCATACGCACCTGAATTTGAGAGTTGAATAAGGAAACGAAGCGCCAGAAATTGCTCGGAAAATGCAGGAATTTTTCAAGAAGAGAAAATCCAAAAAATGCAGGTGCCTAGTAAGAAGAAAGAAAGCGAAATCAATCAGAACCCCCCTCCCCCCCAATAAAAAAAAAAAACAAATCAAACGATTAAACAGAACAAGAAAGTGATTTACAGGAAACAGACGGCAGCGGACGGAGAGGAAATATGGAACGGAGCAATTCTAGGAGTGATTCGAGATTCCAGGCAGCCGAACAGGTGAGAGAAACGTGACGAACGCGGGAACCGAGAGAGAGTTGGGGAGAGAGAAATAAGAAGAATTTAAAACCAGAAATCAGGTGCCGGAGCAAATTTATGGGCTCTGTAAGTTATATAGCCGCGAAGGAGGTAAGAAAATGGCGATTTATTGGTTGCCTGGTTGCGGCCTGGTGGGGCCCAGGGGATCTGGGAGGACGTGGGAACACGTGGCTAGGGGGAGCGCGTGAGGACACCTGTGGGGTGAGTCGGGAATGACGTGGCCACGTTTGGGTGCGGGACCCGCCACGTAGGTGAGGGACGTGTTGCAAACGTGTGATCGCTTTCGGTCCCAGTTGCGAGGAGGGCGTCGGTCGGTGACGGTTTTTGGTTATGGTATGGGGACGGGGGAGACCGTCCCTGTCGTAGTCGGAGTCGTCGGAATATTATACTCTGGTCATTAGACTATGGCACAGCCGAGGACTTGGACCGAAGTGGGCCAATCAAATTTTTCAGCCCGAGGCTTCACCTATGTGGCTTGCAGGTGCGGCTCTCTGCCGTTGGTTTTCATCTCAGTTATGGTGACGGGGAGGCCTTCATTGTTTTTTTTTTTTTAACTTAGAATAGAATGCAAGCACTATAAAATTAGAAGTAATTGGAGACTAAATAAGTTTGGGTTTCATAAAAAAAAACAGTTGCCAATAATAGTTTTTTTTCTAACGTTTTAATTACTATAAAAAATTTATATTACTAGTAACTTAAATTTTCATATTTATAATACTCCTACGATTTGTCTCAAAGCTATTGTAACATATTTTATTTTAGACGGCCTAAAATTTTTATACTTTCCCCGTCTCATAAAATCTCTTCTCTTTGATAATGTACGTAAATTAAGACTTCTCTTCTTTTTATTTTATTCTTTTAATTTAAAACTATTAGTTTATTTATTTTTATATAAAATATATGTACTTATCCAAAACAAAGTTATCAATATTTATACTTTTTAATGGGCTCTATATATTTTTACTCTTTAATTTTCTCAACTTTTCTTATTTTAATGATTGATATATATATAATAATAATAATAATAATTACCTTATTTAGAAAACTAAGAAAATTGACAACTATTTTGAAACTATCCAAAAAGAAATAGATGCCAAATATTATGAGACAGAGGGAGTAATATTACCATGCCACTATTTAAATTATTAGTTTAATATTTATTTTTTAACCTTTTTTTTATATATAAAAAATTAATGGTAAAAGTTAAAAATATATATTTGTTTTATTTTTTAAACTCCATGTCAAATCAAATAAAACAGTACTGGTGAGATGGAGTATATTGCATGGACGAACAACGAGACACGTGAAGGAAGAAATAAAAGAGGGGGAAGAGAAACCCTGTTTACTGTTTAGTGCTTGGACGAACCGGGAAAAAGCGATTGAAAAAAAAAATGGCGGAAGGCGCGTGGGAAGGAATATGCCTGGGATTTATGTGAGTGAGGGTAGGGCATGAAAGAAAAATTTATTTCTAATGGGAGAATAATTAAGAAAGATGGATGTTAATTTTGGGTACCGAAAATATGACTTATAGATAATAATTAACACAAGTAAAAATTAGAAAGAGAACTACCATTAACAAAATAAATACTCAATTTTTTATATGGATAACACAGGCTTTACTTTAAATCTTTAAAATATTTATGGAGTAGGAATATCTATTTTTCTAAAATCTGAAAACCATCAAAACTAGCATTTAGATTATTAGTGAATGTTAGGGTTTAAAGTCTAACTTTCCAGTATCCCCTTCAGCCACTATTTGGTTGTTCCCAAGTATGATAATTCAAGATTTATTGTCGTACCAACATGTCAGTGATGCAAAATATTACGCCATTAGTGCAGAAAATATCAATTATATTTAAATAATGTAAGAAGTTTCATGAAAAGATCGATATAAGGAAACTTCCATAAGTGTATAACTATATATGCATTAAAAAAAATGAAAAATGTTCACGTACATGTAAAGTCTTGTAAGGTTTTGAATGAATCAGAAAAAGCTCCTTGCCTTCTGAGGTCTTTAACACACAACAACCGGACAGCCCAAATCCATCTCCAACCCCAGACGCAAACTTCATCAAGAAAAGGCTTGAAACGCACGAAAACGTGAGCGTGCTTTATTGCTTCCTATATTCAATCAGGCGACCAACCCTTCCTATATTTTACTCGTAAGAATTCGTTGTTTCTAGAGCAGTTTCTTTTTTACCTTTCAAAACTATTGACATTTTAAAAAGAAGCTTCTTCTTCAATCTTTAAAAAATAGTGTCTTTTTCATTAAACAAGTTAAAAACTCTTACAAGTAGAAATAAAAAATTATTACATGAGTCAGTCCCTTCAAGAACACCTATATATCTTCGTCACCATTGACGTTGTCTCTAGTCATCACATCTTCACAGTGCTTGGCCTTTTCAAATTTGTCAAAATCTGTAATTATCATAACAAACAACGTATCAAGCGGCTAGAAAACTTCAAATCCCCGCCTTATTCTTAGGTTTCTTCTAATTGGTGGGTCAATTAACTATTGGTAGATTATTTAATATAATGTGTACTACACTACACTTTCACTCTGCCAATGTCAAGTCAAGCTTAACCTGGTCCATTTTACATTAAATTGGGTTAATAAAAAAAATGACTCTGAAAGCAAAAAATATGTGAAATTTTAGAAGGGACATATATATAGATAAAAAAAAAGGGGATAAAATCTCTAGACTTTAGCGTTACAAACTTAGAAATGTCATAATTTACATTTCTATTGTTTGTCAAATTTGCTAAAATTGGTATAAAAATGACAACTGAAAATATATAAATCTATTACCTAACTTAATCTTTATATAACTAAACCCAACAATTTAGAATTAAAACAAAAAAATAATAATAAAGATAACAAAAAAAATAGAAATCATCTCTTTTTTTTTCAAGCTCTCTGTCACACATGATTGCTCTCCTTCATAATGAGTTTGATAACCTTCATTATTAAAATTACACAGATTAAGATATAAATAAAAAAAATCCTAATAATAGTGCAAGTGTTTGCAAAAATAAGATTAGGCTATCAAATGATGAAATGACAAGACAACTAGGTGAAAATAATGATGAAATGACAAGACAACTAGGTGAAGATATGAACTTTAAATATCATAATATTGACATTACCATTAGATATGATGTTTTATGTGATCCATCAGATGATTAAGATGTTTCAACTTCTCATTATAAAGTGAGACTGCAAAACTTGTTTTTTAATGTTGCATGTTTATGAAAGGTAAAAAGTACCATTGATCCCAAACATTTAATTTCCATTGCAAATCAATCCCCAACGTTTGTTTTGATATAGATTGGTCCTAAACATTTATAATTCATTGCATATTACTCCCTATTCCTAGACAAGCACAAAAAACTTGATTTACGAAAAAGAAAAACTGATGGATAGTTTAAATTTGTCATCAACTATTAGAAATTATGGCATAATTGGAATTTATGAAAGAAAAAATAATTACCAAAAATTTTAAATTAGAATTAAAAAAGTTAATGTAAGATAATTTATAAAAGTTAATGAATTTAAATTATTTGATAATTTTTTTCTAATAAATTTAAACTGTGCAATAGCTTTCTCATGGTTAATAAACAATTTAAACTATCATTTTTTCTTCTCTGTAAATCGAGTTATTGTGTCTTTTTAGGCTAAGGACCAATATGCAATGAATTATAAAAGTTTGTGACTAATTTGCAATGGAATGAAGGTTAAGAACTAATTTACAACTTTATTAAAGGCTAGGACCATTGATGCGATTACCCCATTTATGAAATGATACTCACTTTGCAATATTAGAGTATTAAAAAGTAAGAATGTTATGTAATATGGACTACCTAATATAATTTGGATAGGCATTTTTTTATTTTTTTATAAATTTTTCAGCAGAATCTACAATTTTTTATGACTTTCCAATGGTAGAAAAATCAAAACAACTCTAACTAACTTCATACATTGATGCACATTGCTAATAGTCCTTGGCTTTTTTGTAGAATTAAGTGAGAATCGTTTCTGAGTACGCTAAGCAATGTCCTGCTCCATTATTATTAGGGAAAGTTACAAAAACCCCCCTGTGGTTTGGTCAAAGCTACAGTTTGCCCCCTCTATTTTGAGAAACCTACAATTTGCCTCCTATATTTTTTATACTGCCCGATAACAACTTCTAAAACTGTATTTAAACTATATGGTAATAATGCTCTAGTAATTTCAAGATTTTTCATATTTTTTTCACAGCAAACCGACCTTTAAAAAATATTGATATATAATTACAGATGGGAAAGTACATTTACAGAAAGGAAAAACTGATAGTTTAAAATGTCTATTAGCTATAAAAAAAATACTGGACAGATTGAAATTACTAGAAAATAATTATCGTAGAGTTTAAATACAGTTTCAGAAATTTTTATCAGACAATATAAAAAATATGGGGGGCAAAGTGTAGGTTTCTCAAAATAGAGAGGGGCAAACTGTAGATTTGACCAAACCACGGAAGGGTTTTTGTAACTTTCCGTTATTATTTATTGGTTAAACAAGACCAAATTTTCCTCATGATTCTTTAATTGAATAATGAGTTCGGCAATTTCCATGCCTCCGCGAATCCTTCTGCAAGTAAACAAAGTATAATCTACGTACCACGTTTGATTGTTTTGATTAAGAAAATTGCTAATCTTAATTCCGAAGAAAGGTTGATTTGTTTGACCTGAAGGACTTTGGTAAAGTCTGCCTAGCTGGCGAATCTGAATCTGAACCTTCTAGGCAAGTCATGAGATTTACGCTTTACTAAAATATAACCCAAAAGGTCTATTCCTATTCGTGCCTGCCATTTTTAATTCCTCACTTTTGTTTCTCTCGCCATTTTCCCTTCTCATTGGTCTAGAGGCGCAAAAGTGTCAAACCTTAGAATTAGTAAAATCTTTAGCTGCACCCGGTCTCTAAGCCAGTTGGTGGGATATCATGCCCCTTTTCGCTTTTTGGGTTCTAGGTGTGCTACCCTCATTTCCATGTATCCGTTACTTCTACACTAAATACCTATACCATCCTTCTGTGTATAAAAAAAAAAATATCTCTAGGTATCATAAGTTTTTATAAAGAGTTTTAAAACACAGTTCTTCGCCTACAGTAATCCACCAAGAATATCATGCACATATCTAATTTTACCAATAAGGAGAAAATGTATTTTTAAGGCAAACCAAACCTTCTTGTTTTTATGCGATATCATTCTCTTCTCTTAGTATTTCTCTAGTCTATGTGCTGGAAGTTTTCTCCATTTTTCCTACCATGTTCTCTAGATTTGATATGAGGTCAAGATTGACAAATTCAAATTTTTGAAAAAGATAAATATAAAACAAGGTTTAATGTTCCATTTGGATATCATGAATGGAATATTATGTCATTTGGGTTAAAGAATGCCCCATCAAAATTCTAGAAAATTATGAATAACCTTTTAAATTCTTATAATTCCTTTACTGTTGTTTATATTAATGATGATCTTGTGTTCTCCCAGTTGATTAGGCATATGATTTGCAAATGAACAATTAAACCTATTGATAGATCAATATATTTTGTTGACAAGCTTCCTGATGAGATAAAAAATAAAAAGCAACTGTAAAGATTTTTAGAAAGTTTAAACTATGTTGCAGGCTTCTATAAAGATCTAGCAAAGGATTGTAAGTCTATGTTTGACATATTAAAGAAAAATCCACAAGATTAAGGTGAAGACAAATGAAGGCCGTTAGATAGTTAAAAGAAAGATAAAAGAAATTCTTTGTGTTAATATTCCTAATCCAGAAACCTTTAAAATTGTTGAAATATATGCTATTAATATAGGTTTATGGAGGAATATTAAAATAGAAAGTTGGTGAAAAAAAACAATTGGTAAAATTTACTTCAAGAATTTCGAATTAAACGTAAAGAAATTATGACACATTTAAAATGGAGATTTTAGCAATTGTCCTTTGTATTACAAAATTTAAGGAAGATCTTTTTTTCTTTTTGAATGGCTACTAGAGAATTTTTGCAGTAGAGAGAAGATAACAAACAACAACACATTGTTCTATTTTATTTTCAAGTTGTGTTGTTGTGTGTGTTTCATAGTAGTAGACGTACTATTGAAGCTTGGTGTGTTGCTTCAATAATACCAAATTTAAATCATCCCTTTTTTTGTCATCTACGTGTGGTGTGTATAAATTAGTATGTACTAATTTACTGTAAGTTCATGTTTTAAGTCAATAAATTATTGTGCATTTCCAGTTTATATCTATGTTTGCAACTTCATAAGTTTGCAATTGTTCATATTTGATAGGTTTAATATCATCTTAGCAAATTGTTCATCAATTGTTCATGTTTGATGTTACTTGGGTGTTTTGGCATCGGAGCCATTGAAAATTTTCTAAAAAATCTACATACTTTAAAAGTCAGGCACTACTAAAAAAGTCATTTTTACCAACTGGCAATTTTCCAACATTCTAGGCCGTTGGAAACTGCAGACAAAAATTCATCCTTGTGAAAAAAAATTCTCCAACTGCTTGGCTGTTGGAAGTGTTGAAAAATTTCCAACAGACACCTTTCCAACGGCCTAAACCGTTGGAAAATATATAAGTTAACTGTGCATCTCAATATTTTGGAAACTACTTTTATTTTTCCAACTGCCTAGGCCGTTGGAAAATACACGCACATTTATATATTTTACTTTTCCAACTGCCTAAGCTGTTGGCAAATTTTTTTATTTTTCCAACTGCCTAGGCCGTTGGAAAATACACACACATTTATATGTATGCATATTTAAATTGCATTGATATTGATATTTATATATATTTATATTGCATATACATATATATTTATCATATATACATATATATAATACGTATATATATCTTACACATTATTATTATATTTATACTTAGTATATTTTTGTACATACTATAATACATATCATATTTTAAACATATCATAATAACATATACATAGTATATGATATATGAGTATATGCCATAGATATTTTATATTATTATTCTTATTATTATTATTCTTATTATTATTATTATTATATATATATATGTATGTATCCATATATGTTAATGTATCATATATATATATATATTACATATATATTCACATATATTAATCTATCATATATATTATAGTACAGTGTTTTATATATTATAATATATGTAACATATATATTAATGTATATAAACATATTATAATATTTAATATATATAATGTATGTAACATATATTTTATACTATAATATAACTTAACCCATATATATTATATCACAGCCCAAATATTAAAGCCCACCCATATAGCCCCTATATATACATCTTAACTTAACCTAGCCCTAATCAATCATAATCTCTTCCACTCCTCTGCCGCTCACAATCTGTCTCTCCTCATCTCTCTCATCCGTTTCCTCTGCTCCTCACCGAAAAATTCTCCTCTGCTCCTCGCTCTCCCTTTCCGTCACCGACCGACCGCCTAGGCTATCTTTGCTCCGTCGCGGTCTCTGCTTCATCGCTCACTCTCTTTGCTCGCTCTTGCTCTCAATCGCTCTCCATCGTCGGCCTACCACCTTGGCTCACCTCGCGCCAAATCCGCCGGTGATCCGTCGCGCTCGCACACACCAGATCTGCCCGCGCCGCCTCTTCCTCTTCTCCGTCTGGACTTCTCCCTCGCCTGTCTCCTTTCCCTGCTCTCTCCCTTTCCCTCTGCTCTCTTCGCTCTCGCCTCTCTCCGTTCTCGGGCTCGTTGCTGCGCTCCCCTCGCCGGTCATCGCCCATATCTGCACCAGATCCGTCGTTCTCCTCTATTCATCGTTGCTCACACCCAGATCCGGTCATCGCTGTCGTTCCTCGCTCCGCCACCCTTCCCGACCGCTGCATTTGCAAACTAACGTTTTAATTTTTCTTCTTTGTTTTTTCAATTTTGGGGATCTGTTGTTGTATTTGTTGTGTTTTATTTTATATTAGTGCATATTTATTTTCAATATAATTTTTCTTATTTTTTGCTGTTTACGTAATTTTTCTGATTTTATTATTTCTGTATTTTTATGTATTTTTTATAATTTTGTGATTTTTTGACTTGTTTTGAATTTTTTTTTGTAATATAATATATAATTAGTTTAATTTTTTTGTCATCTTATAAAATATAAAATATAATTTAACATTAAAATATATGTTATATATATATACATATTTTTTTTATTTTTGTATAAAAAGTTTCCAATGGCCTAAGCAGTTAGAAAAAAGGCTAAACTTCCAAGGCAGTTGGAAGAAAAGGCTAAATTTCCAACTGCCTAAGCAGTTGGAAAAAAGGCTAAATTTCCAACTGCCTAAGCAGTTAGGTAGTTGGAAACATGAAAAAAAAAATTATTACAGCCGTTGGATAGTTAGAATTTCCAACTGCTCTCATCTGGGCCGTTGGAATTTAAACTTCCAATGCATTGATTACCAACGGCTTGGTTTCCAATGGTTTCGCGTTGGAAACTTCAAAATTTCAAACGGCAAGCCGTTGGAAATTACAGTTGGAAAAAGGCCATTTTTTAGTAGTGAGGTCCTTTTTTGAAAATTACTTTAAATTTGAAGATTTAGTTGAAAGATAAAAGGATGTATGTCTAATTGAACATATGTGCACAATACAAAGAACTCACAGTGATAGTGGGTTGGCATAAAAAATAAATAGTAGCCCGATCAGTTCACGATGTGAAGTAGAAAAATAGAAAAAGTCAAATAGGTCTCCTTAAAGGGTCATGTCTGAACCCTAATATTTAATTATTGTTCTTATTCTAACTTCAACATGTATTTTGTGCATAACATATCTCTAACCTTAATAAAAATGTGTCATTTTGACCCCTTTGTTGTACAGAAGTCATTATGTTGGATGAAAAATGCTATGGGTGATCATTATTTGGTTAAAATTGAAAAATTGAAATAATTTAAAAATTCATTTAAGCTATTTTGGTTTTTATGTTCGGTTTTGGTTGAAACTGAATAGGAAAAAAAATATTGGTTTTGGTTTGGTTTCGGTTAGAAGTATCGGTTATTTGAATAATTGAAATAACCAAAACTTTTTATGTGATATTTGGGGATTTTGTGGTTAAGTTGACATATTTAAAAGGACTAGGAGCTAAGTTTAAGGGAAAAGGAAGTTGATGGCTTTTATTGGGGTTTGGCCATCTAAATAAAGTAGATTCTTCTCGTTATTCAACAACGCCACCTCCAACATTGTAGGCTCCATGGATGGGATTCAATGGCATCGCTTCAACTTTAGCATCTACTAAGTAATTCTGCTGAAAAATCAATCCTTGTCTTTGATTTCGATTTTGGCAGTTTAGTCCACATCGATTCATGGGTTTAATTCATGAGAAGTAGATGGATTCCTTGGAAACTAGGATCCCATTAGCCATTGAAGAGAGCTGTGAGTAGAATCGATGGGAAAAGTATTGCATCGTTTAGGACCCAGATCGAGATTTTCTGATTTTTTTTCTGCTCAAGAAGCTCGATACCTATAGCAATGGATTTGCACAATTGTCGTCTTTTAATTGCTCCTTGGTGTTCTTTAACATTTTTTTCTTTAGTTGCTTTCTTTCAGCTTGCTAATTTGACCTACAACATTGGCATTGAATCTCCCAATTTCAAATCTTTGTGGGGAAGTGTTTTCGCCAAACTTAAGACGTTGTCCTCTAGTTCCCATTAAATGTTAACAAAGGTATCCCATATACCTAATATTACATTTTAGTCACTAGATAAAACTTATAAGTAATATTTCGATTATTTTGGTATGGAACCAAAAAATTTGATTCAATTTTACTTCGGTTCTATCCTTCAATTCGGTTATTTTAGTTTGTTATAGTAAAAAAATGAAAACTAAAATAACAAAAAATTTTGGTTTTATTTTAACCAAATTAACCAAATGAATACCCCCTAAAAAGAGCTACATCAACATATAATTGAAAGGGGGAAACACTAATTTTAGCTCCTAAAAACTTTCCCTTTGTCATAAAAGCATTGAAACTTTTTTATCTAACTATTTAACCACAATCTTCTACCACCATCTAACCATCCTATTCTTTTCTCAATATGCCTCACATGTTATTAAATTTCCAATAACCGGATTTGTTTGCTATAGTACACTTTGTGGATGAAAGTAAACTTTATAGCTCTGAGATTCATCCAATCATTGTTGTTGCCCTAAGTGCAACCAAGAGGGGCCTAAATTGGTTGAGTTCCAAAGCACACCAAAATTAGGTTCTTAAATCCTTAAACTAAAACTTAATTCAAAAAGCAATAAATAAACTTATTCTAACTAGAAAATAACTATCATAACAATGCACCTAAATTTTGCTTTGAAAGCTAGCTTTGAAGTATTTTTGAAATCAAGTAAGTTCAACCAAGGTGAAAAGCATAAATCACCAAGTAATGATCAAGTGAGTAAAGAGAGAGAAAGAGAAGCTTGCACAAGAGAATTTTTATAAAGGTTTAGTCTCTCTTCTTGAGAACATACTCCTCTCCTCAAGTTCATCACTTGAGAGTTTTTTTCTCCACTAAGAATCACAAGAGTACAAAAGAGCACACATTCCTTTCATAGTTCTCTTTACTACAATCATTCACTAGTTTTCCTATAATCTAATTAAAAACATCACAAAGACTCTTTCTCTCACTAGTTTTCCTAGAGGCTAACTAGAAACCTTACTAACTCAATCTCATCAAATGGTGTCCACAAGGTTACAAGATGATAAGAACAATAGAAGTACTCAAAGCTAGATAAGCAAGTGATATCTCAATCTCTTAGCATTTCTTAAACTCAAGCTTTTTTAAGTTGAAATCTCTTTTCTAGTTATCAAGAGTTCTTCCTAAAGTATTTTTTTTTCATATTTTTATACTCATTTGAGAGCAAAAAAGATGTTAAAGAGCCGTTGGGAATATCAGAAAAGCTTCCAAGAAATCTAGTGACCATTGCTGTCAAATTTGACTGCTTTCTACTTTTGTCCATCATTTTTAACTGGTTGGAAATTTTCAACATATTGAAAACCGAGTCTCAAACTGAAAAGAAAACTTTTATCCAACGGCTAAAATTCTAATTGGGCTGGTGTGAAATCCACGTGGCGATCTGAGTTAACATCAATTTAATTTGAATTTTTCAAGATTTATCGGACATGTTCTCATGGGAAAGACATTTCTTACTCTTTTCAACTTGTTTTTCTTCTAACCAGTTGTTCTTGACTTTCAAGGGCTAAAACAGTTCTAACTTCAAAAATCAACCTGTTGCTTTGTAACTTCCTAGAGCTAAAATGTCTCGGGCACAAAGATAAACATATAAACCAACTTGTTAAACCTTTTTAACTCGTTATTTTTGCTTTCCTTGCATCTTATTACACTAACTTTCCAATTTTTACACCTTACTAACACATTTTAACGACAAATCAACTTACTTTAAGCCTTTGATATAAAATACTTGAGAAATCAAATTTTGGTAAAATATTATATCAAAATACATTTTTACTCGAACCCATTTAACCCAAGAAATAAAATATTTAAAAAAGATAAATTAACTTCATTTTGTAATCATCAAAATTAACCAATTAACCAAGGAACAAATCCAACAAAATCATTGTAACATAAACTAAAAAGAGAAAGAATCACCTATGGTTCTAAATCAAAGAGCTACCAGATTCCCTCATCAAACAGAAACTCAATCAAGATTAGATTTTTTGAAACGTTGCCAGATTCCTCCTCCTCGCGTTCTTTTTGTTCGAAACAAAAATAAAATTCTCAATCGTCTCTCTTGCCTGCTTCCTCGTCAGACCTGACTCCCTCAATTTTCATTCCTCTTCGACCTCACGACGATGACCGCCCTCCTCATCAATGTTGTGGTGATCTTAGCGGCACCAAGCAAAATAACAGCCATCCGCTCGTCGATGGCATATTGGCATCGATCTGGGGGAAGTATGAGAAGTTGTGGTCTCGGCAGGGAGGGCAGAGAAAAATGGAGAGAGGGCGGATGGCAGTAGCAACAGCGCAGTTGGAGTCGGCAAAAGAGGGGCAGTTGGAGCAGGACCACTTGGAGAAAGGAGGAAGTGGTGGACCTAGTGGAGGACGTGGCTGCAGTAGGTGAAGCAGTTGCTACATCACCGAGAAGGGTAGGTGTTAGAGCTCACCCTGGACGATGTTTGCTGGTTCTCGACAGTAAATCTGATGGGTAGCTCTGGGAGCTCGTCATTTGAAGCTGAGGGTGCGGCAAGAACCATCTGGGGGTTTCAAGGAGAGAGATCGGTGAGCTCGTTGATCACAGGGTTGGCTTTGTTGACGAGCCAGTTGAAGAGCCTGCTGGGTCCCGGGGAGCGGAGAGGGTGGACGTGGCGTGTGCGGTGGTGCAGACTTTGCTGTGGGCAGAAAGACCGACGCGGCGGTGGATGTTGCTGAGTGGCAGCGGGAGTCGCGTATTTTCTTAACATATTGAGCATGTTGGGGTTGTGCTGATAAGGTTAAAAAGGGAGGATTCTAAAATACAGAGGCTATAACAATACCCCCCCATCTCCACCGTCCATCAATGAGATTGAGTTTTGGTCCAACATCAATTTTGACAGCCATGTTTTCAATTTTTTTCGTTGTAGTCCCAAACATCTATTAATGACTTATTAGGCCATTCGGATTGAAACCAGGTCCAAGGGTTATTGGTGGCAACCTCTTTTATCCGGTTACAAGTTGTCTGTCTTCCTCAAATCTCATACCCTCCTCCTCTTCCTTAGTAAATCTCACATTTTTTGATAGTCCGTAAAGCTCATCTCTCGAATCTCCCGTTCACATCACTGATTTCCTCAATCTCGTTCAAGTCGTCAGTGCTGCCCAGAGGAAGCCATCACGTGGTAACCCGGTGAGAGGAAGGATGGGAGGGAAAGAAAAGAACCCCAGTTGTATCCAATAGTGTTGAGAAGAAGTTTCGTAGGCAAAAGTTGTTCGATGCTAAGAAAGCGGATAAAAAAGGGTTTTGAATTTAAGAGCTAGAGAGAAAGGAAGCGGAAAGGAGCCAGAGGAAGAGGGAAGCTGGCAAGTTTGATAGAGGAGGCGAAGTAGAAGTTGATCGAATCTAGGAAAGAGGTGAAGGGAGAATGAAGGGGAAAACGATCCAGTGAAATCCATTGCCGTCAAATAGGTTCTTCCTGTCCCGTTCAACTATTGTTCTCCCAGTGAAATTAGAACTGCCGATTTTGTTTGAGTAGAAAAGTTTTGTTTTCATTGTTGGATATGTTGTTGCTCCTACATGTATGTTTAGGATTCAAACAAGAAAAAGAATTATGGATGTTCCCCTATAGTTCCTTAGTTTAGAAGCGAGGTTTGATTTTGCAGTGAAGCAATAGGTCTAAATGGTTGGAAGATTTGTTTTTAAAATTCAAAAATTGATTCTGTTTACACTAAGCGTCTCTTATTTCCTCTTTCTGCTGTGTAGATATTCCACCTTTTGAATGAACTACTCTTTGTTAATGCTTTTTGGAATCCATTTTCATTAACCTCAAAAGTGTGTGGATGGGTAGACAAATTCTTGATGAGTATAACCAAATTGTGATTTGTAAGGGGTAATGTAATGACTTTGGTGCTTTGTAGTGGGGGATCATTAGCAGCTTCACTGCCTGCATTTTAAGTTTGACAAAGTTTGAATAAGGACAATCATTTGTTGATTCAGTTGGATTAGTCCCAGGTGTTTGTTTGTTGGATAAAATTGAACTTATAAACTAGTAGTTTACGGTACTTTGCATTAAATGACATTAATTAGTGATATATTGTTAGGATTCATATGGTATTCCAGCAGACTCATGTGGCTTCTGTTATGCCCAGTATGTCGTTCCAATTTTTGTGCGTAGCTTTCTTTGTAGATTGGTTAGGGTTCCATCTGATTGGGATATGAATGGGGAAGGTGCGATGATGTGGATCACAAGGTTTAAGCGAAACTAAAATGAAGTGGGTTGAATCCTAAATTTATTGTTTGACCTTGGCATGATATATAAGTAGAACTGACATCGAGTGCTTATATTGTTCCCCTGTAGTTTTATAGTATTTAGGCCAGATTTATGGATGTCAACGATGATCAATTTTTTCATATAATGAATCTTTTATGGATTGATTTGGACATGTGTATGATTTATTTCCTTTGTTTTTGTGATGTGTGATTTCCCCATTCGGCTTCCCATATTTGACTTGAAGGAAGGCATTAGGTCCCCATGAAAATTGTCGAAAGAAACAACTACATTCTCTGTACAGAGTAGAGCCGTCTTTGAATTAAAGGGAAATCTAAAGCCCCTGATTAAATTTGATGCTTGTGAATTCATTGAAAATTGTTTATTGTTTAGTTGTGTGAGTAAAAATTTATGCTTTATGGCTTTTTTCTGGAGTAGTTGAAGTTCATTGCTTGCATTACTTTCTTTGGTTCTTTCTAGTAGGCTGAAATTCAGGTTAAATACTTATAGAGAACAAGTAAGTAACAGAAGCTGTTCTCGCCTTAAGTTTTGAATTTTAGGAGGAGGTTATAAATTGCAATAGATATAGTTAGTACTTTACTAATCTGATTGCTTGTTGTCTATATCTCATCATTATAATCTTCATGTGTTAGATATTACTATGAATTTGGTATTGATTAAGTATTTCAAATAATTTGCTCAACTGGAATATTTTAGTGGTAAGTTTAATTGGTAAATGGATGTTGTTTGTGTTCAAAGCGTGGAATCCATCAATTTGCTGCTTTGGTTGCTTGTTTATTACTTTGAAATTAATTAAGTGAGTAGCTGCTACTACTTGTGTGACAAATATAGTTGTTAAGTCTGATTTAGTAATAAACAAATTGAAGACTAGTAAGCAAAGCTTATTACATCGTTGCTAATCTTACTGATTTTTGTATTGAGACTTGGTTGCTGAACTTGGAGATATTATATTGTTAGTCAAGTCACAAAATGTGAGTTTTATGGCATTCAGTAATGTACTAGTTTAAGAATTGAATATGCTAGTCCTGCCAAAATGTGGAAATAATTTTTATGCTATAAATCATGTACTACTTATCTGGAATTGAATCTTTCCATAATCATAGTCTTATATGTCTAGTTTAATTACAATTTTATGAAATACAGTTTCAATATTCCTTTGAGTTTACGTATTTTTTTTAGTGGAGACTAATCTGTTTGGAAATCTAGTGCTATATGTTTGAAAAGTACCTGACTACAAAAATAATTTGAATTTATATATTATTTGTCTAAATTTGTTGAATTAACTAAAAGTTCTCATAAATGTCTAGTTTCAGTACAAGCTCCTAGATTTTCATTTTGACTTCTGTGTGATATTTATAAAATTTTCATACTAAAGTATTGCTTACCTGAGATTCTGTCCGAACTCCTGCCTGATGAGCTGCCTTATAGAAATTAGTGGGATTTATGTTTTATGTCTTTAGAGCTGGAAATTTGTCTGAGAGTTCATGTATGTGTCTACTTCATGTTGTTATTTTTATATTACTGTGATACATTCTTGTGAGTCGGTATGTCTCTGTGAAGAAAAACTGTTTCAATGTTTCAGGTGGTTGCTTGGACTATTGCTTTTTGTTTTGCACAAGTATTACTTCTATGTCTCGTGCAAGTACTATGTATTCCTTGCCTTTTTCGTGCGGCACTTCATCCTACTGTTTCAAACGGTCCTTTTGGGGAAGCATGTCAAGTGCCATCCCCTGTTAATGTGTAGCTTGATGATAATAACTGCCATTGTTTTTTTTAGGTTGAACTTATGTTTGTTACGTAGAGATTGGATTGGAAGGAATAAATTAAATACTTTACTCCATTATGGGTATGTTTTCATGTTTGAGTAATATATGATTTTGGTTGGTTTAGATGTTACCAAGACTTATCCTAGTATTTGGGAAAGAAAAAATTGCTCATGCTAGATGGTGTGATTTTAAATGTGCTATCGGCTAAGCGCTATGGATATATAATATATGGTTTCTCCGTTTACCTAGTTGATCACACAAGTTGCAAGTGGTTCTATTAATAGCCGGATTTTGAGTCCTAGATCGGGTTCCGTACAATGACAAATTGAAAACTTTCATACCATTTATTGGGTGATTATGGCAACTAGCTTTTATTGTTTGATTTAGGTCATCTTTTGTTGTTTGATTGGGTCATTTTTTGTTGTTTGATTGGGTCATCTTTTGTTGTTTGATTGGGTTTGGTTTGGTTCAGGGTTTAACCTATTTGGCTGGAGTTTAAGGTCTCTTGCAGCGGCCGTCGCCAAAGGCTGTAGTCGAAGTCACCACTCACATCTTGTTCTACGTTATATGAAGAGTGTGGAATTGATTCAGGATTTGAGATTCGAGATCGATAAGCAACTCTGTACCCAAATTCATCATTGCAGCAGGTTGACCTATTTCTACATGGTTGGTTTCTGCAAAGTTCAAATATATATCCACCCCAAGTAAATGTTTACGAGCTAAGGGAATTCTGTACGTAGTTTGATAGGCTTCTTGATGCTAAAATACATTCATTTCGAGTTAACTCCCGCTTTGTTTATGTTTTGTGTGAAGGTATGACTTCACTGGTGAATTAAGTAGATTTTGAAGCTAAAATAAGTTATCAAATAATTTGGATTTAGTACTTCTTTACTGGAATGCGCAGTGTATGAATTTTTTGTTGGAAGTTGTGGTGAAACAAGGAAGGTTAAATACTTTGAAATTGACTAATGTAAATACTGGAGGATATGTGTTGCAATAGTTGTTTGTTGTCATTTTATAACTATATTTTTATTGCTGAATTTGGAAGTACTATTCATGTAACAGCATGTAACAGTTCGATTCTTTTTGCTATTTCCTAGACTATATTGATTGTTTTTAAGTTCAGTCCCATTTTTTGGAAGCAGATAGAGTCCTGATGGCCTAAATAGTAATTTTCTCAGTTTTTGCCTGCTTCACTTTTTTGTGGTTAGATGCGTTTTCAGTCCTAGAATTTCTAACTTTTACCACTTAAGTATCTAATGCCGACAGTATTATGTTTTGGTCTGAAAACTTAATTATTACTTTATATTCTTTCTATTTGCTCGCTTACCCTCCAAACTTGTTTGTTGTTTTTTTTATGTACAATTTTCGGGTGCAAAATAAATTAAACATGATTTTTCTATTTACATCATTTTTTTTCATTATTGATAATTGATTATTGTAGCATAAGTTATTTAGTTAACCTGTTTTATAGTTTAATAAAGTGAGTTGGTTCATAATTGTTAAAATTATAAAGGTAATTTTTGTAACTAAAGTTTCAGCAATATTAAAAATTACAATTTAAATTGAATATAAAAATTTTGTATCTAATTATTCTTTAACAATAAAAAAACCATCCATCATATCATTTTTTTTCTTTGCTGTTGACATGATCGTTTTTTGGTTTTCAAGCTCAGTCGTCTTCTTTAAACGAAATTGTGTCCTAGGTACCTATGTTGTAATTTCTTTAGTGTCCCTTCTTTCACTTTTGGTTATATTTAAACTGCAATTTAACGCCCATAATTTCTTTTCTTTCCCAATTCGGACATTAAGCTCAAACTATCTTATGTTCGATTAGGAAACGTAATTAATAATAACTACACCAACTCTAAACCCTAAACCGTACGGGACTACACACCCACCCACTCTGGTCCGCATCAAGCCCTTACCCTAACCTTAATCCCTAATCCTTAACCCTAAACTCTAATCCTAATCCTTAATCCCTAAACTCTAACCTATCTTTTAGTAATTTCAGTTTTTATAATATTTTTATAGTTATTTATATATTTATTGAGAAGAAAAAATAATTTAAATTGTCCAATAATTATGTAAAAACTACCAATAGATTGAAATTATAGAAGTATATTTTTCAGTAAAAATTATCAAATTAATTTTTTTGGGAAGAATTCTAAAAGTCATTTTCATGTGATTTTTATTTTGTCTGAATTTAAGTCATGAATTGCATTAGATACGAATTTTAATTATATATTTATTCTAGTTATTTAATTTAAGTAATATTTTATTAGTAACAGTCATCACGAAATAAATAAGATGTCAATAGGCTGGGTTTGGGTTGGGTATAAATAATCCAAAATCCTCCCCACGAGTAATAAGTTTGGAGGATTCTAAAATATGGGGGGTGGTACCATAGAGGCTGCATCTCCACCGTCCATGATGTTAGATGGAGTTTTGGGCTAACCACGTCTACGAACTACATTTTTCTGCTTATTTCGTTCTGGTCCTAACAGTTTATTTCGTCTTTATTGTGCCATTACAGTGTGGTGAAATAAGAGGGAGCCCATTTCAACCGGTTACAAGTGGGCTCTCATTCTTCAGCAGGTATCGCGTTCTCATTCTCTTAGTCAAATACGTCTCTCTTCTTCTGATGTTCCTCAAATATCATCCTCTCTTCGTTTCCTCGAATCAATCTCCTTCACATCACTAATTTGCGTGATTCTCCATCACCAAATCTTCAATTCAGGGCGGAGCTGTTCGGTGGCTGAGAGAGATAAGAGATCGTGATTTTGGTTGTCTCGGAAAGAAGGCTAGCGAGTGTTGGGGTGAAGGAAGTTGCGCAGGGCTTCCCGCATCGACCCAGCCGAAGCGTCTCCCCTGGTGGCTCCGATTCCACCTTCTCGCTTCGCTACACCGATCTCATTCAGGTAGTGGAATTCTCTTTAAGCTGTCCATTTAATTTATATATGTTTGAAATTGTCTTTAAACTGTCCATTTAATGTGATCAGTAGGTAAACAGAAACACCTTTACACAGACATACACACAAATACGTGCACAAACACATATTTCAAGAGGTTGATGGTTGGAGAAGGATATAACAAGACCTTGCATATGTTTTTCTATGCGATCCCTTGGAATCCCTTTTTTAACTGCATAATTCTCAGGGTTCTGGGTGTGATGACATTCTCAGAAATATTTATAAATTAAATCATTTATATTCTAGAAAATATGGACATGTAGTTGCCTTATTCATTCTTACATACAAGTAGGAACACTTCATCCACTCAATTGCCCGTGCAATATCAGTTACAATTCGCTGAACTATTTCAGCTGTCAAGTGCTCTATCACACATGAGAGCAATGTATGGAATACAATAAATGAAAGAAAAGGTCAGCGCACATGCATAATGTAAATAAGCATGCCACATTTATAAAAAAAAATGGAAAGTCATGGGCATACTGTGATTCCACTACTTCACATCCATTCAAAAGATTCTCATATAAGTGGACCTGAGAGCATGTAAATGTTATATTAGAATAAAATTTTAGTAAGAATCAAGAATGGGCAGATCACGTAAAAAACAATCCAGAATCACATTCTAAATCAAACAATTGAATTACAGTTTCCCTTCTTGTCATGATTATAACCGTTCCTGTATCATCAAATGGTGGCCTACCAACCCTGCCACACATCTGCCAGAAGAAGCAAGTGTGTGAGCATTAGCTTATGCATTAACTAATCAAAAATCAAGCAGGCATTTTCTTTCTTCTTTGTTCTTTTCTGCTGTTATTCTTTCAGATCCTTTTGGGACCACGAGACACCCATCAGCATGTCTGTATTCCTAGTGTTAATGGAAACGAAACAGTTTTTCACACACATTAGAGGAACCTTGACCATCTTGTTGGTATAGAACTTTATCCATTCATCTGCAGACCGGATATGCCTATCCCAACTTCTTATGCTGCCCACCTGGTCTTCAACTCTTCCTAAATACATACTCTTTCAGCCTTTTATTTCTTTCTTTCGTTGTTTTTTTTTTCTTAAACAGTCTAGCTCTTCAACTCCACCATTTAATTTATGTATGTTTGAAATTTTCTTTTCAAACTGTCCATGGACCACATTTTGATTCTGTAGTCGTTGTTAAGTAGTTAGGGATTGTTGTTTGGCCACTTCAGTTGACGTGAAAGTCAATCTGATTTGTGGGTTTTTGGGGTTGGTGAATTTGTCTTAATTTAGGCGCTCTACTAGTGTACCTTGTTCTGGCCTAAGGTCAAAATACTTGAGATTCACTAGCGCTTCCTTTCCCATGGGAAGTCTTATGATAATCGTCCCACAGAGGTCCAATTGCTTTAGACTTTGTAGGCGTGATAAACATGGCACACTCTTAAGATTTCTGCAGTCCTGAATAATTAAAGAAGTGAGGTTCTTCAGATCAGATAAGGATTTAGGAAGATTGGTAAAGGGGATTATGTGAAAGATTGAGAAACATGAGGTTGGGCATTCCCTCCAAGAAACATCCTGGAATCCAATATATGTTGTTCCGTTGCAACAATAAGGTGGTGAGCATTAGGCATCCTGGAGATGATGGTGTCCAATAATCTCCAAATTATATTCCATTACACATCAAAGAAACCATCTCCACATTTTCTCCAAATTCTTCCTTAGTTGGCATTTGGTTCATGTGCATGTCGGATTGTATGAAGGACCTTCTAGGTCCCATCCTTGTGATGTGCAATGCCATATATCTTACGAAATCATGCATTTTCACAGAATTTTGGAGTGTAAAAACTACATTGTAACAAACAATTACTTTTGAGTTTGTTTATTATGCTATTGCATCGATCAATTTTGATCACTCCTTCTCTCGATTTCCTGTATCATCCCTTCCCCTATCCAATAATTTAGCAACTCCTGCTTCTTGATCTCTTCATCTTCAGGGTAAAAAGTACATGAAAGGAAGCACTGAAGCACTGTTGGATATCCATATCCTACAAATGATCATAACTAAATTGAAGCATGTTAATAATATCACCATCAATACCCTTAATGCTATTCAAATGCTTTCTTAACACCAATCATGTCATTACCATTCATGGATAACCAGCTTGTAGACACATACAAAATCAACTCTACATACATTGTTTGATTTATAAACCATAGAACTGCTCAGGCAGCATCGTATCCCAGAATAACAATATAAACCGAGAATCACCCTTTCGCACCATGTAGCTTTGAAAGCCTTCCTAGACACATAAAGCATATGATTCCCAATCCCCCTCTCCCCCACCCCCCCCAAACCCCCCAACCAAAAAGAGAAAGAGAAAGAGAGAGAGAGAGAAAGAGAGAGATGAACCAAGATCCTGAAGCACACTGACAAAAATTCAAACAAACATGGATTTGAACATTACCAGCATCCTCTGGACCTGCAGATGTAAAAGCCTGTTGATGTATGGAAGTCGGCTGCTGCAATATACTTGAAGACGTCACAGTATTAAGAGCTGCTGCCTGTCCTTCAAGTCCTAGTCTAGTTTGAGATGACAGAGACAAGCTTGGAGAAAACTGTGCAAATCATAGGCAAAATACCCCTTATTATCCATAGAAAACTGTGTAGCTGTGCTAATCTTTAAGTACCGTTGTCAGCAACTTTCACACACATACACAAACTTAGAGGATTGGCATGCGCATCAACAGTAAGGATAGAGATTGAATGGTATGTTATGGGTTATGCGCATAACAAATAGAGGTTTCCAAATTATATGCGCATCAACTATGTCTCTAGTTTATCCACTATGTTATGCCATTAGAGTTGGATTTCTGGTTGATTTTATAGAGGTTTTTGACTGAATTGTAGTTTTGCTGGAAATCGGACCAGTAGTCCTGTCTCTGTCAATTGATACAAAAACCATGATAAATTAAACGCTATGCATCTACGGATGAAATTTCGTGTATTAATAACTATGTTCTCTACTCGGTCCATGATTTCACAGAATCGCATTAAGATTTTTCTGTGATTTTTTATAAACCAGTTTTAGTGGAGACTAGTGTATGTGGAAACTGGTTGTGTGTTGTCAACTGAAGGGCTTGATTACGGAATTTATGTATTTTAATTTCTGGGCTAAAATTTTGCATGAAAGTTAATGTATGTGTCTACTTTATGTGCATAGTTTTATATTATAGATAGGAGATGCATGATTTAAAAGAGATATTATTCTGCAGCAAACTCTCTGTTGCCATGAAGCTGCTGGATAGGAAAAGGGTGTGAATTTGGAGCACAAGTAATCAAAGGTATGTGTCTATGAAGAAAGACCGTTTCAAGGCTTGAAGTAGTGGGTTGGACTATTACTTTTTGTTTTGCACCAGTATTACATCTTGCTCTCGTTCAAGTTCTATGTTTTCCTTACCTTTCTGAATCAGCACTTCATCCTACTGTTTGAAACAGTCTTTGTTGGGGAAACATGTAAAGTGGCATCCCCTGTTAATGTGTGGCTTGATGATAATAACTGCCATTGTTTTTTCTTAGGTTGAACTTATGTTTGTTACATTGAGATTGGATTGAAAGGAATAAATTAAATACTTGCATCCATTACGGGTATGTTTTTAAGTGTAAGTAATATATGATTTTGGTTGCTTTAGATGTTACCAAGACTTATCCTAGTATGTGGGAAAGAAAAAAAATGTTCATGCTAGGTGGTGTGATTTTATATGTGCTATCGGCTAAGTGCTATGGATAT